>CM077150.1:227426497-228026497 GCA_039583875.1 Platanthera guangdongensis
GAGTTGAACCCGATGTTGCTTGTCATCGCCTCAACCTAGATCCCATGGTGGCTCCCGTTCGTTAGAAGTAGAGGAAGAGCGCTACCATGCTGGCTGGACCGATCAGGAAGAAGTGGAGAGCTGCTGGAGGCGGGTTATGTCTCGGAGATCCAGTTCTAGGCTGGGTCTCCAACATTGTAATGGCGAAGAAGCCCGGAGGGGCTGGCATCTTTGTATCGATTTTTTTATGCTGAGTAAAGCTTGCCCAAAGGATTGCTACCCCGTGCCTCAAATCGACGCGCTGGTTGATTCCCCATCGGGTTTCCTGGTGATGAGTTTTCTTGATGCTTTTTTCAGGTATCACCTGATCCGGATGCATCCCCCCGACTGCCGCGACGTCTCCTTCAAACCAGTGATGGCTGCTATAGCTACAAGATGATGCCCTTCGGGCTTAAGAATGCAAGCTCGTCTTATCAAAGGATGATGGATCAAATCTTCAAGGAGCAGATGGGGCAGAACTTGGAAGTCTATGTGGACGATCTTTTAGTCAAGAGCAAAAGCATTGCGGAGCACATAACAGATCTGGTGGAGACCTTCGCTATCCTGCGAAAGTATAAGATGCGACTCAACCCGGCCAGTGCATCTTCGGTGTAGGAAGAGGGAAGTTCTTAGGTCACCTCCTCACTCCTAGGGGGTGGAACTAATCTAGATAAAGTGAAGGCCATACAGAGATGGCGACCACGAAGATCCCAAAGAGGTTCAGAGGTTGACGAGATGGCTAGCAGGCCTTATCATTTTTTATCCAAGGCAGGAGAATTGCTCTCCGTTCTTCAAGACTCTTCGGGGAAATCAGAAGTTCGAGTGGACCGCGAAGTGTGAGCAGGCCTTCAGAAAGCTCAAGCAACAGCTAACCCAAGCTCCTCTCCTCCAAGGCCCGCGGGGAATGAAGACCTCTTGTTATATTTAGGGGTAGGAGCGGAGGCAGTTAGCTCGGTGTTGGTCCGATAGGAAGGCAGGAGGCAGCTCCCCGTCTACTATGTGAGTAGAGTGCTGCGGCAGGCGGAAACGAGATATCCCATCTTGGAGAATTTGGTGTTTACTTTGTTAGTTTTGGCTCGGAGGCTCCATCCTTATTTTCAGGCTCATTCCATCAGGGTCGTCTTCAATCACCTCTGCATAGTATCGTGGATGGTGTGGAGGACTCAGGGATGTTGGCGAAATGGGCGGTAGAGCTTAGCGAGTTTGAAATTTCTTACTCTCCATGGGTAGCGATCAAGGAGCAGGCGGTGGAAGATTTCCTGGCCGACTTCTCAACCAAGGTGGAAGGAGATGAAGGCTCTTCTAGCCTAGTCTCTTAGAGGATGTTTGTGGACGGGGCTTCGGGCAGGTATTCCATGGGAGCCGGAGTCGTGCTGTTGAGCCCCTAGGTAACCAGGATCGAGCAAGAAGTCGAGATCCTCTTCCCTGTTACAAATAATCTGGCGGAGTACGAAGCCTTGGTGGCTAGCTTGTGTCTCGCTAAGGCGTTAGCAATTTGGGATATCAAAGCCTTCACCGACTCGATGGTAGTCGCGTCCCAAATTAGAGGCGAGTTTGAAGTAAATGACCCGGTCCTGCAGAAATATTTAGTCAAGGTGAAAGCCCTGATGGGGGATTTCAATAATTCTTCGTCGAACATGTACCCCGAGAAAAGAATTCAGAGGCCGACTATCTCGCCAAGTACGGTCCCCGGGCTGGGGGGGGGGACCGTGACTGAACTATTCCGAACCATCCATCGAAGAGGGGGAGATGATGGAGATCGAGCAGAGGGCATCCTTGTAACAACCCCATCCGTTCATATGATATATTCTAGAAGGTCCGGCCGGGGCCCCACAGGATATACCACAAAACAGTCGGTGAAGGTACAGGATGATACCAGAGTAGCGCATCGCACCTATCACAAGCATTCTAGCGGAAGCCTAAACTACTTGAACTCCTCATGAATGTCCAAATATAAACTCCACATTTTATATATCTATAGATAGGAATGTCTTACAGCATCAAAAGTATTGGCCTTAGGGCCTTACAGGGCCTTCACACAGTGGCCTAAAACAAATTGGCGCGCAGGTCGGCCACAAAAGAAAACACTCAAAGAACATTAGCCTTCAGGGCTAGCAGCAGCACAACACCAGCAGGAGCATCAACCTCTATGCGACCCGCTCGGCTCTCCAGCACCTGTGCAAGAACAATCCACCCAACGTGGCAAACAAAAGCAACGGTCAGCGTTCAGCTGACCAAATTATAACGACCCTACCCCTCCTCTCGGGGCAGCGGTATTTTCCCTGCAGGCATATCATATCACAAGTATGGCAAGCTATATCATCAAAGGTTCTTTCACGCACACAAGCCATCACAACCGCTCGCCGCCCGGCCCAACGGTCCGTGCACTCAGGGCACATTCTTGGTGTTCTGGCAACCTCTTGCCCACCACCGCATCAGGGTTAACACCAAACGGTAACACTCTTGAGCATTTACTCCATGGCGTGCAGCCGGAGTTAGTCTTCCTACACCGGGATGGCCCGTAGCCCCCCATTGTGTCATGGCGCGCAGCCGAAGACTCTTGCTATGCGCTCCAACAGACCGCACTTTTTGGTCTCACGTCAGACGGACATAGCGCAGGTCGGATCCTCCACCCCCCGTTGCTCAAATCGCCTTGCCCTTTCCGCGTGCAGCGTACTCATGGCTATATCAAAGGCGCGGGTCGGTCTCACCAATCCTGTTCCTGGCATTCAAGCCTGGGTACTTCTCGATACCCAATTCTCACAACAACAGCGGGTCTTTCCTGGGCACACCAGTACTTCCTGTGACTCTCTCTCCACAGGTGGACACCGCATAAGCACAAATGTCAGGGGTCTTTCCTGGGCACACCAGTACTTCCTGTGACTCGCTCCACAGGTGGACACCCTATGACATCAAGCATCACAAAAAGGGCCTTTCCTGGTCCCACCAGACTACCTGTGCATCATTCACAGGTTGGACCCAAAACCAGCACAAGGCTATTTTCCTGGGCTACCACCCCAGTACTTCCTGCTACTCCTTTTCGCAGGCCTAACCCGTAGACTCCGTACACTACACGTTTCTCACGGAGTTTTCTCCGGTTCGTATGCAACATCACCAATCTAGACCAACCTGTCCAGATGGGCTTCACACAGCATGCCTATTCCGTACTCCATTTCCGGATCTATATGCTAACAAGGGGATTTCACACATCCACCCAAAGAGTCCCAAAACCAGCCACCTCTTGGTGGGGAACTCACAAAGATATGCTAAAAGGAAGCCTTCACATGGCTTAGGAAGAAAGGTCGTTACCCTTGACGATCGCTTCGGTGCCATGGCTTGAAAGCTTGCTTGCAAGATTCGCAAGAGCGTTTTCTCCGCAACGCTGGCTTCGGATCTCTCGCCGGTAAACCGCAGCACCACCAACCAGCAGCCCCTTCCCTTCTTCTCCTCCTTTCTCTCTCTCTTTCTCTCTCTTGAAGAAAGGTTAAGGCCAAAGTAAATGAGAAATCAATCTCTGACTTCGGCCCTTAAGGAAAAAGAAGAAGAGCTTTCAGCCCTTGGATCCAGACTGAAGGAATGGACGGCCACGATTCTGCCAAAAACACACAATTTGACCCGACACGGCCTCGAACACGGCCGTGTGCCTGGCCGTGTGCCTCAAGCGGTGGTCAACCGACTTATCCAAACCAGTGACACGCCCACGGGACACGCCCGTGTCATGGGCCGTGTCACCAACACGCCTTCAGACACGCCCGTGTCTGTGGCCGTGTACCTGGGTGAAAAAATCCCAAATCATCCCGAGACTTCACACGGCCTGGGACACGCCCGTGTCCCCGGCCGTGTGCCCAGACACGGCACCCAGACACGCCCTGTCGAATTCTCGGCGGGCTGAGTTCGTCGCCTGATTGGACACGCCCTGTGACACGCCCGTGTCACAGGCCGTGTTCAACACTCGCCACGCACTTCTCGACACTCGACGATCGTCGAGTAAAAATCGTCGAGCATGCGACACGGCCTTAGACACGCCCGTGTCATGGGCCGTGTGCCTTTCTCGACGAATCGTCGAGACCAAAAAAATCGTCGAGACAAAGCCCAATCGTCGACACAACCCGACACGCCCTGCGACACGCCCGTGTCGCAGGCCGTGTCACCTGACACGCCCTGGGACACGCCCGTGTCCCAGGCCGTGTCACCCAAATGTTTCCTGTTTCTGAACTTTGGGCTGTTACAATCCTCCCCTCCTACAAGAATTTCGTCCTCAAAATTTAGAGACAGGAAAGTAACAAAAAGATAGCAAGAAAAATGTAACAATATAGCACTTTTTATGTTACAACAGTCTCGCTACAAATTACAGAAACAACTCAGGGAACTCTTCTCGCATGGTCTGCTCGCGTTCCCATGTCACTCTTCACGGCCGCAGTTGTCCCACCGGACTTTTACCATACCGACCGTCTTGTTCCGCAACTACTTCTCGGCTCGATCTTCAATTCGAATGGGTCTAACTCTCGTCGTTAGCCCATACTCTACCGGCACCCGATCATCCGCGATCACTTGAGCTGGATCGTTCACGCTTTCCGAAGCACCGAGATATGAAAAACATCATGTAACCCACCCAAGTCCGCCGACAGAGCTAGCCGATAAGCCGCTTCGCCAATTCGCTCAACTACTTCAAAAGGACCCAAATATCTTGGACTAAACTTTTTCAATCGTCGAATCCTGGAGACACCTTTGAATGGCTTGATCTTCAAGTAGACCCAATCGCCAACCGCAAATTCAACGTTCCGGTGCTTGGCGTTGTAGTACTTTGCTTGTCGATCTTGAGCAATCAGCAATCTCTCGCGAATCGTCCGAATGGTTGAGTTTGCTTCATCCACCTCATTTGGTTTA
This sequence comes from Platanthera guangdongensis, assembly GCA_039583875.1. NCBI lineage: Eukaryota > Viridiplantae > Streptophyta > Magnoliopsida > Asparagales > Orchidaceae > Platanthera > Platanthera guangdongensis. The sequence goes on from CM077150.1 coordinate 227,431,403, forward strand.
ACAACCCGGGCTTCACCCGCTTCTACCCAAGCCAAGGGAGTACGACACTTCCTTCCATATAGGGCTTCATATGGTGCCATCCCAATGCTTGCCTGGTAGGTGTTATTATATGCAAACTCGACCATATAGAGATGATCTTCCCATCTCTTTCCGAAGTCAAGGCGCACATTCGGAGCATGTCCTCCATTGTTCTGTTGGTACGTTCCGTCTGGCCATCCGTTTGGGGATGAAAGGCCGTACTGAAAGTTAACTTCGTGCCCAACAGTCGGTGAACTAGCCTCCAATCATTTGACGTGAATCGCCCATCTCTATCACTTACGATGCTCCGAGGAACCCGTGAAGCCGCACAATCTGATCAACGTATAACTTTGCCAAATATTCAACTGAATCATCCCGTCTGTTCGGGAGAAAATGTGCTACTTTTGTTAGCCGGTCAACAATTACCCAAATGGAATCATTTCCTCGCTGCGATCATGGCAATCCATGCACAAAATCCATGGAAATATCATCAAATTTCTACAATGGGATCGGCAGTGACTTCAAATAACCGCCCGGCTTTTGGCATTCCGCCTTCACCATCGCACATGTTTGGCATTTGGCTACATCAGGGCAACATCTTTCTTGAGCCCTGGCCACCAGAAAAGCTTCTTCATATCATTGAACATCTTTGTGCTCCCGGGGTGAATGGAATACTTCGTATAATGTGCTTCATACATCAGTTCTTCCCTTAACTTCCTCACATTCGGGACGCACAAACGGCCATCTTTTCGTACAAGACCGTCATTCCAGGTGAATTTGCCCTCTGGCCCTTCATTCACATAGCGTAAGAGATCTTCATCCAACTCCATTGCCCGTCGAACTCGGTCCGCAAGGTCACATTGCACCTCGATCCAGTTCACACATGCAGTGGTAGTGGAATTCTTGTCAACACAATAGATCTCCAATGCTTCCAACTCCTGGATAAGACGTTCATCATGCCTTTGTAACCAATTTGCTCTAGCCGAACTCGCCGACTCAACGCATCCGCGACAACATTCCCCTTCCCGGGTGTATAGTGAATCTCGAAAGTGTAGTCCCCAAGGAACTCCAACCACCTTCGTTGTCGCATATTCAACTCTTTCTGCTCCAAAAGGTACTTTAGGCTCTTGTGATCCGTATAGATCTCCACCTTCACTCCATAAAGGTAGTGCCGCCACAACTTGAGTGCAAAAATCACCGCCGCTAATTCCAAATCATGGACGGGATAGTTTCGCTCGTGCACCTTCAGCTGGCGTGAGCCATAAGCAATCACTTTCCGCTTTGCAGAAGAACGCAGCCTAAGCCGCTCCCTGAGGCATCACTATAAATAACAAAACCATCGGTCCCACATGGCGAAGACAACACTGGCGCCGTGGTCAACCGAATCTTCAGCTCTTCAAAAGCTCGTGCGCACTCTGGCGTCCAAACGAACTTCTGATCCTTCCGCGTCAGTGTGGTTAGCGGCAAAGCGATCCGCGAGAAGTTCTCCACAAATCTTCTATAGTAGCCCGCAAGTCCAAGGAAACTCCTGACTTCGGCCACGGAAGACAATATTGGCCATTCTTGTATGGCTCTTATCTTCGCTGGATCCACTGCAATGCCCTCTCCACTCACCACATGGCCCAAAAATGCTACTGACGATAGCCAAAACTCACACTTCGAGAACTTGGCATAGAGCTGATTTTGCCTCAATATATTCAACACCAACCGCAAGTGAATCTCATGTTCCGCTTTCGACTTTGAGTACACCAGGATATCATCAATGAACACTATCACAAACCGATCCAGGTACTCACGGAAAATGCGGTGCATCAATCCATAAACACAGAGGGCGCATTGCACAGTCCAAATGGCATGACTGTGAACTCATAGTGCCCATAGCGTGTTCCAAACGCAGTTTTGGGAATGTCACCTTCCCTAATCCTTAACTGGTAATAACCTGACTTCAGGTCCAACTTCGAATAGACGGTAGAACCCACCAGCTGATCAAATAATTCATCAATCCGGGGGATTGGATATTTATTCTTCTCGTCAGCTTATTTAGTTCACGGTAATCGATGCACAATCGCAATCCACCGTCTTTCTTCTTTACAAAAGCACAGGCGCGCTCCAAGGTGACATACTTGGGTATATAACCTTGCTCTAACATTTCTTGGAGTTGAACCTTCAACACAGCCATCTCTTTTGGCGCGACGCGATATGGCGAGCGGGCCACTGGTTTCGCACCTGCCACCAACTCAATTGTGAAGTCAATCTCCCGCTGGGGTGGTAGCCCAGGGAGATCCGCGGAAACACATCTGTATATTCTGCCACAATCGGAACTTCTCCCACACTGGCCTTAGGCTCAACAGCCTGAATGAGTGCAAAGTAACACTCCGCACCCTTTCGAACAGCCTTGACTACCTGGAGTGCAGACATCAACGTCCCGCCTACTCCTCGCATACCGCGAACTTGGTCTCCTGTTCGGTATTCTGGCCCAACGTGATTTCTTTGGACTGGCAATCGATCATAGCATGCTGTTCCGCAAGCCAATCCATCCCAAAAATCACGTCAAATTCCGATATTGGCAGTACAGACGCAGATAAACCAAAATCCCGATTCCCGACTTGGACCGCCACATCGCAAGCTTGATCCGCAAGCATCCAACATCCATTCGGCAACACGACTCTGACGCTATCTGTCTTTGCACGACTGGGTATCCCAAGCCGCATCATAAAGTCACGAGACAGAAAAGAATGCGATGCACCTGTATCAAACAGTGCTCGCGCCAGCGTGTCCCGAATCATTACAAAACCTATGACAAACATGTCACACACACAAACCACAAACATAGGGGTACTAAGCTAAGCATACAAACATTAGCAGATGCAAAACGAAACTCATACCTGTGACCACGTCACTCTGCTTGATGGCCTCCTGCAGGCCAAGATTGTAGACCCGGGGTTGCGCTTGCGAGGCAGAGGAATCCACCACCGCCTTTCCTTTCTCCGCATAAGATGCTCCCGCCTTCTTTTCACTCTTCGGCGGCATCCGACAATCTCGCGCAATATGCCCATCCTACCACAATGAAGCAGGTACGAGTATCTGGCTTGGAGGTTGCCCCTGATGTTGCTCCCATTGCAACTGATGAAGGAGCTTGTCCACTCGGCTTGGACTTCCTACCCCATTTCTTCTTATAAAAAGATTTTCCCGATCGGGGCGCCTTCCACTCTGGTTGCGTCACCGCCAAAGCTCTCTTCCCCTGCACCCTCTTCATGTCCTTCTCCAGCGCACTTGCAGTGTCTACCAAAGCTTGGAAACCTTGGTTCACAGAACTTGACACAAGGAACCTCAACTCGTCCCTCAGGCCTTCATAGAACCTATTGGCCTTCCTTTGCTCATCAGCAAATATCGAACCCGCATACCGCCCCAAGCGAGTAAATTCATGCAGGTATGCATCAACACTGCCATCACCTTGGGTCAACCTTTGGAATTCGTTTTCCATGGCTATCCGTTGCGCCGTAGGAAGGTACTTCGCTAGGAACAGTCGAGAGAATTCATCCATGGAGACTTGAACTAACGGACGACCCGCCAAATGATGTAACTCTATCTCATCCCACCACAATCGAGCTTCTCCTTCAAGCAAGAATGTAGCTAAGGTAACCTTCTGACGTTCCGCCGTGCCAATCGCCATCATAACTCTCTTGACGCGCGATAACCAATCCTCTGCCTGCGTCGGAGTACCCACTCCCGAAAATGTAGGCGGATGGAAACTCATGAACCGTGTTAGTTGCTTCTCAGCTGTTCGAGGAGCCACATCCACTACAGGTTCCGGCCTTGCCTCCACCTGTTCTGGCCTAACATCCACTTGTTCCTGCCTAAGTGGCTGGCCTTGGATCATGTAAATAATGCCTCCGCAACTAACCGTACATGCTCTGCAGACGGTGGAGGTGTAGGCACCTCAGCTGGTGCCCTACTCTCATCAGAATGCTGGGACGCAGACGGTCCAGCTCCACTTCGTGTCACCTAAAGGGGGACAAGACACACATATAAGCGGTCGTACCCAAGCAAACAACACAAAATTAGAACACGCAGGTTCCGCAAACATACAACATGCATTCCTATCATGGACATTCAGGAGTTCAATCGTAGACTTTGGTTTGCACAAACACGTGCTCGCCACCCCACAAAAGAAGTCGGCCACGACTTCGAGAGGGAAAGACCAAGACAACGGATCCCAGGATCGAAACCTGGCTCTGATACCAAAAATGTAACAACCCCATCCGTTCATATGATATATTCTAGAAGGTCCGGCCGGGGCCCCACAGGATATACCACAAAACAGTCGGTGAAGGTACAGGATGATACCAGAGTAGCGCATCGCACCTATCACAAGCATTCTAGCGGAAGCCTAAACTACTTGAACTCCTCATGAATGTCCAAATATAAACTCCACATTTTAATATATCTATAGATAGGAATGTCTTACAACATCAAAAGTATTGGCCTTAGGGCCTTACAGGGCTTTCACACAGTGGCCTAAAACAATTGGCGCGCAGGTCGGCCACAAAAGAAAACACTCAAAGAACATTAGCCTTCGAGGGCTAGCAGCAGCAGCAACACCAGCAGGAGCATCAACCTCTATGCGACCCGCTCGGCTCTCCAGCACCTGTGCAAGAACAATCCACCCAACGGTGGCAAACAAAAGCAACGGTCAGCGTTCAGCTGACCAAATTATAACGACCCTACCCCTCCTCTCGGGCAGTGGTATTTTCCCTGCAGGCATATCATATCACAAGTATGGCAAGCTATATCATCAAAGGTGCTTTCACGCACACAAGCCATCACAACCGCTCGCCGCCCGGCCCAACGGTCCGTGCACTCAGGGCACATTCTTGGTGTTCTGGCAACCTCTTGCCCACCACCGCATCAGGGTTAACACCCAACGGTAACACTCTTGAGCATTTACTCCATGGCGTGCAGCCGGAGTTAGTCTTCCTACACCGGGATGGCCCGTAGCCCCCCATTGTGTCATGGCGCGCAGGCCGAAGACTCTTGCTATGCGCTCCAACAGACCGCACTTTTGGTCTCACGTCAGACGGACATAGCGCAGGTCGGATCCTCCACCCCCCCGTTGCTCAAATCGCCTTGCCCTTTCCGCGTGCAGCGTACTCATGGCTATATCAAAGGCACGGGTCGGTCTCACCAATCCTGTTCCTGCATTCAAGCTGGGTACTTCTCGATACCCAATTCTCACAACAACAGCGGGTCTTTCCTGGGCACACCAGTACTTCCTGTGACTCTCTCTCCACAGGTGGACAACCGCATAAGCACAAATGTCAGGGGTCTTTCCTGGGCACACCAGTACTTCCTGTGACTCGCTCCACAAGTGGACACCCTATGACATCAAGCATCACAAAAAGGGCCTTTCCTGGTCCCACCAGGACTACCTGTGCATCATTCACAGGTTGGACCCAAAACCAGCACAAGGCTATTTTCCTGGGCTACCACCCCAGTACTTCCTGCTACTCCTTTTCGCAGGCCTAACCCGTAGACTCCGTACACTACACGTTTCTCACGGAGTTTTCTCCGTTTCGTATGCAACATCACCAATCTAGACCAACCTGTCCAGATGGGCTTCACACAGCATGCCTATTCCGTACTCCATTTCCGGATCTATATGCTAACAAGGGGGATTTCACACATCCACCCAAAGAGTCCCAAAACCAGCCACCTCTTGGTGGGGGAACTCACAAAGATATGCTAAAAGGAAGCCTTCACATGGCTTAGGAAGAAAGGTCGTTACCCTTGACGATCGCTTCGGTGCCATGGCTTGAAAGCTTGCTTGCAAGATTCGCAAGAGCGTTTCCTCCGCAACGCTGGCTTCGGATCTCTTCGCCGGTAAACCGCAGCACCACCAACCAGCAGCCCCCTTCCATTCTTCCTCCTCCTTTCTCTCTCTCTTTCTCTCTCTTGAAGAAAGGTTAAGGCCAAAGTAAATGAGAAATCAATCTCTGACTTCGGCCCTTAGGAAAAAGAAGAAGAGCTTTCAGCCCTTGGATCCAGACTGAAGGAATGGACGGCCACGATTCTGCCAAAAACACACAATTTGACACGATACGGCCTCGAACACGGCCGTGTGCCTGGCCGTGTGCCTCAAGCGGTGGTCAACCGACTTATCCAAACCAGTGACACGCCCACGGACATGCCCGTGTCATGGGCCGTGTCACCAACACGCCTTCAGACACGCCCGTGTCTGTGGCCGTGTACCTGGGTGAAAAAATCCCAAATCATCCCGAGACTTCACACGGCCTGGGACACGCCCGTGTCCCCGGCCGTGTGCCCAGACACGGCACCCAGACACGCCCTGTCGAATTCTCGGCGGGCTGAGTTCGTCGCCTGATTGGACACGCCCTGTGACACGCCCGTGTCACAGGCCTGTTCAACACTCGCCACGCACTTCTCGACACTCGACGATCGTCGAGTAAAAATCGTCGAGCATGCGACACGGCCTTAGACACGCCCGTGTCATGGGCCATGTGCCTTTCTCGACGAATCGTCGAGAACCAAAAAAATCGTCGAGACAAAGCCCAATCGTCGACACAACCCGACACGCCCTGCGACACGCCCGTGTCGCAGCCGTGTCACCTGACACGCCCTGGGACACGCCCCCGTGTCCCAGGCCGTGTCACCCAAATGTTTCCTGTTTCTGAACTTTGGGATGTTACAATCCTGGAGGGATCCGTTGTTTCTTTCTTGGCAACAGGTCAGGTTCCTTCCAGCGAGGAGGATCAGAGGAAGTTTCGCTACAAGGATGTGTATTACTTACTGCAAGAAGGAGAGCTCTATCGTAAAACCACCTCAAGCCCTCTGGACCCGATGTCTATCAGAGGTTGAAGTCCCTCGTGTTCTGGATGAGATTCATTCGGGAGAGTGTGGCAGTCACTCAGGGACTCGCTCTCTGGAACAAAGAATTCTAAAGCACGGATACTTCTGGCCCACCATTCGAAAGGATACAGAAGTCTTCTCCAAGAAATGTCTCCAATGTCAGCTCTTCACGCCTCTTCAACTACAACCAGCTCAACACCTTCACTCGATCACTACTCCATGGACATTCGCCATCTGGGGAATGGACTTGATCGGTCCCTTTCTGCAGGCCACTGGACAGAGGAAGTTTGTCCTTGTCATGATCGATTACTTCTCCAAATGGATCGAGGCAAAAGCTCTGGCCAAGGCCACTTCGCAGATTGTAAAGAATTTCATCTAGGGAGAGATTGCATGCAGGTTCGGAATTTCTCTCGCCATCGTCACCGACAATGGTCCACAGTTTGTCGGCTTGGAGTTAGAGGATATCTGCAAGAAGTTAGGGACGGATCTTCGATTCGCCTTTGTGCATCATCCTCACAGCAATTGACAAGTAGAGGCCGCCAACAAGGTGATCATCAATGTCCTAAAGAGGAAAGTTACCAACTTGAAGGATAATTGGGCAGAGCAGCTCCCCTCAGTCCATTGGGCTATGAGAACAACTCCAAACTCGGCTACCGGGGAAATTCCCTTCAAGTTTTCCCACGGGTCTGGGGAACTCATCCCAGTGGAGTTTGAGGTTCGGAGCCCGAGGGTCATAGTAGCTGGGGACGGCAGCGAAGAATGGCACTTGGAGAATGAAGATGCTTAAAGGCTCTCGCTGGATTTCGTTGAAGAGCTTCGTGACTTGGCCTCCATCCGCCAAGAGGATATCAAGCGGCGCATGGCGAAGCATTTCGACAAGAACGTCCGCCTAAAACATTTCCTCGCAGGGGATCTGGTCATGAAAAAGGTGGATGCCGCAGGAAGTGGATCAGCAGTTGGCAAGCTGCATCCTAATTGGGAATGTCCCTTCATCGTCCAAGAAGCCTTGGCCACTGGTGGCTATTTTCTTCAAGATCGGGTCGGAAAGCAACTTGGAGTACTTGGAGAGTGGATGACCTGAAATGGTTCCATCCTTGGCGATTAATGCTGTATTTTACTTGTACATCATGTTTTTACACATATATACAGATAGTAGCAACTGTTTGGCTTATCTTTGTGATATTTCATCTCAAGATTTCTGAGGCCTTAAGGTTCTTCTCCGAGATCGATACAAGAAATCGGCTATCGACCCGTTCCTCCTAGATAGCCCAGTATGGATAATGGGACGATACCTCTGGAAGCGCTCTTATAAGATCGAGCCTCTACACTGCTGACCGAGATCATATCCCCCTTGTATATCGTCCTAGGTACCCCTGATTGCATCTCTCCTCCGACTGGTGGAATTATCAAGAACAGGTTTGGACTCTAATCTCTTAGATGCGAGGAAGGATCAACCTTGCCAAGCTGTCATTTAGGCAACAACCCTACAATTATTTTCAAAGGCAGGATAACCAGCCAAAGGGCAGGGGAAGGCCCAAGGTAGTATGTTAGTCGCGAGTGTGTCCCGGAGTACCCTCGGAAAAACATTACCCCTCGCTCATACACTTGCACTCGTAGCCAGGTGGCAGAGCTGAAAATGATCTCCACGGTTGGATTAGGAAACAGTCCTTCAACTTGTTTCTCCTAGATAGCCCAGGGCGAACGATGGGATGATGACTCGAGATGTAAGCATCCTTGTAAGACCGGACCCCTGCATTGACGGCTGAGATCAGCTCCCCCTTGCATGTCAGCCTAGCTACCCCCTGATTGCATCTCTCCTCCGACTGTAGGAATTGTCAGGAACAGGGCCAGACGCCAACCTCCCATCTCGACGGCAGCAGGATCATCGTTCTCTTTGTATTTTTTTCACCCTCAAAGATATTGATGCATTTAATTCATTTGCAATCCCTTAAGTGGCAGGAAAAAAGTACAACAATGTTCAAAGTCCTCGAGTGGCAGTGTTGTCGTATGTCCAAGTCCCTGCATGAGCTCCTCTCCTGCATATTGGCCAAGGACCTCCTCGAGTGAGATCAAGTTCCTCGCTGCAGTGATGATGTAGTATGTGAACTCTGTACGAGCTCCTCTCTTATAGACCGACTACTTGCCTCCCCGAGTCGACTTACACCACTCTAGTTGAGCAAGGTTCCTGAGAGCTGTCGACTCCAACAATGTTCAAAGTCCTCGAGTGGCAATGTCGCCGTAAGTCCAAGTCCCTAGCCAAGCTCCTCTCCTGCATATTGGCCAAGGACATACTCGATTAAGATCAAGTTCCTCGATGGAGTGATGTCATAGTCAGTGAACTCTGTACGAGCTCCTCTCCTGCAGATCGACTACTTGCCTCCCCGAGTCAACTTACACCACTCTAGTTGAGCAAGGCTCCTGAGAGCTGTCGACTCCAAGAATGTTCAAAGTCCTCGAGTGGCAGTGTCGCCGTAAGTCTAAGTCCCTACACGAGCTCCTCTCCAGCATATTGGCCAAGGACCTCCTCGAGTGAGATTAAGTTCCTCACTGGAGTGATATCGTAGTCCGTGAACTCTGTATGAGATCCTCTCCTGCAGACTGAATACTTGCCTCCCCGAGTCGACTTACACCACTCTAGTTGAGCAAGGATCCTGAGAGCTGTCGACTCCAACAATGTTCAAAGTCCTCGAGTGGCAGTGTCGCTATAAGTCTAAGTCCATGGAGGAGCTCCGCTCCTGCATATTGGCCAAGGACCTCCTCAAGTGAGATCAAGTTCCTTGTTGGAGTGATGTCGTAGTCTGTGAAATCTGTACGAGCTCCTCTCCTACAGACCGACTACTTGCCTCCCCGAGTCGACTCACACCACTATAGTTGAGTAGGGCTCCTGAGAGCTGTCGACTCCAACGATGTTCAAAGTCCTCGAGTGGCAGTGTCTCCGTAAGTCCAAGTACCTGTACGAACTCCTCTCCTGTATATTGGCCAAGGACCTCCTCGAGTGAGATCAAGTTCCTCGCTAGAGTGATGCCGGAGTACGTGAACTCTTTACGAGCTTCTCTCCTGCAGACCAACTACTCGCCTCCTCGAGTCGACTTACACCACTCTAGTAGTGCAAGGCTCCTGAGAGCTGTCGACTCCAACAATGTTTAAAGTCCTCGAGTGGCAGTGTTACTGTAAGTCCAAGTCCCTGCACGAGATCCTCTCCTGCATATTGGCCAAGGACCTCCTCGAGTGAGATCAAGTTCCTCGCTGGAGTGATGTCGTAGTCCGAGAACTTCGTACGAGCTCCTCTCCTGCAGACCGACTACTTGCCTCCCCGAATCGACTGATTCCCACCCCCAGTTGAGCTTGGCTCCTGCTGGGTGTCGCCTGATTCCCACACCTAGTTGAGCTTGGCTCCTGCTGGGTGTCGACTGATTCCCACCCCCAGTGAGCTTGGCTCCTGTTGGGTGTCGACTATTTCCCACCACCAACCGAGATCAGCTCCTGATGGGTATCGGCTCTAGTCTTCGGGCAAGACGGGTTTAGCTCCGACGAGATAAGCAATTATGCAGGTACGAGCAGGTCTTAGCGAGTATACGAGCAGGTCCTGGCGAGTATGCGAGTACGTCTTGCCAAGCGTGCGAGTATGCTATGGCGAGTATACGTGCAGAAACAGGCGAGCATCGGGATGCAAGCTATCTTAGCGACTATGGCAGTGCGAGTAATAACTGCGCGACTATGACCGATGTCAATGCGCGGGTAAAGCGTCACGAACACTCATCCTTCCCGAGCCTATGAGCCTAGCGAGCATCATCAACCAACAAACTTGCAAGCAAAGAATGACAAAGTGTGGTAATCTTAACTTGTATAAATATATATATCAAAAGTTTACAAGTTACAAAAAATGGTTAACGCTGCTACATGCGAGCATGTCAAATATCGTCGAGCAACTAGGACTCATCGTCGCCAGTATCAGGCCGATATTTTTCATCTCCAATATCGGCGTCCTCATCTTCCTCGCCACCCTCCTCGCTCTCCTCACCATCACTGCTGTTGTCGATGCCGCTGCCACTGCTATTGCCACTGTCGTTGCTGCTGGAGCCCGATGTAGAAGAAGGGAGACGATCGGTCGAGGTCGCTTCCTCGACGAGTAGTTTGGGGATGATCTCGGCGATGGTGAGCTGCTTTTCCCCCTCGACGAGCTGGTCGTTGATCCTCAGCCTGGCGAGCATGACGTTCCTCGTAGCTCGGGATATCTCGCGGCGGACCGACGACCCCTCCTTCCAAAGAATGCGAGATCATTTTATCGCACAATAGGGATCGTCCTCTAGCTGCAACGCCTTAGGCAAAAGGATCTGAAGAGCTCATGTGACTTTCGAGCAGCACTAGGCGAGTCTCCATCTCCGACGGCGCGGATTTGGGCCGCCTCCTACACCGCCAGAGAGTTTGCGAGTTTTGCCTCGCACTCGGACAACTTTTTAGAGGCCTCAATCTCGGTAGCCCGCGACAAAGAATAGGGTCAGCAAAATAAATCCAAGTCCAATGCCATCAACTTCGCATGCGGGAAGCGACTTACCTCATAGTCCCTCCAGCGGACCGACTGCATACTGAGATCAATGGCCTTCTTGGTGATGACCTTCACGGCCTCGGTTGTCTCCAATAGCCTTCTTGCCGAGTAGTGCCCTAACTCGACAGCCCGCACGAGCGAGCATGCGGTATGCTGGGCGAAATCCTCCATGCTGAGCTCCAGCATTGACTCCGCATCAGCTCGCCCGTGTAGTGCATGGAGGATGGCGAAGGCCTCCCCCTTGTCCTCCCAGTCTGCCGACCAAGAGGGGAGGTTGGTGTTGAGCGTCACCAAGTGGTCATCTTCCGACCAAGTGATAAGCGTGCACCGCCCCTCGCCCCAAGTTGAAGTTGGGATGGAAGTGGGGGGTCGAGCATCCAGCGGCGACTCTTGATAGCCAGGTTACAACGACTACATCTTCTCCCTCTTAGTCGCAGGGCACGACGAGCTGATCTTCGCCTTTCGTTTGGCGAGCTTCTTCTTCTCACCGACATTTGGTGGAGGGTTGGACTCCTGGAAGGAGGAGGCAACTTCCTTCACCGGAGGGAGCAGATTCTCCAGAAGCTCGCACGCCACTGCGAACATCGTGCAAACATCAGTACCAAGCTTTAGGAATGTAAAGCGAGCATGCAAGAAATGATTCTCGCTCAAACTTACACTCGTTAGGGTGGATCTCCAGGAGTGTGTTGACGTTAAGCCGCCAGAAGATGACGTCGAACCGGCGACCTCAGAATGACTCGAACAGCTGCTCGTGTACGCCCTCTAAGATCGGCGGGTGGAAGGCAACATCGGCATGTTGGTGTGGCCTTCCCAGAACACCCGCGAAGTCACCATGGATGACGACCAGCTGCTCGTACCACCGGTGGACTTTATTCACCGTCCCCACCAAGGTGCAAATGTGGCTGCTGAAGAAGACCACTCCATCGACAGTCACGGTGAAGGAGAATATCTTGAGGAAGATGGAAAGGTTTAAGGCGACCCTCACTTCCTTCAGGTTTCCTAGCCGAGTGTCCATTGGGTAGAAGCCTCTCCCTGAATGTCTCTAAGTCCAGCTCTGTGGTTATGGATTTCTTGAAGGCCGCGTCGGCGAAGTTAGCGGCGTGTGCTTTTCAGCGAGCGATGGCGTCATCTCCTACCAATTTAGCGAGCCGGCAAGCTGAAGAGGCAATAAGGCGAGAAAAAGAGGAGAGATCGAAACACAGGAGCAGAGAAAGATACTCGCGAGCAAGGGATGGAAAATCGCAGCAGCGTACTTATGTCCTACCTACCCCCTCTATTTATAAGCGAAGGAATCTAGGGGGTATATATCCACCCTGGTGAGTATCAGGCTAAGTCGCAGTTTAGGCGAGAAAGCGGATCCTGGCATAAGCCCTACGTCACACGGCGTAGAAAAGAACATCGCGACGTTATCAGAACCTGCATAATAAACTCGGCACATCGCAGAACAACAGCAAGAAAGAAGCAAAGGAGAAAAATAAAGCGCGAGATACAAATTCCCTTATTACAGTACAAGTAATCGTTCATTACAGATAATCGCGCATGGCGAGTTCAAATGAATAAAAGAAAATCCAATGTCCTAGGTGGTCACTGTGGGGGATGAGGATGTCGCCCAGCCCAGCCCATCTATCACGCTCGTCGATAGTGCTCCGTCGCCAGCGCCATCGCGTCATCCCCAATCCGCAGCTGCTCCTCCATCCTCTTCAGCCGCCCTACGGAGCCCATACTCGCCCGGATGCCGGCCAACTCGTCAAGAACGAGTTGGAAGCGATGGTTGTTTATCGCCAGCTAGCGATCATTCTCCTTCACCACGTCGAAGCAGGCTTCATAGCTCTCCAGGGTGGTCCGGAGCTCTTCGATCTTCACCACCCACACTTCCAGAGATTAGATCCGGTGATGTGGCTCGCAAATCGCCAGCTGGTCGAACTTGATCTCCAGCTCCAGGTAGGCGCGAGAAGCAGCGTGGTGATATTCACTGTGCGACATCCCGATGGCGTCTATGAAGGCCTCCCCTAGAGTTGTCAGGCGATCTGTCAAAACAACGAAGTCGCCAGATTAGAAATAAAACACTTAAGTCGCCAAATGAAGCACCAATCACGGTGTTTTTCCGCGACGAGGAGATCTTGATCGCCGAGGAGTAGAGTCGCGACATTGAACATCTCGTCGGCCGAAAGATGGGCCACCAGCATGCTCGGCCACTTTATCCTGCTCGCGACCTCCATGGCCGAAATCCCCAACCCTCGGGGAAATGTAGCTTGGTCGTGGCTTGTCTTGCTTCCAGGCCAAAGGCTTCGAAAAGGCGGTGGAGGCTGTGACGAACTCGCCGGCTGATCCGGGGTCTTCAGCGAAGGAGGCGGAGGAGGTCTCAACTTGACAGTTTGTTGCGGAGCGATTAGGGGCGGCGACGACAAAGAAATATTCTCTGCCTGAATAGAAGCAACGTTCGGAGGCGGCGGCGGTGGCGGTAGGAAACTCGCCGCTGGCAGCGCAGAATCTCACGCAGGGGCGGCTGGGTCCTTACTCGCCGGAAGGTCCTTACTCGCCGGAATGACCTTCTTTGTTGGAGGCTCCTTCGACGGAAGTTCCTTTCTCGTCGTGGGATTCTCCTTCACCGTGGGAACCGAGGCTTCAAATACCTTCTTGTCTTCAATGTTAATCCAGACCGTGTGCACGGTCCTCATGGTTTTCCCTGCTGCGAGGGAGAGCAGCAATGCGGAGTCCAGAGGGGAGACATTCAAAGCCGTGTCGACGACATCCGGTGGATAATATGCGAGTAATGAAATAGTGTCAGAGAGAAGAAAACGGAGACCAGCAGATGTAGAAGAAGAATGTCTCGGCAATATGGCAACCTGATAGGGAGACGACCTCAACCTGCTGTGGCACCGGTGTATTGGAAACTTTTGGGATGTCTAGCGAGTCGAGGAGGCTCGAGTCAGCGGGAACCACACTGGGGTTTTTGTCAATCCCAAGGTCGCTGAGTAGCTTCAGAGTGCTAGCAGAGCGCGCACGATTATTTGTCGCGACTTGCGCGGATGGTGGAGGTGGGTTGACCGCGTCGGAGGCGGGTTTCTTCTTGGACTTTTTGGTTTTCTTCTATTTAAGAGGGGGTAAGTCGGCGGCGGTGTCTTCTTCGAGCGGCCTTTTGGGCTTAACAGTGCCCAAAAAGCTGGATAGAGCGGCGAGGCTGTCTTGAAGAAGTTTCTCGGTGTCCGACATCGTGCGTGAGCTCTAGAGATCCTCCTGAAATACCAGACCACCCCCCCTATTTAAAGAGATCGGCAGGCAGCCATCAAGTGCGAGCAAACCTGATACTAGGCACAGTAGCTCGCCGAATAGGTGTTGGATGATTCTTTCTGAGCTCCTACGTCGCTCAAACAGAGCGGGATTGTGTACAACCCGTATTCGTCAAGGATGGGTCCTACCACAGCTAGGTCAGCAGAAGTCAAGGTCAATAAGTCAAGACAGAAGTCAACATCAGCGCGCAAGACCATAAAAGTCCTGGGCGAGTATGGCGAGCTCCCCTCGCATACTCGCCAGGTATGGGAATAGGCGAGATTCTTGCCCAGCCCGTGCGAGTTCCCCTTGGAAGTCGCCAAGTCGTCAGGGGGTGGGGTATAAATAAGAATCCCCCTCCCCTTGGATTTGCCTATAAATAGGACCCAAGGGGTACGAGGTGAGGGACTGGAAATCCTCTACAGGATACTCACGAGCTCTCTTTTCAAGACTAGCCAAGTCTTTGTATTCCTTTTCCTTAGAGGCCAGGTCGCGACCTTGTGACTTCGTCATCAGCTAGTCTCCCTCGTATCTAGTTCTGCCATTTTTGGTTGAGAAGGGGCTGCTCCTTTCGAGCATCCGTGTACGTGGTGGGACCTTCCTGCCGCAACATATGGGGTCATGTTTGATTAGTTCCTCATCCTAGTCATCCTATCCGTCCTACCTTCCCCCTGAACCGGTAACCTTAGGCGACATTGGTCCAAATTCTGAGTTTGGGAATTTTCCTTGCCTCAACACCCGCAGATACCGCTCCAGCCCGCAGCTCCACTGCCCACAACCAAGGCACCAAACCACCTAGTCGCCCAACAGACACTATACCAATCCGCACACCTTGTTAGCAACTCTAGAACAGCGAGTCCGCATAACTGAGGATAGTGAAAGTGCAGCTAGATCTGATATACTCTGGAGGGGGGGTGAATAGAGTATATGGTGCTTGAAAACTTTTTACAACAATTGTTGTAATCTGAGTGAGCAGGGAAGCAATTATTAAATCTAATCACAGAACTAAACTAATCACAAAATAATCACAGAACAATCACAGCCAGAAACAAAAATAAAGACAAGCAAGCCAGATGACACAAGGAAATATAGTGGTTCCCCTAAACTTGGGTACATCCACTCTTCTACCACCCTAGGTAGGAATCCACTGCAGGATGAGTTGATCAGGTGTCCTGGGCACCAATGAGCTTTTGATAAGGTGCTCAAAAACCAAATCAGATTTTTTGATCAGGTCTCTTGCCACCAATGCACTTTTGACAATGTGCTCAAAAACCAAGCTCAAACTTTTGAAGGGAGTTTTAGAAACCCTTTACAGAGATGGGGTGAGAGAGTGATGGAAGTCTTCTCTTTAACATATCAGCTGGGAAGACTATGTGGATTTGATGGTGACAAAGCTCCCCCTAAGTCCCTGAGATGTTCAGGAAAAGAAGCTTTGTTGTAGGGTGATAGGCCTTCAGAAGCTGATCTCCAGCAAAAGATGATTTCAGCAACAGCTGAAATGTTAGGTGTCTGGAGTCTTGAAAAATGTTGGCCTTGAACACTTGAGACAAGAGAGATCAGAAGATTTCAGAAAGTTTGATATCCTTGGATATGTGTTCTTCAGAGAATTCTTTGAGACAGAGAATATATTTTTCTTGTTCTTCTTCTTGTCTGTGTTTTGAGTGTTGTGTTGTCTAAGAGAGATTCAAAAAAAATGTCCTTTATTCTCTGGTACTGAATAGAAGAAACATTCTCTGTCAAGAATAGTCGTTGGCCTGCATTAATTGCATCCTTAATTGCAAAATGTCTTCTCGAGGAAAGTCCACAGAAATATTTCTTGAAAATCCCTTGAAACTTTGTTCAGAAATAAATGAAAACGGCTAGAAAATCTTCTGAATTAATTGCTGAATAATTCTTTAACTGATATGAATTTTGAATCTTAATAAATCCTTGAAGTCATCAGAAAACGTCGAACTGAGCTCTACTAACGTCGAATTGAGCTCAGCGATATGGACTTATACAGCAACGAAATATCGTCGATCTGAGCTCAAAGATCGTCGAACTGAGCTCAGAGATAGAGATCCAATACTGAGTCAAGATCGTCGAACTGAGCTCGCAGATTGTCGAATGGAGTTCGACGATTTGTGGAAGTTGAGCTCAGCGATCGTCGAATGGAGTTCGGCGATCTGTCGAAGTTGAGCTAGACGATCGTCGATAGGAGTACGACGAATCGTCATGCTGAGGTCGACGATATGACTTAATCTCAAACTGAAAGATTCTTGGTCTTGAGGGCAGCTTCCAAACTTAGACTTCTAACCCTTATACTCAATTCTAATTGACCTTTTGAGCTATACAGGAGGTCAAACATTGGTTTCCTAGAGACATAGTGATCCTGACCCAAATTAGTAATAGGGTGTTTCAATAATCTCCCCCTATTTGGGTTAGGATTACTACTTACATAATTGGAAAAATTAAAATAACAACATACAAGCAATAATACAGAAAAGCAAAAAGCTGGACATTGCAGAACCATAGATATATATCATCCCAGATAATAATCAGAAATCAAGAGTGATTGTCACCTTACATAATCATTTCTTTTCCTTGCTCTTAATGAGTCTGATTTCTCTATTGGGGTTGAGAGCTTCTTTCTTTGATCTTGTATCATCTGCTGCACCTAAAGTGGTTTGCTGTTTGGGCCTGGGAACTACAGCTTTAGGATGCAGCTCCATGTATCTATCAGAATCAAAGAATTTGCTTGACCCATATCTTTCCAACTCTTTCTTTCTCTGTTCAGACATTGTAGTGATGTTGGAAGAGTCTTTGCCTTGCTCTCTAGCTTTCTTAATCTGGTTCAATGCAGCAAGCTCTTTCATCCTTGCAGTCCAAGCAGCTGGATTGTTCTCAGGGTCTTCAAATGGCACTGGTGGCACATATCTATTAGATGGATTGTCCTAAGGAGGCCTGGATGAAACTGTTTCCTTCAATTTATAGGGAAAAGGACCAGAGGTTGTGTCAGATAAGATTTGTCCTTCCCTGGAGTAGGGATGTTGCCTTGAGTATCCTTTAGAATAAACTTGGAATTCTCTTTGATTGCCTCTATAGCCTCCTCTTCTGGATTGAGAACCCCTGGACTAGCTTCCCCTATGATAAGATCTGGCATGTAGCCGATAGGGGGTTTGACTTCTAGCAGGGGGTTGAGCAGCTGAACTTCGACCTGCACCTGCATCAGGAGGAGGTGGTGGAGGAGGATGAGGATGTTGGAATTGAGAAGAGCCTTTTTCATATTTCCTTTTCTTCTTCATTGCTTTAAGTTGATTCTTTGAGTACTGCATCCAGTGCTCAGTTATGGGGCAATCATGAAGGATATAATATGGTATGTCATTGTTGTCCTTGACCTTGGCTGGAGGTACTCTCTTCATGGCTTTGCTCCTTGCCTTTCTCTTTCTGGCAATGGTAGCAAAAGAATCATCAGAATCTATCTTAAACTCATAACTTTCAGAACTTTGATTGTCATAAAGAGCATCAATCATTTTCATCAAATCTTGCTTGAGCTGGATTGAAGCAGATACAGAGCTGGTAACAGGAGTTGATACAGCAGCAACAGCAGCAGATAATGAAGGTGTGGCAGTTGAAGTTGAAGCAGAAGCAGAGGTTGAAGCAGCAGTAACACCAATATATACAGAAGGTTCAGGAGCAGTAATGACAGCAGTTGGTGCAGCAGCAGAAATATCATCAGAAAATATAGAGGGCTCAACATCATGTGCCTCTGTCATAAGGATATCAGTAGAAACAGCAGCATGTGTAGCTGTAACAGAAGTATCATCAAAACTTTCAGCAGCAAGAGGGGAAGCAACATCAGAGACAACAACAATGCTATCAGCAGGAGTAGCAGCAGCATAAACTGAGTTAACAAAGGAAGTGATGATGCTGGGGTCACAACAAGAGAAGGGCACAAGGGCCTTGGACAAATCATCTGGGGGCTAGATAGCAACTGTCTCTGGAAGGCAAGCATTCTCTAGCAGACAACTGAAATACATTGAATCAAATTCTGAGAGCAAAGAACTGAGGTCTATTGAAAAGACTGCAACATGAGGTGGAACTAGATCTTGAAACACAGCAGCAGCAGCAACAAAAGAAGAAGAACCAGGAGACACAGCAGGCAGGCTCACTGAAATAGCAAGAACAGCAGCAGGAAGGCTCACTTCATAGGGCATCTCCCCCTGCCTAGATGCAGACAGAGCTGGATCAAGGCACACTTCTGAAGGGCTGCCTGAGGGAATAAAGAGGAGAGCCTAGCAGAAAGAGCTACCACTGACTGGATTAATGAAGCCAAGGAGGTCTCCAAAAGAAGAGATAGCCTGGGGGATAGCAATTCATAAAGCCTGTCAGCAAGGGCTGGAATATCTACTTGCTCAGTAGTGACTGGAGCAGAGGTAGAGGATGGAGGTGTAGCTGTTGATGATGGTAGTGGAGAGCTAGTGTAGGGAGGAAGAGATGGTTGAGGTGTGGGTAAGGTGGATATGGAGGACAGTGGGATGGAGATATATGGTATGAAGGTGGGTTGATCAATGATTTCTTGCAGAAGGTCTTGATAAGATGTTGAGGATGAGTGTAGCTCAGGAGGAGAGGATGGTGAGTCATCCATGAAGGAATCATCAATGAGGTTGAAGGATGGAATGGAGGGTGATGAAGTGGTAATGTCTGTTTGAGGGTAGGAGTATAGTGGATGAAATTGTTCTTCTGTTGTTGGTAGAGTAGGGATTGGAGATGGTGTAGATGTTGGAGAAGGGCTGGAGATGATGATAGGGGATAGAGTTGGAATGGTGGATGGAATTGGAAGAGATGGAATTGGAGGAGGAGGTGGAGAGGCAGCAGCAGGCAGGTCATCTACAGGGGCAGAGACCTGAGGGGAAGTGACTCTGACAGTCCTAGTGCCTGAAGGTATGCTGGAAGAGGGCCTGCTGGGCTTGATGATCTGCCTGTCCCATTTACCAAAGAGGGCACAAGACAGTCTCTTGGAAGCATTTATGTGTATCCCAGAGGATACCAACAATGCAGGGCACCTATTCTGCAGAAAAAGGCCTAAAATTCTTCCAAAATTTACAAAACTCTTGTTAATTTTCTTCTTAATTAGGTCAAAGAAGACCTCTCCCCAGTTCAGATTTTTCATGTCCACTATGGCTCCCATTAAGCAGAGCTGATACCTTGAAATAGTATCATGGGCAGAGTGCTTAGTCAATAGGACCTTCCCAACTACATCAGCCAGGAATCTGTATTCCACAGAAAGATTCTTTTTCAACAGCTTGCTAGGGTTAGCCTCAAATGACCCATTCTGGCAAGCAAGTCTGCATATTCTTCTCCAGATAAATCAGCAGAATCTCCACCAACACTTAACTCAAAAACCTCTGTCAGAATTGCTGGGGTTAAAGGTACCTGTGTGCCAGAGATTGATCCAACAATGGTGTTTTGATCCTGATTGTGGGCAGTGTAGACCCACTCTTTAATTTCATCAGAAGCAAGCTTAATCCTTGTAGTCATGATTGCAGCAAGTTTCTGCCATTTGAATAGCTCCAAGATGTCCTGAAAAACCTGATCTGTCGTGCTGAAGGACTCCATGTCTATGTCAAAGCCGGCATCAAATTTCATGGCGGAGAGAACAGCAACAGAAACAGCCATAGTTACCTGCAAAGATTCAACAAACAAAACGACCAAGTGCAGAAATATTTGGAGGGAAAGAAAGTTTTTGCAGAGAAATCGAAAGCGCAAAGGAGAACGACGGCGAAAAATGAATTTTATATTATGGTTCGACGCAGAAATGGAAAGATCGTTGAACACAGTTCGACGATCGGGGCTTCTAAAGGAATCTGAAGAGTCTGCAATATCGTCGATCTCCGTTCGACGATCTTGGAGAGCGTCGAGCTCTGTTCGACGATCGTTCGGAGAGCAAAATCATCGAGCGCCGTTCGACGATCGCTGACCGGAAGAGATAGTTCATACTATCTGAGAAACGCTGAACTCAGTTCGACGATTTCAGAAATCGTCGATCTCCGTTCGATGATCTGGGGAAAAATCGTCGAGTGCAGTTCAGAGACCAGAAAAGCTCTAGACACTAAGAAAAATCAAGATGTTTGCCTAGTCTTGGTCAATTCTTAAACTTGTAAAGTCTTGGATATTATTTAAGACTTCCTCCATCTAACATTCCTAACTGATTTAGGAAGAAGGTGTGTTTCTTTTCATCCAAGGGCTTGGTGAAAATATCATCCCTTTGTAAATCAGTTGGGATATATTGCAGTTCAATTTTATTCTTTTCAACATTATCCCTTAAGAAGTGATGCCTAATCTCTATGTGTTTTGTCCTACTATGGAGGACTGGATTTTGAGCTATGGAAATAGCACTGGTGTTATCACAAGAGATTTTAGACTTCTCTAAGTTGTAGCCATAGTCTAGGAGTTGATTTTGAATCCACAAGATTTGTAAACAACAACTGCCAGCAGCCATATATTCAGCTTCAGCAGTTGAAGTTGACACAGAAGTTTGTTTCTAACAAAACCAAGAGACAAGTCTATCACCAAGGAACTAACAAGTTCCACTGGTTCTTTTCCTGTCAATTCTGCATCCAGCATAATCAGCATCAGAAAATCCAGTTAAATCAAATGCTGAATCTTTTGGATACCAGAGACCTAGATTTGGACAACTTTTAACATACCTGAGAATCCTCTTTACTAATGTTAGTTGTGACTCTCTAGGGCTAACTTGGAACCTAGCACATATACATGTAGCAAACATTATATCTGGTCTACTAGCTGTAAGGTACAGTAAAGAGCCAATCATTGCTCTATATGTTGTCTGATCAACAGGTTTCCCATGTTCATCAGCATCCAATACAACATTAGTATGCATAGGTGTTTTCATACAAGATGCTTCAGACATGCCAAATTTCTTAACCAATTCATTTGCATACTTGGTTTAAGAAATAAAGATGCCTTCAGCATACTGTTTGACTTGCAATCCCAGGAAGAAGGATAGCTCACCCATGCTACTCATTTCAAATTTAGAATGCATTAGGTTGGAAAACATTCTGCATAATTTTGAGTCAGTAGAACCAAAAATAATATCATCTACATAAATCTGCACTAGTAGGGTATGGAACTTATGGGTTCTAATGAAAAGAGTTTGGTCTACTCTACCCCTTATAAATCCATTTTCCAAAAGGAAGCATGTTAGGGTCTCATACCATGCTTTAGGAGCTTGCTTGAGACCATATAATGTTTTGTTCAATCTAAAAACATAATCAGGATAAGTTGGAGAGATAAAACCTGGAGGTTGTCTGACATATACTTCTTCTTTGATGTCTCCATTTAGAAAGGTACTTTTGAAATCCATCTGATATACCTTGAAGCCTTTATGTGCTGCATAAGCTAAAAATATTCTGATGGCTTCCAATCTTGCAACTGGTGCAAAGGTCTGGTCATAGTCTATTCCTTCTTCTTGAGAATATCCCTGAGCAACTAGCCTTGCCTTGTTCCTTATAATTACTCCTTGATCATCCAGTTTGTTTCTGAACACCCACTTTGTTCCAACAATGGAGTGATCCTTAGGCTTTGGCACTAGTTCCCACACTGTGTTCCTTTCAAATTGATGCAACTCTTCTTGTATTATAATGATCCAGTGTGGATCTAGCTCTACATCTTGAATGGACTGATGTTCAATTTGAGATAGGAAGCAGGTGTGCAACAGGTTTTGGTTGACCTGATTTCTGGTTTGCACACCAGCTGAGATGTCTCCAATTATTTGGGAAATTGGATGATCTCTTGATGTTACTAAATCAACAGGGGGTGTTGATTGTTCACCAACCTGTGTTGTTGTTTCCTCTTGTGGTACAACAACTGGCTCTTCAAGTTTTTCTTCAATATGTTGAACACTTTCTTCGTCTTTACTGCTTTCATCCCTTTGGGTAACCTGTAACTTGTTCAAGTCTTCAACAAGAGAATGTTCCTGCAAAGGTTCTATGGTAGAAGGGATCTTCTCCTTGAAAGACATGTTAGATTCATCAAATGATATATGAACAGATTCCTCAATTTTTAGAGATGATTTATTATACACCCTATAAGCCTTGCTAATCATGGAGTATCCCAGAAACACTCCTTCATCAGATTTAGCTTGAAATTTTGCTAAATATTTCTTGTCATTATTATGTATGTAGCAAAAACAACCAAAAACTCTAAAATAATCAACTGTAGGTTTCTTCCCTTTGAGTAATTCATAGGGAGTCTTTCCCTTTAGTTTATGTATCAAACTTCTATTCAGCACATAGTTGGAGGTGTTCACTACCTCTGCCCAAAAGGATAGAGGAAGGTGAGCATCTGACAACAATGTAGTGGCAGATTCAATAAGTGTTCTATTTTTCCTTTCAGCTACCCCATTTTGTTGAGGAGTTCGAGGAGCTAAGAAAGTATGCCTGATCCCTTCACTCTGACAGAACTCTTGCATAAGAAGAGAATCAAACTATGTCCCATGATCACTTCTGATCAGGGCAATGTGAGTATTGAACTCAATCTGTATACATTTGAGAAACTCTGTCAGACACTTAAAGTTATCAGTCTTCTTCCTTAGAAAGAACACCCAAGTGAATCTAGAGAAGTCATCTACAACTACTAAAGTGTAAGATTTCCCTCCTAGGCTTTGTACTGTGATGGGTCCAAAAAGATCCATGTGTAACAGATACAATATCCTAGGTGAATCACTCTTATTAAGTGACTTAAAGCTGTTTTTAGTTTGCTTGCCTAATTGACAAGCCCTGCAGAGTCCTTCCATCTTGTAGGGGCCAGAAGGTAGTCCTCTAACAAGGTTGTCCTTGGATAGCCTAGCAATGGTTCTAAGGTTTAGGTGTCCTAGTCTCTTATGCCATAAAATATTTGGTCTACAAACAGAATTGAACAAGAAAATATCTACATCTGTTGAAAGAAAATCTACTAGATAGATGTTACCTTTCCTTTTACCTGTCAACATAGTTGTGTTGTCCTCTGACTTGATTTTGCATAATGCTTTGCTGAAGGTCACCTGGTAGCCTTCATCACACAGCTGACTGATGCTTATTAAGTTTTGCTTCAGTCCTTCCACATAAGCTACCTTCTTGAATGTTACTGATCCAATCTGGACCGCACCATATCCTTTAGTTTGTCCAAAGTTTGAATCACCAAAGATAACTTTGGGTCCAAGCTTGGCTCTAAAGAATGTGAGGTTGTCCTTATTCCCTGTCATGTGCTTAGAGCACCCACTATCCAAGTACCATTGCTGGTTAGATGTGGATAGGTCTTCACCTGCACATAAAATAATTCATTTGTTTTTGACCCAGTTTACCTTGGGCCTAGGTTGATAACCTTTAAACTCTGAAATAAGAGACATCCCAGGTTGACTCTTATAACCTCCAGGATGATATCTCCTTGGAGGTATAATCCATTCAGTATAAGGGTTAAAGATTTGGGATGAAGGACCCCTAGGATTGGATTTTGATTTGCCCTTGAACGACTTTCCAGAGCTCTGACCTCTGTTCGACGATCGTGGAGCTTCGTTCGACGATCTTGGGTCAGATCGTCGAGCTCCGTTCGACGGTCGACTATGGCAGAGTTCATGAACTTGAGATCATCAACCTGAGTTCGACGATTTTGCCTGAGCTCGTCGATCTGTGTTTGGCGATCGTCGATCTCCGTTCGACGATATCTGCTGGGACTTAGTTTTCTTGGGCAGATCAGAATTTTTCCTAGCTACCTCTACAACTCCCTTTCCTTTATCAGAAATGAATTTGATTGGAGTTGTTAGAACTCTGGGTTGGCTGGATGAAGTACCCAAGCCCAGTGTACTATTAAATCTGGAGTTCACTGTGCTTGTGATGTCCATCAGCTTGATGCTTCTCCCATTAAGGGATTCTTCAAGCTTCTTGGCCTCAGATAGCTCACTTTTCAATGAAGCTATCTACTCCCTACAACACTTCAACTCCTGAGAGAGTTTGAGGTTTTCTGACTTTAAGGTATTATGTTCAGATAAATGATTTCTAAGAGAGATAATTTATTTCTCAGATTTTAGCAGGTCTAAACATAACGCTTTAAACTCAGACTTAAACTCCTCTGAATTAAAATCAAATGAACTAATTACCTGATCTTCTTCAGGTTGAGTTTCTGAATCTGACTCTGACTCTTCTTCATCTGAATTATGTTGTGAGGCATTGATTGCCATCATTCAGAACTCTTTCTCTTCTGCATCATCTTCATCATCACTGGAGCTGGATGAGGCTTCTAACTCCTCTTCAGTCTCACTCCAGGATTCAGTAACAAACCCCTTTCTTGTGTGTTTGTTTTTTCTTGAGGAGGGTTTGCCATTCTCATTCCTCTTGGAGTCTTTCTCCTTTCTTCCTTTTTTTCTTGTCCCTTCTGTCTTTGTTTTTGTTTTCTGGACAGTCAGGAACAATGTGCCCTGGTTTCCTGCAACCAAAGCAAACAATTTCCTTATTATTAATTGACTTATCATACCTTGGCTTATTATGCTCCTTGTATGATCTCCTTCTGAAGTCCTTTCTGGCCATCTTGTAAAATCTTTTGGCCAACAGGCTGAGCAGTTCATCATTGCCTGTGACTTTGTCTTCAGGCAGATCTTCAGTTGCCTTGAAGGCTATTGTTTTCTCTTTTCTTGTGGCTGGTGAGGCAGCCTTCTGTTCTTCTTCTCTATTCTTAATGAGTAGCTCATAAGATTCGAGCTTACCAAATAGAGCTTCTGTGGTGATCTCATTCAAACTTCTGTCATCCTTGATTGGCCAGATTCTTGAATCCCAATTGCTAGGGAAGCACGTTAGAATTTTGTCATTGAGTTTAGTTAGTGAGATCTCTTTGTCCAAGGTCCTGAGCTCACTGACTATTAGACTGAGCCTGTTGTACATATCTCCTACTGACTCAGTTTCTCCCTTCTTGAAATTCTCATATTGAGATATGAGGTGGGATCTCCTGTCCTTTCTCTCATCAGCTGAGCCTGAGACTATTTCAGAGAGTTTGTCCCAGATTTCCTTTGCTGAATTGCATTCAGCCACCTTTTGAAAGATGTCATCAGACATTATCTGGGCTAAGATGTTCATAGCCTTGGCATCAGCTACTTTCCATTTCTTGATATCAGCATTTGTTCCTGATGGAGGTGGAACAACATTTGTACTTGAGTTCTCTGGAGGTCTTGGACAAACTATCAAAACAGAGTTAAAAATATCCTCGTCAATAGAATTCATGTATAATCTGATCCTTGCTTTCCAAAGTGCAAACTTGGATAGATTGCACACTGGAGGTCTGGTGCTAGCATAATCTTTGTTTTGGGCCATGATTTGTGAAAACAAAATCTAATACTAAACTCAAAAGAAAACAGATCTAACTAGGAATCTTTGGGTTCAGGTATTAGCCTGTGTAACCACCAAGGTGTGGTATGTTTAACCAACCTCGCTTTGATAACAATTGAAAGTGCAGCTAGATCTGATATACTCTAGAGGGGGGGGGGTGAATAGAGTACATGGTGCTTGAAAACTTTTTACAACAATTGTTGTAATCTGAGTGAGCAGGGAAGCAATTATTAAATCTAATCACAGAACTAAACTAATCACAAAATAATCACAGAACAATCACAGCCAGAAACAAAAATAAAGACAAGCAAGCCAGATGACACAAGAAAATATAGTTGTTCCCCTAAACTTGGGTACATCCACTCTTCTACCACCCTAGGTAGGAATCCACTGCAGGATGAGTTGATCAGGTGTCCTGGGCACTAATGAGCTTTTGATAAGGTGCTCAAAAACCAAATCAGATTTTTTGATCAGCTGTCTTGCCACCAATGAGCTTTTGACACGGTGCTCAAAAACCAAGCTCAAACTTTTGAAGGGAGTTTGAGAAACCCTTTACAGAGATGGGGTGAGAGAGTGATGGAAGTCTTCTCTTTCTTAGATTAGCAGGGAAGACTATGTGGATTTGATGGTGTCAAAGCTCCCCCTGAGTCCTGAGATGTTCAGGAAAAGAAGCTTTGTTGTAGGGTGATAGGCCTTCAGAAGTTGATCTCCAGCAAAAGATGATTTCAGCAACAGCTGAAATGTTAGGTGTCTGGAGTCTTGAAAAATGTTGGCCTTGAACACTTGAGATAAGAGAGATCAGAAGATTTCAGAAAGTTTGATCTCCTTGGATGTGTGTTCTTTAGAGAATTCTTTGAGACAGAGAATATATTTTTCTTGTTCTTCTTCTTGTCTGTGTTCTGAGTGTTGTGTTGTCTAAGAGAGATTCCAAAAAATGTCCTTTATTCTCTGGTACTGAATAGAAGAAACATCCTCTGTCAAGAATAGTCGTTGGCCTGCATTAATTGCATCCTTAATTGCAAAATGTCTTCTGGAGGAAAGTCCACAGAAATATTGTTTGAAAATCCCTTGAAACTTGGTCCAGAAATAAATGAAAATGGCTAGAAAATCTTCTGAATTAATTGCTGAATAATTCCTTAACTGATCTGAATTTTGAATCTTGATAAATCCTTGAAGTCATCAGAAAATGTCGAACTGAGCTCTACTAACGTCGAATTGAGCTCAGCGATATGGACTTATACATCAACAAAATATCGTCGATCTGAGCTCAAAGATCGTCGAACTGAGCTCAGAGATAGAGATCCAATACTGAGTCAAGATCGTCGAACTGAGCTCGCAGATCGTCGAATGGAGTTCGACGATTTGTGGAAGTTGAGCTCAGCGATCGTCGAATGGAGTTCGGCGATCTGTCGAAGTTGAGCTAGACTATCGTCGATTGGAGTTCGACGAATCGTCGTGCTGAGCTCGACGATATGACTTAGTCTCAAACTGAAAGATTCTTGGTCTTGAGGGCAGCTTGCAAACTTAGACTTCTAACCCTTAGACTCAATTCTAATTGACCTTTTGAGCTATACAGGAGGTCAAACATTGATTTCCTAGAGACATAGTGATCCTGACCCAAATTAGTAATAGGATGTTCCAACAGACAGCACAATGCACACTGAGTCTGCAGCCAAAGCACCAAGGTGATAGTTGTCAGACTCAGCGGGCAAGGAGGGCAGTCCGCAAGCACTCCGACAAAAGACCGAACTCGCCAAGACATGCTGGAACAAACGGACTCCAACACCAGTCCGCCCAGCATGGGAACTCCACCAGAGCACCAAACGCAGATACAAGGTATATCCGCCTGAACTGCTGGTGAACTTGCAGAGTGTTGGCTGATGAGTCCGATATTTATAAGGCCTTTTGGATTCATCTGGGCTTATTTTCGCATTTATGCACCTCATTTCAACCGGTATTCGGTTATATTTGCATCGGCCGGTCTATGACAATTTTGTGCACTGTTTTGGACAAAGTGTGTGCAATTGCACATTCTATTGTTGGGGGTAAGCACCTGGTGCTCCCCAGGGGCTCTTTCAAGTTGCTTTTGTTGCATTTCTACATTGCTGTAGGGATTCTCTTTTGATTTATTTGTTTGGATGCAGGTGGTGCGTTTTCCCCCAAGTTTGGAATTCAGGTTTGTGGAAAACGCACGGTCATGCGTTTTCTTAGAACACGTATTTGCTTGATCGTGTGTTTTGATTGTATTGGAAATTATCGAGCGGAGCTCGACGATCTTCACGCACGGTTAATGCACGGTTTCTTCAGAACCGTGTGCGAAGGAAACACACGGTTTTCATGCAGCTTTCTTGTTTGTACCACTGTGGTTAATCGTGCGATTTGTTCACGCACATGCGGAAGCGCACGTGTGCGTGTAAAATGCACGGTTCCACCTCCTTGCCTCGAATTCTAGCTTTCTGTTGTTACCCGTGTGATTTTCTTCATGCACGGGCGGAAATGTCCGTGCGGGAGTAAAATGCACGGGTCAACGCTTCTCTTTCCGAAGGCTTGTTCTGAAAGTTAATATCGCACAGTTTGCGCACGGTCGTGCACCAAACCGTGCGTGACCATTATTTCTGATTTTTCTATTTAAGACGCAGATTTCATCATTCCAAAGAAGAAAAATTCTGATCCAGCCTGCCATTTCCACCCAACTGAGCAGGAAAACTTCCCTCCTGTTGATATTTTCTCTGTCCTCTTTGGAGAGTTGATCCGGACACCATTCTCCTTCCAAAAGCTTGCAATAACTTCATCTCCGGCCACCATTTTCTTCTCCAAACTCAAAGCTTTGTTTCAAGCTCATAAGGTGCTGCATCTGTGGAGTTCTCCGGATAGATTTAGCCCAATGACTATTCACAAAGAAGACGGGTTATTGGAAGGAGGTGGCAGCCCTTCTGGACCCCGGACGTCATCCGTAGACTGAGCTCAGACAAGGCCCGACAACCCTTGACTCCGGTCGCGAATCTCGAAAAGTATTCGTGCGTTTGGTTGTATTTCTCCCCCTCCTCTTGTATTTACTTTGTTCTGAACTTGTGGTTGTTTGATTGTTGCTTAAGAACACTGTTTAGTTTAAGTATTTCAACATGTCTATGTGTTGTTATATCTTAGATCATGATTGTGTTGCCGAGGTTCAGTTTTTCGTGTTCTTGTTGAGATAGTGTCGTTCTAGTGATTACTAGAAGCGTGCACGGCAAAGAGGGGATTGAGACCCTCATTGGCTCATACATCTTTCGTATTACTCTCTTGAGTAATACACCAAAGAGAACGCGGTGGCGGCGACCCGCAATAGGTTTATTACTATTAAACTTAGGAAACTCCAAACCAGAACCACCTTTGTTTACGTTAACACTTGCAATCACTTTTTCAATAGCAAAATCACACACCCTACTTGCACTCCTCGAGAGATAAATATCTGTGGACTCAACTCCACAACTTTATTACCTGACTACGATCAGTACACTTGCCGATGCATCAAGTTTTTGGCGCCGTTGCCGGGGAGTGCAACCGTTGCGTGTATTTTTCTTTTGAAAAAGTTTGTAAGTGTTTTTGGTATTATTGAAAGGTTTTTTTGTGTTGTATGACAGATCCCTACTACAGTGATAGGGTTGAAGATCTTGTGTGTGAACTTGAAACCGCACGTGCGAGGTGAGCTCGCCGGCGTACTGCTGCTGCTGAAGAAAGGATGGAGGATATTGGCCAAGGAGGAAATGACCACGGTGAACAAGTTCTTGAGGGCCAAAAGGTGGTCCAACCACGCATTAGGGCAATGTGTGATATCACAACCCCTACTGCAGGAATTTTTTACCTTGGCTTCGGACCGACCATCGTAAACAACCACTTCGAGATTAAACCCGCCATACTGAATATGATCCGAAATAATAATCAGTTCTCATTGAGGATCCGCAGCTCCATCTGGCGGAGTTCTCGGAGATTTGTGACACAGTCCTCTATGCTGATACTTATGATGACGTAGTAAATCTAAGGCTATTCCCATTTTCGCTGAGGGACAAGGCCAAAACCTGGCTCCATACTATTGTTCCTGGGACCGCTACTACATGGGATGCCTTGTCCTCTATGTTCTTGGCTAAGTTCCACCCGGTGGATACGATTGTGAATGCTCGTAGGGATATTGCAACCTTTCGGCAGCTGGACCAAGAAATGTTGTCTGAGACGTGTGAGAGATTCGCTGACCTGCAGCGATGATGCCACCAGCACGCCTGTGAGCCGTGTAATTTAGTTGAAATATTCTACTTTGCTATTGAGCCTAATTTCAGGGCTATGATCGACGCAACAGCTGGAGGCATAATAATGAAC
The DNA here is from genome assembly GCA_039583875.1 of Platanthera guangdongensis. Lineage (NCBI taxonomy): Eukaryota > Viridiplantae > Streptophyta > Magnoliopsida > Asparagales > Orchidaceae > Platanthera > Platanthera guangdongensis. The sequence goes on from CM077150.1 coordinate 227,461,811, forward strand.
CTATCTCCTAACGAGGCATTGAGTGTACTTCATGACACTGCCTCCCAAAGCACATACTAGACCGCCGAAAGAAATTCCATTAGAGGGGTGAGGAATCTGTTTGAAGTGAATGCGGTGGTGCAACAAGCAGATGCGAGCCATCATACTTTGGATGGAAGGACGGTGTTGACCAGAACGGCGCCTCCAACAGCGCGGTTTATGTACATTTCGGGCCAGGATTGTGGTAACCCCGACCATCATGCTTATGACTGCACTTCTGGACAGACCTTTACTGTGCCATCAGGTATAACTTCTGACGAGAGTGAAAATTTTATAAATAATCAAAACCGCATTGCTCCTTATAATAATGTGTATCACCCCAGCGCGAGAAATCATCTTAATTTCTTGCAGAATCAAAATCCTCCTGGTCAAAGGTGGCAGGGAGGCCAGCATCAATTTGATGCTCAAGCCTCTAGTGGCCAGCTGCGACTGCCGCATAGGGTTTATGATCAGAATGCACAGGTGGAGCGTAAGAGTGCGTTGGAGGAAATGATGGAAAATTTTGTGGATATGGCCCAATCTAGTATGGCCACTCAAACCGCTTCCATGTGGAACTTGGGAACACAACTGGGGAAACTGGCCCAGGTGTTCTCCGAGCGTACTCGCGGCACCGTCCCAAGTGATATGGAGAAAAATCCCCTTGAGTAAGGGAAGAGTGCTGAGGAGGCGGAGGAGTGCAATAAAAATGAAATGGCTGTTAAGTGTGAGATTAATAAAATAGAGACGGTAGCTTTATGTGATTCCAGTTCTTCGTGCACCATTCTTGCTTTGCAGGATGTTGAGAAATTTCGTTTAAATGCTGAATCAAGTGTCCGGAAGTCACTAGTGCTAGCTGATGGGTCGGTAGTAAAGACCGACAGGGAAATTAAGGAGGTGGAAGGTAAACTGAGTGGGGCTATTGTAGTCACTGACTTCTAGGTGTTATGACCCATTGGAAATACATCAAAATACATCTTAGGGGTCCCATTCTGAAAATCTCGTGAAGCTACATTGCAATTTAATGCGAGCGGTGTCACCTTGGCTTCCAAGATTGATTTGTCTTTACCACCGTCACTTCCTCCCATATAATTTTAAATGAACCTAGAGAACTTCTGAAATTGAATGTCTTGTTATCTAATGATTTTATCTATTGCTGATGAGACATGTATTTTGATGAATGAGCAAGACAAGGCTGTGAAAGTGGAAGAAATGTTGATGTTAGCTAAAGCAGAAACAAGTACGGAGTTGCTGGGAGTGAAACAAGACTCAGATAGTAAGGAACGGGAGTTGAGCACGGCTGTAGAGAGCGTGCAGAAGATAGACTTAAAAACTTTTATTGCTCCGAAAAAATTTTGTAAGACTGTTAAACATGTGACTTGGGCAGATCTTCACCCGCCGCGGGTGAGGAAAGGATGCCCCTCGATGAGAAAGATAGATATGCTGCTGAATTGGTTGGTGTGGTTATACCACCCTGGCGATCCCTATCTTTGGATCTAAAAAGAAAAGAACTTCTTGATGTGGTGATATTCCTTGTGAAAATGTGGATGTGTTCTAAAGTTTTTATATGTTGAAGTTGTTAAAATAAAAAGATGATGTAAAAAGAAAATATATGTATAAAAATTAATTGTGAAAAAAAAGTGAAAACAAAATGTGTAATTGAAAATCCTATTTGAGATTTTATGGCGGTAGGCTGTGCACACACCCGTGTTATCAAGTTCAAGTCTGGTGGTGTGGTGCACCTGCATGTATTGTTGGCGAGAGGATATCTTTTTATTGAGCTCATTTGGGTTAGATGCGTAGCCTTCTTTTTTTATCTTTGTTTACCTTACAGAAACCCAATCCCCATTTCTACCCTAAAGCCCTACGGATTCACGCATGAGTCAAACTAGCGCAATGGAGAGAGTGGGAACGAGCAAGCGCATGGTCCCCGACATTGATGGATTTCTTTGGAGGTGATCCCGATCCCCGGTCTTTGGCAATGATCAACTGAGTGGCATGCCTACTTTCTTCCTACGTTTGACCGAATGATTCTCCAGAATTCCATTTTTGAATAGTTACAATATTTATTTACGCCTGTCGAAATTTATAAAATATGTAGTATTATTAAAAATTTTACCTATTATATTTTCTTCACTCATGAAGTAGTTGATTTCTCGCTTTACGTTATTTCGAAATTTCTAAGCTAGCTAGCTTTTTTTCTAGTTCATAGAGAAATTATTTGTTCGGGATGAGTAAATGTTTAAGTCTGGTAGTATGATGAGTCCGATATTTATAAGGTTTTTCGGACTCATCTGGGCTTGTTTTCGCACTCTTGCACCGCATTTTAACCGGTATTTGGTTATAATTGCATTGGCCGGTCTATGACCAATTTGTGCATTGTTTTGGACCAAGGGTGTGTAATTGCGCATTCGTTTGTTGGGGGTAAGCATATGGTGCTCCACAGGGGCTCTTTCCATTTGCTTTTGTTGCATTTCTGTATTGTTGGAGGGTCCTCTTTTGATTTATTTGTTTGAAAGTAGGTGGTGCGTTTTCCCCCAAGTATGGAATTCAGGTTTGTGGAAAATGCACGGTAGTGCGCTTTCTTAGCACACGTTTCTTCTTGATCGTGCGTTTTGATTGGACTGTAAATTGTCGAGCGGAGCTCGATGATCTTCACGCACGGTTTCTTCGGAACCATGCACGAAGGAAACACACGGTTTTCCTACAGCTTTCTTGTTTTTACCAATCTGTGGTTAATCGTGCGATTTATTCACGCTCGGGAGTAAGCACCCATGCGCGTGTAAAACACACGGTTCCACATACCTGCCTCGAATTCCAGCTTTCTGTTGTTACTCGTACGATTTCCTTCACGCACGAGCGGAAATGTCCGTGCGCGAGTAAAATGCACGGGTCAACGCTTCTCCTTCCGTAGTCTTGTTCTGAAAGTTAATATCGCACGGTTTGCGCACGGTCGTGCGCCAAACCGTGCGTGACCATTATTTCAGATTTTTCTATTTAAGACGCAGATTTTATCGTTCCAAAGAAGAAAAAGTCTGACCCAGCCCGCCATTTCCGCCACTCTGAGCGATAAAAATTCCCTCCAACCGATATTTTCTCTCTCCTCCTTGGAGAGTTGATCCGACCACTATTCTCCCTCCAAAAGCTTGCAATAGCTTCATCTCCGGCCACTATTTTCTTCTCCAAACTCCAAGCTCCGTTTCAAGCTCATAAGGTGCTGCATCCGTCGAGTTCTCCGGATAGATTTAGCCCAATGACTATTCACGAAGAAGTCGGGTTATTGGACGGAGGTCATAGCCCTTCTGGAACCCGGACGTCATCCGTAGACCGAGCTCGGATAAGGCCCGACAACCCTTGACTCCGACCACAAATCTCAGAAAGCCATCATGTGTTTGGTTGTATTTCTCCCCCTCCTCTTGTAGTTACTTTGTTTTGAACTTGTGGTTGTTTGATTGTTGCTGAAGAATACTGTTTAGTTTAAGTATTTCAGCATGTCTATGTGTTGTTATATCTTAGATCATGATTGTGTTGATGTGCCTCAGTTTTTCGTATTCTTGCTGAGATAGTGTCGTTCTAGCGATTGCTAGAGGCGTGCACGGCGAAGAGGTGATTGCGACCCTCATTGGCTCATCCATCTTTCATATTACTCTCTTGAGTAATCCACCAAAGAGACGCGGTGACGGCGACCCGCAATAGGTTTATTAGTGTCAAACTTAGGAAACTCCAAACCAAAACCCCTTTGTTTACGTTAACACTTGCAATCACTTTTTTAATAGCAAAATCACACTCCCTACTTGCACTCCTCGAGAGATTGATATCTGTGGATTCAACTCCTCAACTTTATTACTTGACTACGAACGGTACACTTGCCGACACATCAAGTTTTTGGTGCTGTTGACGGGGAGTGCAACCATTGCATGTATTTTTCTTTTGAAAAAGTTTGTAAGTGTTTTTGGTATTTTTGGAAGGATTTTTTGTGTTGTATGACAGATCCCTACTCCAGTGATAGGGTTAAAGATCTTGTGTGTGAGCTTGAAACCGCACCTATGAGGCAAGCTCACCTGCATGCTGCTATTGCAGAAGAAAGGATGGAGGATCTTGGCCAAGGAGGAAATGGCCACGGTGAATGGGTTGTTGAGGGCCAAGACGTGGTCCAACCACGCATTAGGAAAATACGTGATTTCACAACCCCTACTGCGGGAAGTGTTTACCCTGGCTTCAGACCGGCCATCGTAAACAACCACTTCGAGATTAAACCCGCCATCCTGAATATGCTCAGAAATAATACTCAGTTCTCGGGCTTGCCGAGTGAGGATCCGCAGCTCCATCTGGCGGAGTTCTCGGAGATTTGCGACACATTCCGCTATGCCGGCATTTCTGATGACGCAGTAAAGATGAGGTTGTTCCCATTTTCGCTAAGGCACAAGGACAAAACCTGGCTCCATACTATTGTTCCTAGGACCGCTACTACATGGGAGTCCATGTCCTCTGTAAGACCCTTTTTAAAAAAAAACCACGGGGTCTTAGGCCCAGAACTGCTGCTTTGCGGTGATGCCTCCATTCCCGGGAAGGTCGTCACTACAAAGCGCCGATCTTGCCGTCCATAACGATCACAGAAAAAGTAGCAAGAGAGTAAATAAAACAAAAACTCTAACACATGTCCACAAAGATCACATATATATAAATAATATCCACGAAGGGAGAGTCCACAGTAATAATAATAAAGGTACTGAATATATGGCTCATGTCTGATACATCAATGTCCTCACTACATATATCTCATCGCGGAAGCAAAACTAAAACAACTGTTAGTGATCGGGACTCATAGTCCCATCTATCTGAACACCGGTACTAGACTGTCCCATCTCCAAGCGTGCTGACCTCCGGGGCTGCTCCTCCATGCTAGGCTCCACAATCACCTAAAATGATGTGGTTTGAAAACTGTTAGTCTAAGAGACTAAGTCCTATCATCCCCTACCCCTCCACCATGACTCCAAGGCACCGTACAAAGAGGAGGAAAAGGAAGCTCTGAAGGTGGAGAATAAACAAAACAGGTGACTGTGGAACTATTATACCATGAGTATATAAATAGAACAAGTATATGTAAGCAGTAGTAAATGAATGGTGAACTAATGAAACAAGTAACCTTAACTTATATGAATGCCCATAGAAACTTATAAGTTAAGGGATCTTTTGCAAAGCTCCCATCGTATAAAAAGTCACATACCGACTTATATGTTGGGGTGCCAGTTTTCAAGCAAGAAATATATATATCCAAAGATTAATAACCTTAACACATAAGCAATGATGATGTTATGACATGCAAGTATGCCATATGCGAACATGTAAGTGCAACACACATACCCGACTCTGTGTACACAGACCTTTAGTTCCCCATTTCTGGAGCCTAACCTCCCAGGATAACTCCGTAGTGGCAAATGGAAGCGGTGGGTGGGGCATCACCCATATCTAAACCGATAATTGCACTACCAGTCAGACCTATCGTATGCATCGATGCTGGTGCACTAAGCGGAGATCCTGCATACACTTTGCCAGCAAATCCACCGGACTTATCTTGGCGAAGTGCAAAACCACACTCGCCGAGCCAACGATTGGCGTCGGTGCATCGACCCCCCAATACCTAAGACCCACCACCTTATACTTTATGCCCATGCAACCTTATGTATCAGCTACTAATGAGTCCCGTTTATATAGGGTTTGGCGGACTCATTTGGGCTGGTTTTCCTGTATTTGCACTTCACTTTTAGATTGTTTTCATTGATATTTCGTTCCTACTGTGTTTCACGTTTAGTGCACCTTTCTAGCCCGTGGGTGCGCAATTGCGCATTCGATTGCTGTGGGTATGCACTTGGTGCTCCCCGGGGCTCATTCCAGTAGTTTTATTGCTTTTTGTTGATTGCTAGAGGGTCCTTCATTGCTATTGTTTTTGTGTGCAGGTGGTCAGTTTTCCTCTCTTCAGTTTACTGATTTGAGGGAAACACACGATCATGCATTTTATTGGCGCACAGTTTGTTTCCGTCGTGCGTTTTCCTGTGGATTATTTTGGAAGATTAACCGACCCGTGCAATTGCTTCCCGCACGGTTTCTTCGGAACCGTGCGCGAAGGAAACACACGGTTTTCCTGTAGCCTTTTGATTTTTCTCCATTCTGTGGCTGGTCGTGCGTCTTCTGCACGCACGGGCGGAAGCGCCCGTGCACGCGTAAACGCACGATTTCTCCCGGTTGCCTGCGTTTTCTGCTTGTTGTCGCTACCCGTGCGAATTACTTCACAAACAGGCGCAATCGCCCGTGCGCGAGTAAAATCGCACAGGTCAACGCTTCTTCTTCCTCTGGCGCCTTATGGTTATTAATATTGCACGGTTCACGCACGATCATGCGCCAGACAGTGCGTGACTATTTTTTCTGACTTTTACTATTTAAGCCGCATATTTCTCCTGGACTGGATAATTCATTTTTCCCCGCCTTTTCCGCCCATTAGAGCGGGAACTCGCCCCTCCAGCCGTCGTTTTCTCTCTCCTCCTTGGAGGGTTGATCCGACCACCTTTTCTCCTCTAAAGAGCTAGCTAAAGCTTTGTCTCCGGCCACCATCGCCATTGCCGACCTCCAAAGTGCTGTTTGAGTTCTTTGCTGCTGAACTTGTGAAGCATTTCTCTCCGAACCGCATCAACAACTACAACACGAAGAAGCCGTGTGTGAAGAAGGAAGTGATAGCCCTTTGGGATCCCGGATATCTTCCAAGGACCGAGCTCGGACGAGGCTCGACAACCCTCGCATACGGCCGTGAATCTTTTAGAGTCTTCGAGTGTTTGGTTGTATTTCATCTCCCCTTTTTCTTGGATTTACTTTAAACTAAACTTGTGCTATTTTGCTTGAGGTTTATTAGTTATGTTTTGCTCAAGGTCTTATTACGGTTTTGTACGGTGATTCCTTGTTCATCATATATGTTGATGAGTTTCCTCCTTGTTAGAGAAAGTCGTGTTTGTGCCGTTCTAGCGATTGCTAGAAGCGCGCGTTGCAAAGAGGTGTTTACGACCCTCGATAGTTTGTTCGTCTCCGCTATTACTCCTTGGAGTAATTCACCCTGGCGACGCGGTGATGGCGACCCGAACTAGTTTGATGCTTCTTAGGGTAGGAAAACCAAAATCAAACCCCTCGATTTTATTTAGTACTTTCATTCATTTCTCTAAAAGCGAAATCCATGCTCCCAACTTGCACTCCGCGTGAGATCGATACTTGGGGAAGCTACTCCTCCATTTTATTACTTGGCCGTGAATGGTAATCTTACCGCTAGCGCATCAAGTTTTTGGCGCCGTTGCCGGGGAGTGCAACTGTTGCGTGGACTTTGTTTGTTTTGGGAAAAATTTGTGAGTGTTTTTTTGTTTTTAGTGTTTTCTTTATGTTAGTGCTTATGACAGATCTGAACCTTGGTGGAAAGCGCGAAGATTTGGGTGCTAATCCCGAGACTGCACGAGTAAGGAGAGCTCGCTTGCGTGCTACTGCAGCTGAGGGAAGGATGGATGACTTGGGCCATTTGGGACTCGGCCAAGCGGAACGAATTGTTGAGAAACAGGATGTGGCCCAGCCTCGCATTAGGACAATGCGGGATTTCACTACCCCTACTGTGGGGAGTGTTTATCCAGGGTTCGGGCTAGCCATAGCCAATAATCATTTTGATATCAAGCCTGCTATTTTGAATATGATTAGGAACAATACTCAGTACTCGGGTCTGCCGAGCGAGGATCCTCAGCTATATTTGGCTGAAGTTTCTGAGATATGTGGTACTTTCCGTTATGCGGGCATTGCGGATGAAGTTGTGAAACCAAAGTTGTTTCCTTTTTCATTGAGGGATAGGGCCAAGGTGTGGCTGCATACGATTACAACTGGCCCCGCTACCACCTCGGAAGCTTTATCTTCCATGTTTTTGGCTAAGTTTTATCATGTTGATAAAATTGTTAATGCTCGCAGGGAAATAGCCACGTTCAGACAGCTGGATCAAAAAACTCTTTCTGAGGCTTGGGAGAGATTTGTCGATCTGCAGCGCCGTTGTCCTCAACACAGCTGTGAGCCTTGGAATTTGGTGGAGATATTCTATTTCGCCATTGAGGCAAATTTCAGGGCAATTTTCGATGCGGTGGAGGGTGGCACGATTATGAACTTATCTCCTAAGGAAGCATTGAGACTCCTTAAAGACATGACCTCCCACAACACGTACTGGACAGCGGGCAGGAATGCTCCTAAAGGAGCAAGAAATTTGATTGATGCTAATGCGGTGGGGCTGCATGCCGAATCAAGCCATCCTACTTTGGATGGGAAGATGATTTTGACCCGATCTACCACACCGCCTGCGCGCCCCTGTGATGAGCATATCGTGCCAGGGTTATGGTAACTCTGGCCACCACGCTTATGAGTGCCCTGTGAGTGAACTGTTTGCTGAACAGGCAGGTATGACTTTTGAAGAAAATATTAATTTTATAAATAATCAAAATCGTGTTGTTCCTTACAATAATACTTATAACCCTAACGCGAGAAACCATCCCAATTTCTCGTGGAACCAAAATGCGCCCGGTCAAAGATGGCACGGGGGCCAGCATTAATTCGATGCTCAGGCTTCTAGTAGCCAGCCGCGATCATCTCAGCCGGGTTATAATCAGAATTTGCAAGGGTCGCGAAAGAGTGCGTTAGAGGAGATGATGGAAAAGTTTGTTGAAATGGCCCAGTCGAATATGGCTACTCAGACTGCTTCCATGAGGAATTTGGACACGCAATTGGGACGATTGGCCCACATTTTTTTAGCGCACCTGAGGCACACTTCCTAGTGACACGGAGAAGAATCCCCATGAGCAGGGTAACAGTGTTGAGGATGTGGGGGAATGTAATGGCTGAGAAACGGCTGTTAAGTGTGAGATAAATGTCGTAGAGACTGTACCGCTTTGTGATTATGGTTCATCTTGCAACATTCTTGCTTTGCAAGATATTGAAAAGATGAATTTGAATATCTATTCTGATGGAAGGAAATACTTAATGCTAGCTGATGGATCCGTGGTTGAGACCAATGGAGAGGTGAAGGGTGTAGAAGTGGTTTTGAATGGGGTGGCTGTCTTCACAGACTTTTAGGTGCTTGGACCCAGGGGTAACACGTCAAAACCCATCCTTGGGGTCCCCTTCCTTAAAGCTAGTGAGGCTACGTTGCATTTTGATGCTGGTGGAATCACTGTTGCGCCCAAGGTTATTGCACCTTTACCACCTTGCCTACTCAATTAATTGTTGTTGACCTCATAGAACCAGTAAACTTAACTATCGTGTCATCTAATGATGTTTCTAGTGGTGCTAAGGCAGATTTTCAATCGATGAGACAAGAACAGGTGGAGGAAGATGCTGAAACGCCGATGATAAATACAGGGAAAGAAGTGACGCAGGTCCTTGATGTGATGCATGATGCTTCTGCGAAAATGGATAAGCTGTGCACGCCGGATGTGGGCGTGCAGAATTTCGATTTCAAAACGGTAAGTTATTTAGCTAAAGTCTGCAAAACTATGAAACAGGTATTGTGGGCTGATCTTTCACCCTCATCAGGTGAAGAAAGGATGCCCCCAGATTTGGATGCTAATTTAGCTGCTAAAGAGCTGGGTGTGACCATACCGCCCTGGCGCTCCTCTTCTGTGGAATTAAAATGAAAAGAGTTGCTTCTATACAAAGCGCAGATTTTTGCCCGTAGGCGCAGGATGGAGGAGGGTAGGGGAAGGGGAGACTTGTCTTCCTTGGGCCCTAAAACTTTCCCCTCTTCCACATCTCGCGTGTCTCGGGGGATCTATCACAAATCGGCGTTTAGCTTAAAAGTAAGGGATCTCCGAGGCCATTTTCCTTTTGTCTTGTTGCAACTAGCGTGTTATTTTCTTAATGCATTGTGTGGCTTTGAACTCTCCTTTTCTGCATGTTAAACTTTTGCTTCCTGAACATTATATAAAACTGTTAATACAGGTATTTGGTCCACCTTAAGGACGGTAAAGAAAAGGGCTTATGGGAGACAACCCAATTTTGCAACGTTTAATTTGTTTGCTTAGCTTTTTGAGTGTGCAGGCCTATTATTTGCTTGGATGGAAATGAGCTTCTTACAGGTGCTTTTGTCTGGGTCGTTGGCTTATTAATCAAGTTTAAAGCCAATCTTCTGGTATGCTCATCTTCTAAGCATTGGGTAACTTCTCCCCTTTTCTCATTTTTAATTTTCACTACAACATATTTTGTTGTGCTTTTTAGCTTAAGTCTGGGGGGAGATCTTGCAGATGTTACCTTTGCACGTGCACTTCATTCGCATATCAGTAGCTGTTATTCATTTATTTGTTTAGTTCATTGCATTGCGCATCTTTGCACCCACATGAGCACGTACATAGCTTTTTGCGTACGGCGAGTCAAACTTGTTTCTTTCGTTAGATTTAGAAAAATTACCTTGCTAACATACGATTGTGAGATGGGGTAAAATGTTGACCTTGTTGTGCTCCTAGTCGAGTGCTCCTGTCTCATGTAGAAATTAGAGTAGAGTTAATTTTTTTGCATGCTATTAGTTTGTATTTTTCTAATTACGTAAATTCTTTTTATTTTACTCAAAAAATGTTGACTCCGGTGTGAATCCGATGGTAACTTAGGGATGTGTGTAGACAGCCGTTAGATTTGTATTGCTCGAGTCGGGAGGATGGATAGTCTTTCTCGTTGGCTAAGAACTTGCCCCAAGCTACTCTCGAAGCATTGGTGCAGGGTTAGTTAAGAGTGAGCATGATGTAGGCCATCATTTTGGCCAGGTTGAGCTTTGTACTCGTTCCTATCATATTATCCTCGCTAGCCCCGTTGTGCCTACCCCTCCTTTGACTCGACTCCACTTTTATTTCACCAAAGCCTAGTAGCCGACCCTATTCACACACCCAAATCTAGCTTTACTGTTTTCTAATATCTTGAAGGAGGTGTGATGCGGTGTTGATCTTTGTGATATGTGTGTTTGTGCCCCAATAAATTTTTTGCTGGAATTGTGCATAAGAAAAATAAGATATAAGAAGAAAAGTTATAAAAATAAAATTTGAAAAAGAAAGAAAAGTGGAAGGAAAAGCGTAACTGAAAATATGTTTTGAGTTAGTATATGTTATGGCGTAGGCGGTGCGCACACCCGTATTTCAAAAATCAAGTCTGGAGGTGTGGTGTGCCCGCGTGTTTTGTGGATAGCGGATAGACTCTTTTGGTGCTAGCTCAGCTGGGTTTTGTACGTAGCCTTCATTTTTATCCTTGATTACCCCGCCTAAACCCAAGCACCATTACCACCCGAAGTCCTACGGACTTGCGCTTAAGGCAAACTAGTGCCGTGGAGAGAGTGCGAACGGGCAAGCATATGGTCACCGACATTAGTGGATTCCTTTGGAGGTTGTCCCGAATCCCGATCATTGGCAATACTCGCCTTAGCGGATAGTCTAATTTCTCCCTACGCGTGACCGGAGGATTCGCTGCGATTCTGTTTTTGAGTAGTCATAGAATTTTTGTTACGCATGCTGAAAAGTATAAATTATTTTGTATGCTTAGAAATTTTGTCTACTGTATTTCTACGCCCGTGAGTGTGTGACTTCACATGGTACCCCAGATCATAATTATTGTGTTAGTCGGCTCTTTTTCTATTCTGCAAGGATCTTCCTTGCTCAGGACGCTCAAATAGGTTAGTATAGGGGTGTGATGAATCCCGTTTATATAGGGTTTTGCGGACTCATTTTGGCTGGTTTTCCTGTCTTTGCACTTCACTTTTCGGTTGTTTTCGTTGATATTTTGTTCCTACTGTGTTTCACGTTTAGTGCACCTTTCTAGCCCGTGTGTGCGCAATTGCGCATTCGATTGCTGGGGGTATGCACTTGGTGCTCCCCGGGGCTCGTTCCAATTGTTTTATTGCTTTTTGTTGATTGCTAGAGGGTCCTCTGTTGCTAGTGTTTTTGTGTGCAGGTGGTCAGTTTTCCCCTCGTCAGTTTACTGATTTGAGGAAAATGCACGACCGTGCGTTTTATTGGCGCACGGTTTGTTTTCGTCGTGCGTTTTCCTGCGGATTATTTTGGAAGATTGACTGGCACGTGCGATTGCTTCGCACACGGTTTCTTCGGAACCGTGTGCGAAGGAAACGCACGGTTTTCCTGTAGCCTTTTGGTTTTTTCTCTGTTCTATGGTTGGTCATGCATCTTCTGCACGCACGGGCGGAAGCGCCCGTGCACGCGTAAACGTACGATTTCTCCCGGTTGCCTGCGTTTTCTGCTTGTTGTCGCTACCCGTGCGAATTATTTCACGCACGGGCGGAATCGCCTGTGCGCGAGTAAAATAGCACGGGTCAACGCTTCTTCTTACTCAGGCGCCTTCTGGTTATTAATATCGCATGGTTCACGCACGGTCATGCGCCAAACCGTGCGTGACCATTTTTTTCTGACTTTTACTATTTAAGCCATAGATTTCTCCTGGACTAGATAATTCATTTTTTCCCCGCCATTTCCGCTCATTGGAGCGGGAACTCACCCCTCCAGTCGTCATTTTCTCTCTCCTCCTTAGAGGGTTGATCCGGCCACCTTTTCTCCTCTAAAGAGCTTGCAAAAGCTTTGTCTCCGGCAACCATCGCCATTGCCGACCTCCAAAGTGCTGTTTGAGTTCTTTGCTCCTGAACTTGTGAAGCATTTCACTCCGAATCGCATCAACAACTACAACACGAAGAAGCCGTGTGTGAAGAAGAAAGTGACATCCCTTCGGGATCCCGGATATCTTCTAAAGACCGAGATCGGATGAGGCTCGACAACCCTCACATCCGGCCATTAATATTTGAGAGTCTTCGAGTGCTTGGTTGTATTTCATCTCCCCCTTTTCTTGGATTTACTTCAAACTGAACTTGTGCTATTTTGCTTGCGGTTTATTAGATATGTTTTGTTCAAGGTCTTGTTACGGTTTTGTCTGGTGATTCCTTGTTCATGATATATGTCGATGAGTTTCCTCCTTCTTAGAGAAAGTCGTGTTTGAGTCGTTCTAGCGATTGCTAGAAGCGCGTGTTGCGAAGAGGTTTTTACGACCCTCGATAGTTTGTTCGTCCCCGTTATTACTCCTTGGAGTAATTCACCCTGGCGATGCATTGACGGCGACACACACTAGTTTGATGCTGCTTAGGGTAGGAAAACCCAGATCAAACCCCTCGATTTTATTTAGTACTTTAATTCATTTCTCTGAAAGTGAAATCCATGCTCCCTACTTGCACTCCGCGTGAGATCGATACTTGGGGAAGCTACTCCTCTATTTTATTACTTTGTCATGAACAGTCATCTTACCACTAGCGCATCAGCTACTGAGCCAAAGCTCCCCGGACCATCCCGTCCGTCACAATCAACAACCGAGCCAAACTCGTCGGGCCAACCCGCCCATCATCAAAACCACCGGGTCTACTGCCTGTGAGACCCAACCTAACATCTCGAGACATTGTGGTGAGTGAAAGTGAATCCCTAGTAATGCTAGTTACTCTTGCAGTTTATTTTGCCTACAGTTTAGGTTAGCCCAGGACTACCCAAGGCATACCCCGTGAAGGGTTCTCGAGAGCACTAGGAACTACGATGGGCTGAAACCCAAAGCTCCCTTTCGCAAGACACTTACTATTATTGCTTAATACCAGACTCCTGATCGCTTTAATATTACTCTGGATCTAACCCTAGTGTGTTTTGACCTTCTCTCTACCTCCACAGGAAAGACGATCTTTCATCGATCCCAAGCATCACCTAATCTTAGACAACACAACAAACTACTCATCCCAACTTCCATTGATATACTCCATTTCACTTCACCCAGACCAGCAAGCCACTAACCCAAATCCATATGCTCAAATCAATTATTATCAGATCTTTTGCAAATTTACTACATGCATACCACCTTACGCTATATAATGTACATGATGAGAGGTACCCTAAATTCTCACCCAAACACCCTGAGATATTTAATGGAGGTCTATCCTGTCATTTATAGCATAAATCCAGAAACTTGGAAATTTTCCTAATTTACCAGATATTTTATTTATTTTCCCGAAAAATCCAAATGCTCTAATTTTGAATGTGAAGTGGCCTTTGCTGTCATGCACAATGCTCCACAAAATTATGATAAATACTAGGCATCTAATTGACATTAAATTCAAGTATACCAATTTTTTACAAGGTTTAGGCCTCTGATCCAAAATTTTAAATATAAACACATAGTTAATAATTAAAGAAACAAGTGCTGCAAATAGGCTTCCAAAAATTATAAGTAATTTCAATCATGACCAATATGCCGTAAAAACACTCCTGACCATGTTTCCAAACTTTCCAGTGAATAATGAACTCTAATTTTAATTTAGAACAACACTCCTCTTTCATAAATTAATGAAACAACTACTGAAAATATTCATCTAAAAATTATGACAAAATTTCCACATGAGGATAATGATTTAAGTACACTTTTGCATAAGTTTCACAAATTTCTAACCATCATTGAGCTCTGAATCTATTTCTGAACATAATTGCATGATTATAAGCTTGTGAAGTAAGTACTGAGAATATACATCTAAAAATTATAATAAAATTCAGGTATGAGTATAGTGACCTAAAACACCCTTTGCCCAATTTACATAATTTTCCAATGAATAGTGAGATTATAATAAACAAATGACTATCAAGGGCAAATCCATGTATTACAAAGCAGGTACTAAAATTATTGTTCCAAAAATTCTAATAAAATTACCAGGGGCTCGCATTAACCCTATGACTACACTACCCATGTTTCACAACTTTTCATAAAGTTTTGATGGCCTATTTTACATATATAGGTTTTGTGCCCTAAACTAGTATTAGGGTTTTGGGGAGTTTATCAGCCTCTAAATCTCATGATATTTTTACCAGAGGACCTAAACAACCCTAAAGTCCTCTCCACCAAGTTTCAAGTCATTTCAAGGTCACTTGACCCCTTGACCTTCAAACCCTAGGTTTGCACACATGGGACCTACCCTAGTGTCCTAGGCTCTACACTTCCACTTCCACCCAATAATAGTGGAGGGGGTATTTTGTGTGCTAATATAGCTCAGTGCCAAGATCCATGACCTTTGGGTGAGGTTGGCTAACTCAAGGGCACTTAGCCCTAATTTGACCCAAAAAGGGTCAACCTTTGGCTACACAATTACCCTATCAAATCAAACACAAAAGGCATGAAGTTTTTACCAGAACCCTAAAATATGTTTCAAGGTCACCCACCAAAATTTTGGGGGTTTTTGAGGTGTTTAAAACTCCGAATTAATTTGTACATGATTTATTAAAATTTTCCAAAAACTATAGAACAAGTATGTCCAAAAATTCCCATTTTTGGACAGGACCTATGTATAATTAGAATGACACCCTTTCCAAATTTCAGGTCATTTGGACAAGATATGAAGTGGGGGCACTCATTTTAGTCTCTGACTAACCATAGGTATGGACTCCACCAAAATGAGTGCCCTAGCCAAACCATACATACAAATTGGTTCAAACCAATTTTAAATTAAAGTACACACCTAGGGCTACAACTTTGATATTGACCTGTTGCTCTGATTAAGCATCTAGTCATTTTTAAAATTTAATTCAAAACACTACAACTTGTGTGACAAAATAATACAAAAGCTATAGTTTGATTTTATTTAATCCCGCACGAATCTTGGCGCAAGATCGGACGGCGCTGGGTCATCTTCTACCTCCAGCCGACGGCCCCGATTGCATCTTCTTGGAGCACCTTCCAAGCACTATCGCCGGCCACCCATACACCTCCCCGGCCAACCACCACTACCACCACCTCCGTCGAGGTGTTGACTATCCCCAGGCGGCGGAACAGCCGCCGGAGGGTCTGTTTTCGACAATCCCGACAAGATGAATTTCACCCCAAAACCAGGAAATATCTCCACCCGATCGGGCTCAATTGAGCCTGATTCTTGTCCCTATTGATTCCTAAGATCTACCCATAGAAGAAGGAGCAAGGGAGGACCTTTGTGGTGGTCTGGAGTCGAGTCGACCGCCGGGTTGCCATTAGCGGTGGTGATGTCGCCGGAATTCTGCAACAGCACAGTGGACATGCTTGAAAATGCTGGGGGAAGGGTGGAAATGACTCCTTGGTGCCCAGTGATGCATTTAAAACACCCAAACGGGGTAGGGGAAGAGTTGTTTGAGGGATGTTACATCCCCTATGTTCTTGGCTATGTTCGACCCGGTGGATAAGATTGTGAATGCCCATAGGGATATTGCAACCTTTCGGCAGCTGGACCAAGAAACGTTGTCTGAGGCGTGGAAGAGATTCGCTGACCTACAGCGTCAATGCCCCCAGTATGGCTATGAGCCGTGGAATTTAGTTGAAGTATTCTACTTTGCTATTGAGCATAATTTCAGGGCTATGATCGACGCAGTAGTTGGAGGCACAATAATGAACCTATCTCCTGACGAGGCATTGAGGCTACTTCGCGACACTGCCTCCCATATCATATACTGGACTGCTAGAAGAAATACCCCTAGAGGGGTGAGGAATCTGTTTGAAGTGAATGCGGTGGTGCAACAAGCGGAGGCGAGCCATCATACTTTGGATGGAAGGACGATGTTGACCAGATCAGCCCCTCCTCCAGCTCAGTTTATGGACATTTCGTGCCAGGGTTGTGTTAACCCCGGCAATCATGCTTATGAGTGCATTGCTGGACAGACATTTGCTGAGCCGTCAGGTATAACTTCTGACGAGGGCGTAAATTTTATAAATAATCCAAACTGCACTGCTCCTTATATTAATGCGTATAACCCCAACGCGAGAAATCATCCAAATTTCTTGTGGAATCAAAATACTGTCGGTCAAAGGTGGCAGGGAGGCCGGTATCAATTTGATGCTCAAGCCTCTAGTGGCCAGCTGTGACCGCCGCATATGTGTTATGATCAGAATGCACATGTGGCGCGTAAGAGTGCATTGGAGGAAATGATTGAAAAATTTGTGGATACAGCCCAATCTAATATGGCCACTCAAACTGCTTCCATGAGGAACTTGGAAACACAACTGGGGAAACTGACCCAGGTGTTCTCCGAGCATACTCGGGGCACCCTCCCAACTGATACGGAGAAAAATCCCCATGAGAAAGGGAAGAGTGCTGGGGTGGTGGAGGTGTGCAATAAAAATGAAATGGCTGTTAAGTGTGAGATTAATAGGATGGAGACGGTAGCTTTATGTGATTCTGATTCTTCGTGCAACATTCTTGCTTTGCAGGATGTTGAGAAATTTCATTTAAATGTTGAATCGAGTGTCTGAAAGTCACTAGTGCTAGCCGATGGGTCGGTAGTAAAGACCGACGGGGAAATTAAGGAGGTGGAAGTGAAACTAAATTGGGATATTGTAGTCACTAACTTCGAAGTGTTAGGACCCATGGGAAATACATCGAAACCCATCTTAGTGGTCCCATTCCTAAAAGCTAGTGAAGCTACATTGCAATTTAATGCGAGCGGTGTCACCTTGGATTCCAAGGTCGATTTGTCTTTAGCACCGTCACTTCCCCCTATAATTTCAAATGAACCTGGAGAACTTCTGAAATTGAATGACATGTTGTCAAATGATTTATCTATAGCTGATGAGACAAGTATTTTGCTGAATGAGTAAGACAAGGCTGTGAAAGTGGAAGAAATATTAATGTCAACTGAAGTAGAAACAAGTGCGGAGTTGCTGGGAGTGAAACAAGACTCAGATAGTAAGGAATGTGAGCTGAGCACGGCTGTAAAGAGAGTGCACAAGAAAGACTTAAAAACTTCTATTGCTCTGAACAAATTTTGTAAGATTGTTAAACAGGTAACTTGGGCTGATCTTGACCCGCCGCGGGTGAGGAAAGGATGCCCCCAGATGAGAAATATAGACATACTGCTAAACTGGTTGGTGTGGTTATACCACCCTGGCGATCCCCATCTACGGATCTAAAAATAAAAGAACTACTCATGTGCATGGCGGCGAATTTTGCCCACCGGCGCGAGAAGGAAGAGGTTAGGGGCAGGGGAGATTCGTCTTCCCTGGGCCCTAAAGCTTTCGCCTTGCCCTCAACTCGCATGACTGGGGGGATCTATCACAAGTCAGCGTTCAGATGAGGACTGAAGGATCTCTGGGGCCCCTTTCCTTCTTTTTCTAGTTCTATTTATTGCTTAATGTTGTGTGTAACTTTAGACTTTTTCATTGCGTTTTGAACTTATGCTCTGAACAATATTTATATAACTGCTAATACAGGTATTTGGTCCACCTTAAGAACGGTAAAGAAAAGTGGCTTATGGGGACAACACAATTTCCCAGATTTTAATTTGTTCAATTATATTGATGTGATTATATGTTTATAGTATGCGTGGTTGGAGGTATTCTCTTGTGCAGGTGGAGTTCATTTGGGTCGTGGACTTTCTGCTAAAATTAACGTCGAGCTTCTGGTATACTCATTTACTGAGCATGGGGTAACCTCTCCCCCAACTTTTATTTCTCTATTTTTATTGCAAATCTTGAATAGGTTGTTTAGTTTAAGTCTGGTGGGGGAGAGTTATGCGGGTTACCTGTGAACATGCACTACTATCGCTTTCATACTAAAAGCACATTTTTATTTTTTGTTTTCTTGATATCTTTCCTGCATCGTGCACGTACACCCACATGAGCGTGATCTTAAGCACGCGCTCGGCTCAAGTCAAATTTATTTCTTTTGTGTTAACTTCAAAATAGTGGTGCTGGCTTAGGATTTTAGGATAGAGTAGTTCGAAACTCGTGTAGTGCTCCTAATTGAGTACTCAGGGTGTGTAGAAATAGTATTGATTTAATTTTTCTTTATGCTCGTAGATTTATACTTTTCTGCATTTATAAATATTGTTTGTACTACTCAAAAGTTTTGAATCTGGAGTAATCGAACGGTGGTGTAGGAATGTGTGTAGCCGTTACTAGTCTCATATTGCTCGAGTCGGGACGAAGGATCATTTTTCTCGGTGGCTAAGAACTTGCCGCAAGCTACTCTCAAAGCATTGTTGCATGGTTAGTCTAGCGTGAGCATTATGGAGGCCATCTTTTTGGCCCGGTTGAGCTTTGTACCGTTCCTAACTTCTTATCCTCGCTAACCCCAATGTGCTACCCTTCTTTTGATTCAGCTCCATCATTTGTTTCACCAAACCATCATAGTCAATCCTAGTTGCACACATAAGTTGAGCTTTAGTGTTTTACAATTTAATTTTATGGTGTTTATGTGGTGATATTCCTTGTGAATATGTGAATATGCTCCAACGTTTTTATCTACTGAAGTTTTTAAAATAAAAAGTTGATGTAAAAATAAAAAATATATATATAAATTAATTGTGATTAAGGAAAATGAAAAGAAAATGTGTAATTGAAAATCCTATCTGAGATTTTATGGCGGTAGGCGGTGCACACACCCGTGTTATCAAGTTCAAGTCTGGTTGTGTGGTGCACCTACATGTATTGTTGGCGAGAGGATATCTTTTTGTTGAGCTCATTTGGGTTAGGCGCGTAGCCTTCTTTTTTATCTTTGTTTTCTTCACCGAAACCCAAGCCCCATTTCTACCCTAAATCCCTACGGATTCACGCTTGAGTCAAACTATCTCCATGGAGAGAGTCTGAATGGGCAAGCATATGGTCCCCGACATTGATGGATTTCTTTGGAGGTGATCCCGAGCCCCGATATTTGGCAATGCTCAACTGAGTGGTCTGCCTACTTTCTTCTTACTTTTGACTGAACGATTCTCCAGAATTCCATTTTTGAGTTGTTACAATATTTATTTACGCCTGTCGAAATTTATAAAATCTGTAGTGTAATTTAAAATTTTACCAATTATATTTTCTACGCCCATGAAGTATTTGATTTGTTGCTTTACTTTATTTGGAAATTTCTAAGCCAGCTAGCTATTTTCTAGTTAATGGAGAAGTGATTTGCTCGGGAAGAGCAAATGTTTAAGTCTGGTGGTGTGATGAGTCCGATATTTATAGGGTTTTTTAGACTCATCTGAGCTTGTTTTTGCACTCGTGCATCGCATTTCAACCGGTATTCGGTTATATTTGCATCGGGCGGTCTATGACCATTTTGTGCACTGTTGTGGCCCAAGGGTATGCAATTGCGCATTCTGTTGTTGGGGGTAAGCACATGGTGCTCCACAGGGGCTCTTTCCAGTTAATTTTGTTGCATTTTTGCATTGCTGGAGGGTCCTCTTTTAATTTATTTATTTGAATGCAGGTGGTGCGTTTTCCCCCAAGTCTGGAATTCAGGTTTGTTGAAAATGCATGGTCGTTCATTTTCTTAGCACACATTACTTCTTGATCGTGCATTTTGATTGTACTGGAAATTGTCGAGCGGAGCTCGACGATCTTCACGCATAGTTAATGCACGGTTTCTTTGGAACCGTGTGCGAAGGAAACACACGGTTTTCCTGCAGCTTTCTTATGTGTACCAATCTGTGGTTAATCGTGTGATTTGTTCATGCATGGGTGGAAGCGCCCGTGCACTTGTAAAACGCACGGCTCCACCTGCTTGCCTCGAATTCCAGCTTTTTGTTATTACCCATACAATTTCCTTCACGCACGGGCAGAAATGTACGTACGTGAGTAAAATGCACAGGTCAACGCTTCTCCTTCCGCAGGCTTGTTCTGAAAGTTAATATCGCATGGTTTGCGCACGGTCGTGCGCCAAACCGTACGTGACCATTATTTCTGATTTTTCTATTTAAGACGCAGATTTCATCATTCCAAAGAATAAAAAGTCCAATCCAGCCCGCCATTTCTGCCCCTCTGAGCTGGAAAACTTCCCTCCAACCGATATTTTCTCTCACCTCCTTGGAGAGTTGATCTGGCCACCATTCTACCTCCAAAAGCTTGCAATAGCTTCATCTCAGGCCACCATTTTCTTCTCCAAACTCCAAGCTCCGTTTCAATTTCATAAGCTGCTGCATCCGTGGAGTTCTCTGGATAGATTTAGCTCAGCGACTATTCATGAAAACGACGGGTTATTAGAAGGAGGTGACATCCCTTTTGGACCTCGGACGTCATCCGTAGACCAAGCTCGTACAAGGCCCGATAACCCTTGACTCTGGCCGCGAATCTCGGAAGTCCTTCGTGCGTTTGGTTGTATTTCTCCCCCTCATCTTGTAGTTACTTTGTTCTGAACTTGTGGTTTTTGATTATTTCTAAAGAACACTATTTAGTTTAAGTATTTCAGCATGTCTATGTGTTGTTATATCTTAGATCATGATTGTGTTGCTGAGCTTCAGTTTTTCGTGTTCTTGTTGAGATAGTGGCGTTCTAGCAATTGCTAGAAGCGTGCGCGGCGATGAGATGATTGCGTCCCGCATTGGCTCATCCATCTTTCATATTACTCTCTTGAGTAATCCACCAAAGAGATGTGGTGTCGGCGACCCACAATAGGTTTATTAGTGTTAAACTTAGGAAACTCCAAACCAAAACACCCTTTGTTTACGTTAACACTTGCAATCACTTTTTCAATAGCGAAATCACACTCTCTACTTGCACTCCTCAAGAGATTGATATCTGGGGATTAAATTCCTCAACTTTATTACTTGACTATGATCGATACACTTGCCGACTCCTCACTGGACAACCTATCTAGTCGCCAGCTCTGTTCGCCCATACCGCGCGGACAATCCACCTAGGCTGCCACTTTCACCTCAATAATTTCAACAATTGCATGTGTTTGAAGTTTCGACGAACAAATCAGGGGATTATAACAAAGGGTGTGAATTCATAATAAAGTCTTAACATATTAACGCAAGTCCGATAAGATATCCTAGAATGTGTAACTAAAACAATTATCAGACTCAAATATGTCGGCGAACCCTAATACGGTAAAACATGAAGAACCCACTATAAAATTATAGAACTTGCCTCCTATAAACCGATAAGCCTCCTATGAATGAAGTTGCCTCTTATGAATGAAGATGCCTCCTATAAATGGAGAAGCCTCCTATGAATGGAGAGAAAAGCTAAATTATCCTCCTATGAATGAAAAAGAGTCCTATGAATGAAGAAGCCACCTATAAATAGAGAGAAGAACTGAACTTGACTCCTTAAATGGAGATAAAACTACAGAACTAAATTATTCTTATTATATCCTTTATTTCTGCAATTCAGCTTCAACATTTCATTTCATTATTATTCTAATTTCCGTTCAGTACTTTATTTACTATAGTTCGTTCAGTATTTAAATTATGCTTAATTATGGCAGTATCTTTATTACAACACTTATTTATTGCGATTCACTTCTCTTTTATTTCCAAACATTTTTTCGGGTCCCACTCTGATGAGAGGTTAATTGGTTGAGCATTAGTTAGGATTAACTTAGAGATGAGGTATTCCACCAAGCTTAATCCTAAATAATGGGATCCTACAGTCATCATGCTCCATGTCTAAAGTAGAGTGGTACGATGATACTATATAGGACAGTTGTCTGCTCCAACTATTATATGTCGAGTAGGGCAAGACATCGCTGACCTGAAAGGTACCAGTTATTACTTATTAAATGATTGTAAATTGTTTGCGGGAAAAACCTAGCTGGAGGTTCATGCCCATAGATCATTCGAATCAGTACTGGGTGACTATGTTGAAATTATTGAAGTGAAAGTGGAAGCCTAGGCGGAATATTCGTGTGGGTTGTGCGGAAAGGTTCTGCTGTCACGATAGTCAGACCATGCGGTCTGAGCGGACAGAGCTGGCGACTAACCAGGTCGGCCAGTGTTCTGCAGCTTGTTCACCAAGAAGTAACCATGCGGATAGGTCTTTGTATCCACAATTTGCACGATCTTGTGTTGGTGTCATCTTGTGTCAGCGGACTATTGGTGGTTCTGTTTCCAAGTCCAGGTGAGTTGTCCAGGGTGTTGTGTAGTTTGCATGGACTGGCTTTCTAGTCCGCCGAGTCCGGCAGCTATCATCTTTACCTTGGCTGCGGGCTCAGGATGTGCGAACTGGAGTTGTGTCTCTTGCGTGCGTACTGATATTTGTTCGCAGGTGAGCGGACTGATTTTTTATCCACAGAGTCCGCCTAGTTGGATACCTTTCCTTGGTAGTTAGGCAGCTTGTTTGGGTTCTTACTATTATGGTGCGGCCTCAGTGGGTAGTCGCGGCGACCTGGTTTGTGTCCGTAGGTTTTTAGATTCACTCTGTTCTCGCCGTGAGATATGGCAGTGTTCCTATCTGCTAGGGCTATGATCACACTCCTCTCCGTGCCTATAAATAGGACCACCCCTGTCACATCAAAGATACACAGTGTGAATAGTATGTAAACTCGTGGGAGGTTGCTGCAGTTAGGGTTTTCTTTTCGCGCTATTTGGAGAGTTTGACTAGTTCATGCTGTGCAGGTTGTGCGAATTTTGCTGAGGAGCCAGGGACTTTCTTCTAACTTCGGTCAGTGTTAGTGTAGATTCTGCTGTTTCAACCGGCGATTTGCAGCTGCTCACAGCTTGCAACCAGGCAGTCTCTCTTCTACAACTTGTTTCCATGTTCAATAAATTGTCCGCCTTTGGGTATCTTGTTCATTTTGGTGGTAGCATTCCGCGAGATCTGGCATCTAGGAGACCTTGCAGTCAAGTGGTTTGTAGATCAACAGAAAATTTTCTTTCTCAACACTGGAATAACAGGTAGTCTATGCGGCTTATTGTGTTCTTGCGACTACGCGGCTTCAGCTGGCTCCATAACGATTAGCAGCAGGGCCGGTAGTTACTCCTTGAGTCCACGTGATTGTTTTTTTACTTGTAATTTTCTTGTTTCCATCGGATCCATTGTCAATCATATCTCACCACGTATGCCTTGTCGTGTAAAGTTTTTTTAAGTACAAGATTCTTGCTCTTATGGTTGTCATTTGGTTTACTTGGGCTCAGTGTGTTTGAGTGTTGCTGCACAAGGTGTCCTGTTTTTTGCTATCACAAATTTTTACATGGTATCAGAGGTATCAGAGGCTGAGCAATGATCAATCATCAATTTGTCATGTTTGCTTCTAAGAGTTTAAGCATACCAAGGTGATTGCAATGGAAGGTGGATTTGCAAGAGGTCTTGGAATTGAGCCCCTTATAGCGACTAACTTCAAGAAGTGGAAGTCTTGTATGGAGAGCTATCTTTTGCGCAAGGACCTTTGGGAGGTCATCTATGGTGATGAAAGGCGGGAGGTCACTTCTGTTGCAGGTACTAAAGAGATGATAGCTTGGAGAAAGACCAATGCAAAGCAAAGTTTGTTTTCAAGTAGGCTATCTGAAAGATATGGTACCTAAACACCTAGAGGGGGGGGTGAATAGGTGACCTAAACCTTTTTGAAACTTACTTGGCAGCAAGACAGTTATCTCACAGAGTTTTATAGTTAACAGCAACAACAGAATATAATCAGTTAATCCACAGCACAGCACAGCACAGCAGACACATAATTTATAGTGGTTCCCCAATCTTTGGGTACATCCACTTTCCCCCTTCGCCTATCTAGCAGTGTACTAGATTCGGCCAATCTTCTCCACTATCTCAGAACCCAACTAAGTTCCTACACCTCAGGCCCAAAGCCTTACACTCAGCCACAAAGGCCTACACTCAGCCACCCAGGCCTACACTCAGCCAATTAAGGCCTACACTCAGAGTTCTTCAACTCCTACACTCAGGCAACCAAGCCCTACCCTCAGCCTTTATAATATAGGCTTACAATTCTCTCAGATCCAATGGATCCTACAAGTTAAAATTGAAATACAATAATTAACTCTACAACTCAGAAAATAAGAGAGGAGTTGAGAGTTTCTTGAAGAGTTCTTGGAAGAACTCAGCTAGATCCAAACTGACTTAGCTTCCTTCAAAGCTTCTTGAGTTAGAACTGAATTAGTCTGAATCCTCTGCAGTTGATCCTTGACCTCTGCTTCTTGAGATCCAGAAGATTCTGAATCCTTCTTCTCAGCCTTAGTTCCAAAGACTGAATTCTTGATTGGAGCTCTCTCTCTCCAACTTCTTAGATCTGCAGTTGGACTGTCAGATCTTCTTGTGTTGATCCTCTGTGTATCACTTTTCTGATTTAATCTGATCAAACACTTCAATTATTCTCACTACTTGTAATAACAACAATCAATCTGTTTCTGTAAACTATGGGTGCCTATTTATAGGCTTCCTTCATGGTAACCGGCTGGTCCGGTTCATAACAGACTTCTGATTTCTCTGACAGTTGCTGTAGACCGGCTGGATCGGCAGCTGTCATGTCAACCAGTCACTTCTTGAAATTCTCTAACTGTCAGATAGTGTCGAGACTTTCTGTTCTTAAGTGTCGACACTTATAGACTAAGTGTCGACACATGCTGTGTAAGTGTCGACACAAGTCTACAAGGTGTCGACACATATCCTTGTATGTCTCGACACTGATTCTTCTGCATGTGTTGACACTGAAATTGAGTGTCGACACAAGTACTTGTTCTTCATTCTTTAACTGTATTCTCCTAAGTGTCGACACATCTCCTTTGTGTCGACACATCTTCATGTGTTGAAACTGTCAAGTGTCGACACTACTTCTTGGTGTCGACACAAGTCTTTAATTTTGTTTCCTCAGCTGAGTGTCGACACATTCCCTTAGTGTCGACACTTGTACTTAGAATATTTTGTAAACTTTTCTGATCTTTGCTAAGTGTCGACACAGCTCCTTGTGTCGACACTTTCTTCAAGTGTAGAGTCTTCAACTAAGTGTCGACACATTGTGCTGGGTGTCGACACTTTCTTCAAGTGTTGACTCTTCTGCAAAGTGTCGACACATTGTGTTGAGTGTTGACACTTACTTCAATTACTGATTCTTCTGTTTGTGTGTCGACATATTGTGCTGAGTGTCGACACATTCTTCATATGTTGACTGTGCTGATTGAGTGTCGACACATTGTGTTGAGTGTCGACACTTGTCCTTAGTCTCTGCAGAATTTTGCTGAGTGTCGACACATCTCCAAGTGTCGACACTTTCTGATGTAGACTCAGCTCTTCTAGGTGTCGACACTTCTGCTAAGTGTCGACACAGCTTTTTTGCATACTTCTTCACTGAGTGTCGACACAGCTCCAAGTGTCGACACTTTCTGTCTGGTGTCGACTCTTCATCCCAGGTGTCGACACAATGACTCCAAGTGTCGACACTGCTTGTCTGGGTGTCGACACAAGCTTTCTCAAGTGTCAACACTTTCCCTCTGGGTGTCGACACATGGACTTAGAAACTTTTAGCTTCAGTCCAGTGAATACCTATCCTGCACATGTAACTCAAACAAACATCAAATACATTATGATGTATATCATTGAGTTAGGTGAGGCTTCTTCAAATCAGGTACATTTGACCAATGTACCCAACAATCTCCCCCTATTTGGAGAAGTCATAACCCTTAGTCAATGATATACACCACTCATAATTTAAAATTAGAGAATGATGTAAAGCAGGTATATGGTAATAGGGTAAACTTAAACATGTAATAAAGCATACATGTATACTCATTAAACATTGCAGAACAAACAAGAAATAGACACATTCTTCTGAACAATCATGAAAAATATATTTATCAAAAACTGTTCAAACATTGTTTTTAATACATTTTCAATGATTTACAAAAATGTTTAGATGTAACAGATTACAACATTCTTCAGTCTAATCTTAGTCTAATTCTGATCAGGTTCTTTTATGACTATTCCTTTCCCAGCTTGCACTTTGGCTTTTACAGCAGCAGCAGCAGGCTCAGCATCAGCAGTCTTCTTTCCTTTGGAGTCCTTCTTCTTTTGTTCTTCAGCCTTGATTTTCTGCCTTTCAAAATAATGATAGGGCTTAGGAAAGTACTTGCTAGGCTCCACAGCTGTAGGAGGTAGCTTTCCTAACTTAGCCTTCCTTCTATACTGGACAATGGCTTCCTGCCTAATCTCATGCTTCCTCCATTCTGCTTCTGAGAACCATTTGTTCCTCTCATGAGCATTGTCCTTGGCTGCTTTCCAGGCTGTGAGAATGATGTTCCTAGAAGTAGGGCTCCACTGTTCAAAATCAGGTTTTTGCTCAGCTAGTTCCCTAAACTTCTTCTTTGACAGCCTTGTCTCTTCTTCTTTGTCCATAGACTCTTGTATAGCTGCTGTAACAGGTTGAACAACCTTTTCCAGAACAACATTAGGCTTTCCAGTAGTTGGACTATACATTGTGCTTACTTCTGCATGAACCATGTCAAAATCTAGAGGTGGATAGATCACCTGAGCTACTTCCTGTTGCTCACCTCCAAGATATGCACTTTGAATACCTGATTCAGCTACATTATCATCATCACACAGGGGAGGATAGCCCAGTGTAGCTCTGATGGAGTTAGAAATCCATTTGGCATGGTCAGAGCTAGCTTTGACTAACACCCTCTCCCCCTTTATGACTTCTTGTTCAACATGATCTCTTACATCATCTTTCTGGAACCTGATTTGGCTGTCCAAGTACCTGATGCCATCCTTAAAATAAGGTCTAAGCTTTGCAAGCTGTTCAGAAATGACCTTCTATGAATCCTTAATTGCAGTCTTGACAGCAGGAATTTCATCTGGAAAAGCTTTATCAAATTCAGCCTTAAATGCAGATGATGTTGAAGGTTCAGCAGTCTTATTCTTCAGTTCAGTGACTATAGCATTGTGGGATGCAGTCAAATTATCATTCATCCTTAATTAATTTTCCAGCACATAGCCCTGCTTCAATGCTATATCATCTACTTGAGACTTTATTTTCTCTTGGTGGGTTGCCAGATAGACCACTGCATTAGCACCCTTTGTAAAACAGTCAGTCATCTCCTTTTTATTTAGGTTCATTTCAAACCTTATGGACTTGATTTCCTGTGCCAGATCAGATTGTAGGGTCTTGTGCCCTTCATCAACATAAGTTTCTATAGCCTTCCTTTGTTCATCCATCTTGATTTGCAGTGCAATCAGTAGAGCACTATAGTCAACAGTTGGGGCTTGTTGAACTATGGGCTGTGGGGCAATGGATTGCAAGGCTTTTTTGTAACTCTGACTTCTCCTCTTGAAGACATAGAGTTTCTTCTTTTTAGCTTGTGCAGCCTCATCTTCCTCAGACTCTGAAGTACTGGCAATATCAACCCTGTCCTTAGGGCTTGATGGTTTGTCAGCTTGCACATCAAGTGCTTTCTCACTTTCTTGCCTGACAGGCTCTTCCACAACTTGCAGGTTCTCCCTCTCAGTAGCAGCACCCTTCTCTTCAGCAGCAGCAACTTTATCCATGTAAAAGTCCTCCTATTCTAGATTTAGAAATAGATCTTCCATGGTGTATTCAGGAGGTGACTGTGCAGGAGATGTACTTGGTTCTTCAACTACTTTATCAGGAACAACATCTGATTCTTGATTTACTTGCTGAGTTTGCTGATGGACATCAGACAAATCAGAATCTATTACAGAAAAATCTAAAGTATTGAGGTCAGAAAGTACCTCTTGGATAATGAGTGTAGCTTGCTCACTCTCCAGTGTAGAGGGTTGTTCTACAGCTGGAGGCTCCCCCTGGCTTGGATCCTTTTGCATGGGGCTAGCTGTCGGCAGCTCCCCCTGGATTTCAGCTCGCTCTTGAGGAGCAGGAGACTTCTCTGCAGCCACTTCCTCATGACTATCAGGAGTGAAAACAACTAGTTCTTCACTACCTGAACTGCTGGAGGACTCCTGTGTCACAGGAGCTATCTTCCTCTTCTTCTTAGGAGGTGATTCTTTCTTAGAAACTTGTTTCTCTGGGGTAGGAACTTCCTTAGACAGCACTCTTTCCCATCTTGAAAATATCCTCATATCCATCCTTCTCATGTGATTGATTTTAGTACCAGCAGCATTGCTCATTACCTCTGGTATTATACCAGCCAGGTAGAGACTTAGTATTCTGCCCAGATTGGGCTTCTTTAGACTTTCCTTTATTTTCTCAAAGATAACCATTGACCAGTCTGTTTTGAGGTTGAAGATAATTCTGGTCATAACACTGAACATGGAGGCTGACACCCTGTCATGCCCTCCAGTCTTGCTGAGTATAACTTTACCCACAATTTCTGACAGGAATTTTCCTTGGGTATTCATTCCTCTCCTGTTGAAAACAGATCCAATCTTCAGCTTAGGATCTAGACCACACCTGGTAAGTGCTTCTTTGGTCTTAGATGTAGTCACTTCCTCTTCTTCTTGAATTTTAGGTAGCTGAAGTACCTTTCTCAGAGATTTGGGTGAAATCTTGACCTTGGTGCCATGAACTCTTGATTTGATCTTGTAACCTGAGTCATCTACAGAAGCTCCAGTAAGAAATTCAATAACTTCCTTCTTCCAAATTTTGGTTGGTTCTGAAACCAGAAACTCCAATCCAGAATCGGTGACTAGGGTTACCACCGATTTGATTTCTTGATCACCATCGTCAAATGCGCCACGAACCAGTTCATAGCCTTCATTGACATTTTCCTCGAGCTTGGGAGCCATTAGGGTTTGTAGAATTAGTCTTTAGAGAAGAGAAATGTCGACACAGTAGTTTGGTCTCGAAACTCTGAAAGCGTGTCGACAAACAAAAACAGAACCCTATTTATACCTTTCTTGTTTGAAGACGAACAGGCGGGATGGATTACTAAAGATGTGTCGACAGTGTCAATAAGTGTCGACACAGACTTATAATGTCTCGACACTCATGTGTCGACACAAGTTTAGTCAACAGATTTTATGTGTCGACACTTGGTTAAGTGTCGACACCCCACTACTCGACATGTAGTCGAGACTTTACTTAGAAAATTCTGAGTAAAACTTAAGTGTCGACACCTCATTGAATGTGTCGACACATACTTGACATGTGTCGACACTAACATTCTGAAGTGTCGACACCAACTTCCTAGATGTGTCGACACCATTTTCCTGAAGTGTCGACACTTACTATTCTGTGTCGACATAGACTTGTCTATGTGTCGACACCTTTTTACTTAGCCAATTTTTTTTTTAGTTCTGTAAACTTAGTCTAAGTTTATCATACCTAGTTCAATTTTGAACCTATTGAACTTAGCTTCTTCTAAGGGCTTAGTAAACATATCAGCTATCTGATTATCAGTTTTAACATATTCAAGTGCAATATCATTTCTTTCTACATGCTCCCTAAGAAAGTGATATTTAATCTCAATATGTTTTGTTCTACTATGTGATACAGGATTATTAGCTATTGAAATAGCACTTGTAGAATCACAGAAAAGTGGAGTTCTACTTACCTGAAATCCATAGTCTTCTAGCTGATGTTGAATCCACAGAAGTTGAGCACAGCAACTTCCTGCAGCTACATATTCTAACTCAGCTGTGGAGATAGCCACACTGGTTTGCTTCTTACTACTCCATGAAATGAGTCTTCCACCTAGGAATTGACAGGATCCAGTAGTGCTCTTTCTATCTTCTTTGCATCCTGCAAAGTCTGCATCTGAATAGCCTGTTAGATCAAAATCTCCATTCCTAGGGTACCAGAGGCCTAGATAGGGAGTGCCCTTTAGATATCTCAAGATTCTCTTGACTGCAGTCAAGTGAGACTCTTTAGGGCAGGCTTGATACCTGGCACAAACACATGTAGCATACATAATGTCAGGCCTACTTGCAGTCAAGTATAGTAGGGAGCCAACTATCCCTCTATACAAGGTTTCATCTACAGGTTTCCCTGCATCATCCTTGCTCAGAGACATACTTGACCCCATAGGAGTCTTCATGGTACTGGATGAATCCATACCATACTTCCTTATGAGTTCTAGGGTGAACTTGGACTGACATATGGATAGACCACTTTCAGTCTGTTTAACTTGGAGACCCAAGAAAAACTTTAGTTCTCCCATACTACTCATCTCAAATTGACTTTGCATAAGCTTTGCAAACTTTTTGCAAAGGCTACTTTCAGTAGACCCAAATATAATGTCATCTACATATATTTGGACAAGTATGACTTTGCCTCTAGATTCCCTAAGGAATAGAGTCTTATCTATTTTCCCCCTTGAGAACTTGTTCTCAATGAGGAAACTAGATAGAGTTTCATACCAAGCTCTAGGTGCTTGTTTTAACCCATATAATGCTTTCCTAAGTCTATAGACATAATGAGGTAGAGTTGGATCAACAAAACCTGCAGGCTGCTCCACATAGACTTCTTCTTTCAAATTACCATTTAGGAATGCTGACTTCACATCCATTTGGTATACCTTGAATCCTTGATAGGTTGCATAGGCCAAGAACATCCTTATGGCTTCCAGTCTGGCTACTGGAGCAAAGGTTTGATCAAAATCAATACCTTCTTCTTGCCTATATCCTTTTGCAACTAGTCTTGCTTTATTCTTAATGATGACTCCTTGTTCATCTAACTTATTCCTAAAGATCCACTTTGTTCCTATCATATTGTGATCTTTAGGTTTAGGAACCAAGTCCCAAACCTTGCACCTTTTGAACTGATTAAGTTCTTCCTGCATTGCTTCAGTCCACTGTGGATCTTGTATTGCTTCGTCAAATTTCTTTGGTTCTATTTGAGACAGAAAACTTGAATATACTACAGCATTCTGATTTCTGCTCCTTGTCTGAACACCTTGTCTTGGATCTCCAATAATCAGCTCTACTGGATGATCTCTTAGATGCATGTTGGCTGGAGGCATCCTTACTTCTGGTTGTACATCTACAGCATCTTCATCATGCTGAGTTCCTTGTACTTCTTCAGCTCCTGGTACATGTAGTTCTCCCCATGGACATATGCCATCTTCTTCTACTTATTGTCTTGCAGCAGGTACATCTTCTATGGTTAGCTTGTCCATCTTTTTAGTAAGACCTGTGGGGCTGCACACACTACTAGACAACTCATTGTTAATAAGTTTTGTCTCATCAAAAACTACATGCACAGACTCCTCTACAACTTGTGTAGTCAAGTTGTAGACTCTATAAGCCTTACTATTATTGCTGTACCCAACAAACACTCCCTCTTGGGACTTGGCAGCAAACTTAGTTATGTAAGACTTCCCATTGTTAAGTATGAAGCATTTGCAACCAAAGATCCTGAAATAGGATAGATTTGGTTTCCTGCCTTTCACAATTTCATAGGGGGTCTTGTTTAACCTTTTAGTGATGGTAGCCCTATTTATCACATGGCATGCAGTGTTAACTGCTTCAGCCCAGAAATACTCTGGCAGTGATGAATCACTTAATAGGGTCCTACCAGCCTCTATCAAGGTCCTATTCTTCCTTTCAGCAATGCCATTTTGCTGAGGTGTTCTAGGTGAAGAGAATTCTTGAAATATCCCATAGTCTTCACACAGCTTTGTCATGCTTTCAGACTGAAACTCAGTACCATGGTCACTTCTAATTTTGACCACTGTACAGTTCAATTCATTCTGAATTTTCTTAACAAAGCTATAGAAGATACTAGGTGTTTCAGATTTCTGCTTTAAGAAGAACACCCAGGAAAACCTTGAGTAGTCATCAACAACTACAAAGGTATAAACCTTCTACCTAAGCTGTGAACTGGCATTGGACCAAATAGATCCATATGCAAGAGGTATAAACACCTCACAACATCTTTGTTGTCTAAGCTTCTAAAGGTGGATTTAGTCTGCTTGCCCTTTTGACAAGCTGAGCAAATGCCATCTTTGACACACTTAACTTGAGGACCATTCCTCACTAACTCTTTGCTAAAGAGTTTGCTAATAGTCTTGTAGTTAAGATGAGCTAGCCTCTTGTGCCACTTGACACAATGAGAGACTGTCTCATCAGCTACAAGACAAACAGGAGAACCATTGTTCTCAATCATAATGTCTAAACAGTAGACATTCCTCTTTCTATATCCTGTCAAAATGATCTCTTGATCACTTGACCTCTTGATATGACAACCATTTTTAACAAATGAGATGTCATACCCTACATCACTTAACTGACTTATACTAATGAGGTTGTCTTTCAACCCTTTAACATAAGCCACTTGAGTAATGGTAACAAGGTTTGAAGAGATGTTACCAAACCCTTTGATGATTCCTTTTTTAGAACCACCAAAGGTCACTTTAGGACCATTTTTGATTGGAATGTAGTCCTTCAGCAGTCCCCTTGTTCCAGTCATATTTCTGGAACATCCACTATCCAAGTACCATGTTGGGGTATGGCCACTTGGATTCACCTGCAAAACAAATTAATGAACCTTAGAACCCAAAGTAAACTTGGGTCCTTGGTGATTGTTAGTTTGCAACTTGACAAAGCTACCTGTTGGCTTTCCACCAGGTAACTTGCTACTCACCTTGGCACTGGCATTGTGCCAACAGTCCATTGCAAAATGGCAAATCTTGCCACAGCATCAGCATTCAAACTTGTTGTACCTTTGCTTAGGTACAACCTTTGCTGTCTTGACTACAGCAGGCTTGTTGAATGTTGGGGCTTTGCCCTTGGACTTGGACTGATCCTTAACAGTCCTAGCTGGTTTAATAAAACCCAATCCAGCCTTTCCTTTATGATGAACAAATTCATCAATCAAGGGTAGCACTGATTTAGGTTTTGAAAACCTAGCAACTAGCTCTCTTTCCTTCTGGAGATTGATCTCCAGTAACTTAATTTGATCATTTTTATAAGTGATAGTTCCCATCTGAATCACAGTAATGTGTTTCAGCCTGGCTACCTCATTGAGCTTTTGATCAAATTCCTTCTCAAAGTCTGTTGCAGCTGCCTTTAGATCAGCAATTTCCTTTGCCTGACTTTTGGTAAGGGACTTGCTTTTCTTATAGGCTTGCAACAGTACTTTATATTCATCTAAGAGCTGATGAATATCTCCCTCAGATTCAGAAACACTTCCATCACTTGATGAAGATGAATCTGACTCTGAACTAGTACTGAAATCTGAACTTTGAGTTGGACTTTGTACCTGACTAGGTCCTGGCTGCTCCAGGATTTTAGTACTTTCAGTCAATGCCATCAGTCCTTGGCACTGACACTCTTCTTGTTCATAGATTGATTCCATGATCTGCATAAACTCCTCTTCTTCTTCAGCAAATAGCCCTATGTAGGCTTCAGCATCTGTCTCAGTGTCTGAAGAAGAAATGTCTGAAAGAGTCTTCTCATTCTTTGCAACAAAGGACTTCTCCTTCTTTCCTTTGAAGTGAGTCTTCTTTTTGTCACTGGATTCTTTTCTTCTATCAGGACAATCTGCAATAACATGACCCTGTCTATTGCAGCAGTAACACACTATCTTAGACCCAGTTGCCTTGCTAGTCTTTGTCTTTTTCTTGTCCTTCTTTGAAGGCTTCTTCTCCTGATACTGGACTTCTTTCCCTTTGGAAAATGAAGGTCTGGACCTCCACTGTTTCTTCTTCAGAAATTTCTGAAAATGTCTGGTGAATGCAGCAAAGTCTTCATCACTTTCACTGCTTGTAGACTTTGTGCTAACAGACTCATCTGATTCTGATTCAACTACCTCTGGAGGAGGAGTTGATGACTTAGTCCTGCCCTTTCTAGGTACTTCTGACTTGAAGGCAACAGTCCTTTCCCTGTGCTCAGTCCTTGTTGATTTTTCCTCCTCTTTTCTCACAGACAGCTGCATCTCATAAGACAGCAACTTGTCAAACAGTGTGGGAGGAGGAATTTCTCCCAACTTTGCCATTTCTCTGATGGCACAGATCTTAGTGTCCCAATCTTTGGTTAGGGACCTCAAGAACTTATCATTCAATTCATAGTTAGTGAACTCTCTTCCATAGGACATGAGTTCATTAACAATTCTATAGAACTTCTTGTAGCATTCAGTGATGCTATCTCCTCTTCCTTGCCTAAAGCTCTCATACTCTTGATTAAGCAAGAACTTTCTATCTTGCCTAACTTCTTCAGAACCTTCCATATAGACAATGAGAGTATCCCACATTTCTTTTGCTGTTTTACAGTGAATTAGGTTCTGAAAAGTTGCATCATCAATGACACTTACTATTATGTTTTGTGCCCTTTTGTCCATAGTGGCTAGGACAATTTCATCCTTGGTCATCTCAGAGAAATCCTTTGGAGTCCTCTGATTTGCATCCAATACTGAGATCTTCATGGGCACATATGGCCCCTCTTTGACTGTGATGTAGATTCTAGGGTCAGAGGCTTCCATGAACAGCCTTACCCTCTCTTTCCAGATTCCAAAAATCTCTTTTCTGCATATGGGCAGTTTCATTGAACCCAATTCCTTGTGATTCTCTGAAGAACCCATGTTTCTTGATTTTCTTGAAACTGTGTTCTGACTTACACTGAATCTGCCAAACTGGATCTCCTCAGACAGTTAGTCCTTTTTGAGGAACCTCCCTCTGATACCACTTGAAAGATATGGTACCTAAACACCTAGAGGGGGGGGGGGTGAATAGGTGACCTAAACCTTTTTGAAACTTACTTGGCAGCAAGACAGTTATCTCACAGAGTTTTACAGTTAACAGCAACAACAGAATATAAACAGTTAATCCACAGCACAGCACAGCACAGCAGACACACAATTTATAGTGGTTCCCCAATCTTTGGGTACATCCACTTTCCCCCTTCGCCTATCTAGCAGTGTACTAGATTCGGCCAATCTTCTCCACTATCTCAGAACCCAACTAGGTTCCTACACCTCAGGCCCAAAGCCTTACACTCAGCCACAAAGGCCTACACTCAGCCACCCAGGCCTACACTCAGCCAATTAAGGCCTACACTCAGAGTTCTTCAACTCCTACACTCAGGCAACCAAGCCCTACCCTCAGCCTTTATAATATAGGCTTACAATTCTCTCAGATCCAATGGATCCTACAAGTTAAAATTGAAATACAATAATTAACTCTACAACTCAGAAAATAAGAGAGGAGTTGAGAGTTTCTTGAAGAGTTCTTGGAAGAACTCAGCTAGATCCAAACTGACTTAGTTTCCTTCAAAGCTTCTTGAGTTAGAACTGAATTAGTCTGAATCCTCTGCAGTTGATCCTTGACCTCTGCTTCTTGAGATCCAGAAGATTCTGAATCCTTCTTCTCAGCCTTAGTTCCAAAGACTGAATTCTTGATTGGAGCTCTCTCTCTCCAACTTCTTAGATCTGCAGTTGGACTGTCAGATCTTCTTGTGTTGATCCTCTGTGTATCACTTTTCTGATTTAATCTGATCAAACACTTCAATTATTCTCACTACTTGTAATAACAACAATCAATCCGTTTCTGTAAACTATGGGTGCCTATTTATAGGCTTCCTTCATGGTAACCGGCTGGTCCGGTTCATAACAGACTTCTGATTTCTCTGACAGTTGCTGTAGACCGGCTGGATCGGCAGCTGTCATGTCAACCAGTCACTTCTTGAAATTCTCTAACTGTCAGATAGTGTCGAGACTTTCTGTTCTTAAGTGTCGACACTTATAGACTAAGTGTCGACACATGCTGTGTAAGTGTCGACACAAGTCTACAAGGTGTCGACACATATCCTTGTATGTCTCGACACTGATTCTTCTGCATGTGTCGACACTGAAATTGAGTGTCGACACAAGTACTTGTTCTTCATTCTTTAACTGTATTCTCCTAAGTGTCGACACATCTCCTTTGTGTCGACACATCTTCATGTGTTGAAACTGTCAAGTGTCGACACGACTTCTTGGTGTCGACACAAGTCTTTAATTTTGTTTCCTCAGCTGAGTGTCGACACATTCCCTTAGTGTCGACACTTGTACTTAGAATATTTTGTAAACTTTTCTGATCTTTGCTAAGTGTCGACACAGCTCCTTGTGTCGACACTTTCTTCAAGTGTAGTGTAACACCTCCCCTGTAATAGACGTATAATATGGGTCCGGCCGGGGCCCCACAACATACGAACACCACAGCTTTAGTATTAAAAGTTGATATAGCTACCCAAACTCAAAACACTTGCACAACACAGCGGAAAACCAAGCACAACTAGAAGTTATCCACTAATCCAAAAGAGTAAACAAATGGCCTTAAGGCCTTACATCAAATGTCCAAAAGGGGTATACAGTATAATCAAACATGAATGTGCTCAGCACTCCTAGTCTACCTCGGCATGCAAGCCGGACAAAAATAGTCTCAAACATACATCATCAAAGTAGTGCTACAAAAGAGAAAACACTTCATGGGCTTAGGCCTTTTTGGCCGGCGTGCTAGCTCCTGCGTGCGATCCTTGCCCTGTAAAAATTATTAGTAACGTGGGTCAGCAAAGGCTGACCTCAAACTGTGTAACAACACATCTCCTCCCGACCGCCCCTAACGGACCCCGGGGAACCCTCCAACCTGCAAGTCAGCACTTCATATGCAATATAAATTTCTATAAATAGAAAAACATTAAAACAGGCTTGGATGTCTCAATCAACAAACATGTTCTCTACTGGTTGAGCATATAAAGAAAGGGCCTATTATGCAACATGAATGCAACACCCGGGCTTCACCCAAGGTACCCTAAACCGTATGCATCTAGCACAACATCATAACATTTGGGTACTCACATTTCCCCAATTGGCATAAAGCCGCAAACATTGAGGGAGACACAACTCCCTCACACGGCGCACAGGCCGCCACATGGAAATCTTGCCAAGGCCCCACCCGCTCGTGGGCTTAGCCCCGGGCTTGCCTGCAAGCTCTGACGTCTCATGTCAGGATTCCAACAACCACAGACTGACCGATTCTAAGAAGCCTTGCTGGACCCCACCCGCTCATGGCCTCTTTGCCCGGGCTTGCCCCAAGCTTGGCATTCTCGTCAGTCTCACAGAAGGGGACTAGTCTCGCCGGGACACTCTCCACACATGACGCACGTGTCACGGGATAGCCAGCCGACCACGGAGACATAGCCACGCCTTGGCACAACACAACCAAGACTAAACACATCGCAATCCCTCTTTGTACCGCAGCGTTCCCGCGCACCAAGGAAAACATCTCCAACTCGTGCGGAGCTAACCTTGTCCACCAAGGAAACCATCTCCATTCTCATTTGGAGCTAACCTTGTCAAGGAAACCATCTACCACCACGAGGAGCTAACCTTGTCCGGGTTCGACTACATGTACTCTTTTCAAGCAAACGGGACAATCACCACCACAACACAAACGGCATCTTGCCGCATCGGAAACCTCTACGAATCCCTAAGTTCGTATGCAACATCACCGTGTCGGACTAACGGTCGCGACTACGGCTTCACCCACCATGCCTAATCCACTAGCGAAGCGGATCTCTAATGCAAAATATGCCGGGGACGGACTCAATCGACCCGGAAGTTCCTCTTGAAACTTGGCAAGCCAAAATCCCTCTCATTTGAGAGTTTGGTGCCCAAAAATTAGAGAAAAGAAAACTAGATGATGCTAAAACGTGCATCCTAAAGACCGAGAGGAGAGATGTCGTTACCTTCCGACTCCTCTTCCTTGCCATGGCAAAAATAGCCGGATGGAACACTTCGCAATGCTCCAAGCTTCACGGATCCGGACTCGGCTCGCGATTCGGAGCTCCGACACCCTTCCTACAGCCCAAGAGTTCTTCTTCTTCCTCCTTGCTCTAGGTTTTCTCAAGATCTTAGAAAGAGAGAACTTGGAAAAAAGTGAGGATCTGCAGCCCTAACTTCGGGCTTAAATCCCCAGGAGATGGCCTGAACCGTTAGATCCCAAAACCAGAAAAAGACTGGCTGCGATTCGCCTGGAAAATAAAAGATCTTGGCCGAACACGGCCTGGACACACGCCCGTGTCCAGGGCCGTGTGCCTCATTCGCCGTCTCAAATCGACGCGCCTGGAATCAGACACGGGCATCCGACACGCCCGTGTTCAATCCGACACGCCCGTGTCCCCAGTGACACGGCCGTGTGGCCTGCCGTGTAGCTCCAACGACACGGCCCCAACACCAACCCGAGAGGTGACACGGCCTGGGACACGCCCGTGTCCCAAGCCGTGTGCCCCAGTCTCGACACACTGTCGAGCAAAAGTGTCGACACTTGGGCCGAGTGTCGACACGGCCTCGACACGCCCTGCGACACGCCCGTGTCGCAGGCCGTGTGCCCCACTCTCGACACTCTGTCGAGCACAAAGTGTCGACACTTGGGCCGAGTGTCGACACGGCCTCGACACCCCCTGCGACACGCCCGTGTCGCAGGCCGTGTGCCTCACTCTCGACACTCTGTCGAGCACAAAGTGTCGACACTTGGGCCGAGTGTCGACACGGCCTCGACACGCCCTGCGACACGCCCGTGTCGCAGGCCGTGTGCCTCACTCTCGACACTCTGTCGAGCACAAAGTGTCGACACTTGGGCCGAGTGTCGACACGGCCTCGACACGCCCTGCGACACGCCCGTGTCGCAGGCCGTGTGCCTCACTCTCGACACTCTGTCGAGCACAAAGTGTCGACACTTGGGCCGAGTGTCGACACGGCCTCGACACGCCCTGCGACACGCCCGTGTCGCAGGCCGTGTGCCTCCTGCCAGAACCCAAAAATTTTCCAGAACAGCAGACTGAACCTCTTGCAAAAACTGGGGTGTTACAACTCTCCCCCACTTAACTGAATTTCGTCCCGAAATTACAAAACAAAAGGGTACAAAACTTAAATTGTACCTGACAAAAATAGTTCTGGATAGTCTTCTAGCATGGCCTGTTCTCGCTCCCACGAGAACTCCTCACGACCGCAGTTGTCCCAACGAACTTTCACAAGTTTAACTTCTTTATTCCGCAACTGCCGAATCTCTGAATCTTCTATAGCGATTGGAAGGACTCGCGTCCTCAAGTCTTCCTCAATCGGCACCGATGCCGGCTCAATCACCACGCTAGCCTCCACCAAGGCTTTCCTCAACACGGAGACATGGAAGACGTCATGTAATCCACTCAAATCTGCGGACAATGCCAACCGATAGGCTGCTTCTCCTATCCGCTCAACAATTTCAAAAGGCCCCAAAAACCTTGGACTCAACTTCTTGAGTCGGCGAATCCGCGAGACGCCTTTGAACGGCTTGACCTTCAGATAAACCCAATCACCAACTGCAAATTCTAACTTCCGGTGACGAGCATTAAAATATTTCGCTTGCCTGTCTTGTGCCACCTTCATACGCTCTTGGATGGTCCGTACCATCTCACAAGCGTCAACTACCGCATCCTTTCCCAGAAGTTTGGTGTCTCCCGCCTCTGCCCAAGACATTGGCGTTCGACACCGCCTCCCATACAAAGCTTCGTATGGCGCCATCTTTATACTAGCTTGAAAACTGTTGTTGTACGCAAATTCTACCATGAAGAGGTGATCCTCCCACCTCTTGCCAAAATCAAGAACGCACATCCTCAACATATCCTCCATAGTACGGTTCGTTCTCTCCGTTTGCCCATCAGTTTGAGGATGGAACGCCGTACTAAACTTTAGCTTCGTGCCCAAGTTCTTCTGAACCAGTCTCCAGTCCTTGGACGTAAACCGTCCATCGCGATCACTGACTATGCTCTTAGGAATTCCGTGCAGTCGCACAATGTTGCGAACATACAACTCCACCAGCTTCTCCACGCTGTCCTCTTTCCGGTTCGGGATGAAGTGAGCCACCTTGGTTAGGCGATCCACGATCACCCAAATAGCATCATTCCCATGCTGCGATCTAGGCAAACCATGCACAAAGTCCATGGAGATGTCCTCAAATTTCCATTCAGGAATTGGAAGGGGCTTCAGGAACCCACCCGGTTTCTGACATTCGGCCTTCACCAAGGCACATGTTTGGCAACGACTCACATACAAAGCCACATCTCGCTTCAACCCCGGCCACCAAAAGGATTTCTTCATATCCAAGTACATCTTTGTACTGCCTGGGTGAATGGAGTACTTTGATAAGTGAGCCTCGAACATCAACTCCTCACGGAGATTGCCAAACTGCGGTACACAAACCCTTCCATCCTTTCTCAAGATTCCCCCGATCATCTCCCAGGTGCTGCTCTCGCCCATTTGAGCCTCCAACACAAAAGGTTGAAACTCCACATCTAATCGAGTCGCTTCCCGAATACGATCGGACAAGTCGTTTTGCACTTCAATCCAGTTCAACCGAGCCACGCTAGACTCGCCTCTCGCAACACATTCCAATCCAAGGGACTCCCATTCCCGTACCAACCGCTCATCATGAGCTTCGATCCAATTTCCTAGCCCCGAGTACTTTCTACTCAACGCATCCGCCACCACATTGGCTTTACCCGGCGTGTACTGAATCGCCACTTCGTAGTCTCCAAGAAACTCAACCCATCTGCGTTGCCGCATATTCAAGTCCTTTTGATCTAAGAGATACTTCAGGCTTTTATGGTCCGTGAAGATCTCCACTCTTGCGCCATAAACATAATGTCGCCAAATTTTCAGCGCGAAGATTACCGCCGGCAACTCCAAGTCATGGACGGGGTAATTCCTCTCATGTGGTTTCAGCTGTCTAGACCCAAAGGCAATCACCTTCCCATGTTGCACCAAAACGCAACCCAAACCGCATCCCGATGCGTCACTGAAAATTTGAAATCCATCTGTCCCTTGCGGTAAACTCAAGATTGGAGCCATCATAAGCCTCTCCTTTAGTGCCTCGAATGCTTGACCGCACTCTTGGGTCCACACAAATTTATGGTCTTTGCGAGTGAGAGAGGTGAGGGGTAGAGCTATCTTCGAGAAATTCTCCACGAATCTCCTATAATACCCGGCTAGTCCAAGAAAACTTCGGACTTCCGCCACGGTCCTCAACACCGGCCAATCTCTGATGGCCTCCACTTTCGCTGGATCCACTGCCACCCCATCACCACTAATCACGTGGCCCAAAAATGCCACCTTCTCTAACCAGAACTCGCATTTGGAGAATTTTGCATACAACTCATTCTCCCTCAACACTTGCAAAACTATTCTCAAGTGGGTCTCATGCTCCACTTCTGATTTGGAATACACCAAAATGTCATCAATGAAAACAACCACAAAAGAATCCAAGTATTCCCGGAATACCCGATTCATCAGATCCATGAACACCGATGGTGCGTTCGTCAGCCCGAACGGCATCACCGTAAACTCAAAGTGTCCATACCTTGTCCCAAAAGCAGTTTTGGGTATGTCCTCATCCCGAATTCGTAGCTGATAGTAGCCTGACTTCAAGTCCAACTTCGAATATACCATCGACCCCACCAATTGGTCAAATAAATCATCTATCCGAGGAATCGGATACTTATTCTTGACGGTCAACTTATTAAGCTCTCGGTAGTCTATGCACAGGCGCATGCTACCGTCTTTCTTCTTCACAAACAACACCGGTGCGCTCCACGGTGAAGAACTGGGTCTAATATACCCTTGCTCCAACAGTTCCTGTAACTGAACCTTAAGTTCCGCTAACTCCTTTGGTGCCATCCTAAATGGAGGACGTGACACCGGTCTAGCCTCCGGCACTAACTCGATCGAGAAGTCGATCTCCCGCCGAGGAGGCGCTCCAGGAAGTTCATCCGGAAACACATCCTTGAACTCTGCCACCACAGGCACTTCCTCAATCGACAGTTGGGAGAGACGAACCTCCAATAACGCTACAAGCGCTACACCACCCTGGTTAACCGCCCGCACCAACTGCATGGCCGATATCAGGGAACAGGCCACTCCACCAAGGCCCTCAAACTTGACTTCAGTTTGCCCTTTACTCCTTAAGGTCACCACCTTAGAAAGGCAATCAATACTGGCGCGCTGTTCTGCAAGCCAGTCCATACCCAAAATGACGTCGAACTCTACTAATGGTAACACTGCCGCTTCCAGAGCGAAGACAACTCCATCTAGCTCCCAACAAATGTGCCCTTTAGCCCCGGTGGTCATAGATGACCCATTGGGCATGCGCACTTTCAGCTCTGCTCCCGACGAGAAAGACTCAACTCCTATTCTCCGGATGAAGCTCTCCGCAAGAAAGGAGTGCGATGCTCCTGTATCAAACAATACCCTAGCGGGGTATCCGGAAACTAACACGAAGCCTACAACATAGACGTTACACAAAAGTCTAAAAGGATGAAGCACAAAATTTAAACTTAAATTCTCTTCATACCTGTCACCACATCCGTCTGGCGGATCGCTTCTTGCTGTCCAAGGTTGTAGGCCCTTGGTTGCACCGGTTGGAACCGAGAAGCGCTCGACTCCGCCATCTTTCCTTTCTCTGCAGCACTGGGGCCCGAGCGCACAGACTGCTCCTGCTTTGACTCTTGCCCCGCTCCCCCTTGCTGACAAGCACGGGCTATGTGCCCAACCTTCCCGCAGTTGTAGCACGTCGGCGGTCCCCTAGAGTGGGAACCCCAGGCGTCCAGTTGCTCCTCTCACCAGATCTGGAAGTGGAAGGCTTCTTCCTCCACCTACTCCCATCAGACTTTCCATGAGATTGGGAAGGCTTCCCTTCCCCTTGCTTGGGAGTAAAACCCTTACGGCGTTGGGTTCGCTCCAAATCATTCTCCAAACTCCTGGCGGCTTCAACTAACTCATTAAATCCCGCCCTCTTCATGGAGATGAGGGGCTGCCTCAGATTCTCCCTCAAACCTTGGTAGAAGAGGTTATCCCTCTCTACATCATCAGCCATTGTCGTTCCCGCATAACGACCCAATCGGGTGAACTCTTGCACGTACTCATCCACCGTCTTGTCTCGCTGCATTAGATGCAGAAACTGCCTCTGCAGGGCCAACCGAGTTGAAACTGGGATATACCTCTTAAGAAAAGCGTCCCCAAACTCTTCCACTGACGGGGTGCGTCCCGGAAACTGGCGGCCGCTATGGGCCACCCACCATAACTTGGCATCCCCTTCCAACATGAAAGCCGCATACTCAGCTTTCTTTTCCTCTGGCGTCTCTGCCGCCCTTAACAGTTCTTGAATACGAACCCACCAGTCCTCCGCATCCGTTGGCGTTCCAGTACCCTTGAAGGACGGGGGATGGAAACTCAGGAAGTACTTCATGTGTCGATCTCCATGTCCAACAACTACTCTCTCCGCCAAAGGCTCCACTCGCCTGGCTTCTGCTCCTGGCACGGCCGTTGCCGTATCTGGTGTGGCAGGGGCTGCCACCTGAGCCGCTGCTGCAGCCTGAGCTGCCACCATCGCTTCTGCAAGCATGCGGCAGAAGTCGGCCGGGTCTACACCCGTGCCCAAAAGACCTGGAGCAGTAGCACTGCTCGCCGAGAGATCATCCCTTGCTCTTGAAGTGCCTGCCTCGTTGCTTGCACTCTTCAGGAAGACAAGAAATAAGGGATTAGTCTCCAATCTCAAGACTAAAACATAAGGACACTCATGGTCCCGCGTTACTCTTATGTGGATAACTTCTCTACGCACTGACCTTGAATCTAACCTGGCTCTGATACCAAA
The DNA here is from genome assembly GCA_039583875.1 of Platanthera guangdongensis. Lineage (NCBI taxonomy): Eukaryota > Viridiplantae > Streptophyta > Magnoliopsida > Asparagales > Orchidaceae > Platanthera > Platanthera guangdongensis. Next base: position 227,506,135 of record CM077150.1, read on the forward strand.
TTGTAACACCTCCCCTGTAATAGACGTGTAATATGGGTCCGGCCGGGGCCCCACAACATACGAACACCACAGCTTTAGTATTAAAAGTTGATATAGCTACCCAAACTCAAAACACTTGCACAACACAGCGGAAAACCAAGCACAACTAGAAGTTATCCACTAATCCAAAAGAGTAAACAAATGGCCTTAAGGCCTTACATCAAATGTCCAAAAGGGGTATACAGTACAATCAAACATGAATGTGCTCAGCACTCCTAGTCTACCTCGGCATGCAAGCCGGACAAAAATAGTCTCAAACATACATCATCAAAGTAGTGCTACAAAAGAGAAAACACTTCATGGGCTTAGGCCTTTTTGGCCGGCGTGCTAGCTCCTGCGTGCGATCCTTGCCCTGTAAAAATTATTAGTAACGTGGGTCAGCAAAGGCTGACCTCAAACTGTGTAACAACACATCTCCTCCCGACCGCCCCTAACGGACCCCGGGGAACCCTCCAACCTGCAAGTCAGCACTTCATATGCAATATAAATTTCTATAAATAGAAAAACATTAAAACAGGCTTGGATGTCTCAATCAACAAACATGTTCTCTACTGGTTGAGCATATAAAGAAAGGGCCTATTATGCAACATGAATGCAACACCCGGGCTTCACCCAAGGTACCCTAAACCGTATGCATCTAGCACAACATCACAACATTTGGGTACTCACATTTCCCCAATTGGCATAAAGCCGCAAACATTGAGGGAGACACAACTCCCTCACACGGCGCACAGGCCGCCACATGGAAATCTTGCCAAGGCCCCACCCGCTCGTGGGCTTAGCCCCGGGCTTGCCTGCAAGCTCTGACGTCTCATGTCAGGATTCCAACAACCACAGACTGACCGATTCTAAGAAGCCTTGCTGGACCCCACCCGCTCATGGCCTCTTTGCCCGGGCTTGCCCCAAGCTTGGCATTCTCGTCAGTCTCACAGAAGGGGACTAGTCTCGCCGGGACACTCTCCACACATGACGCACGTGTCACGGGATAGCCAGCCGACCACGGAGACATAGCCACGCCTTGGCACAACACAACCAAGACTAAACACATCGCAATCCCTCTTTGTACCGCAGCGTTCCCGCGCACCAAGGAAAACATCTCCAACTCGTGCGGAGCTAACCTTGTCCACCAAGGAAACCATCTCCATTCTCATTTGGAGCTAACCTTGTCAAGGAAACCATCTACCACCATGAGGAGCTAACCTTGTCCGGGTTCGACTACATGTACTCTTTTCAAGCAAACGGGACAATCACCACCACAACACAAACGGCATCTTGCCGCATCGGAAACCTCTACGAATCCCTAAGTTCGTATGCAACATCACCGTGTCGGACTAACGGTCGCGACTACGGCTTCACCCACCATGCCTAATCCACTAGCGAAGCGGATCTCTAATGCAAAATATGCCGGGGACGGACTCAATCGACCCGGAAGTTCCTCTTGAAACTTGGCAAGCCAAAATCCCTCTCATTTGAGAGTTTGGTGCCCAAAAATTAGAGAAAAGAAAACTAGATGATGCTAAAACGTGCATCCTAAAGACCGAGAGGAGAGATGTCGTTACCTTCCGACTCCTCTTCCTTGCCATGGCAAAAATAGCCGGATGGAACACTTCGCAATGCTCCAAGCTTCACGGATCCGGACTCGGCTCGCGATTCGGAGCTCCGACACCCTTCCTACAGCCCAAGAGTTCTTCTTCTTCCTCCTTGCTCTAGGTTTTCTCAAGATCTTAGAAAGAGAGAACTTGGAAAAAAGTGAGGATCTGCAGCCCTAACTTCGGGCTTAAATCCCCAGGAGATGGCCTGAACCGTTAGATCCCAAAACCAGAAAAAGACTGGCTGCGATTCGCCTGGAAAATAAAAGATCTGGGCCGAACACGGCCTGGCACACGCCCGTGTCCAGGGCCGTGTGCCTCATTCGCCGTCTCAAATCGACGCGCCTGGAATCAGACACGGGCATCCGACACGCCCGTGTTCAATCCGACACGCCCGTGTCCCCAGTGACACGGCCGTGTGGCCTGCCGTGTAGCTCCAACGACACGGCCCCAACACCAACCCGAGAGGTGACACGGCCTGGGACACGCCCGTGTCCCAAGCCGTGTGCCCCAGTCTCGACACACTGTCGAGCAAAAGTGTCGACACTTGGGCCGAGTGTCGACACGGCCTCGACACGCCCTGCGACACGCCCGTGTCGCAGGCCGTGTGCCCCACTCTCGACACTCTGTCGAGCACAAAGTGTCGACACTTGGGCCGAGTGTCGACACGGCCTCGACACGCCCTGCGACACGCCCGTGTCGCAGGCCGTGTGCCTCACTCTCGACACTCTGTCGAGCACAAAGTGTCGACACTTGGGCCGAGTGTCGACACGGCCTCGACACGCCCTGCGACACGCCCGTGTCGCAGGCCGTGTGCCTCACTCTCGACACTCTGTCGAGCACAAAGTGTCGACACTTGGGCCGAGTGTCGACACGGCCTCGACACGCCCTGCGACACGCCCGTGTCGCAGGCCGTGTGCCTCACTCTCGACACTCTGTCGAGCACAAAGTGTCGACACTTGGGCCGAGTGTCGACACGGCCTCGACACGCCCTGCGACACGCCCGTGTCGCAGGCCGTGTGCCTCCTGCCAGAACCCAAAAATTTTCCAGAACAACAGACTGAACCTCTTGCAAAAACTAGGGTGTTACATGTAGAGTCTTCAACTAAGTGTCGACACATTGTGCTGGGTGTCGACACTTTCTTCAAGTGTTGACTCTTCTGCAAAGTGTCGACACATTGTGTTGAGTGTCGACACTTACTTCAATTACTGATTCTTCTGTTTGTGTGTCGACACATTGTGCTGAGTGTCGACACATTCTTCATATGTTGACTCTGTTGATTGAGTGTCGACACATTGTGTTGAGTGTCGACACTTGTCCTTAGTCTCTGCAGAATTTTGCTGAGTGTCGACACATCTCCAAGTGTCGACACTTTCTGATGTAGACTCAGCTCTTCTAGGTGTCGACACTTCTGCTAAGTGTCGACACAGCTTTTCTGCATACTTCTTCACTGAGTGTCGACACAGCTCCAAGTGTCGACACTTTCTGTCTGGTGTCGACTCTTCATCCCAGGTGTCGACACAATGACTCCAAGTGTCGACACTGCTTGTCTGGGTGTCGACACAAGCTTTCTCAAGTGTCAACACTTTCCCTCTGGGTGTCGACACATGGACTTAGAAACTTTTAGCTTCAGTCCAGTGAATACCTATCCTGCACAAGTAACTCAAACAAACATCAAATACATTATGATGTATATCATTGAGTTAGGTGAGGCTTCTTCAAATCAGGTACATTTGACCAATGTACCCAACACTATCTCATCAGAACACTTTGACCACATCATCGGATGTTGGTATGCTATTGAGATTTGTACTTCCCTTGATGGGTTGTTCAATAGGTAAAATGTAGCACGACTACAGTTTCTGGAGAATGAGTTGGCAAGGGCCACTCAAGGTGATCTGTCCATCTCTATGTTCTTCATGAAAGTGAAGAACTTGTGCACAGAGATTTTAGCGTTGGACCCTGATGAGCCTATTTCAGAGGCAAAGCTGAAGAGGCACATAATCCGCGGTTTGAGGAAGGAGTATGTGGCCTTTGTCACCTCTGTTCAATGTTGGGCCACTCATCCATCTTTGTTAGTGCTGGAGAACCTGCTGGCTTTGCAGGAGAGCTTGGCAAGGTAGATGGCTAGAGTAACTGTCTCTGAAGGAGGTAGTGAGACGCTCTTTTCAGGGAAGAAGCAAAGGTGGGAGAAGAAGAAGACTGTTGTTAGTGAAGGCCCTTTAACTTCTTATCAGCAAGAGGGGAGCGTTGCTCCTAAGCAAGATTGGAAGAAGTAAAATGAGTGGCTTAAGTGATATAGATGTAACCAACCAGGACACTTCAAGAAGGACTGCAAGGTCAAGTTGCAGCCTAGGCATGTTGTAGACAAAGAGGAAGCTGGGTCCAGTGCTAAGGAAGTTGGATGGGGAAGTGCATTCATGGCGAGCACATGTGTCCGTGCCTTGTCCACCATCGACTACCAAGCTGACTGGAGCATGGACTCAGGTTGTCGCCACCACCTCACAGGGAATGAGTCAAATTTCTCCTCTCTGCGGACATTCTCAGGTAACGAATCTATCATAACCGCCGATGATATTATTCATGCAATAGAGAAGGAGGGTGTGATTTATTTAGGTAGTGATAATGGTCCACTCACATTGAGAAGTGTCTATCACATACCGGGCATGAAGAAGAACCTCTTCTCTGTGACTAATGTGGTGGAAACGGGCTATCACATTATGTTTGGTCCAACAGAAGTGAAGTTTCTTCGTAATGTGTCAGCGGTTAAGGCTGATGTTGCTCATATAAGGAGAAGGGTGAGGGACTTATTTGTATTATCAACAAGTTTTTATGTTGATCAGATGAGGGCCAATGATAGTGCAGCTATCTAGCATGAGCGACTGGGACATGTTGGGATGGACAAGCTGAAAGCAATGACAGTGAAGAGCCTTATGAAAGGCTTGTCTAAGTAGTCATCCTTCGATGACAGTCATGTCTGCGTGGGGTATTAATATGGAAAAGCTCATCGCCTTCCATTTGACAAGTCGTTGACTATGTGTAAAGGACCTTTTGGATCCCTAGTTGTATTTGGGCTAGGTTCACTAAATTAGGATGTTTGACCGAACATATATAGCGAGGGTCATGTGTGTGTCCTAGAGTCTAGGCCATGTCCTTAGAGTTAACACTACATGGGCCAGCCATCAATAGACTGCAAAAGACTCAAGACTTAGAGAAATTTCAAAGACTCAGAAAATGAGTTTGACGTTCGTCGAACGCAGTCAACGAAAGTCGTGCTCAGCTCGACGAACTCAGAGAAAATTCTCTGAGCTGAGCTCGACGAACATAGTTCTCAGGTCAATGATTGCTGGGTATTCTACATCAACATCTTATTCCGGAAACATCTAAGTATTCTAAGTCCAGTATCACACTCCACTCGACGAACTCACCTTCTCAGCTCGATGAACTTAGACCACAGTCTTGGCAAGATTTATCAAGTAGCAGTTAGAAGTTCTCAGATCGATGAACCCAGTTCCCAGGTCGACGAACCCAGTTCTCAGGTCGATGATTTTTGGACACGTTATTTTAACATTCTTAAAGTCCAAGAAACATGGAATTCTGAACTCCAGCCGACGAAGTTATATTCTCAGCTCGACGATCTTGATGCACAGAATTAGTAAGATTCTAGAGAAAGCAGTTATCTGTTCTTAGGTCGACGATCTTGGATCTCAGCTCGACGAACAAAGATTATATGGTCGATGAACTTGACATCTCTGCTTGACAAATTATGGACATAGATCGACGAATTCTGCTCAACGAATTCTGTAAAGTTCCAGACTTAGAAATTTCCATCTCTCTGTCCTTTTTCTATTGCAATAATTCCTGAGTAATCAATACTAAATATTCTTTGAATATTACCGTTAGAAGAAAGCATGGATTATGGTTTTCATCAGGATTATTGCTTGCCATTTTTCCATGGGACAGTTGGGGAAATCAATCAATGCAAATATTCTCCAGACCGTCAGCATTAAATGAAGAAAGGAATTCAAATTTCAATGGGAAATTATATGGAAAATAAAGAAGGGATTTTCTTCATCTCTCTCGACACCATATAGCAATACAGGAGAATAGAAAAACTGACACGGAGAATATACAGAACACAGAGCTCATAGGGCAACAACACTGTCAAGAGACAAGAAGTCCTAGCCCTTGACTAGAGAAAAGAACAGCAAGTTGAAGAAGAAAAAGAACATACATTCAAGATAAAGAGTTTTCTTCCTTCTACATTCCAGGAATCGTCAAAGGATAACAAACACTCTATCTTTCAAGACATTCCTGGAGTTCATCTGGTCAAAGCAAAAGTTTGAAGACCTATCACCCTACAGCAAAGCTTCAACTTCCTGAACCATTCTATATCTCAGGGGGAGCGTTTGCTAACATCATTTTTCCACTAGAGTCTTCTTAGTTGTATCTAAGAAAGAGAAGACAAAATCACTCTCTCATCACACACTGTATAAAGGGTTCTTAACTCCCTTCAAAAGTTATTCCTGGTTGCAAGTCACCAGACCAAAAGACTTGAGGATTGGTTTTTGAGCACTTGATCAAAAGCTCATTGCTGGACGTCACCTGATCAAAAACCTGAGTGGATTCCTACCAGGGTGGCAGAAGAGTGGATGTACCCAAGTTTATGGGAGCCACTATAAAATTCTTGTGTTGTCTGGTTGCTCTTTTTCTTTTGTTCTTGTTGTAGCTGTGCTATCTAGGTTACTGTGTTTGTGATATGTTGTGCTAGATTACTATATATTAAGTTTATTTTTATTTACAGCAAAAAGTTTTAAGTTTTCAAGATACTCTATTCACCCCCCCCCCCCCCTCTAGAGTATTTCAGATCTAACCCTTACTTTCAATTGGTATCAGGGTAAGGTTCCTTTGGTTGTACAAGCTAACCCTTGAATCAAAAGATCCTAAGTTAGATCTGAGTTTTATTTCTATTAGATATATATTCACAGCATGGCATAGAACAAAGATTATTCAAGCACCAGACCTCCAGTGTGCAACCTAAATAGTTTTACCATCTGGAAGGCAAGAATCAAGTTATATATGAATTCTATTGATGAGGATATCTACAATTCCATCTTGACAGGTCCTCCTCAAGCTACTGCCTCTACATCTACAGCAGCTTCAAGCACCAATGCAGTTCCACCACCTGAGTGGACTGAAGCACAGAAGAAAGCCAAGGTTGCTGATGCCAAGGCCATGAACATTCTGGCCTAAACAATTTCAGATGACATTTTTCAAAAAGTGGCAGAATGCACATCATATAACGCCATTTGGGACTTTCTTATCCAAATGATAGCTGGATCAGCTGATGAGAGGAAAGATAGAAGATCCAATCTCATATCCCAATATAATAACTTGAAGAAAGATGAAGCAGAGTCTGTTGCAGAGATGTACAACAGGCTGAGCTCTATCATCAAAGAGCTGAAGACCCTGGATAAGGACATCACCCTTACTGAGGTGAATGATAAAATCCTTTTGTGCTTCCTAAGCTCATGGGATTCAAGGATCTAGCCAATCAAGGAGGCCAGAAGCCTAAATAAGATTTCCACAGAATCTCTTTTAGGAAAGCTCAAATCTTATGAGCAGCTCATTAAATCCAGAGAAGCAACAGAGCAAAGGACACCTCCACCAGCCAGGAAGGAACACAACCTAGCATTCAAGGCTATTGAAGAATCTGAAGCATCAACAGTGAATGAACACCTAATGAGTCTCCTAGCCAAAAGATTTTACAAGATGACAAGGAAGGACTTTAGAAGAAAGTCATCAAGGCAGGATGACAAGACAAGGTATGACAAAACCCCTACTAAAGAGGTGGTTTGCTTTGGTTGCAGGAAACCTGGACAATTCATCTCAGAATGTCCAGAGAATCAGAAGAAAGAGAAAAGAAGAGAGAAAGATATAAGAAGACAACAAAGTTCCAGACCTTCCTCTAGTAAATACAAGAAGAAGGAGAAAGGCTTTTTAGCTGAATACTGGAGTGAAACTGAGGATGAATCCACATCCTCCAGCTCCAGTGAAGATGAAGAAGAGGCAAGGGCCAAGGAAGTGTGCCTCATGGCAATTGATGCTCCAGAAGTCAATTAGAAGAAGAAGATTCTGACAATGAAGAAGCTTCAGAGACATAAGCTGGTCATGTACTTTTATCTTTTGACTATAATTCTGATGCTTTCAAATTTGAATTTAAAACTATGTGTATTGATTTAATAAATTCTGAAAAGGAAATGAAAACACTTAGGGAAAAATTAGCTAATCAAGAAACTCTGATTGCTGAAAACACTAGGTTAAAGGAACAATTAAATCTAGCTATTGAACAATTAACTCCTTAAAAACTGAACTATGTGAGGCCAAACAACTTGAGGAATCTCTCAATGGGAGAAGCCTTAGGATAATGGACATAACAAGCACAGTCAATTTCAAATTGAATGGCAAACTGGGCTTGGGTTTCATCATCAAGTTTATCCCCCATTCTCAAGAAAAACATATTAACAACCCCCATAAAATTTGTAGCTGCTAAGGGTAAAGAAAAAATAGATAGCAACAATCCCAATCAACATGAAATTAAACACAAAAATAAGGAAAGAAGAAAGGATAAGAAAATTAATATGCAGAATAATGTTCAACAGATTTCGTCGAACTCAGATCGATAAAATGTGGTAAGTTCGTCGAAGTCAAGTCGACGAACTCTGAACGCATATTTATATAATAACTATTCTTCATACTACGATCGACGAACTCTGCATGGTTCGTCGAGCAGAGATCGACGAACTTGGGGCACAAAAAATGACTATTTTCATTCTCTGAGCAGAGATCGACGATCTTATCCCGCTTCGTCGAACTCTGATCGACGAACTCACAACATTTCGTCGAACCCAGTCAGACTTAATAAAAATTATAACTATAACAACAACCCTAATCAAACCAGAAAACCCTTTAACCCTCTTGATAATTGGATAATACCACCTAGAAGATATCGCCCCTTAGGATATAAATCACAACCTAAATTCTGTGGGATATCTAGCTTTTCTTATCAGCAAAACAAAGGACCAAAGGTAACCTGGGTTACGAACAATTAATTATTTTCCCTGCAGGTGAAGAGCTGTCCAGTTGTAAATCAACTATGGTATCTTGACAGTGGTTGCTCCAAGCACATGACTGGCAGCAAGGACATCTTACACAATTACAAGTACAAGCTGGGACCAAAGGTTATATTTGGTGATTCAAAGTGTGGCCAGTCTGAAGGCTATGGAGAAGTAAGGATTGGATCAATCACATTCAAGAATGTGACTTATGTAAAAGGACTCAAGCATAACCTCATCTCTATTAGCCAATTATGCGATGAAGGTTATCAGGTACACTTTAACTCTACATCCTATATTATTTCTAATAAAGAAAAATAAAAAGTTTTAATTGGAAATAGACAAGGAAACATATACTCAGTTGATTTTCTTTCTGCTAATTCAGATATTTGTTTGCTTAATATTGGTTGCAATCAAAATGTATTATGGCATAAAATACTAGGACATGTAAACATGAAAAATATTGCTAGGCTATCTAAAGACAGCCTTGTAAGAGGCTTACCTTCTGGTCCCTACAAGAAGGAAAGCCTTTGTAGGGCTTGTCAACTAGGCAAGTAAACTAAATATAGTTTTAAATCAATTAATAAAGTGATTCACCTAGGATCTTGTACTTGCTATACATGGATCTCTTTGGACTCATTACAGTACAAAGCCTGGGAGGGAAATCCTATACTTTAGTCATTATAGATGACTTCTCAAGATTCACTTGGGTGTTCTTTCTGAGATCTAAGTCAGATACCTTTAAAGTTCTTATAGATTTTATCAGGACCATACAGATTGAGTACTCTACTCATGTTGCATTGATCAGAAGTGATCATGGTACAGAATTTGAGTCTCTTCTTATGCATGAGTTCTGTGAGAAGGAAGGTATCAGACACTGCTTCTCAGCTCCTATAACTCCCCAACAAAATGGTGTAGCTGAAAGGAAGAATAAAATCTTAATTGAAGCTGCATACACATTACTTGCAGATGATTATATGTCACTATCCTTTTGGGCAGAGGCTGTAAGCACAACAAATTATGTGTTGAATAGAAGTTTGATACATAAACTTAAGAATAGGACTCCCTATGAATTACTTAAAGGGAAGAAACCTAAAATCACCTATTTAAAAGTATTTGGATATGTATGCTATATACATAATAATAACAAGAAATAAATTAGAAGGGTTGAAGCTAAGGCTGAAGAGAGAATTTTTCTAGGATATTCCTAAGTAAGCAAAGCTTATAGGGTATTTAACAAATCCTATTTGAAAATTGAAGAATCTATACATGTAACATTTGATGAAACTAACATGTCTTATAAGGAGAAAGAGATTTCTACCAATAACACCTTGTAGGTACATCACTTGTGTCAGAAAATTGGTGAATTAAACCTTCCACAAGAAGCTAAAGCACCCTCTCCTCCACAAGTTGTTGAAGACAGTGAAGAAGAATCTTTGGAAGAAGCTGAACCTCATTCAACATCAAACATAATTCCACACGAGGAATTAAATCCAAATGTTGTTGTTGAACCAACTCCGCCCACTGATCTTCTAACACTAAGGGATGACCCAAGATCCCAAGTGATTGGAGACATAACAGTAGGTGTACAGACAAGGCATCAACTCAACCAAGATGTGATGCATGCATGTTTTCTCTCTCAAGTTGAACCTCAATCCATAAAAGATGTTGAGCAAGATCCCCACTGGATCATTGCAATGCAAGAGGAACTCAACCATTTTGAGAGATATAGAGTTTGGGATTTAGTTCCAAGACCCAAAGCTTACCCAGTCATTGGAACCAAATGGATATATAGAAACAAACTAGATGCCCAAGGTGCAATTGTGAGGAACAAGGTCAGGCTTGTTGCTCAAGGATATAGGCACGAAGAAGGCATAGACTATGATCAAACCTTTGCACCAGTTACAAGGTTAGAGGCAATCGGAATATTTCTTGCCTATGCTGCCTACAAGAAGTTCATGGTATATCAGATGGATGTAAAGAGTGCTTTCCTGAATAGAGTACTAAAAGAAGAGGTTTATGTTTAACAACCTCTAGGTTTTGTCTCTCCAACTCATCCTTCTTATGTATTTAGATTACATAAAGCCCTCTATGGTCTAAAGCAAGCTCCAAGAGCTTGGTATGAGACCTTAGATAGCTTTCTGATAGAGAATCAATTCACTAGAGGCATAGTAGATAAAACATTATTTATTAGGCACCATAAGGATAAAATCCTGTTAGTACAAATTTATGTGGATGACATCATATTTGGGTCTACTGACTCTAAACTATGCAAGAGGTTTTCTGACCTCATGCATTTTAAGTTTGAGATGAGTAGCATGAGTGAGCTCTCCTACTACCTTGGTCTCCAAGTGAAGCAGCTACCTGATGGCATCTTCATCTCCCAAGCTAAATATGCTAAAGAGCTTCTCAAAAAGTTTTGGATGGCTGATGACTCAGCAAAGAAAACACCTATGGCTACTAATGTTGTAATAGATTCTGATCCACACGGGAAACCTGTTGACCAGAAGTTATATAGGGCATTATTGTGTCCCTATTATATCTTACAACTAGCAGACCTGATATCATGCTTGCCACATATCTTTGTGCTAGGTTCCAAGTGAACCCTAAAGAATCTCACCTAATTTTCTTAAAAAGAATTTTGAGATATATAAACAGTTGTCCTAGTCTAGGCCTATGGTAACCTACTGAGTCAGAATTTGAGTTAACTGGATACTCAGATGCTGACTTTGCTGGATGCAGGATAGACAGGAAAAGTACCTCAGGAACTTGCCAGTTCCTTTGTGTGAGAGTAGTGTCTTGGTTCTGTAAGAAATAATCATCTGTGACCACATCAACTGTTGAAGCAGAATGCATTGCAGCTGGCAGTTGCTATTCACAGATGTTGTGGATTCAGAATCAACTCCTGGACTATGGCTTCAACTTAAATAATTCAACTCTACTATATGATAACACAAGTGTTATATCCATAGTACAGAATCCAGTCCATCAAAGTAGGACTAAGCATATAGACATTAGGCATCATTTCATTAGAAAGTGTGTAGACAAAAATAAAATTAAACTTGTCAATATCTACACTGATTTACAGAGAGCTGATATTTTCACCAAACCCTTGGATGAAAGAAATCACTTGTTCTTTATAAATCAGCTTGGAATGATCAATGGAGAAGCCTTAGTTTAATTTCTGTCTGCACTCGACGAATTTGCCAAAGTTCGTCGAATGGAGCTTGACGAACTGGCAAAAGTTCTTGGGATATTTGTCGAATGGAGATCGGCGAACTCTCTGTGAGTGAAGTTGTGTTCGTCGACTGGAGATCGACAAATCTGCTTCAAAAAACTTTCGTCGAATGGAGCTCGACGAAATGTCTTCAAATCTTAAGACTGAGCTCGACGAATTGTTTACCTCCAAATTATTTCGTCGACCTCAGATCGAAGAATTATTTTATTTTTCGTGGAACGGAGTTTATCGATTCATATTCTAGAAAACCTTATATCTAGGTTTTCTTCGACCTCCGTCATGCGCTTTCAGTTCCATTGCACTTGATTTTCGTTTTTCTCTTGCAGGTGAACTAATGGCGATTCCAGCAGGCACCCTCGCAGTGATGAAATTCGACACTGGATTTGATGTCGATTTCGATTCCTGCCAACACTCAGACCGTATCTTTCTGGACATCCTGCAACTCCTTGAAGAGCAGCAGTTGAAGAATCTGCTGTCCACCAGGATCAAGTTATCTGGCGCTGAGATCAGAGAGTGTGTCTATACTTCTTCCACCATAGATGAAAACTCCATGACAAGCACAATCTCTGGTAATGTTGTTCCACTTACTCCCGCCGTTCTCACAGAAGTTTTTGGATTATTTAACAGTGAAGAAGAGTTAGAAATTGATATTGAGGAATGGGATGTGATTCTGAGTATGATGGGGTATACTGGAGAAACCCCAAATAAATTGCTGAAGAAACAACTATCTACCGAGTTCAAATTTCTCGCAGAGATTGTGGGGAAAGTGTTGCAAGGCAAGCGCACTCCCCATGATTACATAACCAGGCACCAATTCCTGCTAATGTGTGCTGTGGTAAACAAGAAGCAGGTAAACTGGGCTCAGATCATGTTTGATCTGATTAAGAAAAAGAATACAAAGAAAGAGGTTTGCTTTGGAAGAATATTAGGAATCTTCCTGAAGGAGAAGGCTACTGAATCACTGGTCTCCCCGACCATATTCATCAATGCCTCCAAGAGGCTCACCTATGCCCTTTTTGGCAAATGGGAGAGGACCATCACTAAGCCCTCCAAGGCTCCATCCTCTTCCTCAAGGCCTTCTGAAAGCACAAGGACAGTAATAGCCTCTCCCTCACCCTCAGCAGCAGCTCCATCCTCCTCCAACACTCCTTATCAACAACAACAACCATAACAACTAGTTCATATTCCTACTCCAACTCCATCTCCTGCCAATTCTCCACAAATAAATATCACTGAAACTCCCTCTTCCCCCATTCAAGAATCCCATCAACCCTCTCCTTCCCAATCACCACAACCATCTCCAACTCAATCCCCCCGTCCACCTCATTTAACTATCACAGATCCTGACACCTTCATCTCCTCCCACACATTCAATCTTGTGATTCCCCCATCATCCCCACGTCAAGAACCCATCCCTACACCACCAATTCCACCCTCTACAACAGCTCCTCCCTCTGTCCCCTTCCCTTTCCTAGTCCAAACAGACCTTCCATCTTCTGTACATGACTACACACATACAAACATATCTAGTGCATTTTCTGTTTGCTGCAATTGTGGTCATCACAATCCCTACTCCTCCACTGCCCCAGAATCTCTCTAATTAAACTTCTCTGATATTGCTAAAGATCTACTTGTATTCATCTCTCCCACTCTTCAAATTCTTTTAAATAAAGCTCTAGCTTCTCTCACTGCTTCAATCCAAACTTTATCTGCCCAAGTTGCTGCTCTATCTCCTGTCCCTTCTTCTGAGGGACTGGCTCCAAGACCCTCTGCAGCAAGTCAGGGGGAGATGCTTCATGATGAAGAAGCTCCAGTAATAGCAGTAGCAGAGTTTGAAGCAGCAGCAGCAAAAGAAGCAGCAGAAGCAGAAGCAGCAGCAACGGAGTTTGATTCTTTTATGACTGATTCTTTTGAAGATATACAAGATCCTTCTACAATCAGACTTAATAGAATCAGATACTGAGATGGATGAGCCTGTTTTGGCTGAAATAGATACTGTTGGTGATTATATTATAAATCCCACAGTAGATCTATTAAATTTATTGAGTATGTTTGATATAGCTTTTTTGAACAATCTGTCAGCAGACAACATCAAGCCATCTTTCGCTATAGTCCCATACACCTCTCCCATAAGCCCCAAAGTTGTCAAGTAACTAAGGGCCAGTTTTGCAGTAACAGAGATTCCACCCATTCCATCTCCCATTATCGCATCTCCTTCTGCTCCAGATTTTGTTATGGATGATTCACCCATGCCCGATCTTGATACACTGATCATGGCAGATATAGAAGAAGAAAATAAAACTGTGGCTGAAAGTACTGTTATGTATATCCCTCCTGTTCCAGCTCTAGCTCCTCCTCCAGCTCCTACTCAAGCTGAAAAGCCAATTGATAAATCAGTACTAAAGGCCATTGATGCCTTATATGATTCTCCTCAAGATTCTGATGATGAGGATGAAGATGAAGTGGACTCAGATGATGAGACCAATAAAAAGAAAGTGTCTAAGAAGAGGAAAGCTCCTCCACCTCCTGCCCCAAAACCAAACCCAGCAAATGACACTCCATACTATATACTCCAAAGATTACACCTTATAAGGGCATGCCAGCATGGATGTGGCTGTCCAAAAATCAACAGAAAGAAAGGAAGAAAAGCAGAATATATTCCCCACCTCCTCAAAGATACAGAAATGATCCTCCTCCTCCTCCTCCACCTACTGCTGGTGCTTCCAGTTCTTCAACTAAAAGGACTACCCAGTTTCAAACCTATCAAAGACATCAGGGTAGGTCCTCCTCTTTAGGAAGCAGCCAGCAAAGGCATTATTCATCTGGAAAACAACAACATCAACAACATCAACAACAACAATTCACTGAACATCAAAAGACTGAAAGCCCCAAGAGACCTGCTTCTACTCCTGTACCATTTGAAGATCCAGAGTCAGCTATAACTGCTAGGATGGAAAGATTCCAGGAATTGGTGGGCCTATCCATGATCAACAAAGCAAGAGCTAAAGGAAAGGATCCATCTGAATATACTATAATGTCTAAGTACATAAAGGAAGAACTTAACAGGTTTGCTAAGGCTAACAAATTTTTCAATGTTAATGATTATATGAAGTTACATCCTGAAGTTGTAGTTCCAAGATCCACCTCCATGAACATCATTGGAGCTGCTGACATGACCATGACAAAAGCTCAAGCAGTAGATCCAAACAGGGAGATCAAGTTTACACAGCCTGGTGACAAAACCAAGGAGGATAAGCCAAAGGAGCCCAAGAAGAATAAATGAACTTTAAACTGTTTAAGTCTTTTGATTATTTTAAAACTGTCTGTTTATATTCTGATACAAAGCTCTGTGTATATATATCTGCTGCACATTTAAATTTTTCATGCCATATATATGTTTTATTGCTTTGTTATTAATGTGAGTATGTAATTAGTGACCTTACCCAAATAGTGGGAGATTGTTGGATCCCTAGTTGGATTTGGGCTAGGTTCACTAAATTAGGATGTTTGACCCAACATGTATAGCTAGGGTCATGTGTGTGTCCTAGAGTCTAGGCCATGTCCTTAGAGTCAACACTACATAGACCAGCCATCATCATACTGCAAAAGACTCAAGACTTAGAGAAATTTCAAAGACATAGAAAATGAGTTCGACGTTCGTCGAACTCAGGTCGATGAAAGTCGTGCTCAGCTCGACGATCTCAGAGAAAATTCTCTGAGCTGAGTTCGACGAAATTAGTTCTCGGGTCGACGATTGCTGGGTATTCTACTTCAAAATCTTATTCCAGAAACATCTAAGTATTCTAAGTCCAGTATCACACTCCACTCGACGAACTCACCTTCTCAGCTCGACGAACTTAGACCACAGTCTTGGCAAGATTTATCAAGTAGTAGTTAGAAGTTCTCAGCTCGACGAACCCAGTTCTCAGGTCAATGATTTCTGGAAATGTTATTTCAACATTCTTAAAGTCCAAGAAACATGGAATTCTGAACTCCAGTCGACGAAGTTATATTCTCAGCTCGACGATCTTGATGCACAGAATTAGCAAGATTATAGAGAAAGCAGTTATCTGTTCTTAGGTCGACGATCTTGGATCTCAGCTCGACGAACAAAGATTATCTGGTCGACGAACTTGACATCTCTGCTCGACGAACTCTGGACACAGATCGACGAATTCTGCTCAATGAATTCTGTAAAGTTCCAGACTTAGAAATTTCCCTCTCTCTGTCCCTTTTCAATTGCAATAATTCCAGAGTAATCAATGCTAAATATTCTCTAAATATTACCGTTAGAATCAAACATTGATTACGGTCATCATCAAGATTATTGCTTGTCGTTTTTCCATGGGACAGTTTCGAAAATCAATCAATGCAAATATTCTACAGGCGGTCAGCATTAAATGAAGAAAGGAATTCAAATTTAAATGTGAAATTATATGGAAAATATAAAAGGGATTTTCTTCATCTCTCTCGACACCATATAGCAATACAGGAGAATAGAAAAACTGACACGGAGAATATACAGAACACAGAGCTCACAGGTCAACAACACTGTCAAGAGACAAGAAGCCCTAACCCTTAACCAGAGAAAAGAACAGCAAGCTGAAGAAGAAGAAGAACATACATTCAAGATCAAGAGTCTTCTTCCTTCTACATTCCAGGACTCTTCAAAGGACAACAAACACTCTATCTGTCAAGAAGTTCCTGGAGTTCATCTGGTCAAAGCAAAAGTTTGAAGACCTATCACCCTGCAACAAAGCTTCAACTTCCTGAACCATTCTATATCTCAGAGAGAGTCTTTGCTAACATCTTTTTTCCACTAGAGTCTTCTCAGTTGTATATGAGAAAGAGAAGACAAAATCACTCTCTCATCCCCCATTGTATAAAGGGTTCTTAACTCCCTTCAAAAGTTATTCGTTGTTGCAAGTCACCTGACCAAAAGAATTGAGGATTGGTTTTCGAGCAGCTGATCAAAAGCTCATTGGTGGTAGTCACCTGATCAAAAACCTAAGTGGATTCCTACCAGGGTGGTAGAAGAGTGGATGTACCCAAGTTTAGGGAAACACTATAAATTCTTGTGTTGTTTGGTTGCTCTTTTTCTTTTGTTCTTGCTGTGTCTGTGCTATCTTGGTAGTTATGTTTGTGATATGCTGCGATAGATTACTTTATCTTAAGTTTGTTTTTATTTACAGAAAAAAGTTTTAAGTTTTCAAGATACTCTATTCACCCCCCCCCCCCCCCCCCGCTACAGTATTTCAGATCTAACCCTTACTTTCAATTGGTATCAGAGCAAGGTTCCTTTTGTTGTACAAGCTAACCCTTGAACCAAAAGATCCTATGTTAGATCTGAGTTTTATTTCTATCAGATATATATTCACAGCATGGCACAGAACAAAGATTATGCAAGCAACAGACCTCCAGTGTGTAACGTAAATAAGTTTGCCATCTGGAAGGCAAGAATCAAGTTATATATGAATTCTATTGATGAGGATATCTAGAATTCCATCTTGACAGGTCCTCCTCAAGCTACTGCCTCTACATCTACAGTAGCTTCAAGCACCAATTCAGTTCCACCACCTGAGTGGACTAAAGCACAGAAGAAAGCCAAGGTTGTTGATGTCAAAGCCATGAACATTCTGGCCCAAACAATGTCAGATGACATTTTTCAAAAAGTGCCAGAATGCACATCAGCTAAGGCCATTTGGGACTCTCTCAACCAAATGGTAGCTGGATCAGCTGATGAGAGGAAAGATAGAAGATCCAATCTCATATCCCAATATGAGAACTTCAAGAAAGATGAAGCAGAGTCTGTTATAGATATGTACAACAGGCTGAGCTCTATCATTAATGAGCTGAAGAGCCTGGATAAGGACATCACCCTCACTGAGGTGAATGATAAAATCCTTATGTGCTTCCCAAGCTCATGCGATTCAAGGATCTGGCCAATCAAGGAGGCCAAAGCCTAAGTGAGATTTCCATAGAATCTCTTTTAAGAAAGCACAAATCTTATGAGCAGCTCATTAAATCCATAGAAGCAGCAGAGCAAAGGACACCTCCACCAGCTAGGAAGGAACACAACCTGGTATTTAAGGCTATTAAAGAATTTGAAGCCTCAACAGTGAATGAAGAACTAATGAGTCTAATAGCTAAAAGATTTTACAAGATGGCAAAGAAGGACTTTAGAAGAAAGTCATCCAGGCAGGATGATAAGCAAGGTATGACAAAACCCCTATTAAAGAGGTGGTTTTCTTTGCTTGCAAGAAACCTGGACACTTCATCTCAGAATGTCTAGAGAATCAGAAGAAAGAGAAAAGAAGAGAGAAAGATACAAGAAAACAACAATGTTCCAGACCTTCCTCCAGCAAATACAGGAAGAAGGAGAAAGGCTTTGTAGCTGAATCCTAGAGTGAAACTTAGGATGAATCCACATCCTCCAGCTCCATTGAAGATGAAGAAGAGGCAAGGGCCAAGGAAGTGTGCCTCATGGCAATTGATGCCTTCAGAAGTCAATCGGAAGAAGATTCTGACAATGAAGAAGCTTCAGAGACAGAAGCTGATTAGGTACTTTTATCTTTTGACTATAATTCTGATGCTTTCAAATTTGAATTTAAAACTATGTGTATTGATTTAATAAATTCTGATAAGAAAATCAAAATACTTAGGGAAAAATTAGCTAATCAAGAAACTCTGATTGCTGAAAACACTAGGATAAAGGAAGAATTAAATCTAGCTAATGAACAAATTAACTCCTTAAAAACTGAACTACATGAGGCCAAACAACTTGAGGAATCTCTCAATGGGAGAAGCCTTAGGCTGATGTACATCACAAGCACAGTCAATGCCAGATTGAATGGCAAACTGGGGTTGGGTGCATCATCAAGTTTACCCCCCATTCTCAAGAAAAACATATTAACAACCCCTATAAAATTTGTAGCTGGAAGTAAAGAATGTCTTTCTTTATGGGAGATTGATAAAGAAATATTCATGGTTCAACCACCAGCAAATGTGTCTGAAGATCATCCAGGATATGTTTGCAAACTCAAGAAGGCCCTTTATGGGTTTGCTTCAGGCTCCGCGGGCATGGTATGGGAAGATCGCAAAAATACCTACAATTCTGCTGGTATTTTGCCTCGCATTCAGATTTGAGCCTGTTCATCAAGAAGAAGGAGGAGCTTCAGGTCTTGGTTCTGCTGTACATGGACAATATGATCATCACAGGAAACTCCGAGGAGGATGTGGCTAGGCTCAAGGGATAGCTAGCCATTTGGTTCGAGATGAAGGACTTGGATGAGCTCCACGATTTCCTTGGACTCATGGTGGTGAGGAAAGAGAGTGGCATACACGTTTCCCAGAAGGGCTATGCGGATCAAATCATTCAGTGATTTGACATGCGGGATGGGAAGAGTATCTCTACTCCTCTTGATGTTGGCATCAAGCTTTGGTTAAATGAGGGGAGGATACTTCTAGATCCTCTAGTGTTCCGTGCTCTGGTGGGGAGCCTTATCTATTTTATGATTACGAGGCCGGACATTGCATATGTTGTAGGCCAAGTAAGTCTGTATATGGTGGAACCTCGGAAGCCTCATCTAATGGAGGCAAGGAGGATTTTGAAGTACGTGAAGTCCACTTCTGATATGGGTCTCCTTTATGTGAGGGAAACGAGCTTCGACCTGCACGACTATACAGATACTGAATATGGGGGAGATTCAGACGACCGAAAGTCAATATCTGGTTATGTCTTCACATGTGGATAAATGGGGATTTCTTGGTGCAACAAGAAACAGGATTCAGTGTCTGTCTCTACTATGGAAGCGGAGTACAAGGCTTCGGCCTTGGTAGCTCGAGAAGCCATCTGGCTTTGGAGGCTAGTAGAGGAAGTCCATGAAGAAGTACGCGGTCCTACTCTGCAATACGGTGACCATGAGAGTGCCATGAAACTGGTTAATAATCCATTTTATCACGCGCAGACCAAGCACATTGAGATTGAGCACCATTTCATTCAAGAGAAGGTGTTGGAGGGGTCTCTTGTGGTTGGACATGTGGGAATTGAGGATAACAACATGAATATCTTCACGAAGCTGCTGTTGAAGGGGCCATTTACTCATTTACGAGGATTGCTAGGGCTAGTCTCCACTTCTCACTTCAAGGGGGAGTGTTGAAATTGTTGAAGTGAAAGTGGTAGCCTGGGCAGACTATTTGTGCGGGTTGTCTGGATAAGTTCGGAGGTCTCAGTGGTTAGACCATGCGGTCTGAGCGGACAGAGCTGGAAACTAGCCAGGTCGGCCAGTGTTCTGCAGCTTGTTCACCAAGCAGTATCCAGGTTGATAGGAATTTGTATCCGCAGTTAGGGCGATCTGGTGTTGGTCTCCTCTTGTGCCAGCGGAATATTGGTGTGGACTGGTTCTGTTTCCAAGTCCAGGCAAGTGGTTAAGGTGTTACGCAGTTTTTGCGTACTGGATGTCTAGTCCTCCAAGTCTGTCAGCTGTCATCTTTACCTTGGTTGCGGGCTCGGGATGTGCGGACTAGAGATGTGTCTCTTGAGTATGGAATGATGTTTTTCTGCAGGTGTGCAGACTATTTTTCTATCCACAGAGTTAGCCTAGTTAGATACCTTTTCTTGGTGGTTAGGCATCTTGGCTGGGTTCTTACTATTGTGGCGCGGCCTCAACGTGTATTCATGACGAACTGGTTTGTGTCCATAGGTTGGCAGATTCAGTATATTTTCGCTGCGAGAGAGGGCGGTGTTCCTATCTACTAGGGTAGTGATCACACTCCTCTCTGCACCTATACTCCTGTCATATCAAAGATACATCGAGTGAATAGTAAGTGAACTCGCGGGAGGTTGTTGCGGTTAGGGTTTTCTATCCGTGCGGTTTGAAGAGTTTGACCAGTTTGTGTTGTACAGGTTTTACAAATTGCGCTGAGGAGCCATGGACTTGGTTCTGACTTTGGTCATGATAAGTGCCCATTCTGTGGTTTCAACAGGCGGTTAGAAGTAGGTGGGGCTTGCGATCAAGCGGTCTCTCTTCTGTAACTTGTTTGCCTATTCAATAAGTTGTCCACCTCTGGGTGGCCTATTCAGTTTGGTGGCAGCAGTCTGTGTGATCTGGAATCTAGGAGACCTCGCGGCGAGGCGGTTTGTAGATCAGTAGACAGCATTGTTTCTCAGCACTGGAATAACAGGCAGTCCACGCTGCTTGTTGAGGTCTTGCGACCAGGCGTCTTTAGAGGACTCCATCACGATTAGCAGTAGGGCCAACGGTTGCTCCTTGAGTCCGCACGGCTTGTTTTTTGAATTGTAATTTTCCTGATTTCATCAGATACATTGGCAATCATGTCTCGCCACGTATGCCTTGCTGTGTAAAGTTTTTTTTAAGTACAAAATTCTTGCTCTTCTTGTTGCTATTTGGTTTGCTTGGGGTCAGTGTGGTTGAGTATTCCTATGCCTGGTATCTTGTTTTCCACTATCACAAATTTTTACAGACTATAAGCAACATAGAGATGTTTACCCTAAGAGCCCCGTCGTGTTTTATGACTCACTGGGTCCCTCTGTTAGTTGGCTAGATTACAGTTATCATTGGATGTCACTCACATACATGAGTATACTAGGTTGTACATTGGGTCCCGGGTAGTGTGTGTTGGAACTCCTTATTACTGATTTGGGCTAGAATTACTATTAGGATTTTTATTTTGACCCAACTTGTATAAACTAGGGTAATACTATATTTCCAGAGTTGTTTCAGAAGGAATTCCAGAGATGCTCAGTTCGACGAACTCAAAACTCAGTTCGACGAACTCTGAACTCAGTTCGATGAACTCTGAACTCAGTTTGACTAATTCAGATCTCAAACTTTGAGCTTAGTTCGACAAACTCTGAGCTCAGTTCGACGAACGCAGAACTCAGCTCGACGAAAGTAAAGCTCAATTCATCCAAGCTCACTTCAACGAAATCCAGGCTCAGTTCGACAAATTACTTGTTGAGTTCGACGAATCAGATAGTTTCTATATTAACATAAGTCAGAATGATTTCAAATATGTTTTAACTGAAACTCTGATATTTAATGCTAAATATTCCATTGAATATAGTCATTTAAGGTAGCATTAAATATGGATTTATCACAGAGTTTAAAATCTAATTAATTCCAAGGCAGTTACAAATTCTGAAGTGATTCGGACTTTTCATAATCGTTTTATTTCAAATATTAAAATCTTCCCTGACTGTCTACATATATATAAAGATTGTTGCTTCACCAGTCATGTAGTTTTTTAGTTGGACACACAGAGACAGAGATATACTTTTATTCTGCTTCAGACTCTCCTTGAGACATACAAATGCATATCTGTCTCAAACATCTGCTGGAGAGGAACAACATACAAGAAGGCCTACACCCTAAAGAAAAGTCTCGTCCCTTGATCAAAAATTCTATTCAAATCAAGGGGGAGCTTTTTGCAACATCATCCACTAAGTCTTCTCAGAGATTCGTGAAAGAGAAGACAACAACTAACTCATTTAGTTTATTCTTTAAACTATGTACAGGGTTCTAACTCCCTTCAAAATTTAACACTTGGTTCATAAGTCACATGATCAAAATACTTAGGTTTGGTTTTTGGGTACCTTATCAAAAGCCCAAAGGGTTGCTAGATCTCTCTTAGAAAATAGATCTGCTGGTGACAGTGCACCTGATCAAAAACCTGTAGTGGATTCCTACCAGGGTGGTAGAAAATTAGATGTACCCAGATTTATTGGGGAACTACTATAAAATATTTGTGTCGTCTGTGATTTTTTATTTCTTCTTTGTGTGTCGTGATTATCATATATATATGTATATCACTAATTCTTTAAAACTGCTCTAAAGATAAATTAAAGTTTTAAAATACACTATTCACCCCCTAGTGTAAAATTAGATCTATCCCTTCACTTTCAATTTGTATCACAGGGAGGTTGGTGGTTTTATAGGCTAACACCTGAACCAACAGATCCTTATAGATCTAATTTTACCGAGAGTTTGATTTTATCATGGCACAATATAAGGAGTATGCAAGCACTAGACCAATTGTTTGCAGTCTTAATAAGTTTTCACTATGGAAGGCAAGGACTAGATTATATATGAATTCTATTGATGAAGATATCTACAATTCAATTTTGACAGGTCCACCTCTATCACTGCCAGCACCAAGCATCAATGCTACACCTCCACCAGAATGGACAAAAGCTGAGAGAAAAGTAAAAAATTATTGATGCAATGGCTATGAATATACTAGCCCAAACAATGTCTAATGATATCTTTCAGAAGGTTGCTGAATGTACCTCATCAAAAGATATCTGGGAATCCCTCACTGTAATGGTAGCTGGATCAGCAGATGAAAGAAAATACAAAAGATCTCAACTGATTTCTCAATATGAGAATTTCAAAAAGGGAGAAACTGAATCTGTTGCTGATATGTATACAAGGCTCAGTCTCATAATCGATGAACTGAAAACCTTGGAGAAAGATATTACACTGACAAAAGTTAATGACAAAATTCTCATGTGTTTCCCTAGCACATGGGATTCAAGAATTTGGCCAATTAGAGAAGCCAAAAGTGCTAATGAGATTTCAACAGAAACCTTGTTGGGCAAGCTCAAATCCTATAAGCAGCTCATCAAAACAAGAGAAGCTGAACAAATGACCTTATCCTTAGTAAAGAAGGACAACAATATTGTTTTTCAAGCAACTGAAGAGGACGAACAAGTTCTAGAGAATGAAGAACTCATGAGTCTTTTGGCAAAACGATTTTACAAGATGGCCAGGAAAGACTTCTGGAGAAGATTTTCCAGAAACAAGGAAAGCCAAGGTATGACAATACACCTACTAAAGAGATTGTCTGTTTTGGTTGCAGGAAACCAGGACACATTCTTCCAGAATGTCCTGAGTGTCAGAAGAAAGATAACAAGAAGGAGAAAGATTTAAAGAAGCATTCAAACAAACCCTCTTCTAGTAAACACAGATAGAAGGGGAAAGACTTTGTTGCTGAAACATGGAGTGAGACAGACACAGAATCTTCATCTAGTTCAAATGAATATCAAGAAGAATCAAAGGATAAAGAAGTCTATTTGATGGCAATCAATGCATCAAATAACAATTCTGATTCTGAATCTGAGTCAGAAGAGGACCAGGTAATATCAACTTTTGATTTAACATCAGATCAATTTAAAATAGATTTTAATTGTTGTGTAAAGATTTGATAAAATCTGAGAAGGAAATAAAACTTCTTAGAGATAACTTAACTGAATTACACAATCTTTCTTCATAAAATATTAAACTTAAAGAAGAATTGAAAATTTCTAAGGAACAAATAGTTTTCCTGGAAAACAAATTATCTAAAGCTAAAAAGTTTGAAGAAACTTTTAATGGGAGAAGTATCAACTTGATGAATATTACAAGCACAGTCAATGTTTTTAACTACTCTAGTCAAATTCATTTCTGCTAAAGGAAAAGAAATATTTTCAATTACAGATAAAGACACTGAAGTTTTTCAATCGAAATCTATTCTAAAATAAAATGAAAATTTCAAGAAAAATAATGTTCAACATAATTCGTCGAACTGAGCTCGACGAAATCATTATTATTTGTCAAACAAAGATAGACGGACGTTGAACACAGAAAATGAGTATAGTTATTCACTGAATGGAGCTAAACGAAATCACTATAATTCATTGAACGGAGCTCGACGAACTCAGAATAATTCATCGAAATCAAATTTTTCAAACAAAAAATTTAATTCTTTTCAAAAGAATAATCATACTCAATAGTTTATAAATACTTTTACTCAGTGGATCATTCCTCCCAGGAGATATCATCCACTTAGATGTAAAGATCAACCTAAATATTCTTATATTTTTACTGATTATGTCAGAAAAATAGGACCCAAGTTAATCTGGGTCAAGAACACCTAACTTGTTTTAAATTTTGGAAAAGAACTATCCTACCATTGAGGAACAGTAGTATTTGGATAGTGGGTCCTCTAAACACATGACAGGTAGAAAAGCTAATCTAAAAGACTTCAAAGCAAAGCTTAGGCCAAAAGTCATATTTTGAGACTCCAATTGTGGCCAGACAGAGGGCATTGTCAATGTCAAGGTTAAAGTAGTTACCTTCAAAAAGGTATCTTATGTGAAAGGTCTTAAGCATAACCTAATCAGCTTCAGTCAACTATGTGATGAAGGTTATCAGGTATCATTTAATAAGTCTTTATTCTTTGTTATATCTAATGAAAACAAAATTATTTTATCTGAAGTTAGACAAGGTAACATCTATCTAGTTAATTTTAATTCTGTTATTTCTGAAATATGTTTGTTTAATCAGTTAAGTAAAATAAATGAACTTTGACATAAAAGATTAGGGCATATAAATCTTAGAACTATTACTAAATTGTCTAAAGACAATCTTGTCAGAGAACTACCTTTTGGATCTTACAAGAAGGAAGGACTTTGTAGGGCTTGTCAAATAAGAAAGCAAAGCAAAAATAGTTTTAAATCCATATCTAAAAGTGATTCACCCAAATTTTTGTATCTGCTACATATGATCCTTTTTTGGACCTATTGCAATATAAACTTTGGGAGGAAAGTCATACACTTTAGTTATTGTTGATGATTTATCAAGATTCTCTTAGGTGTTCTTTCTTAGAAACAAGTCAGATACTTTCAAAATTCTTACAGACTTTCTTAGGAACATCAAGATTATGTATCCTAATTAGATTACATTGATCAGAAGTGATCATGGCACTAAGTTTGAGTCTCTTCTGTGAGAGAATTCTGAGGGAAAGAAGGAACCAGGTAGTGTTTCTCTGCTCCTAAAACTCATCAACAAAATGGGGTGGCAGAAAGGAAAAATAGAATCCTAATTAAATCTACTGGAACATTACTTGCAAATGCTCACTTACCCCTATCCTTTTGGGCAGCGGTAGTAAGCACAACAAATTATGTACTTAATAGAAGTCTCATTCATAAACTCAAGGGTAAGACTCCCTATGAATTGCTTAAAATAAGAAACCTAAAGTAAGTTATTTTAAAAATTTTGGGTGTAAATGTTATATCCATAATAATGACAAGAAATATTTAAGAAAATTTGAAGAAAAAGCTGCAGAAGGAATATTTTTTGGATATTCTCTTGTTAGTAAGGCGTATAGGGTTTATAATAAATCAACCTTTAAAATAGAAGAATTGATACATGTATCATTTGATGAAACTAACATGTTTTACAAGGAGAGGAATACCCCTACCATAGATTCTTTTCAGGTACCTATACTGTGTTAGAAAATAGATGAATTAACTTTAAAATAATAGGATGCATTGCATCCTTCTCAATAGAATACTGAAGAGAGTGAAGAAGATAATCCTGAAATTTATGTTGAACATATAGCAAATGAAATTCCACAAGAGGAATTAACAACTCAAATCATTGAAGAATCAACTCCACCTGTTGATTATTTTAATCTTAGAGATCATCCTAGACCTCAAGTGATTGAAGACATATCAGCTGGTGTACAAACAAGGAATCAACTCAATCAAGATCAGATGCACACATGTTTTCTATCTCAGATTGAAGCTTAATCAATAAAAGATGCAGAACAAGATCCTCATTGGATCATTTCAATGTAAGAGGAACTCAATCAATTTAAGAGAAGTAGAGTTTGGGACTTATTTCCAAGACCCAAAGATTATCCAGAAATTGAAACTAAATGGGTCTTCAGAAACAAATTGGATGCTCAAGGAATTATAGTGAGAAATAAAGCTAGACTGGTAGCTTAAGGGTTTTCATAGGAGGAAGGAATATATTATGATCAAACATTTGCTCATGTTACAAGATTAGAAGCTATCAAGATATTTCTGGCTTTTGCTACATTCAAGAAGTTCAAAGTATACCAGATGGATGTAAAGAGTGCATTCCTGAATGGAAAAATCAAAGAGGAAGTATATGTGGAACAACCTCCAGGTTTTATCTCTTCAACTCACCCATCTCATGTGTTTAAGCTTAATAAAGCTCTTTATGGTCTTAAAAAACCTACAAGAGCTTGGTATAGGCCACTTTGCCATAGATTGTTGGCACAATTCAAGTGTCAAGGAGAGTAGCAAACTTCCTGCTAGAATATCTACAGGTAGTTTTGTTAAAGGTCAGACTAACCTTCACCAAGGACCCAAGAATTATTTGGGTTCTAAGATTAAGTAATCTCTTTTGCAGGAAAGTCCAAGTGGGTATGCCCCTATATGGTACTTGGACAGTGGATGTTCCAGGCACATGACTGGAACTAGGGGGTTGCTGAAGGACTATACACCAATCAAGGATGGCACTAAAGTTACCTTTGGTGGTTCAGAAAAAGGAATCATCAAAGGCTTTGGTAATATTTATAGTAACCAAATTACAATTACTCAAGTGGCTTATGGAAAGCGTTTGAAACATAACCTCATTAGCATAAGTCAGCTAAGTGATTTAGGATATGACATCTCATTTGTCAAGGATGGCTGTCATATCAAAAGGTCAAGTGATCAAAAGATCATTCTGACAGGATATAGGAAGAGAAATGTCTATTGTCTTGACTTTGTATGTGAGAACAATATTTCTCCTATTTGTCTTGTAGCTGATGAGAAAGTCTCACATTGTGTTAAATGGCATAAGAGGCTGGCTCATCTTAACTATAAGACAATTAGCCAACTCTTTAGCAAAGAGTTAGTGAGGAATGGTCCTCAGGTTAAGTGTATAAAGGATGGGATATGTTCAGCTTGTAAAAAAGGCAAGCATACCAAATCCACCTTTCATAGCCTTAAGAACAAAGATGTTGTGAGGTGTCTATACCTCTTGCATATGGATCTGTTTGGTCCTATGCCAGTTCACAGCCTAGGTAGGAAGGTCTACACATTTGTGGTTGTAGATGACTATTCAAGGTATTCCTGGGTGTTCTTCTTTAGACAAAAATCTGAAACCCCAAGTATCTTATATAGATTTGTTAAACAAATTCAGAATGAATTGGACAGTACAGTGGTCAAAATCAGAAGTGACCATGGTACTGAATTTCAGTCTGACAGTATGACAAAACTGTATGAAGAATTTGGAATTTTTCAGGAATTTTCCTCACCAAGAACACCTCAGCAAAATGGTATTGCTAAAAGGAAAAATAGAACCTTGATAGAGGCTGGTAGAACCCTATTGAGTGACACATCTCTCCCAGAATATTTTTGGGCTGAGACAGTAAACACTGCTTGTCATGTGATCAATAGGGCTACTATCACCAAGAGCCACAAGAAGACCCCCTATGAGATTGTGAAGGGCAGAAAACCAAATTTATCCTATTTCAGGATCTTTGGTTGCAAGTGCTTTATCCTTAACAATGGTAAGTCTTATCTAACCAAGTTTGCTGCCAAATCCCAAGAGGGGATCTTTGTTGGGTACAACAATAATAGTAAGGCTTATAGAGTCTACAACTTGATTACTCAAGTTGTAGAAGAGTCTGTTCATGTAGTTTTTGATGAAGCTAGACTCATTAACAATGAATTGCCAAGAAGTGTTTGCAGCTCCACAGGTGTAACTGAAAGAATGGACAAGCTTACCTTAACAGAAGGTTCTTCTACAAGTCAGCAAGTGGAAGATTGTGGCTGTTGTCCAGGGGGAGTACAAGATACTCCTGATACTGAAGAAGACCAAGAGGTGCAGCTAAATGAAGAGACTGAAGGTGTACAACCTGAAGACAGGCTGTCTCTAGCAAATAGACACTTAAAGGATCATCCAGCCAATCAAATATTTGGAGATCCCAGACGAGGAGTGCAAACAAGGAGCAGGAATCTAAGTACAGTTCTTTACTCTAGTTTTCTATCCCAAGTAGAGCCAAAGAAGTTTGAAGAAGCAATCTTAGACCCTCATTGGATTGAGGCCATGCAAGAGGAGCTGAATCAATTCAAAAGATGCAAGGTCTGGGAGCTAGTTCCTAAACCCAAGGACCACAACATTATTGGAACTAAGTGGATCTTTAGGAACAAGTTGGATGAGAATGGAATCATCATAAAGAATAAAGCTAGACTTGTTGCAAAGGGATATAGACAGGAACAAGGTATTGATTTTGATCAAACCTTTGCTCTAGTAGCAAGACTGGAAGCAATAAAGATGTTCCTTGCCTATGCAACATATCAAGGGTTCAAGGTATATCAAATGGATGTTAAGTCAGCTTTTCTGAATGGAAATCTGAAGGAAGAAGTCTATGTAGAGCAGCCATCAGGTTTTGTTGATTCTCTTAAACATGATTATGTATATACACTTAGGAAGGCTTTGTATGGGTTAAAACAAGCCCCAAGGGCTTGGTATGAAACCCTGTCTAGTTTCCTCATTGAGAATAAATTCTCAAGGGGGAAAATAGACAAGACTCTATTCCTTAGGGAATCTAGAGGCAAGATTATCTTAGTCCAAATATATGTAGATGACATAATATTTGGGTCTACAGAAAGTAGTTTTTTCAGAAAGTTTGCAAAACTTATGCAAGGACAATTTGAAATGAGCAGTATGGGGGAACTTAAGTTCTTCTTGGATCTCCAAGTTAGACAGACTGAAGATGGATTATCCATATACCAGTCTAAGTTCCTCCTAGAGTTGATAAGGAAGTATGGTATGGAATCATCCACTACCATGAAAACTCCTATGGGGTCAAACATGTCTCTAAGCAAAGTTGATGCAGGGAAACCTGTAGATGAAACTTTGTATAGAGGGATAGTTGGCTCCCTACTGTATTTGACTGCTAGTAGACCAGATACCATGTATGATATATGTGTCTGTGCTAGGTACCAATCATGCCCTAAAGAATCTCATCTGACTGTAGTCAAAAGAATTTTGAGATATCTTAAGGACACACCTTATCTAGGCCTTTGGTACCCTAGGAATGGAGATTTTATACTGACAGGTTATTCAGATGCAGATTTTGCAGGCTGCAAGGAAGATAGGAAGAGTACTACAGGAATCTGTCAATTTCTAGGTGGAAGGCTGGTGTCATGGAGTAGCAAGAAGCAGACCAGTATGGCATCTCCACAGCTGAGTCAGAATATGTTGCTGTAGGAAGTTGCTGTGCACAACTCTTATGGATTCAACACCAGCTAGAAGACTATGGTATTCAAGTAAGGAGAACACCTATATTTTGTGATTCTACAAGTGTCATTTCTATTGCAAATAATCCTGTCTCTCATAGTAGGACTAAGCACATAGAAATTAAATATCATTTTCTTAGAGAACATGTAGAAAAAGGAGATATTTCACTAGAGTATGTTAAGACAGATAATCAGTTAGCTGATATGTTTACTAAGCCCCTAGATGAAACCAAATTCAATAAGTTTAAAATTGAATTAGGAATGATAAACCTAGAATAGTTTAAAAATTGGTTAAGTAAAATAGTGTCGACATACAGAGTTGTCTGTGTCGACACATAGAAGTGGTGTCGACATTTCAGAGAAATGGTGTCGACACATCTAGACAGTCTGTGTCAACACTTGACAGAATTAGTGTCGACACATGCAGAGTAGGTGTCAACACATCCAGGGTGTTGTCGACACTTAGGATTTACACAGAATTCGTCGAGTAGAGTCTCGACTAATCGTCGAGCTGAGATGTATAAGTGTCGACACATATATTCTGTCGACTATATATTTGTGGCGACACATAGTTGTCGAGACATTAGAAGTAAGTGTCGATACTTTTCAACAGTGTCGACACATTTCAAGTATTTTAACGCGCCTTTTCACCTTCGATTTTAGAAAGGTATAAATAGGTCTTCACCATTGTTTGTCGAGACGCTCACCATAGTTTCGAGACCAAACTTGTGTGTCGACATCTCTCTTCTCTAAATTAAAAATTTCTTCAAACTTTAATGGCGCCCAAGCTAGAAGAGAACATTAATGAAGGTTATGAGCTCGTGCGACAAGCCTTTGATGACACGGAACCAGAAATCCAAGGTGTGGTAACCCTAGTTGCAGAGA
This sequence comes from Platanthera guangdongensis, assembly GCA_039583875.1. NCBI lineage: Eukaryota > Viridiplantae > Streptophyta > Magnoliopsida > Asparagales > Orchidaceae > Platanthera > Platanthera guangdongensis. The sequence continues at coordinate 227,537,105 of CM077150.1, forward strand.
CTGGGTTAGAGTATCTTGTTTCAGAACCAATCAAGATATGGAAGAAGGAGGTCCTCAAATTCTTTACTGGAGCTACACTTGATGAATCTGTACTCAAGATTAAGTCCAAAGTTCATGGGGCAAAAGTAAAAATCACTCAGAAAAGTCTAAGAAAGATTCTACATCTCCCTAGAACTAAAGAAGAGGAAGATGTACCTGCATCAAAGACAAGGGAGGCACTGGCATGGTGTGGACTTGATTCAAGCCTGAAGATTGGATCAGTTTTCAATAGGAAAGGCATGAACATGCAGGGCAAGTTCTTGTCTGAAATAGTTGGCAAGGTGTTACTGAGCAAGCCAGGTGGGCATGATAGAATATCAGATCACATGCTCAGTTTGATGACCAGGATAATTTTCCAACTTAAAACTGATTGGTCAGTAGTCATGTTTAATAAGATAAAGGAAAGTCTGAAGAAGCCCAATCTGGGTAGGATTCTGAGCTTATACTTAGCTGGAAGTATCACTGAAGTCATGAACCAAGCTGCTGGTTCTAAGATAAATCATATGAGGAGAATGGATGTTAGGATTATCTCGAGGTGGGATAGAGTGTTGACAAAGGAACTGCCAACTCCAGAAATGGATACACCTCAGAAGAAGAAGAAGAAGAAGAAAGCCATTGTGGCTCCTGAATCCTCAAGTAGCTCAGAGGAGCAGGTGGTTTTTAGTTCTGATAATGGAGAAGATGGCAATATTGGACAGTCACCAGCAAGACAAGAAGATGCCCAGAGGCAGGGGGAGCTACCATCAGCTAGCCCTATTCACCTGGATCCACTCCAGGGGGAGCCTCTACATGTGGATGAGACAACTCAATTAGATAGTGAAAGGGCTACCCAAACAATTCTAGTGGTAATCAATGAAGTTAATCAAACTATTTTAAATATACAGGATGAAGTTTTGACTGACTCATTACTTGATGTTGATCAACCAACTTAGATACATAGTCAACCACAGGATGTGGTCATGTAAGACACATCAGTTATAGAAAATGCTCCTGAGATAAGAGATTCTCCTGTACAACCTCAACATGAGTTTACACTAGAAGAGCTATTCCCTGATCTTCTACAGACTGATTTTGAGAGAGAGAAAGCTGCTGTTGAGGGGGAGCCAGCTAATATTGAGGGGGAGCATGTAGAGGAAACTGCTAGAAATGAGAATGAGGAGCAAAGGAATGCAGAGGAGCTACCAAGGACTGAGAAGGATTTACCTCCTAGTCCTAAGGACAGGGTAGATATTGCCAGTACTTCTACTTCAGAGGATGAAGAGGCTACTAGAGCCAAGAAAAGAAAACTATAGGTATTCAAAAGGAGAAGCTAGACTTACAAGAAAGCACTACAGACCATTATTCCACAACAAGCCCCAACTGCTGACTATAGTTCTTTGTTGGTGGCTTTGCAAATCAAGATGGATGAGCAAAGGAAAGTTCTAGAAAAGTATATGGATGAAGGCCATAAATCACTTCAATTTGATCTAGCACAAGACATAAAATCTATAAGATTTGAAGTAAATCAAAACAAGATGGAAATGACTGATTGTTTCCATAAAGGAGGCAATGCAGTGGTATATTTGGCTACTCATCAAGAGAACATAAAGAAATAGGTTGATGACATGGCAGTAAAACAAGGATATGTCCTGGAAAATCAGATTCGGATAAATGACAATCTGACTGCTTCTCATAATGCCATTGTAAGTGAAATGAAAAATATAGCTACTGCCCAGACTGCTGTAAGTGCTACTGCCAAAGAAGCCTTTGATAAGTAATTACAAGAAAGCCTCACTGCTGTTAAAACTGCCATTGAAGATTCACAAAATGCTATCACTGAAAAGCTCCAAAGGTTAAAACCTTTTTATAAAGATGGAGTTAACTATTTGAATACTCAAATCAGATTCCAGAAGGATGATCTTAGGGATCATATAGAAAGAGAAGTCATAAAGGGGGAGAGGGTATTAGTCAAAGCAGGCTCTGAACATGCTAAATGGATTTCAAACAGTATCAGAGCCACCCTTGGATATCCATCTTTATGTGATGATGATAATGTTGCAGGGTCTGGAATAAATCCTGCATATTTTATAAGAGAACATGCTGAAGTAGCTCAGATAATCTACCCTCCTGCAGATTTTGACATGATACATCAGGAGGTACAGTCTATGTATAGTCCTCCTGAGGGTAATCAGAATGTTATTCTTGAGAAAGTAGTACAGCCTGTGTCAGAGGCAATATTAAAAGAGCATGAGGCATTATTAAAGGAGCAAGAAGCTCAATTATCTAAGAAGAGGTTCAGAGAGCAGGCTGAATTAAGGCCAGACTTTAAGCAATGGAGCCTAACCTCTAGGAATATCATATTGACTGCTTGGAAGGCTGCTAAGGATAATTTCCTAGAGAGGGGAAAATGGTATTCTAAGCAGGAATGGAAAAAACATGAGGCTAGGCAAGAGGCCATAGTACAATACAGAAGGAAGGCTAAATTAGGGAAGCTACCTCCTAATGCACAGGAGCCTAGCAAGTATTTCCCTAAGCCTTATCATTATTTTGAGAGACAGAAGATAAGTGCTGAAGAACAGAAAAAGAAAGATCTTAAGGGAAAAAAGTCTGCTAATGACAATGATGCTAAAGTTCAAGCAAAGATTCAATCTAGAAAGGGCATTATTATCAAGGAGCCAGAGCAGCCATAGGATAGAATTTTCTTTAGTTTACAACCTTGTAATCTTTTGCATTAAACTTCATGTAAACTTTTGATTAATAAAACTTTTGGAAGTTGTAAAAACAATGTTTAAAGTTCAACCTATTACATTGTTATTCTGCGATAATTGCTTATACATGTGTTGTTTATACATGTTTAGGTTTTACCCTGTCATATAATACTGTTTTACATCATACTGAGAATTTATTATGTATGGTGTATATCATTGACTAAGGGATATGACTTCTCCAAATAGGGGGAGATTGTTGGGTACATTGGAATATATGTACCTGATTTGAAGAAGCCTCACCCTACTCAATGATATACATCAAGGTGTATTTGATGTGCTTTGAGTTTATATGTGTAGGTTAAGTAATTACAGGAAAACCATAAAAGTTTCCAAGTCCATGTGTCGACACCTAGAGGTGAAGTGTCGACACTTATGAAGACTAGTGTCGACACCCAGAGAAGCTGTGTCGACACTTGGAGTAATTGTGTCGACACCAGGAAAGGCAGAGTTGACATCAGAAGAAAAGTGTCGACACATACAGGCAGTGTTGACACATAGTGAAGAATTGTCAACATAATCTGTGTCGACACTTAGAGGCAGTGTCGACACCCAGAGAAACTTTGTCGACATCAAAAGTGTCGACACCAGGAGGCTGTGTCGACACTCAGCAAACTTCAACAAAGTTAAAGTACTTGTGTCGACACAAAGGAGATGTGTCGACACTCATCAAGTTTCAACACATGAAGGCATGTGTCGACACAAAGGAGATGTGTCGACACTCAGCAAGTTTCAACACAAGAAGTCATGTGTCGACACAAAGAAGTTGTGTCGACACACAGCATAATTCAACTAACTATTAAAGAAGAAGTGTTTGTGTCGACACACTCAACCAGTGTCGACAAATTCAATAGAAGGCTTGTATCGACACACAGGATTAGTGTCGACACATTCTGAAGAAGTAGTGTCGAGAAGCTGTTACAACAACACAAGGAGTTGTGTCGACACCACCAAGGCTAGTGTCGACACTTAGTCTACTTGTGTCGACACTTAGTCTATTTGTGTCGACACATAATGACTATCTGTCTCGACACTTTCAGACAGTGATAGTGATTTCAAGAAGTGACTGGATGACTTGATAGCAGCCATTTCAACCGGTCAACTGTAACTGTCAGAGCCGTCAAAAGGTTGTTAGAAACCGGATCTGCCGGTTACCTTGGAGGAAGATTATATAAATAACTTCTCCTTCAACAGAGAGAGTGATTACAGATTGACAACAATCAATCAAGAGATCTAACAACACAAAAGAAGAAGACCTTTAACAGAAGATCTAAGAAGTAGGAGAGAGAGAGCTCCTTCTAAGAAGAGCAACTGCTGAACCGGGCTGCTAAGTAATATTCAGATTGAGATCTGAATCTCAAGACAGAAGTTGATTGAAGATCATCTTCACAGGAGATTCAACCCTACTGTGTTTTAATTCAAGAAGCTTTGAAGAAAGCCAAGGGAGGTTGATCTCTACCAAGAACTCTTCAAGAAGCCAGTCAACTCATCTCTCTCTTTCAGAGTTGTGGTTAAATTACTTTGTATAATCGAAATATCTGTAGGATCTTGTATAGATCTGAGCTGTAAGCATATTTTATAAAGGCTGAGTGTAGGAGACTGTGTGCTCTGAGTGTAGGTCTTGTAAAAGACTGAGGTAGGGCCTTGTGCCTGAGTTGTAGGAGACTTTGCTCTCTGAGTGTAGGTCTTGTTAAAGACTGAGTGGTAGGGCTTTGAGCCTATGTTGTAGGAGTGGGGACACTCTGAGTTGTAGGAACCTGTTTGGGGTTCTGAGCTGTAAGATCTGAGGATCTGAGGAGAAGTGCTGAAGTTAGGCCGAATCTAGTACTCTATTAGATAGGCGAAGGGGGAAAGTGGATGTACCCAGACCTTGGGGAACCACTATAAATACTATGTGCACTCTGTGTATGTTTGTTTCTGTGGTTGCTATGTTGTGATTGTTATAGAATTTCATTTACTATACAGAATTTCTGCCTTAAAATTAAAAAATTAAAGTACACCTATTCACCCCCCCCCCCTCGAGGTGGTTAGGCACTATTTCTTTCAAGTGGTATCAGAGTCAGGTTACTCAAAAAGGACATAACGGTCTGAGTAAGATCCTGTAGGCAGAATCAGAATAAACAAGAATCAAGAAAATGGGTTCTAGTGAGAATCACAAAGAGCTGGGGTCCATGAAATTGCCAATCTGTAGAAAAGAGATTTTTGGCATATGGAAAGAGAGGGTTAGACTCATTATGGAAGCATCTGACCCAAGAATATACATTACAGTCAAAGAAGGGCCATATGTGCCAATGAAGATATCCATTCTAGATGCAAATCAGAAAACTGCTAAGGACTATTCAGAAATGACCAAAGATGAAATCATTCTGGCCACTATGGAGAAGAGGGCCCAGAATATTATTGTTAGTGCAATTGATGATGCAACATTTCAGAACTTAATTCATTGTAAAACTTCTAAAGAAATGTGGGACACATTAATAGTCTATATGGAGGGATCAGAAGAAGTAAGACAAGACAGGAAGTCTTTGTTAAATCAGGAATATAAAAGCTTCAGACAAGGAAAGTCTGATAGCATTACTGAATGCTACAAGAAGTTCTATAGGATAGTAAATGAATTGATGTCCTATGGAAGAGAATTCAGCAACTATGAGCTGAATGACAAGTTCTTAAGATCCCTGACTAAGGACTGGGACACTAAGATTTGTGACATTAGGGAAATGGCCAAATTAGCTGATATACCTCCTCCAACTTTGTTTGGAAAACTGTTATCTTATGATATGCAGTTATTGGCTAGAAAGGAGGAAGAGAAGACTACTAGAGTGGATCACAAGGAAAGATCTGTGGCCTTCAAAACTGAAGCTAGAAGAGAACATTAATGAAGGTTATGAGCTCGTGCGACACGCCTTTGATGACGCGGAACCAGAAATCTAAGGTGTGGTAAACCTAGTTGTAGAGACTGGGTTAGAGTATCTTGTTTCAGAACCAATCAAGATATGGAAGAAGGAGGTCCTCGAATTCTTTACTAGAGCTACACTTGATGAATCTGGACTCAAGATTAAGTCCAAAGTTCATGGGGCAAAAGTAAAAGTCACTCAGAAAAGTCTAAGAAAGATTCTACATCTCCCTAGAACTAATGAAGAGGAAGATGTACCTGCATCAAAGACAAGGGAGGCACTGGCATGGTGTGGACTTGATTCAAGCCTGAAGATTGGATCAGTTTTCAACAGGAAAGGCATGAACATGCAGGGCAAGTTCTTGTCTGAAATAGTTGGCAAGGTGTTACTGAGCAAGCCAGGTGGGCATGATAGAATATCAGCTCACATGTTCAGTTTGATGACCAGGATAATTTTCCAACTTAAAACTGATTGGTCAGTAGATATGTTTGATAAGATAAAGGAAAGTCTGAATAAACCGAATCTGGGTAGGATTCTGAGCTTATACTTAGTTGGAAGTATCCCTGAAGTCATGAACCAAGCTGCTGGTTCTAAGATAAATCATATGAGGAGAATGGATGTTAGTATTATCTCCAGGTGGGATAGAGTGTTGACAAAGGAACTGCCAACTCCAGAAAAGGAAACACCTCAGAAGAAGAAGAAGAAGAAAGCCATTATGGCTCCTGAATACTCAAGTAGCTTAGAGGAGCAGGTGGTTTTTAGTTCTGATTATGGAGAAGATGGCAATGCTGGACAGTCACCAGCAAGATAAGAAGATGCCCAGAGGCAGGGGGAGCTACCATCAGCTAGCCCTATTCACCTGGATCCACTCCAGGGGGAGCCTCTACATGTGGATGAGCCAACTCAATTAGATAGTGAAAGGGCTACCCAAACAATTCTAGAGGTAATCAATGAAGTTAATCAAACTATTTTAAATATAGAGGATGAAGTTTTGACTGACTCATTACTTGATGTTGATCAGCCAACTCAGATACATAGTCAACCACAGGATGTGATCATGGAAGCCACATCAATTATAGAAAATGCTCCTGAGATAAGAGATTCTCCTGTACAACCTCAACATGAGTTTACACTAGAAGAGCTGTTCCTTGATCTTCTACAGACTGATTGGGAGAGAGAAAGCTGCTGTTGAGGGGGAGCTAGCTAATATTGAGGGGGAGCATGTAGAAGAAACTGCCAGAAATGGGACTGAGGAGAAAAGGAATGCTGAGGAGCTACCAAGGATTGAGAAGGATTTACCTCCTAGTCCTAATGATAGGGTAGACATTGCCAGTACTTCTGCTTCAGAGGATGAAGAGGCTGCTAGAGCCAAGAAAAGAAAACTACAGGTATTCAAAAGGAGAAGCCAGACTTACAAGAAAGCACTACAGACCATTGTTCCACAACAAGCCCCAACTGCTGACTATAGTTCTTTGTTGGTGGCTTTGTAAATCAAGATGGATGAGCAAAGCAAAGCTCAAGAAAAGTATATGGATGAACGCCATAAATCACTTCAATTTGATCTGGCACAAGACATAAAATCTATAAGATTTGAAGTGAATCAAAACAAGAAGGAAATGACTGATTGTTTCCATAAAGGAGGCAATGCAGTGGTATATCTGGCTACTCATCAAGAAAACATAAAGAAACAGGTTGATGACATGGAAGTAAAACAAGGATATGTCCTGGAAAATCAGATTCGGATGAATGATAATCGGGCTGCTTCTCATAATGCCATTGTAAGTGAAATGAAAAATATAGCTACTGCCCAGACCGCTGTAAGTGCTACTGCCAAAGAAGCCTTTGATAAGCAATTACAAGAAAGCCTCACTGCTGTTAAAACTGTCATTAAAGATTCACAAAAGGCTATCACTGAAAAGCTCCAAAGGTTAAAACCTTTTTATAAATATGGAGTTAACTATTTGAATGCTCAAATCAGATTCCAGAAGGATGATCTTAGGGATCATATAGAAAGAGAAGTCATAAAGGGGGTGAGGGTATTAGTCAAAGCAGGCTCTGACCATACTAAATGGATTTTAAACAGCATCAGAACCACCCTTGGATATCCATCTTTATGTGATGATGATAATGTAGCAGAGTCTGGAATAAATCCTGCATATTTTGGAAGAGAACAGGCTGAAGTAGCTCAGGTAATCTACCCTCCTGCAGATTTTGACATGATACATCAGGAGGTACAGTCTATGTATAGTCCTCCTGAGGGTAATCAGAATGTTATTCTTGAGAAAGTAGTACAACCTGTATCAGAGGCAATATTAAAAGAGCAAGAGGCATTATTAAAGGAGCAAGAAGCCCAATTATATAAGAAGAGGTTCAGAGAGCAGGCTGAATTAAGGCCAGACTTTGAGCAATGGAGCCCAACCTCTAGGAATATCATATTGACTGCTTGGAAGGCAGCTAAGGATAATTTCGTAGAGAGGGGCAAAGGGTATTCTGACCAGGAATGGAAAAAACATGAGGTTAGGTAAGAGGCCATAGTACAATACAGAAGGAAGGCTAAATTAGGGAAGCTACCTCCTAATGCACAGGAGCCTAGCAAGTATTTCCCTAAGCCTTATCATTATTTTGAGAGACAGAAGATAAGTGCTGAAGAACAGAAAAAGAAAGATCTTAAGGGAAAGAACCCTGCTGATGACAATGATACTCCAGTTCAAGCAAAGATTCAATCTGGAAAGGGCATTGTTATCAAGGAGCCAGAGCAGCCATATGATAGAATTTTCTTTAGTTTACAACCTTGTAATCTTTTGTATTAAACTTCATGTAAACTTTTGATTAATAAAACTTTTGGAAGTTGTAAAAACAATGTTTAAAGTTCAACCTATTACATTGTTTTTCTGTGATAATTGCTTATACATGTGATGTTTATACATGTTTAGGTTTTACCCTGTCATATAATACTGTTATACATCATACTGAGAATTTGTTATGTATGGTGTATATCATTGACTAAGGGTTATGACTTCTCCAAATAGGGGGAGATTGTTGGGTATATTGGAATATATGTACCTGATTTGAAGAAGCCTCACCCTACTCAATGATATACATCAAGGTGTATTTGATGTGCTTTGAGTTTATATGTGCAGGTTAAGTAATTGCAGGAAAAGCATAAAAGTTTCTAAGTCCATGTGTCGACACCTAGAGGTGAAGTGTCGACACTTATGAAGGCTAGTGTCGACACCCAGAGAAGCTGTGTCGACACTTGGAGTAATTGTGTCGACACCAGGAAAGGCAGAGTCGACATCAGAAGAAAAGTGTCGACACATACAGGCAGTGTCGACACACAGTGAAGAATTGTCAACATAATCTGTGTCGACACTTAGAGGCAGTGTCGACACCCAGAGAAACTTTGTCGACATCAAAATTGTCAACACCAGGAGGCTGTGTCGACACTCAGCAAACTTCAACAAAGTTAAAGTACTTGTGTCGACACAAAGGAGATGTGTCGACACTCAGCAAGTTTCAACACATGAAGGCATGTGTCGACACAAAGGAGATGTGTCGACACTCAGCAAGTTTCAACACAAGAAGGCATGTGTCGACACAAAGGAGTTGTGTCGACACACAGCAGAATTCAACTAAGTATTAAAGAAGAAGTGTTTGTGTCGACACACTCAACCAGTGTCGACACATTCAATAGAAGGCTTGTGTCGACACATAGGATCAGTGTCGACACATTCTGAAGAAGCAGTGTCGAGAAGCTGTTACAACAACACAAGGAGTTGTGTCGACACCATCAAGGCTAGTGTCGACACTTAGTCTACTTGTGTCGACACTTAGTCTATTTGTGTCGACACATAATGACTATCTGTCTCGACACTTTCAGATAGTGATAGTGATTTCAAGAAGTGACTGGATGACTTGACAGCTTCCATTTCATTCGGTCAACTGCAACTGTCAGAGCCGTCAGAAGGTTGTTAGAAACCGGATCAGTCGATTACCTTGGAGGAAGACTATATAAAGACCTTTCTCCTTAAACAGAGAGCGTGATTACAGATTGACAACAATCAATCAAGAGATCTAAAAACACAAAAGAAGAAGACCTTCAACAGAAGATCTAAGAAGTAGGAGAGAGAGAGCTCCTTCTAAGAAGAGCAGCTGCTGAACCGTGCTGCTAAGTAAGATTCAGATTGAGATCTGAATCTCAAGACAGAAGTTGATTGAATATCATCTTCACAGGAGATTCAACCCTACTGTGTTCTAATTCAAGAAGCTTTGAAGAAAGCCAAGGGAGGTTGATCTCTGCCAAGAATTCTTCAATAAGCCAGTTAACTCATCTCTCTCTTTCAGAGTTGTGGTTAAATTACTTTGTATAATCAAAATATCTGTAGGATCTTGTATAGATCTGAGCTGTAAGCCTATTTTATAAAGGCTGAGTGTAGGAGACTGTGTGCTCTGAGTGTAGGTCTTGTTAAAGACTGAGGTAGGGCCTGGTGCCTGAGTTGTATGATACTTTCCTCTCTGAGTGTAGGTCTTGTTGAAGACTGAGTGGTAGGGCTTTGAGCCTGAGTTGTAGGAGTGGGGACACTCTGAGTTGTAGGAACCTGTTTGGGGTTCTGAGCTGTAAGATCTGAGGATCTGAGGAGAAGTGCTGAAGTTAGGCCGAATCTAGTACTCTACTTGATAGGCGAAGGGGGAAAGTGGATGTACCCAGACCTTGGGGAACCACTATAAATACTGTGTGCACTCTGTGTATGTTTGTTTTTGTGGTTGCTGTGTTGTGATTGCTGTAGAATTACATTTGCTATACAGAATTTCTGCCTTAAAATTAAAAAAGTAAAGTACACCTATTCACCCCCCCCCCCTCTAGGTGGTTAGGCACTATTTCTTTCAACTTTCCTACCTAGACTATGAACTAGCATAGGACCAAACAAGTCCATATGCAGGAGGTACAAACACTTCACTGAATCCTTGGCCCCAATACTCTTAAAGGATGCTTTTGTCTGCTTGCCCTTTTAACAAGTAGAGCAAATACCCTCCTTGGTGCATTTTAAATTGGGTCCATCTTCACTGGCCCTTCACTGAAGATCTTGCTAATTGACTTGTAGTTCAAGTGAGCAAGCCTCTTGTGCTATTGCACACAGTAAGAGACTTTCTCATTTACTACCAAACAAACTGGATTGTCAGAACTTAAACATAAAAAGTTTAAATAGTAAATATTCCCACTCCTACTGCCTGTCATAATGACATCTTGGTCACTTGACCTTTTGATCAGACACTCATCCTTGTGGAAGACAATGACATAGCCAAGATCACAAAGTTGTCTTATGCATATCGAGTTGTGTTGTAACCCTTCCACATAAGACACTTTTGTGATTGTGACTATATCATTTGTGATCATACCATAGCCCTTAGTAACCCCTCTGTTTGAACCTCCAAAGATCACCGTAGGTCCATTCTTCGCTAGAGTGTATTCCTTTAGATGGCTCCTTATTCCAGTCATATTCCTGGAACATCTACTGTCCAAGTACCATATTGGTGCATGTGTACTTGGACTAACCTGCAAACATAGTTTAGTTTACCTTAGGACCTGACAAGGGATTGGGTCCTTGGTTCTTGTTAGCTTGAAACTGAACATTTCTACTTGCAGCTCTCCTGACAGGAAGACTTACCCTTGCCTTTGGCATACTAGGGTTGTGCCAACAATCTATGGAAAAGTGTCCCATTTTACCACAACATCAACATTCATGAATGTTGTATCTCCCCTTCTAAATAGTCCTTATATTATTGTAAGTTATCAACAGCTGACTGTTCAGAAGGAAGAGCAGCAAACTTTTTCTTATTTCTGTCAGCAACAATCTGACTGAAGGTTGGTTTGTTAGTAGATGTACTTGGCTTGCTCTGAGTTCCTCCAATGGTACTCTTTTTTGCATTGGACAAGCTGTTGATGGCATTAGAGATGGCCAAGTCGTGCTTACTGACTGACTTACCTTTGGTCTGAGCTATTGCTGGAAGAGCCTGGGAATATGCCACTGCCTTATCCTTGAGTGTGGGAGCTGGAGCACCAAACATAAATGTTCCATAATGGGCCATCTGTATTTCCTCATGGGAATACTTTAGTGCACTCACATCCATATCCTTTCTCCCTCATTTTAAGATACCCTTGTATTCTTACAAGAATAGTTTACATTTTGCAGTGACCATAAATGTTATTTTGGTCCTACCTGTTTGATGGGAGGATTACCTTATGAAAGGTTACCTGAGGCATTACAGGAGCTTTGCCCTTCCCTTTGGAATGGACAATACTAGAGTTCCACTTGAACCCCAACCCCCTCTTATCCTTTTGAAAGGTGAAGGAATCTATCAGTGGCAACACTGTCATAGGCTTACTGAATTCAGCCATAATCTGTTTCTCCTTAAGGAGTTTCTCTTCAAGATCCTCAATTATCTTGTTCTTCTAGATGATGGTCTCGATCTGGATGATTGAGATAGTCTTCAGTTGGTTGACTTCCATCCTCATATGATCAAGTAAGGGTACTGATTCAGACTGCAGGGAAGCTGTTAGCTGTAGGGAGACAATCACCTCAGCTTATTTATTGACTAGCCTCTTGCTCATTTTCAGAGCATCCAGAATGGCATTATACTTGTTAATCAATTGATTGACATCATCTTCTGAATCTGATCCAACTTCCTTAATGGAGGAAGTGGATGCATCAAAGTCCGAGCCAGACTCATAGATAGAAGGAGAGCTTGGGATAGAATGTACTCATCAGGAACTGAAATGTCCTGATTGTTTTTTGATAGAGCCATGAGGCTAAATTCATCATCCACTTCACAGTCACTGTTAACTGAGGATAGTAGGGCCCCGATGCCAGATGGGGTATCAGGAAATTCAACATCTTCTTCAATAGATATGAGTCCAATGTAGGCCTCCTCTTCTTCTGATTCTGAAGATTTAGAATTACTGTCTGATAGGCTGACAGTCTTCTTGGTCAAGAAACTCTTCTCAGCCTTCTTGACCTTGTGGTGATAGTGCTTCTTCTCACCCATCTCTTTTCATTTGACTGGGCAATCAGTAATGACATGCCCAGGCTTGTTACAACATTAACAAATAATTTTAGAAAAAATATGTTTACTGGGTTTAGAATCATACATGTCTCCTTTGGAGAACTTCTTACCAGATTTGTTGTGATCCTTATTGTAATGTAAGGAGGAAGAAGGACTGTTCTTCCACTGACTTCTCTTTATCATCTTCTGGAATTGCCTTAAGAAAGCAATAAACTATCCATCTGACATGTTACTATCAGATGAGCTAGACTTAGAGCTTTTTGAATTAGCTGGCCTCCTTAGGGGTGAGGCAATCCTCTCCTTGCTCATCCTAGAGCTCTCAGCCTTGAAGGCCAATATCTTTTCCTTGGCATGGAACCTAATGGTGGTCTCCTCCTCCTTTCCAGCAGATAGCTGCATCTCATAAGAAAGCACTTTCCAAACAAACTGTGAGGAAGAGTTTTAGCAAGCTTGGTCACTTCTCTAATAACATAAAACTTTATATCCCAGTCTCTAGTTAGAGATCTTAGGAACTTATCATTCAGCTCATAATTGTTGTAGACCCTCCCATAGGTCCTCAGCTCATTGACTACTTTGAAAAACTTTTCATAGTAATCACCGATGTTGTCCTTGCTTCTTTGCCTAAAGGCCTCATATTCCTGATTAAGTGGTGATTTCTTATCATCCCTAACCTATTCAATATCCTCCATGTATATAATCAAGGTGTCCCACATTTCCTTGATTGTCTTGTAGTGGATAAGATTCTGGAATGTGGAGTCATCTATGACCCTAACAATTATGTTTTGTGCCCTCTTGTCCATAGTAGCCAGGATGACCTCATCCTTGGTCATATCAGTGTACTTCTTTGGTGTTTGGACACTAGCATATAGGGCAGAAATATTCATGGGGATAAAAGGTCCTTCCTGAACTGTGACGAAGATCCTAGGGCTTGAAGCCTCCATGAACAACCTGAACATCTCTTTGCAAATACCAAAATTCTCATTTCTGCAGATTGGAAGCTTCATGGAGCTCAACTCCTTATGGTTCTCTCCTGAACCCATAAGGATAATCCTTAACTACCCATGGAGATTTATTTAGACTGTTAAGTCCTTTTTAAACAACCTCCCTCTGATACCACTTAAAAGTCTTTGTTTCAAGAGTAGTTAAACACCAATAGGGGGGTGAATAGGTTTTTGTGTCTTTCATGACTATCTTTTTGATTTGGTGTGTTGTGATTTAGTTTTAAGTTAGCTTTCGAGAACACACAACAACACACAAGTATTTATAGTGGGTCGCCAAGGTATTGGTTCATCCACTTTCCCTCGCACCTTTCTGACAGTGTGTTAGATAAGGCCAACTTTGCCAATCTCATCTCAATGAGCTTACAACATAGATCCCTCAGGATCTATCAGGCTCCTCCAAGTCCTTCCTCAGTCCCAATGCCCTACCACTAAGAGATATAATATCCTACAACTCAGTAATCTTCACCAAATCACCTATCTCAAACTTTATCCAAAGTCCTACACTCAGGCTAGGAGGATAGCCCTAAACTCAGAGAATGAAACTCTCCAATATCACAGATCAAAAACGAATCCTACCTCAGGCCAAATGCCCTACCTTAGATTCACAACTAAACCCTACCTTAGGCACACATGCCCTATAACTCAGAGAATGAATCTCCTACCTCAGGCACACAGGCCCTACCTTAGGTCCATAGAAGGATCTTACCACTTAGCCATTATATATCAGGCCTACAGTTCAGATTTGCCAAGATCCTACTAGATAAAGTGTTGGTTGTTGTTGATGATTGACTCCAGAGAGGTGATCTCTGAGTATGCCTCTTCTTTAACTGAGAAGACTCAGTCCTATCTTCTTCGCAGCACCAAGAATATATCTTAGAGGTTGTTCTATTTGTACTGTGAAATACCTTGCATAACACTATTTCTTCAAACCATTTTGAGTAGATGAGTTGAATGCAGTGGACTTGAAGATGAACAGTAGCTTAGGCTTGCTCTACTCCTTCTTTTAACTCAGAGAGTGAACTTTCTGAACTTGTTGAAGACTGAATGATGTTGTTATTCTTTTCTTCTTCAGTCAGCTAACCTTGTTTGAAGTTCTCAGGCCTGCTGTTGAACTCAAGTTGTAGAGATCTTCTTCTTAATTTTCTAGGATGAAGATGAAGCAGAGTAATTTTCTCCAAAAGTTAACTCATAAATAATTTCCTAGAACGCTGCTTTTTATTTCTCGTATATCTGACTCTAAGGGCAGTATAGACTCCCAGAATGGGCAACTGTAGTACAACTTTTGCATTAAATGTTGTACTAAGGGCAAGCAGTGGATTTTATCTTCTAGCAAGAAAATCGCGTAATATTTGAATTTCTGCTGATGTCAGCATGACTCAGTGCTTCTGGACTTAGAAAAATCCAGATAAACTTCTCAGGAATTGAGTGGAGCCTTATCACTCGACGCAGAAGTTCTTAGCAGAATTCTACATCTTCGGGTGTTGAGTAAGACATCCACACTCAACGGAAATAGACTTTTATAGACTTAACTAATTAGGTGTCGAGTGAGCCTTCATCACTTGACGCATTTAGACTTGGTTGAATTGTCTGTTGAGTAAGCATTGAGTGAACTACCCTCACTTAATGCTTCTGGAGCTAGGCAGATTTTTTGTCTGCTCCGTTTGAGGCTTTGACTACGTGAGCTTATTTCAACGCTTCTGCTCTTCTGGCATTCAGTGAAGTGAGTTCACTCAACGCTTCTGTACTTAGTTAATTTTCTACCTATCTAGTGTCCAGTCTTCTTGATTGAGGCATTAAGTGAACTGTCTTCACTCAATGCTTCTGTCCTTAGCCAGATATCTTATTGAGTTGGCGTTGAATGAACTGCCTTCACTCAACACTTGTGGACTTAGTTGATTTCCTACATGTCCAACAACAAGTCCTCTTAATTGAAGCATTGAGTGAAAAACCTTCACTCAATGCTTCTATCCTTAGCCAGATATCTTATTGAGTTGGCATTGAGTGAACTGTCTTCACTCAACGCTTCTGGACTTAGCCAGATTTCTAGTCACCAATATTGCAGCTTTGACTGTATGTTGTTCTCTCAATGCTTTTGCTCTTCTGGTGTCGAGTGAACTGCCTTCACTCGATGCTACTGTATTTAAACAGATTTCTGCTTTGCCAGCAACTTGTCTTGAGTCCAACTAGTATTATGACCCTGGCATCCTGTCTAATCATGGTATAGTAGACAACCTGCATACACTGAACTTGAACATATATCAAATATAATTATGCACTTAGCATTGATGGTAATGCATCTTCAATTTTAGGTAACATTGAAGGGCAATGTTCCCAACAGGCATCTCTAGCCCTGTCCTTGCACTACCTGCTCTCCTTGAACTTCTCCTAATCCTTACCTTCCTGACGCCTATGGGCAAAAGTTCTAATGTTTCCTGGCTTCTAGCACAAAAAGTAATTCCCTGTAAAGGTAATGTCTTGCATGCTACTAGCACGGGCTGCTGTACTGGAGCTTGTCTGGGCTTTTGCTGCGGAGCTGGGGGTGCTGGTGGGTGCCTATAAGGTTACCTGCATTGTCTTTGTCTACTCTCTCTCCTATCTGTGGGGAGCAGATCCTCTATCTCATCCCTAACCTCTGGGGACCTCGACCTATCCTCGGCATTGTTGGACCACCATCCTCTGGTCTAACTATAACATCGTGGGTGAGTCGCGATGGTGAAGAAGGTGAACCTAGAGATCATGGTCAAGGCCTGCCTCGGGTCATCTTGTAATCTTCGATAAAAGCGAGCATCCTTTTCTCTATTAGTGGTTGCTAGGTTCCCACCAAAGCGTTCCAGGTGGATGAACTCTTTCTCATAGTCTGGTACCGTCTGGTCACCCTGTCAGATGTGCAGGAACATCTCCGGCAGTGCAGCTCTGTCGGTATCTGAGATGAAGTGCTCCAAAAAATCCTCTGAGAATCCCCGCCAACAGGATAGAGCTCAACGGTCTTCCTCTAAACATCGAGCGGCTGCCAACTCTCCACCAGTCTCTAGCATATCCCTCTAACAAGGTCACCACTAGTGATACTGCAGCTACTACCGGGCACATCATTCCTACTAATAGCTCCTCTACGCGCTCAACCCACTTTTCTTCCTGTATGACAGTCTCTGTGCCTCTGAAGATGAGAGGACTCAGCCCCCGAAAATTCTTCAGTAGGTCAGTGGGCACTAACAAGTGTTGTATTAGCTGTGCCTAGGTTGTCTGAAACGTTGCCATGATAGCTGTCAACATTTTCCCCAAGTCTCTATCGGCTAACAGAAGAGTTGCAGGGGTAACTGACTATGTAGGTGGGGTGGCGGGGACATATCCACTGGAGGAGGATCTCTCGTTACTAGACTCCAGTACCTGGAGAAGTAACAGGAAACAAGTGTCAGTATTTTGCAAAAGTAGGAGAAATTTGCAAGAATTGACAAAGCAAAAACAAAGGTGCATGGATGTGCTATCGTATATTCTAGAATCACTAAGCTTCTACACCAGGGTCTACCAAGCTTCTGCTACATGGTTCATCCCGAATCAAAGAATGAAACAAGGGATGGAGGGATCCTGAGAGTGCTCTACAAGGACAGATCATGATTTCTCTGATCCATTTGTAAGAACCACCAACCTTTGCCCAGGTCAGGTCGAAGGGGATCTTACTTACCCAAGACGTCTACCAGTACTCCTAAAGGGGTAACGACCCACTCTGCTAAGCATTAGTTAGCTGTCTTGCTCGGCTTGAATCACAACATCCACATCTCATTATAAAGTTTTGTAGAAGTATTAACGGGAAGTCACAACAAATATATATATACATACATATATATACAAGCAGTCGTGCACGAGGGACCCCGTGCGGGCAATATTTATCATGGGTGCGACATTTGTCGAGAGAGCAATATTTGTTGTGGGCGCAACATTTGTCATGGGTGCGACATTTGTCGTGAGGGAGACATTGGTCGTGGGGGAGACATTGGTCGTGGGGCGACATTGGTCGTGGGGGCGACATTCGTCGTGGGGGTGACATTCATCGTGGGGGCGATATTCGTCGTGGGGGCGACATTCGTCGTTGGGGCAACATTCGTCGTGGTGGAGACATTTGTCACAGGGGGCGACATTGGTCGTGGTGTGCGACATCGGTTGGGGGCGGCGACATCGGTTGTCGGCGGCAACATCTGTCGTGGGGGGCGACATTGGTGGAGGGCGTCAACAACGGTAGTCAGGGGGACGTCAGTCGTGGGGGCATATAGGTCATGTGGGAGACATTGGTTATGGGGGGCATTGGTCGTTAACGACGACATTGGTCGGGGCAGGCGATATTGGTCGGGGGAGGTGACATTGGTCGGGTGCGGCGATATTGGTCGGGTGCGACGACATTGGTCGGGGGCGGCGACATTGGTCGCAGGCGCTGACATTGGTCGTGGGCGGCGACATTGGTCGCAGACGCTGACATTGGTCGTGGGCACTCACATTGGACATGGGCGCCGACATTGGACGTAGGGGACTACATTTGATGTGGCGGAGGACACAAGTTGTCGGGGAAGACATCGGTCGTGGGCGGCGACATCGGTCGGGGGTGGCGACAAAACATCAAGTAAGAGTGAAGGAAACCTCCACAAATCCGACCCTGTCATAACTATTAAGAAGAAACCGTTGAGACCGTTGAGACAGAACCACTGAGACAAATCTACAGAAAATTCAATAGTCCAGAAGCGCTGAGAGCCAAGACAGAAGGCATTGAGCGCTGAGAGCCAAGACAGAAGGCATTGAGTGACTTAACATCACTCAACGCTTCATGGATTTCTCGAAATATTTCTAAGTCCAGATGGTGATGACCTTTCCTGACATCATCAATGTCAACTCACATGTAGCCGTTGCGGGAAAGATGCCTTGTCCTTTTCTAAAGAAGGTGTGTCTCACCAAATTTTGGCTGGGGCCCACATACAAGTGTGTCGTTAATTCAAATCAACGGATATAAAAAGGAAAATGAAGAGGGATTAGGGCAACAAATAACGAACGGAAAAAGAAAGCAGAAGAGATCAAACAGAAAAAAAAACAAGAGACAGTTGGACATCTTCTTCTCCACCAAGCTTGAAAGCTAAAGTCCAGCAGGGATAACCGCCAAGGCAAAGGAAGTTAGTTGAGCTCTTCAAGCTCAGCAAGATAGTTCGTTCAAGAGCAGAAAAGCTTATACTTCCATTCAGCAAGCTAGTTGCTGCTCTTCTGTGCAGCAGAAAAGAGATAGTTGTAGAAGAGGACTAATTCCTTCTACAGCAAGTGTGCTGGACTGAAATCTGCTCATTTAAGCAAGGTCGACTCAGAGATTTATCTCTGAGTTAGTTGTTTATTTTTCTTAAACTATTTTGTACTCTTGTCTTATACGATTCAGTTTATCCAAATCTGAGTGTAGGGCACTTTGTGCCTAAGGTAGGTGACTATTTAGTTACTGAGGTAGGTGCCCTGTTTGGGTACTGAGGTAGGATCAAAGTGTGGATCTGAGTTGTAGGGTTTTATTGTTTAAGGTTGGAGAGTGTTACTCTCTAAGGTAGGATCCAAGTGTGGATCTGAGGTAGGGCTATCCTCCCAGCCTGAGTGTAGGGCCCTGTGCCTGAGGTAGGTGATTGGAGAGTCATTGAGCTGTAGGTGACATGTGTGTCATTGAGTTGTAGGCCTTGGAGGAGGCTGAGCTATAGGTACCTATTTGTGGTACTGAGTTGTAGTAGTACTGCAGCACTCTGAGAGTAGGGTCGTGTGCTTGAAGCTATAGGGCTAAAGAGCCTATGTTGTAGGCCTTAGAAATAAGGCCGAGGTAGGTAATCAGTGGATCACTGAGTTGTAGGAGTCCTGTAGGGCTCTGAGGTAGGAACCCTTATGGTTCTGAGTAGGATCCTGTGAAGAATCTGTGTAATAGGCTGAGGGCCTGAGGTGTAAGCTCTGAGGAGCATTTTGGTGGAGTATGTTCCTAATCCAACAAAACAGTTGGATAGGTGGGAGGGAAAGTGGATGTACCCAATTGGGGAAGCACTATAAATCCTTATGTTTGTTGTGTGCTTATTTTCTATTTTAATTACATGTGCTAAGGACAAGCTCTAGATAGTATAGGTTGATTGAAAACAACAAAAGAATTAAGAAAACTTCAAAGTCCTATTCACCCCCCTCTAGGTGATTAGCTGAAAGTCCACTTAGTGTCAACTATCTTCACCTATGGGGGGGAATAGGTGTCTTGCAGCGTTTTTGCGGAATTAAAATCGTACCTGCACAAGAAAACAAAACAACACAGCACAGAAAGGACACAAGCAATTTATAGTGGTTCCCCGATTTGGGTACGTCCACTTTCCCCTTTGAACTATCTCCCAACCAGGGACGACTCGGTCACTTCACCAACGGGATTGAAATCCAATCCTTGCACTAACGGAAGGAACCCTTCCACACGTAGGAGTCACCACTCCCACAACACGGGTTGCACCCAACCCTTACAACTAGGGACCAATCGGTCCGTTACAAAGAAATTGAAAATAGATTGTATAAGAAATACAAACAACTTATGGAGACTAAGTTGTCCCTCTTCGTTCGACGACGTGTTCTTGAAGTCAACGAAGAGTCCACAACCCTAGATCTCACTTGGAGAGAATCTCCCCGAAACCGGCGGTGGCAAGAAGGGCGGCGACTTGGTTCTCGAGATCGGCGGCGACAACGGCATGCTGCGGCTGTTCTTTGGAGATTCATTCTTCGTAGCAAAGCTAGCAAGATCTTCCAACGGTCACACTAGGATCAATCGTCGCGATCGATTCGGAAGGGGAAGGTTTTCCCGATCTACGAATCAAGAGACAAAGGATCTCTGGTTAGACGCGTGAGACGCAGTGCTTGGCTGAGCTTCTATCGACGGGAGATCTGGAAGAAACAAAGATCAACGACGGCGATCAACTGCACGAGCGGCGACGACGGCGGCGGAGAAGGATTTCCGATCTAGGTCATGTCGGCGGCTCGGCTTCTTCCTTTTTCAAAATCGTGTATTCGTTTTTCTGTCTTCTTGTCTTACTGTTCAAAAATACAGATGTATTTATACATTAGGTCTTCAAGATGACCGTTGTGGGCCCCACCAACAAGAAACCCCAAGCCCAGTTCAAAACAGCGCCAGCGGATGAGTCCGGTCCAGCGGGTTCCAGAAATTTCTCCTAAGGTAAAGTCGGCGAGATTCGAAGGTCATTCTCGTCGAAGGAATTATGCCAATTGAGCTCGACGATGGTCATTCAGAGATCGACGATCGTCGAAGGATTTACGGCAAGCTGGAGCTCGATGATCATTGTTCGGAGATCGACGATCATCATACGGAGATCGACGATCGTCGAAGGCAATAAGTCAACAAAGCTCGGCGATCTTCATTCAGAGATTCGGCGAGAATCAGTCAGTGATTCTCGATGATTTTGACTTAGCGACAGATAAGCACGCTCTGAGTTAGCCGGAGAGAATCGGCGAGAATCAGCTAGTGATTCTCGACGAATCGACTAGTGATTCTCGCCGATTCGGCGAGAATCACTTAGTGATTCTCGTCGATTTGTACTTAGGCGATTTTTCCTCTTTCCACCCATGAGCTGCTCTTTGACCCATCCTTGCTCCTTGTCTGCTCTTGCATTATCACAGCCTTGTACTTGAAAATAAGTACCTTCCAATAGATAGTGTACACGTAGGCCAACACACTGATCTGCTCAATGAGGGATTACGTCGCGCAGACCCGTGTATATTGACCTACTGCACCCTGACATTGGTGTGTACTTAGCATGGAATAACTGCAAGCACAACTTAAAATATTTCATCAAATACATTGTCTATTTACCTTAGCTTGTTCAGGGGCTTCTTCAAATCAGGTACGTTGTGGATAAATTACCCAACAATCTCCCCCTATTTGAAGAAGCCTAAACCCTACAAGCTAAGGTGAATAGAGCGTATGGGAATGAAAATCATAAACTTAAAATTGAGTTGAGAGAGATATTCATTACCAATACCAATTTCTTGAGAGTTGAGAGAGATATTCATTACCAATACCAATTTCTTGAGAGTTGAGAGAGATATTCATTACCAATACCAATTTCTTGAGAGCAAACTTGGAGCCACCTTAGCCTTAGCAGAGAGGGTAATCTCCCCCTTTTCGGCTTCTGCAAATCTGGGTCTGTTGCATTTGACCCCTTGCTCCCCCTCAGTTCTTGCACCTGTGCTCACCCTTGAGTTCCTGGCAGAGGCTCCCCCTAGATGCACGAGCCTGGAGCTTCTGTAGTCTTCATTCCTCATAGTTCAGCATTCCCAATTCAGTTTTGAAAAGACTGAACTTGTCCTCGTCTAAGGGCTTTGTGAAAATATCTGCAATCTGCTTGTCCGTGGGGACATAACAGAGAGAGATGTCCTTGTTCTCCACGTGCTCCCGAATGAAGTGGTAACGCACTTCAATATGCTTCGTTCTGCTGTGCGATACCGGATTGTTGGCAATTGCAATTGCAATGGAGGAGTCGCAGTACATTGGTACTTCCTTGAACTGAAGGTCGTAGTCGGCTAGCTGGTTTCTGATCCATAGGAGTTGTGCGCAACAGCTGCCTGCCGAGATGTATTCAGACTCTGCTGTGGAGGTTGCTACACAATTCTGCTTCTTGCTGTTCCATGAGATAAGCCTTCTTTCGAGGAATTGACACGTCCCGAAAGTGCTTTTCCTGTCATCCCTACTCCCTGCAAAATTGGCATCTGAAAAACCTATTAGCTCGACATCATTGTTTCTCGGCAACCACAAGCCAAGATTGGGAGTACCTTTAAGGTATCTTAGAATTCGCTTTGCAGCGACATAGTGAGATTCCTTAGTGTTCACCTGATATCTGGCACAGACACATGTGGAGAACATGATATCCGGTCTACTGGCAGTAAGGTAGATCAGGGATCCAATGATGCTTCTGTATTTGGTTTCATCGAAAGGTTTACCTTTCTCATCCTTATCCAGAGACATAGTGGATCCAATTGGAGTCCTCATAGAGGTTGCATTCTCCATACCGAATTTCTTGAGGAGTTCATTTGAGAATTTCGTCTGAGAGATGAAGATTCCATCCTCATACTGTTTCACTTGAAGTCCCAAGAAATACTTTAGCTCTCACATACTGCTCATTTCAAACTTTCCTTGCATAAGTTTAGAAAACTTTTTGCAAAGATTGTTGTCCGTTGAGCCGAATATAATGTCATCGACATAGATTTTCACCACCAAAATCTTGCCTTTGACTTCCCTGAGAAACAATGTCTTATCTATTTTACCTTTAGAGAACTTGTTCTCAAGAAGAAAACTAGATAAACTCTCATACCAAGCTCATGGAGCTTGTTTTAAACCATATAGAGCTTTATTAAAAATATATACATGATTGGGATAAGTAGGATTGACAAAACCTGGGGGTTAAGCGACGTATACTTCCTCTTTCAGGTCTCCGTTCAAGAATGCTGATTTCACATCCATTTGATAGACTGTGAATCCTTTGTGCGAAGCATACGCCAGGAACAATCTAATTGCCTCGAGCCTTGCCACTGGTGCAAAGTTCTGGTCGAAGTCAATCCCCTCCTCCTGTCTGTAACCTTGAGCCACCAGCCTGGCCTTGTTCTTTATGATGACACCATGTTCATCCAGTTTGTTTCTGAAGATCCACTTGGTGCCAATCTCATTCTGCTTTTGTGGTCTGGGAACCAGCTTCCAAACGTTGCATCGCTCGAATTGATGCAGTTCATCTTGCATGGCCAAAATCCATGCCGCATCTTTGTTCGCCTCGTCGAACTTCTTTGTTTCAACCTGTGACAATAAGCTAAGATGCAAAATCTCGTTAATAGTACCTCTTCGAGTTCTGACACTGTCATGAGGATCTCCAATGATCTGATCTCTAGGATGATCCCTCACGTGCCGGAGCTCTAGAAGTCTGGCGTCTGGAGCTTCGACTACTTCTTGGGCTTCTCCTTCTTCTAAGAGATTTGCTCCATTTTGATCTTCAACATTCCCAGTTGACGTTGAGGTGGAAACTTTGACGTACTTAAGAGTTTCATCTTTAGCGGTCTCATCGAGACTCAGCTGTTCAAGTCGTGCACCTGCATCTTCAAGAATACCGCTGGAAGATTTGCTGTTAAGCAAGCTTCCTTCATCAAATACAACATTAATTGATTCTTCTACCACTAGGGTTTTCTTATTGAAGACCCTATATACCCAACTGAGGGTACTATAGCCCATGAATATGCCTTCGAAGCATTTTCACCAAATTTAGTACGCGGGTACTTCCCGTTATTGAGTACGTAGCATTTGCAACCAAAGATCCTTAAGTAGGACATGGTTGGTTTCCTGCCTCTCAGTAGCTCATAAGGCGTCTTATGATGATTCTTGTTGATCAATGCTCGGTTTTGTACATGACAAGCCGTATTGACCGCCTCTGCCCAGAAGTATTCTGGGAGAGAAGCGTCTTTCAACATTGTCGTGCAAGCTTCAATGAGAGTTCTATTTCTCCTCTCCGCAACTCAATTTTGCTGAGGAGTGCGCGAGGAGGAAAACTCATGAAAGATACCTTGTTCTTCACAAAACTCTGTCATAGCACCAGATTCGAATTCTGTTCCATGGTCACTTCTGATTTTGACCACTGAGCAGTTAAATTCGTTCTGAACCTGCTTGACAAAACTAGTGAAGATGTCAAACGTATCTGACTTTCGTTTTAAGAAGAACACCCATGTAAACCGAGAGTGATCATCAACTATCACTAGCTTATAGGACTTACCTCGCAAGCTATGAACTTGCATTGGACCAAACAAGTCCATATGCAGAAGATAAAGACATCGGGAAGAGTCTTTCTCTGCAATGCTCTTAAAGGTAGCCCGAGTCTGTTTGCCCATCTGGCATGCAGGACAGGGGCTATCTTTGATGCACTTCATAACGGGAGCATCCCTTACTAAGTTTTTAGAAAACAGCATACTAATTGTTTTAAAATTAATATGTGCCAATCTCTTGTGCCATTGTTCACAAAGAGATGCACTGCCTGTTGCCACTAGGCATACGGGGGTAGATGAATCTAAACTAAGAAAATTTAAGCAGAAGATATTTCTGCTCCTAATGCCTGTTAATACCGTCTCAGAATAGGCACATGATATTATCAGGCATTTATCCTTGCAGAACTTAACGTCATAACCTTTATCACATAACTGACTTACACTGATCAGGTTATGGTTTAACCATTCAACATATGCCACGTCAGTTATAGAGATTATACCGTTGGAAATCATACCGTAACCTCTGGTGACTCCTCGATATGACCCCCCAAAGATGACTTTGGGTCCATTCTCGACTGGAGTGTAATCACGCAGCAGGCTTCTTGTCCCAGTCATATGCCGGGAGCATCCACTGTCCAAGTACCATATTGGAGTTTTGGTGGCCTTTGGACATTCCTGCAAAACAAGATTAATTTCCCTTAGGAACCCAATCGAACTTGGGTCCTAGATTCTTGGTTAGCATACTCCCCCTCGGGTGGTTAACCCTACGAGTGGTCAGCCTCGCAATGCTAACATAAGGAGTCTCGTTATACCTCGGATTAAACCAACAATCCACGGCAAAGTGACCAACTTTACCACAACACCAACAGTCAAATCTGTTGTACCTCTTCCTAGGCTCCTGCTTTACCCGTGGAATGGTGGGTACAGCCGGGGCCTTGGATCTTGAGGTGGAGGGATCATAGTGATTGCAGTCACATGATTTCTTCACCTTCTGTTCCTTCAGTATAACAGGCTTGGCTTTTGGTGCCTACTTTCTATTATGGCCGCTAGAGAATTGATCATAATTTCCCATGTGGATTTCCTCATAAGGTGCCTTGAAGACACTCTCACCGAAGTTGCGGGGAAACGTCCAACCATCATATCGGCTCTTTGGCTTTGTAACCGAGGGCCGGAAATGATGACCAAAAGTTGACTCAAAGTCATGTTGGTTGCAGGGAAAGCTAGGCTTTCAGAACGCAACAGGACTGAGTGGGGCCTTTCCCTTTTCAGCAGCAGAGGCCTTCTTGGCGGCCTTATTCTTTCTCTGGTTCCTGTTTCTCCTGGATGAGGAACCAGATACCCCTACATGCCCCAAGCCAGCTCCTTTGGCCTGAGCAGAGAAGGTATCAACTAATGAAAGAACTGTTATTGGCATAGAGAAGCTCTTGACGATCTTCCTTTCTGCCGCAAGTTGTTCTTCCAACTTGTCGACTTCCTCCTGCTTAAGATCAAGGAGCTTAAGAGACTCTGAATGCTTTGAAGTCAGGTCCAGGTGCTCCTGTCGGAGAGAGATCAAACTGGTGATCTCTTCCCTTAACGAGACGCTCTCACCCTTAAGGAATTTCACTTCCTTTTTCTCAGCCTTCAATCTCTTACGGCACTCCTCGAAAGTGTTGAGCAGAAGCTCATACTTCTCGAGGAGCTCCGCTTCACGGGCCGAAAGGCTATCCTTAGGGTCATCATCCTGAGACTCAGGATTAGATTCAGAGTCGGAGAGAGAGGTGTGAGCTTTTACCTTCCCAGTAAATGGGGGGCATTCTCCTTCTGAGTCGGATTGACCCACCAGCCCGAAGTAGGCTTCTTCATCATCACTGGAGTCTGAGGAATCAGACTCACTCAGTGTCTTTGGCTTTTTGGCGATGTAGCTCCTCTCTTTCTTCTTATCTCTAGAGGACTTGTGCTCCTCTCCCTTCCCCTTTTCTCTCTTGCCTTGGTGGCAGTCGGCCACGACGTGTCCTGGCTTATTGCATCCAAAATAAATAATGTCATAGGAGCGATGTTTGTTCGGTTTAGAAGCATACCTGTCAGAAGAATAATTTTTCTTCTTATGCCTGGAGGAGGAGCCGTCTCTCTTTCTTTGATTCCTCATCTTGAGGAACTTCTTGAATTCTCGGGTGATGAGAGAGAAGTCTTCTTCAGACAACTCTGAGCTGGAGGAGCATGGCTCGGAGTCCTCTTCCTCATCCTTTTTCCCGGCACGGTATGAAACCGCACCCTTGCCCTTCCTGGAGTGAATGGCTTTTAAGGCCACAGTCTTTTCCTTGGCTGCAGCCTTCTCTGCTTCTTCTTCTGCTTTCCTGGTGTTCAGTTGGAGCTCATAGGACATCAGCTTCCCAAACAGAATTTGCGGATCTATTTCAGCAAGTCTGACAAACTCTCGGATGGCGCAGATCTTTGTGTCCCATTCCTTAGTAAGGGACCTAAGGAATTTATCATTAAGTTCACCATCAGTGAACACTCTTCCATATCCTTTGAGGGAATTGACAATCTTGAGGAAGTTCTCGAAGGTGACTCCGATCTCTTCCTTAGGCCCTTGTCTGAAGGCCTCATATTTCTGGTTTAGGAGGGATCTCCGATCAACCTTCACTTCATTAGTGCCCTCCATTAGGTTAATCAGGCAGAGCCAGATTTCCTTTGCTGTCCCGCAGTTGCAGAAATTCTGCATCATTGAGTCATCGACCGCGCTGACCAGAATGTTCTGCGCCTTCTTGTCAAGTCCCACCAGCACCATCTCGTCCTTGTCCATTTCAGAAATTTTCTTTGGCACTTTCTTGGTAGGATCAATGGTGGAGGCCTTAGTGGGGACATAAGGTCCCTCCTCCATGATCATGAAGAGTCGGGGATCGACCGCTTCCATGTAGAACCTAATCCTTTCCTTCTAGATAGGAAAGTTTAGCCTGGTGCACACTGGGATCTTGCCTGTGTACTTGAGTCCGTCCATAGTAGATGTCTACCTTCTTCTTGACACTAGTGGTAGGACCTTACTCAAGGTGTTAACCTCTTTGTTGAGTAACCTGGCTCTGATACCACTTGAAAGTCCACTTAGTGTCAACTACCTTCACATATGGGGGGGGGGGGAATAGGTATCTTGCAGTGTTTTTGCGGAATTAAAATTGTACCTGCACAAGAAAACAAAACAACACAGCACAGAAAGGACACAAGCAATTTATAGTGGTTCACCGATTTGGGTACGTCCACTTTCCCCCTTCGACCTATCTCCCAATCAGGGACGACTCGGTCACTTCACCAATGGGATTGAAATCCAATCCTTGCACTAACGGAAGGAACCCTTCCACACGTAGGAGTCACCACTCCCACAACACGGGTTGCACCCAATCCTTACAACTAGGGACCAATCGGTCTGTTACAAAGAAATTGAAAATAAATTGTATAAGAAATACAAACCACTTATGGAGACTAAGGTGTCCCTCTTCGTTCGACGACGTGTTCTTGAAGTCAACGAAGAGTCCACAACCCTAGATCTCAGTTGGAGAGAATCTCCCCGAAACCGGAGGCGGCAAGAAGGGCGGCGGCTTGGTTCTCGAGATCGGCGGCGACAACGGCGTGCTGCGGCTGTTCTTTGGAGATTCAATCTTCGTAGCAAAGCTAGCAAGATCTTCCAACGGTCACACTAGGATCGATCGTCTCGATCGATTCGGAAGGGGAAGGTTTTCCCGATCTACGAATCAAGAGACAAAGGATCTCTGGTTAGACGCGTGAGACGCAGTGCTTGGCTGAGCTTCTGTCGACGGGAGATCTGGAAGAAACCAAGATCAACGACGGCGATCAACTGCACGAGCGGCGACGACGACGGCGGAGAAGGATTTCCGATCTAGGTCACGTCGGCGGCTCGGCTTCTTCCTTTTTCAAAATCGTGTATTCGTTTTTCTGTCTTGTTGTCTTACTGTTCAAAAATACAGATGTATTTATACATTAGGTCTTCAAGATGACCGTTGTGGGCCCCACCAACAAGAAACCCCAAGCCCGGTTCAAAACAGCGCCAGCGGCTGAGTCCGGTCCAGCGGGTTCCAGAAAATTCTCCTAAGGCAAAGTCGGCGAGAATCGAAGGTCATTCTCGTCGAAGGAATTATGCCAATTGAGCTCGACGATCGTCATTCAGAGATCGACGATCTTCGAAGGATTTACGGCAAGCCGGAGCTCGACGATCGTTGTTCGGAGATCGACGATCATCATACGGAGATCGACGATCGTCGAAGGCAATAAGTCAACAAAGCTCGGCGATCTTCATTCAGAGATTCGGCGAGAATCAGTCAGTGATTCTCGACGATTTTGACTTAGCGACAGATAAGCACGCTCTGAGTTAGCCGGAGAGAATCGGCGAGAATCAGCTAGTGATTCTCGACGAATCTATCCGCCCATGGGCTGCTCTTTGACCCATCCTTGCTCCTTGTCTGCTCTTGCAATATCACAGCCCTGTACTTGAAAATAAGTACACTCCAATAGAGAGAGTACACGTAGGCCAACACACTGATCTGCTCAACGAGGGATTACGTCGCGCAGACTCGTGTATATTGACCTACTGCACCCTGACATTGGTGTGTACTTAGCGTGGAATAACTGCAAGCACAACTTAAAAGATTTCATCAAATACATTGTCTATTTACCTTAGCTTGTTTAGGGGCTTCTTCAAATCAGGTACGTTGTGGATACAATACCCAACATTAGCTAACCTTGAGTTAAATAACTTTCAAGTGGTATCAGATGGAGGTTACTCAAAAAGGATTTAAAAATCTGAGTATTCCTCCAAGGTTAGCTATAAGATAAGATTAAGGGGTCTGGAATGAACTATAAGGAGCTAGGGACTATGAAGTTGCCCATCTGCAAGAAGGAATGATTTGGCCTTTGGAAGCAAAGCATCAGACTGTTCATGGAAGCATCTGACCCTAGGATCTATGTAATAGTAGTGGAAGGTCCTTTTATCCCCACAAAGGCTTCCACCATAGATCCTACTGTGAGAGTGCCTAAGGCATATTCAGAAATGGACAGATATGAAGTGATACTGCCCACCATGGACAAAAGGGCACAAAATATTATAGCTAGTGCCATTGATGACTCAAACTTCCAAAATCTTGTACACTGCAAGACCTCTAAGAAAATGTGGGAGACCCTTGTGCTATATATAGAAGACTCTGAGGAAGTTAGACATGATAGAAAGTCCATGCTCAATCAAGAGTATGAGGCCTTCAGGTAAAGCAAGTCTAAAAAAGTTGATGATTGTATTGAACGGTTCTTTAGGACAGTCAATGAACTAAGAACCTATGTTAGGGTCTTCAAAAACTATGAGCTGAATGACAAGTTCCTTATATCTCTCACTAGAGATTGAGACACCAAGATCTGTGCCATTAGGGGAATGGCTAAGCTAGCAGGCACTCCTCCACCAACACTCTTTGGAAATCTACAGTACGTCCTATGAAATGCAGTTGGCTGCTAGACAAGAAGAGGAGAAGAGCAGACAATTCAAGTCCAAGGACAAGTCTGTGGCATTCAAGGCAGAAGCCACAAGAAGAAGTAGAAGAAAGACTCCCTCACCAACAAGGAAGGAAGCTGAATCTAGCTCAGAAACTTCTGAGCCAAGCTCATCAGACAACCACATGTCTGATAAAGATCTAGCTGCCTTCTCTAGGCAATTTCAGAAGTTCATAAAGAAGAAGGACTAGAGGAGTAGGCCATCTTCATCCTTTTATCACAGAAAGTCATCCAAGAATGATAGGTATGTCCTTAAAACTAGTAAATAAATTTATTTTAATGTCATCTGTTATTGTTGCAGCAAGGCTGGACATGTCATAACTGACTACGTAGTCAAAAGAAAGGAAGAAGATGAGAAGAAGAAGAAAAAGCATCACCATCTCCACAGGGGCAAGAAGGAGAAGTCCTTTGTAGCTAAGAAGGAGAGAAGCTGGACATATTCTTCATCCTTAGATTCTGAAGATAAAGAGGAAGAAGCCTATATAGGGATGATATCTATTGCTGTAGATCTAGGAGAAGAGGAGGAATATCATGCGGCTAGGATAGGAATCAAGGCCCCTCTGTCACATTCAGACAGTGACAATTAGGAGGATGAAGAAGACTATGGATGCCACGGTTTGATGGCAATGACTAAAGAAGAAAGAAGTCAGCCAGAATCAGAATCAATCAAGGTACAACCTATTTTCAATTCTACATCTTCCTCTAACTATGAGACCAGTCCAGATACTAGTGCATCTTCATCCAATGATAAAGATTGCTCAGAATCTGAGACTGATGTCAATCAATTGATTGATAAGTATGTACTACTCCTAGATGCTCTAAAGAAGAGCAAAATTCTTGCAAAAAGTCAAGCCAAGGATATAGAAGTCCAAATGCCTTATAAAACTCTTTATAACAATAAATCTATTGAGTTTTATAAAAAACGTCATGAGGTGTCTGAACTCAAGAAAAGTTTTGAGTGTCAGACTTTGCTTCTGGAAGAGAAGAAAAAGAATATTAGATATCTGGAACAAAAGTTCACAGAGAGATTGGGGATTGTGATTAACCCATCTCAGTCACAGGGTTAGTTGCTAAAAGCTGCTACTTGCCTAGTGCCTGGGAAGTTGGGTATTAATCACATCAATCATCATTTCAAATCTGAATTCCGTGATAAGATGATGGTGTTTCAGAAGGCAAATTCACCTCCTAAAACTATCAAGTTTATGCCACTCCAGAATGATCAATCAAATGTATGCTCCATCAGTGGGGTGAAGACACATGATCTAAGGAAGAGTGATACTATCCACTCTAGCCACAAAGTTTAGGAGAAGTTCTTTATATTTGGATCGAAATATCCTTTATCTAAGGAAATGAAAGAGTACACTAGATGGCAGGCTCCAAAAATACATCAGCCCCATTCTGGACCAGCTGTATTTAGTCCCTCAACACCTTCACTCAGGAAGAAGGGGAAGCATCATGCAATGCTCATCCAACAAAGTCTGGTGTTGCTCACTTCTCTCATGGATATTAATTTTCTGCTGGCCTAAAGAGAAGATACAACATTCACAAATGTTGTTATTGTGGGAAAGTGGGTCACTTTGCCATTGATTGTTGGCATAACCTGAATATGACTAGTGGACAGAATGGTGCTCAGCCTTGGCAGAGAGTTGGGCAAAAACTTTATGATGCTAACATGAACCTAGGACCAAGTTATCATTGGGTGCCTAAGGGTAAATGAACTCTGTTTTGCAGGATAATCCAAGTACCTGTCCAATTAATACTTGGTATTTGGACAATTGGTGTTCCAGGCAAATGTCTGGGACATGATAATTGCTCTAAGAATATACTCTAGGAAAAGCAACAAATTAAGTTTTAGGCTGCCATGAATGTAATCCTCAAAAGGTAGAGGAAGCAAGCCTCAAGGTAAGTCTCTCTCTGCTATATAGAGATTAAGTTTG
Source organism: Platanthera guangdongensis (assembly GCA_039583875.1). NCBI lineage: Eukaryota > Viridiplantae > Streptophyta > Magnoliopsida > Asparagales > Orchidaceae > Platanthera > Platanthera guangdongensis. The sequence continues at coordinate 227,569,084 of CM077150.1, forward strand.
CTAATTGATAGTTATGTTAGATGTGCTCAGGCTGAACCTAATCAAGCACACAAAATTAAAAATAATGATTCAATTATCTATACTGTTAATTTTTGTAGGCCTTATTTTAAAAGTCAAATATCTTATTAGCAAGCTTTAATGTAAACCAATGCATAAATTGGAGTGCCAATAGAACTGGCTCGTTAACATGTTAGGACCCCTTATACTTAAAATTAATAAAATTTTTATTAAGTCAAATTGAATGTACATCCAATCAGTGAGGGAAGCCACAAATTAAATATACAGTGAAGAAGTAGAAGAAAAGCTGAGAGGTAGAAGAATCAAAACATTAAATCTCCCGTTACATAACATGATGCGTAACGCAACTGGTTAAAATAAAATGTATAAGTTTTAGGCTGAGAATACTTAATTGATAATTGAACCCTTTAGGAATAAATAGAAAGGCGACAAGAGACGAAAAGCCACTCCACTCTTTAAAAGCCTTAACCCTAGCCGTCGAGACCAAAACCCTCTCAGCGTCTTGCCGCACTAGAACAATGGCGCCAAATGTCATCAAGGAGCTCCAGGAAGGATACGAAATCGTCAGGGATGGATTCAATCATGCCTCTCCAGAGATTAAAGCAATATTAAGGATGATTGAAATCATAGGACTGGAGTGCGCCCTGTCCGAACCCTCCACAATTCTTGAGAAAGAGTTAGTTGAATTCTTCTCAAACATTAAAGTGTCTTTCTCTCAGAACTCTCTAAAATCTGAGATTGAAGATATAAAAATTAAGGTAAACCCTAAGAGACTAGGAATGGCCCTTCATGTACCATTCGTCAACCCTAGCGAGGAAGAAGAGCTCTCCATCACAGACGGAGACAGTGCCCTCAAATGGTGTGGATACAATGAGGCCAAATCCTGGTCCCTTAAAAGAAAATTATTCAATCAGAGAGGCAAATTGCTAGTGGATATTGTTAGAAAAGACCTTATCTGCAAACCTGGATACCATGACACTATCTACAAATCCATGTTTGATGTCATGACCAGAATTATTCTGAATAGAAAGACCTCATGGTCTTCTCTCATCTATCAGAGAGTAGTAGACTGTATACCCTCTCCAAACATGAGTAGAGTTCTTTCCTTATACCTAGTGAGCACATATCCTAATACCTCCAAACAGGAACATGGGGTGAAGATTCATTACCTAAAGAGAATGGACATAAAGAATCTGGACAGATTCACTATGGTCTTACCAATGAGCCAACCTATAGAAATAAAGGACTACTCTAAGGGTACAAAGAAGAAATCTACTGAGGAAGAAAGAACCTCCAGCCCTGAACTTGAGCTTGGATCATCCTCTCCAGCTGATATTGGTGTGCAGTTTGACTTATCACTCAGTCAATCCTCTACAAACATTCAACTCCAGGACACTATAGTGCATGTTGAAAAATCCATGCCAGTCCTACGTCAGGACAAAGGTCAAAGATTGGCAATGAGGAAGAAGTTGCTGCAGAGGATGAGGAAGATATGACAGAAGATAACCATGAGCCTCTTGAAGCTTTAAATACTTATCTTGATAGATCAAGCCCGGAGAAGGATGCTCAGTCTGAGGGGGAGCATGATTAGATGGATCTGAAAAACTTGGATAAAGTTATCAACAGAATAGTTGAGTGTACACTCACTATAGGTAATAACCACACCCTATTAATTAGTAGTGTTAATACAGCTTTAGCTAAGGGAATGTTTCCTACTATAGGTGTTGTAGTTGAGGGGGAGCCTTCTTAGATCCTTGCTCAGAATGTTGTACCTCCTCCTATGAGCAATACTTCATCTACCCCCATCTCCAATGAGGAATTTCTAAATCAAATCAAAGCACTCTTGGATGCTCAGACCACAACCCTTAAGGAGTATGTTGATCAATCAGTTGCCAAACTGAGGGATGACTTGACAACCAAAGTCAATGAAAACAAAGAAGAAATCTCTCACTTAAACAAACAGGTCACCACCGGGTTTGACAGGGCTGGAACTTCTGGCATCAAACTGACCACCCTCATGCAATCCCTAAACATAAGCCATAAACTCTCTACAGCTGATGTACGATATGTCAAGAATTATGTAAGTACAACTGATGAGGTAATCAAGGGTGTAGTAGATCTTATGAATCAGCATATTACCAATGTTGCCTTCCAATCTATGAAGGAGGCAATACTTCCGAAAGATGAGCTGCTTGCTGACAATGAAAGAATATCCAACTCTATATCAAGCAAGAATGAAGCCAACACCACCTTATTGCAAAAGACCATCTATGAAGAAGGCAGAAAGGGTGAGAGTAGTCATGCTAAGACAACAACACTCATTGAAGATCAAGCCTTCAATGTAATTCAAGGCACCAGGGTGGCACTACACCTGCCCCTCCTGGACAGAAAGAGGCTAGAGGACCTAGACTTCCCAGAACAAGCTAGAATTGCACAGGATGCACAGCTTGCTGCTAGAAGAAAGAGGGAAGGATCTCAAATGGCTAAAGGGTTCATGTCAAACAGGAGAGCTGAGAACAGAGATGATCCAGATTATAAACAACTAAGTAATGCCTCTGAATCCATCATTATCAATGCTTGGGTAAGCTATGGAAAAATTTTTAAAGAATATCGATAGTGCATATCCTTCTGAGGAATGGATAAAGCATCTAGAAAGAAATTCCCTAAGGGAAAGAGTTTTCAAAGAGAATCTGGTAAGGACGAGCAACCCCAAGAAAATGCCTTCCAGATATATTCCAAAGCCATTCCTCTACTTCAAGAGGCAGAAGAACAAAGCAAGAAACTTGAAGAAGACTACTGCAACCAAGGATGCTGGTGCAAGTTCATCAAAGAATAGCTGATAGAAGACTACAAGACTTAGGCTTATTTAAAAATTGTCTAATCAATGTTTTGTAATGAATCTCAACAGTGTAAAAATTTCAAATTTCTATCAAGGAAATGAATATGTTTTGGGTCTGACTACATTGATGTGACAAATGTGCATGAAATTTTCACTTACATGTCTGTGGTTAATAAATAAGTTATTCCTTGACAGATATCTTATAATCGCAAATTTTATCTACTACAGTTTGACTAAAGATATCTAAATTAGTTAATGATTAGGTTCATCTTGATCATTATGTTTATCTAGTTAATGGTTAATAAAGCTTTGGTTGTTAATCATACTATCACATTGTCAATGATTAATAATTCACCTGTACCATTAATCTTTCAATCATAGTGGTAAGCCATCTCATCCAGGGGGAGTTATCCTGTACTGGGTTGGCTAGTTATCATGATAATGTTATCATTAGACCTATCATGATATTTCTTATGTTGATGCACCTTAGCATGGATGGGTGTTCAGACTTCTTCAAATAGAGGGAGATTGTTGGGAATTATGCCCTACAATGTTCCTCGGGATTTGAAGGGGCATCACTAATCATGTTAAGGAGCATAATGTATTTAATGTGTGCTTTAGTTCATGCATGCAGGTAGTCCATGATTGGACAGGTGAAGAAAATGAGTTTGGTAGTAAAACTCAAATTTCATCGAGCTCAGCTCGAAGTTCGTCGAGCTCAGCACGCTGGTCGTCTAACTCAACTCAAAATTCCGTGGTATAAGCACAAGAGTTCAGGTTTAAAATTTTGTCGAGCTCAACTTGAAGTTTGTCGAGCTCAGCTTGCAATTCGTCGAGCTCAGCATATAAATCATCAAACTCAGGTCAACACTTACTAAGCTAAAGCCAGAAAAATCAACTAAGGAAAAAAGAACTGAGACCGCTGAAGAGATCAGAGTTTGTCGAGCTCAGCCCACAGATCATCGAATGTAGCTAAAGCCAGAGAAACTGATGAAGGCAAAAAGCGCTGAGACCGTTGAGATAGCTGAGAAGAAGGCGTTGAGACCGTTGAGATAGTTGAGATAGCTGAGAAGATGGCGTTGAGAGAGCTGAGACAGCTTAGACAAAACTAGCTAGATTTATCTAAGTCCAGATTTATTGAGTGTAGCAGGTTCACTCAACGCTTCTAATAAATAAAGAAGAGCTGAGGCAGTTAAGAGGAAATCTGCTGAAATAGAAGATAGTCTCGACTGAGAAGCAATGACCGCTGAGATAGAATCGCTGAGACAGAGACTTGTCTCAACTAATAAGCAGAAAGCGTTGAGACAAAGGCATGTCACAACTATTAAGAAGAAACCATTGAAACCGTTAAGACAGAACCGCTGAGACAAATCCAGAGAAAATTCACAAGTCTAGAAGCGCTGATAGCCAAGATAGAAGGCATTGAGTGACTTAACATCACTCAACGCTTCATGGATTTCTGGAATAATTTCTAAGTCCAGATGGTGATGACCTTTGCTGACATCATCAAAGTCAACTCACATGTAGCTGTTGAGGGAAACCTGCAGTGGTGCCGAAAGCTGCCTTGTTCTTTTCTGAAGATGGTGGGGCTCACCAAACCTTCGCTGGGGCCCACATACAAGTGTGCCGTTGATTCAAATCAACAGATATAAAAAGGAAAATGAAAAGGGATTAGGTCAATGAACAACGAATGGAAAAATAAAGCAGAAGAGATAGAACAGAAAAAGAAAATAAGAGGCAGGTAAACATCATCTTCTCCACCAAGCATGAAATGTAAAGTCTAGCAGGGATAGCCGCCAACGCAAATGAAGTTAGCTGAGCTCTTAAAACTCAGCAAGATAGTTCGTTCAAGAACAGAAAAGCTGATACTTCCATTCAGCGAGCTGGTTGCTGCTCTTCTGTGCAGCAAAAAAGAGATGCTTGTAGAAGAGGACTAATTCCTTCTGCAGCAAGTGTGCTGGACTGAAATCTGCTCAGTCCAGCAAGGTTGACTCAGAGAATTATCTTTGAGTCAGTTGTTTATTTTTCTTAAACTATTCTGTATTATTTTCTTATAGGATTCAGTTTATCTGAATCTGAGTGTAGGGCACTTTGTGCCTGAGGTATATGACAAATTAGTCACTGAGGTAGGTGCCCTGTTGGGGTACTGAGGTAGGATCTAAGTGTGGATCTTAGCTGTAGGGATTTATTGCCTAAGGTAGGAGAGTTTTGCTCTCTGATGTAGGATCCAAGTGTGGATCTGAGGTAGGGTTGTCCTCCCTTCCTGAGTGTAGGGCCTTATGCCTGAGTTAGGTGACTGGAGAGTCACTGTGCTGTAGGTGACAAATGTATCACTAATTTGTATGCCTTGGAGGAGGTTGACATGTTGCTACCTGGTTGGGGTACTGAGTTGTAGGAGTGCTGTAGCACTCTGAGAGTAGGGATGTGTGCCTAAAGCTGTAGGGCTGAAGAGCCTGAGTTGTAGGACAGAGAAATAAGGTTGAGGTAGGTGATCAGTGGATCACTAAGATGTAGGAGTCCTGTAGGGCTTTAAGGTAGGAACCCTTATGGTTCTGAGTTAGATTCGGTGAAGAATCTGTGTAATAGGCTGAGTGCCTGAGGTGTAAACTCCGAGGAGCATTTTGGTGGAGTTTGTGCCTAGTCCAACAAATCAGTTGGATAGGTGGGAGGGAAAGTGGATGTACCCAATTGGGGAACCTCTATAAATCCTTGTGTTTGTTGTGTGCTTGTTTTCTTTTTTAATTACAGGTGCTAAGCACAAGCTCTAGATAGTATAGGTTGATTGAAAACAACAAAAGAATTAGGAAAACTTCAAAGACCTATTCACTCCCTCTAGGTGATTAGTTAAGCTTGAGTTAAATAACTTTCATCAATGCACCCTCATACTACTTGAGCAACTGTTCAAATAATACGCACTCTCCTTTCTACCACTTAATATTTAAGTGGAGCACAACTAGCAGCACTTACCTCAAAATATAGTGCCTCTTTATCTCCCCCTTATGTATTGCTACACATCTCCCCCTTTCTGTCTTCTTCAATAGGAATATCTATTGAGGTATGAGAAAGGATCATGGGAGAGATTATCTCTTGATCCTAGTCAAATTCCTATGTTGATAACACTAAGGAAATTATCCTAGTGATCAATCTACAAGATTGGGAGTCATTCCTTTTATGTTGATACATTGAAACAACACAACACCGCCTCACTTAAACTTGTTGCCCACATAGTTCCACTTGCTGATGTTTTATCTACAGAATCAACATCCACTTGTGGTGATATAATTGATACACCACATCAATGTAGCCCCTTGGCACTTGAGTGAACCATGGATCCACTTGAGCTGGCTACAAGTTCTTCCTCTTCTCATAATCTCCCCCTTGGTCATTGTATTGTCCTTAAGACAAAATGATCAGCAGTTGTGACAGCTGATCTACTGCAGTAGCTTCCTGCTCCCCCTCAACTGAATCATCCTTTGTCAGATTCCTGGTATACATTCTAGTCTATGCCAGTCTGGATACCACATGATGGTCTTTATAATCTTGATGTCACATTAAGGACTTATCTACCTGTGAGAAAGTAAGTCCTGCAACACAAACTAGAGATTGGGGCTGCTGAAGCTACCCTAAGTTTCACGTGCCAAACTCAATCAAGAGGGTGTTGAACTTGACTTCATCTAGTGGCATGATAAACATGACAGGCACTTGTCACTACTAGAAAAGTCAGTATTGGCTACACTTTTTTTGGCCAGGGTCTATAATTCGTGGCTAATACACTGCTATTAGCCACGATTAAAAAAACCGTGGTTAAATGTTTTTTATAACCAGGGTTGTATATTTTGTGGCTATTATAGATATATTAGCCATGAAAAATAATAATCATGGCTAAAAATTACTTATTAGCGAGGGATTTTTACATGGAATTTTCATTTCCCGCTCGATCCCGCCCTTGTACTCGATCTGAGAGGAGCCATTTCTTTTTCCCTCAAGTCCCGATAAACATTTCATCCCTCCCGTCCCCCGACATCGATTTCGATTTCCTCCCTCCCGTCCCCCGAAACCCTTTCGACTTCTGACGAGAGAGGAGCTCGAAATCCCGCCGAGTTCATCCCTGTCGGCCCTCTTCGCCGAGTTCATCCCTGTCTCCAGCAGTCGGCCGTCTGAAGATTCCCCCAACTACAATTTCGCCGACCTTTCTCCTTCCCTTGGCTTCAATTTCAACTGGATCTAGGTATTATAAATCTATTTTTTTTCTTTTCCTTCCCTTGATGACTGCAGTGTCTTTGTGCTCAAGTACATGAGGAGTATAGTTTCCCCTTCGAGAGTTAATTGGAAAGAACCCCAAAAGTGGCAGACACAAATGCCCAGATTTCGGGGGAAAAATGCAGTTGAATTATTCTAGACATTTCTGAACATTCCTCCTTTACATTAGTTGTTTACTAACAAGATTATATTTTTGTGACCTAATTGGTCTTTTAGGACCTAGCTAAACATGCTGATTTGATTGAATGAATTATATTTGGCTTTGTGTTACTTATTTCTATTACAAGTGATGTAACAAAAATATAGTTGCTAATTATTTTTCTATTAAGGATTTGATTAGTTGTTTTGATATAGTGGTAAGTGGTTATTAAAGACCTATAACAAAATCTCTGTTATTTCTATTAGTTGTCTTGATGTAACAAAAAATTTTGTTTTTGCAAACACAAATATTTCTATTAAGGACGTGATTAATTGTTTTGCTGTAATTGAATGAATATTTCTGAACAACTTTATGTTTTGTACCTATTTCTATTAAAAGTGATGTAACAAAAATATAGTTGTTATTACTTGTTTGTTAAACTCTCAAGTAGATTAGAAGTGATGCACCAATTTCAGTCTTGCTTTGATCATTCCGTTTTTTGCCGCTATTTCATTCCCCCTCCGGCTAGTGAAAGATAATAAAGTCTATACTCATCTTATACAAAATGTTGTTAAGAATTATTTGAAAGTTGTCTAAATTATGATTCCTCGCAATGGCATGTGCGCTTTGATCATTCTCTCTCAATATAAAATTATTCTTCTAAGATTGGCATCTATAAATATCATTTATAAATGACCATTATGCTTTGTTTAAGTTGTGTTTAGGCTCCAGTGAGTTCTGACAAAATTCCACCGCCATAGAATGTATGTTTGACATGACAACGGTTATGGCCGCCGCCATGAAAAGAAAATTAGTTTTGAACATAAAATCCTCAAGTTATGCACAACTCTTCAACATTATAGGAATCAAAATTTTTTATTGTTGTTTTATTATTTTGGTAGAATCATTCCACTATTACACTATTACTTCTCTCATACTTGAGTCTATTATGCTTTGCAATACCTTCTGGGCTCTCGATCAAATCTGTAATATATTTGCATTAGTTATTAGTAGAGAGCCAAAGGATTTAATTTTCCCGACTAAACTTTCAGATTTAGGCTTCGTTTGGGGGGACTTATTTTCACCGGTCAAGCGGTTACGTCTGCATGGATCGGACCTTAGATCACATGGATCGGAACTTAAATTAAGGTCTGATTCATGCGATCTTAACTGCTTGACCGGTGAAAATAAGTCCCCTCAAACGAAGCCTTAGTACCAATTCATCAGTCTTATAACTCAAAATGTGTATGGATTAGTTTGAATTGAGAGTTTGGAAGTTGTCCTTGTCAAGCTCAATAGTTTGCCTTTTTTGAGTCTAAATTCTAGATTTGTATTTTCCTTAACAATATAGAACCTTGGAGTATCTAAATTTTTCTTGTAGTATTGAAAATTAAACATCACAGATTGTTTGGCCGCACAAAATTCAATAATTCATTTCTTTATTTATTTACTATCTATTTGTTTTTGTTTAAGGCAATGCATGTTTGCTTAGATATGTGCTAATTGTTGGCTGTAGGCGCTCTCAACTGCTAAAGATATTGATTTCAGCCTCATTGTTTCCTGTTGAAAGCAGTCCTCCATTGAAGAAGGTGAAGTTCCATCCTCAACAGGAGATCTCACTTTAATTGTCTTTCAGTAAACATAGTGTAAGTAATTTAATTATTTGCATAGAGTTGGATGGAGACATTTATTCTTAACCTCATAAATATTCCAGGTGGCTGTTATTTTCCGGGATTCCTTGGTCATAAACTTAACCAATGTGATGTTCTGCATTTTTTTGTTTGTAGTATGTGCTCCCAGCATTATTGTTGCTGAAAGGGTTGTATTGAACTTCATGAAATGAATGAGTGGTATAGCAATCTTTTGTATTATTTATTACATTTTTGTCTTAGAAAAGGTAGGCAGTGAATGCAATCTTTAATTATAGACTTGTTGTCTGAAACTGGGATTTCCCTTGTTTCCTTCATCGTAGTGTCATGAAATTTCTGATTGCTATTCAAGCCTACTGACCTTAATTTTTATAATGTCCCTTATTTCCTTCATTTGTGCATCCTCTATATTTGAGCTTAGCAAGTAAGATTGCAGCATATTCCTTCTTGATATTATGTTTGTTCAATGAAGTATTCTTCTTCTAAGTATAACTAGACCCTAAAAATATAGTTGTTTTTCTTTATAGTTACCTGCAGCACAGTGAGAATGCCGTGAATGAGAACCTAGTGCTGGAACCTCCATTGGTTGAGCTTGCCAATCAACCGAACATAAGTTCAACTCTACTTGGGTTTCCACTGCCTAATATATTTCATTTGTTTACTTTTTTTCCTCGAACTGTATGTGCGTGCATACTTGGTCGATTTTTTCTCAAATGAACTCATGTGTCATTGTATGTCTATTCAGATCATCACTAACAGTTTTGGGGCTGGCGAATGAATCCCAAAAGTCGAGCCAGGCACAACAGATGACCCAGAGTCAAGCTGCCTGCATAGCCAGCTCTGCTGATGTTCCTACAACTAAACCAATTTTTCATACCTATTTTATAGTTATGTGGGATTCTGACTTAATGCTTCCCAATTGTCACTTACAGATTTCCAAGACACTTGTAGATTGATTATGCAAGCTGCAATTTTTGTGTTCAATTTTGTTATCTACACTTATAAGGACTCTAGTTGGGTGATGTATAAATTACATTTTTTTAAGTTAAAGTAATGGATATTTGTTTTTCATGGGTTTGGTTTCAACATTGTTTTTTAGTGTTAGTATGACTGCTTTATGGATTAGCATTACATTATTTTGAATATGGTTTTTTTAAAAAAAAACATAAATTAGTATTTGCCACGGCTTAAAACCGTGGCAAATAGTTTTTTAAAAATGATGAGTTTGCCTTTAGCCAGGGCTTCATACCGTGGCTAATAGTTGGCTTATTTGGCACGGGAAATAACCGTGGCAAATAGTTTATTTTAACTCATGAAACCGTTTTTGCCAGGGATTAAAACCGTGGCTAAAGGTAAAGATATTAGCCACGGCAGTTTTTTTCCGTGGCTAATAATATTAGCTACGGCGAATCCGTGGCTTAAAACATTTAGCCACGCTGACTTTAGCCACGGATTTTTCCCGTGGCTAGACCGTGGCTAAAGCTTTTTAGCCACGGTTTTGGACTTTTTGCCAGGACAATTTGCCCTGGTCAAAAGTCTATTTTCTAGTAGTGTCAGTCGGGACAAACTCAGGATTGAGTTCTTCCTTATGCTCCCAAACTTATTGATACTTAATCTACATATGCATAGTCCTGCTATGACAGACAGGATTCCTAGAAACTTAGATTACACTAGTAGAATATCAATATAAAGAAGTTCTACTTATTTGGAGGTTATGGTTCTGGAGCTATAGCAGGATTCTCATCAGTTGATCAGAGCAGCTCCCTTGTACCATGATCACTTCTTGCTGAGCCTGGTCTTTTCCTTTCCTTAAGCAAAAGAATTGCCTCTAGCATCTACTTTTTGTTCATGCCATAATGCACCATTTTTGCATTGGTAACTCAAGCTTCCTTCTCTCCTAGATCATTGCCTTCATCCTTGATCATGGCCAGTTACCACTCCCATAGTGATTGTACCACTTGTATCCTTCTTCTTGGCTTCAGCTTTCTGATCAGGAATTTTGTTTTGATTCTTTGCTCCCCCTAGCTATTGCAAATGATACTAATGGTGAAGCTATCAGCTTCCTCTTCCCATGAGGCTGAATTTTCTCCTACAGCTGCTAGACTTGATTCCATTTGGTCCTTAAATGATCTTTCCTTAAATCATCGTTTCATGCTGATACGAAGTCTTTCTTAATACTGCTATTCTAGTAGGAATGTGATGACTTGTATCAATAATAGTTGTAGCAATCCAGTTGTTCTAGTAAACTGATTGGCTTACCATCTTCCAGCAGGTCCCATCACCTGGGTAGTTTCCCTCTAAACCTCTACAATGTCCATGGGGACAATCTGATACTCAGCAGTAATGCTTATCTATTCTGTGTCGGGGGAACTTTGGGTAAGATTCAAGCTTGTCCAGCAACCTTGACTGAACATACTCCCCATCAGCATTTGCACAGATCCTATCCTTATGACTGTCAGTAATCATTTCAGTTGAGGATATTACTTGACAGTTTTACCCTTCTGTATAGTGAGTATGATCAGCTAAGTATAGTGTGCCTCATCCTTGCTGTTCACAAAGGAGCTACTCCTAGTGATTTTCCTCAGTGATGAGTACACTCTACTTGTTCTTCTCCTAGTTTGCTGGTGTGGCAGCAAAGCTTAGCCCAAACAAACAATCTTGCTGGCTGGATTTTGCAGGTCTTTGTCCAAGACTTGTGCACTTTATCCATCTTTAGGAATGCACACTACATCCTTATCCTTGGGGTGTGAACCATAGGAAAACTTCCTTGTTCCAGTCCAAGTTCTGGAATATCTTCTGTCCAAGTACCACATGGGGGATGGACACTTAAACTAACCTGCAAAACAAAATTATCTTACCTTAGGACCCCAATAGGTATTGGGTCTTAGGTTCTCATTAGAGTGAAATCTAACTTACCTACCTGCAACATTTCTGACAGGTAGGCAAACTCTTACCCTTGCTAATTTTCTATTAGAAAATAAATTTTATAGAGGCAAGATTGATAAAACTTTATTTTCTAGAAATCATAAAACTGAAATTTTACTAGTTCAAATATATGTTGATGATATAATTTTTAATTCTACTGATTCCAAACTTTGCAAAAGATTCTCTGACCTAATGCATTCAAAGATTGAAATAAGTAGCATGAGTGAATTATCTTATTTTTTTGGCTCACAAGTAAAGCAAACACTTGATGGCATCTTCATATCTCAATCTAAATATGCTAAAGTTCTAATTAAAAGATTTGGGATGCCAGATGCTTCTTCTATGAAAACACCCATGCCTATTAATGTTGTAGTTGATAATGATGATCAAGGCAAATTAGTTGATCAGAAAACATATAGAACTATCATTGGGTCTCTATTATATTTAACAGTAAGTAGACTAGATATTATGTTTGCAACCTGTATTTGTGCTAGGTTTTAGGTTAACCGTAAAGAATCACATATTACCTTAGTAAAAAGAATTTTAAGATATATAAAGGGTTGTCCTAATCTAGGACTCTAGTATCCTATTGATTTGGGATTTGATTTAACTGGATTCACAAATGCTGACTATGCTGCATGCAAAGTTGACAGAAAAAGCACATCAGAAACTTGTCAGTTTTTTGGTGATAGGCTTGTGTCGTGGTTTTGCAAAAAGAAAACATATGTTTCTACTTTAACTGTTGAAGCTGAATATAATACAGCAGGTAGTTGTTGTTCATAGATTTTATGTATTGAAAATCAACTACTAGATTATGGTTATAACTTAAATAATTCTATTATTTACTGTGATAATACCAGTGTAATTTTTATTACTCTAGTCCTTCATAGTAGGACTAAACATATAGAAATAAGGAACCACTTTATCATCAATAATGTGGATAAGAATAAAATTAGTCTTGTATTCATACCTACTGATTTACAAAGAGCAGACATTTTCACCAAACCATTAGATGAAAAGAAACACATTTTCTTATTAAATCAATTAGGAATGATTGATGGAGAAACATTAAATTGATTTTTGAACGGAGATCGGCGAATTATGATCCTTTCGTAGAACGGAGTTCGACGAATTGTGATACTTTCATCGAACGAAGATCAACGAATTGTAAACCTTTCGTCGAATGGTGAATTGATAACTTTTCGTCGACCAAAGACCGATGAAGTATGAAATCTTTTGTGAACCTTTCGGCAAACGGAGCTCGACGAATTTTGTACCTTTCGACGAATGATTTTTCATCCTTTCAACTTCTAAAAACTTATATTATATTTTCATTGAACTCCGTCCCGCGCATTCTCCATTTATCTTCTCTTGCACTTGATCTTTTTGTTTTATTGGCAAATGGCGGTGTTGCAAGAGATTCTCACAGCGATGAAGTTTGATGTAGGATTCGATATCGACATGGACTCGTTTCAACATTCGGATCAAATCTTTCTGGACATTTTACAACTTTTTGAGACACAATATCTACATAATTTTATGACCACCAGAATCAAGCTCCCCATCACAGAAATAAAGGAATGGGTCTACACTACAAAGATTCAAGATTTACAACCATTACTTGATCAATATCAGGTCATCAGGTTTCACTTACCCCTGCAATTTTATCTGAAATTTTTGGATTAGTGAATGGAGAAGAAGAGTTAGAATTATCTAATACAAAATTTGATGTTATGCTAGATAGATTGGGTCACTCACAAGGAAACCCTAATCACTTGTTAAAAAGGAATTTTTCCCTGGAATACTAATATCTAGCCGATGTGGTTGGAAAAGTTCTTCTGGGCAAACACTCAGCCCATGACTATGTCACCAGGCACCAATTTCTATTGATGTGTGCTTTGGTTGACTAGAAGAACATTAATTGGGGCATGGTTCTGTTTGATTCCATTAAGAAGAAGATTAATAAGAACGATGTGTGCTATGGAAGAATTTTTGGAATATTTATCCAGACCAAATATCCAGAGATCTTGGTCTCTCAAACTGTGCATATTAATGCATCCATGAAGATCACCTCTGCTCTATTTGAAAAGTGGGAAAGGGTGATTCCTAAACCATCTAGGGTTGAATCTTCTAGAGCAGCTTCTAAAAGTACTAGGGCTATCCCAGCTACTCTCCCTTCTCCATAAGAAGATTCTCACCTTGTATCTTTCACTCCACAATCTCTACATCATTCCCCTAGTCCTTACACACCACCTACTCTACAAACTAATTTTTCTGAAGAAATTCCAGCCTCAGTCATTCATGTAGACTCCCCAACTCATCAGTTACCTCACTCATCTCCACCTCATTCATCTCCACCTCACATATCTCCATCTCACTTGTCTTCACCTCACATATCTCCACCTCACATATCTCCATATCACTTATCTCCATCTCACCTAGTTCCACTTCAAGTACCCATACAAGAGATAATTCCTAATGATATTCCTCCTGACATCAATCCTACCTCTATACCACAAGCTTTCTTTATCTGTACAAACTGTGCAAATAGATCAGCTCCCTCTTCATCTACTCAAAATCCATCCTCTGCATCTACTTAGAATGCACATGAGTTTATATATCTAGATTTTTCATCAATTGCTACTGAACTTCTTGATTTCATCACTCCTACACTCAAGAAGCTATTGGATGAAGCTATGGCTCCTGTTGTGGCTTCTATTTCTGAACTCTCTTCTAAAGTTACCTCTTCCAATTTTGTCACTTCTTCTGGGGGACTAGATTTAGTTTTCCCTGGATCTAGGCAGGGGGAGATGCTTAATGAAGAAGCTACAAATGAAGAAGAAGCTCCAGTTCCAGTTGCAGCAACAAATGAAGAAGCCCCAGGTCCCACAGCTGATTTTGTTGAAGTGCCTAATACAGAAATGATAGTTGAGGATGTGTGTTCAGACCCTCCAGAGGTTATTACTGTTGGTGATCTTATCATTAATCTCACAGTTAATTTATATTCTTTATTATCAGATTTTGATTAACTGTACAACCATACTGCTAGTTTACCAAATCAAAATTTTGAAAAAGATCTTTCTAGAGCAGTAGTATACTAGTCTGCTCCTATTGATACTTTTGCCTTAGAACAACTTTTAAAAGATATTTTTACCAATTTTGATTCATTCTCACAACCTATGATGATTGATGATCCAGTCCCACAGACTACTATGATTGATGATACAGTAAATATTCCTTAGCAGATTCATTCCCATCCTAAGTGGGATGAATATCCAATGCGTACATCTGATGAATTATATAGTACGGATAAGGAAGATCTAGATAGGTTAGTTAAACTAATTGATGAGTTATATGAATACCCAGAGGTTCAGTCTGATGATAATATAGATTCTAATGAATCAGGAGATTCTACTTCTAAGAAAAGAAAATGCAGAAAAAAGGCTCAAGCTAAGGCTGCTCCTCAACCTTCTTCTACTGTTGATATCCCCTACTATATTTTGCATGGGATAACTCTTACTCCAGATTATCCAAGTTGGATGAGGTATTCTAAAAATAAGCAGAAAAGGAGAAAGAAAATGAAAATACTTCATTCACATCCAAAATATTAGAGTTGTCCTCCTCCTCCTCCTCTAGCAGAAGGATCTACAAGTACTTCATCTTCTTCTCAGAAGTCCACTTCTCACTCTTCTAGAATAACACAGTACAGGCAAGATAGACCTACAAGGCAAGACAAACATGCATGGTTTGATACTTATGGAAGACAAAGAAGTCAGCAACATTCTAGTCAAGAGAGGCTAGCCTCTCCAGTAATTCAACCAGAATTGGATCCTGTGTACAGAATGGCCAGGTTCAAAGAACAAGCTACTCTTGCTACGATAAGGAAGACAAGAACTGAAGGTAAGAATACCTCTCAGTTTTTTACTATGTCTTCATACATGCAACAAGAATTGGATAGATATTAGAAGAAAAGTTTGTTTAATGTTGATAAGTATATGAGCTTGCATCCAGAAGCTGTAGTTCCTACAGTCTCCTCCCAAAAGATTATTGGTTCTCAAGATCTGAAGCTAAGTAAAAGAGAATTAGATGATCCAACAAGGCAACTGGTCTTTACCAAATCTTCTTCAGAGCCTTCAGCTGATGCATCTTAGAAGAATTACTAACTTTAATTATGTTTTTATTATTGTTACAACTTTCCTTTAACTTTTTATATATCTGCTGAACATTCAAATTCTGCCAGATAATTTATGCTTTGAGTTTTTCTTGATAGTATCCTCACACAAATAGGGAAAGATTGTTGGAACACCTTATTACTGATTTGGGCTAGGATTGGTATTAGGATTTTTATTTTGACCCAACTTGTATAGACTAGGATCATACTGTATTTCCAAAGTTATTTCAGAAGGAATTCCAGAGATGCTCAATTCAACGAACTCAGAACTCAGTTTGATGAACTCTGAACTTAGTTAGACTAATTCAGATCTCAAACTCTGAGCTTAGTTCGACAAACCCTTAGCTCAGTTCGATAAACGCAGAGCTCAGCTTGACGAAAGTAAAGCTCAGTTCATCCAAGCTCAGTTCGATAAAATCCAGACTCAGTTCGACGAATTACATGCCGAGTTCAACGAATCAGACAGTTTTTATATTAACATAAGGCAAAATGATTTCAAATATTTGGTAACTGAAACTTTGATATTTAATGATAAATATTCTATTGAATATAGCCGTTTAAGGCAGAATTAAATATGGATTTATCACAGAGTTTAAAATCTAATTAATTCCAAGGCAGTTACAAATTCTCAAGGGATTCGGATGTTTCAGAATCGTTTTATATTAAATATTAAAATCATCTCTGACTGTCTACATATATATAAAAGATTGCTGCTTCACTAGTCATGTGGTTTTTCAATTGGACACACAGAGACAGAGATATACTTTCATTCTACTTCAGACTCTCCTTGAGACATCAAAATACATATCTCTCTCAAACATCTATTGGAGAGGAACAACATACAAGAAGGCCTACATCCTGAAGAAAAGTCTCTTCCCTTGATCACAAATTCTATTCAAATCAGGGGGAACTTTTTGCAACATCATCCACTAAGTGTTCTCAGAGATTCTTGAAACAGAAGACAACATCTAACTAATTTAGTTTATTCTTTAAAATGTGTATAGGGTTCTAACTCCCTTCAAAAGTTAACACTTGGCCCATAAGTCACCTAATCAAAAGACTTAAGTTTGTTTGTTGGGTACTTGATCAAAAGTCGAAAGGGTTGCTATATCTCCCTTAGAAAATAAATCTCCTGATGATAGGGCACCTGATCAAAAACCTGTAGTGTATTCCTACCAGAGTGGTAGAAGAGTAGACGTACCCAGATTTATTGGGGAACTACTATAAAATCCTTGTGTCGTCTGTGATTTTTTATTTCTTCTTTCTGTGTTGTGATTATCATATATATATATATATATATATATATATATATATATATATATATATATATATATATATATATATATATATCACTAATTCTTTAAAACTACACTAAAGATAAATTAAAGTTTTAAAATACACTATTAACCACCCTATAGTGTAAACTTAGCTCTATACATTCACTTTCATTGTGGTACGACTATACCCAGAAGTGATAGGATCGACCACTGTCACCGGCGACCACATCCGTGAGTAATACAGTGCTTGCTACCCTATTGTAAGAGATGTAGTCAAACTCTGTTGACATAGTGAGTTAATGCCGGTTATAAACACCTGCTTGATTGCGTGCTAGCTTGTAAAATTTCTAATAAATAAATGTTTTTGTGGTTATTGCTTACAGGTATTTGTTGTTGTACCTGGCTCCTAGCTATACACTGTTTAGTTATATATTGCTGCTATCCTATGTTGCTACAGCTATTTTTTTTATAATACTCACTCTCATCCACAAGCCTTAAGGATCTTGGGGAGGAGGTGTGTATCCCCTTGCCTTATGAGTAATATATTGCTTCATATCCTTTTTAGGAGACAGAACAGCATGAGGCCCGGCGGCCGCGTGAGAGTGTACCAACTATAGATCCCACACGAGCCGACACATCAATCTCTTCCTCCGACTTCAGAGACGTGATTCCTTAAAGCAGTGCGTAGAGTTTAAAAAGTTTAATAATAGTAGTTTTGTCAAGCCTAATGGGTCCTTAAGTATAAACAGCTAGCTTTGCTATTGTAATATATATATATATACATACAACCTTCTTGTTTAGTACTCAAACCTGTTGTACCTTTGTTTAGGTACAACCCTGGGTGGATTATCTACTGCAGCCTTCTTGTTTAGTACTGGGGCTTTGCCCTTTAATTTGGACCTAACTGTCAAGGCAGGTTTTGTAAACCCGAATCCAGTCTTACCCTTTTGAGGTACAAACTCATCTATCAAAGGTAAAACAGATTTTGGTTTAGAAAAACTTGCTACAATCTCTCTCTCCTTCTGAAGTCTAGCCTCCAGATTTCTAATTTGATCATTCTTAAATGTAATAATACCCATCGGAATAACAGTAATGTTCTTCAACCTGGCTATTTCATTCAGTTTCTGATCAAATAACTTGTCTGAATCAGCAGCAGCCAATTTAAGACTAGCAATCTCCTTTACCTGAGTTTTGGCTAAGGTTTTGCTTTTCTTCAAGGCCTGCAATAAGTCCCTATATTCATCAATTAACTGATGAATATCTCCTTCAGATTCAGACTCACCCACATCACTTGATGCAGATGTATCTGATTCTGACTCAGTACTAGAAATTGAACTAGAATAACAACTTTGTACCTTACTTGGTCCAGGCTGATCCTGGATTTTGTCTCCTTCAGATAAAGCCATCAGTCCCTTGCACTGATTGTCCTCATGCTCATAAATTGAGTTCATTAGCTGCATGAACTCATCTTCTTCCTCTTCAACAAACAATCCAATATAGGCTTCAACTTCTGATTCTGTTTCTGAAGATGACTGATCAGTCAAACTTTTGTCTTTCTTAGTAACAAAGGACTTTTCCTTTTTTTCCCTTAAACTGAGTCTTCTTTTTGTTAGCTGACTCCTTCCTCTTTTCAGGACAGTCAGCCACTACATGTCCTTGTCTATTGCAGCAATAGCACACAATTTTTGAAGATGTAGCTTTGCTTAGCTTGGATCTGCTTCTGTCATTCCTTGATGACTTTCTTTTCTGATAATAGTCATCTTTTGGCTGAGAAGTGGAAGGCTTAGACTTCCACTGCTTCTTCTTCAGAAACTTTTGAAAATTCCTAGTGAAAGCTGCAAAGTCTTCATCACTTTCACTGCTATCTGAATTCTTACTTTCTGAATTATCTATCACAGCCTCAGCAACTATTTGAGGTGGAGATGGAGACTTGCTTCTATACTTCCTAGTGGCTTCAGTTTTGAAGGCCACAGATCTTTCCTTGTGCTCCACTCTAGTAGTCTTCTCTTCCTCCATTCTAGCCAATAACTGCATCTCATAAGATAACAGTTTTCCAAACAAAGTTGGAGGAGGTATATAAGCTAATTTGGCCATTTACCTAATGACACAAATCTTGGTGTCCCATTCCTTAGTCAGGGATCTTAAGAACTTGTCATTCAGCTCATAGTTGCTGAATTCTCTTCCATAGGACATCAATTCATTTACTATCCTATAGAACTTCTTGTAGCATTCAGTAATGCTATCAGACTTTCCTTGTCTGAAACTTTCATATTCCTGATTTAACAAAGACTTCTTGTCTTGTCTTACTTCTTTTGATCCCTCCATATAGACTATTAATGTGTCCCACATTTCTTTAGAAGTTTTACAATGAATTAAGTTCTGAAATGTTGCATCATCAATTGCACTAACAATAATATTCTGGGCCCTCATGTCCATAGTGGCCAGAATGATTTCATCTTTGGTCATTTCTGAATAGTCCTTAGGATTTTTCTGATTTGCATCTAGAATGGATATCTTCATTGGCACATATGACCCTTCTTTGATTGTAATGTATATTCTTGGGTCAGATGCTTCCATAAAGAGTCTAACCCTCTCTTTCCATATGCCAAAGGTCTCTTTTCTACAGATTGGCAATTTCATGGACCCCAGCTCTTTGTGATTCTCACTAGAACCCATTTTCTTGATTCTTGTTTATTCTGATTCTGCCTACAGGATCTTAGTCAGACTGTTATGTCCTTTTTGAGTAACCTGGCTCTGATACCACTTGAAAGAAATAGTGCCTAACCACCTAGGGGGGTGGTGAATATGTGTACTTTACTTTTTTTAATTTTAAGGCAGAAATTTTGTATAGCAAATGCAATTCTACAACAATCACAACACAGCAACCACAGAAACAAACATACACAGAGTGCACACAGTATTTATAGTGGTTCCCCAAGGTCTGGGTACATCCACTTTACCCCTTCGCCTATCTAGTAGAGTAGTAGATTCGGCCTAACTTCAGCACTTCTTCTCAGATCCTAAGATCTTACAGCTCAGAACCCCAAACAGGTTCCTACAACTCAGAGTGTCCCCACTCCTACAACTCAGGCTCAAAGCCCTACCACTCAGTCTTCAACAAGACCTACACTCAGAGAGCAAAGTCTCCTACAACTCAGGAACAAGGCCCTACCTCAGTCTTTAACAAGACCTACACTCAGAGCACACAGTCTCCTACACTCAGCCTTTATAAAATAGGCTTACAGCTCAGATCTATACAAGATCCTACAGATATTTTGATTAAACAAAGTAATTTAACCACAACTCTGAAAGAGAGAGATGAGTTGACTGGCTTCTTGAAGAGTTCTTGGCAGAGATCAACCTCCCTTGGCTTTCTTCAAAGCTTCTTGAATTAGAATACAGTAGGGTTGAATCTCCTGTGAATATGATCTTCAATCAACTTCTGTATTGAGATTCAGATCTTAATCTGAATCTTACTTAGCAGCCCGGTTTAGCAGCTGCTCTTCTTAGAAGGAGCTCTCTCTCTCCTACTTCTTAGATCTTCTGTTAAAGGTTTTATTCTTTTGTGTTGTTAGATATCTTGATTGATTGTTGTCAATCTGTAATCACCCTCTCTGTTGAAGGAGAAAGGTCTTTATATAGTCTTCCTCCAAGGTAACCGGCTGATCCGGTTTCTAACAACCTTCTGATGGCTCTAACAGTTGCAGTTGATCGGTTGAAATGACAGCTGTCAAGTAATCCAGTCACTTCTTGAAATCACTGTCACTGTCTAAAAGTATCGAGATAGATAGTCATTATGTGTCGACACAAATAGACTAAGTGTCGACACAAGTAGACTAAGTGTTGACACTAGCCTTGATGGTGTCGACATAACTCCTTGTGTTGTTGTAACAACTTCTCGACACTGCTTCTTCAGAATGTGTCGACACTGATCCTGTTTGTCGACACAAGCCTTCTGTTGAATGTGTCGACACTGGTTGAGTGTGTCGACACAAAAACTTCATCTTTAATACTTAGTTGAATTCTGCTGTGTGTCGACACAACTCCTTTGTGTCGACACATGCCTTCTTGTGTTGAAACTTGCTGAGTGTCGACACATCTCCTTTGTGTCGACACATGGCTTCATGTGTTGAAACTTGCTGAGTGTTGACACATCTCCTTTGTGTCGACACAAGTACTTTAACTTTTTTGAAGTTTGCTGAGTGTCGACACAGCCTCCTGGTGTCGACACTTTTGATGGCGACAAAGTTTCTTTGAGTGTCGACACTGCCTCTAAGTGTCGACACAGATTATGTTGACAATTCTTCACTGTGTGTCGACACTGCCTGTATGTGTCGACACTTTTCTTCTGATGTCAACTCTGCCTTTCCTGGTGTCGACACAATTACTCCAATTGTCGACACAGCTTCTCTGAGTGTCGACACTAGCCTTCATAAGTGTCGACACTTCACCTCTAGGTGTCGACACATGGACTTAGAAACTTTTATGCTTTTCCTGCAATTACTTAACCTGCACATATAAACTCAAAGCACATCAAATGCACCTTGATGTATATCATTGAGTAGGGTGAGGCTTCTTCAAATCAGGTACATATATTCCAATGTACCCAACAAAAGTATATATATTGGTGATAATTGATGACTATTCTAGATATGCTTGGGTTTTCTTTCTAAAGAAAAAGTCTGAAACCATATACATCTTTATGACCTTTGTTAGGCAAGTTTAGAATGAAAAAGACAGTTCTGTGGACAAAATCAGAAGTGACCATGGTACTGAATTTTAGTCTGAAGGCGTGAAAACGTTTTGTGAAGAACTAAGGATTTTTTAGGAGTTTTATTCTCCAAGAACACCCCACCAAAATGGGATAGCTGAGAGGAAAATAGGACTCTCATCGAGTCTGGCAGGACACTACTCAGTGACACTTCTTTCCCAGAATACTTCTAGGCTGATGTAGTGAACACTATTTGTCATGTCTTGAATAGAGCCTCTATCAACAAGTATCACCAGAAGACTCCCTATGAGAATATGAAAGGCAGAAAACCAAATTTATCATATCTTAGGATCTTTGGTAGTAAGTGTTTTATGCTTAATATTGAAAAGTACTACCTGACTAATTTTGCCACCAAATCCTACGAAGGGATATTTGTTGGGTACAATAATCGTAGCAAAGCATATATGGTCTACAACTTGAAAAATCAAGTTGTAGAAGAGTCCGTGAATGTAGTCTTTGATGAATCATCAATGATTAACAAAGGGCTTCCTCGCTCCTCTAGATCTGCAGGTGTTGAGTTGGAGATGGAAAAATTAACCATCAAGGGCACTTCTCCAACTACCCTAGAATAAGAAAATGGTGTGTACATTCCTGAAGAAGGACAAAGTACACAGGATATGGCTGAAGACCAGCAGGATCCAACCACTGAAGTTTATGATGCTGAAGTAAGAATGCCTCCGCCTGTCAGGCATTTGAGAGATCATCCCAGAAATCAGATCATAGGAGATGTTAACCAAGGAGTTACAATAAGGAGCAAAGACTCAACATTACTATGTACTCCAGCTTTCTTTCTCAAGTTGAACCTAAAAAGTTTGAAGATGCCAACATAGATCCATTTTGGATTGTGGTTATACAAGAAGAACTGAACCAGTTCAAGAGATGCAAGATCTGGAAGTTGATTTAAAGAACACAAGGACATAATATCCTTAGAACCAAGTGGATCTACAGGAATAAACTTGATGAAAATGGTGTTATAACAAAAAATAATGCTAGTTTAGTGGCCAAGAGATACAAACAAGAGGAAGGTATTGATTTTGATCAAACCTTTCCCCAGTAGCCAGATTGGAAGCTATAAGACCATTCCTTGTATATGTTTCTCATAATGGATTCAAGGTCCACCAAATGGAGGTGAAGTTAGCTTTCCAAAATGGTGACCTAAAAGAAGAGGTCTATGTTGAGCAACCCTCAGGTTTTGTTAACCCTAACTTTCCTGATTATGTTTTTAGGCTTAGAAAAGCTTTATATGGGTTGAAGCAAGCCCCTAGGAAATGTTATGAAACCCTATCTAGCTTTCTTATTGAGAACAAATTCTCAAGGGGAAAGGTAGATAAGACAGTATTCCTAAGGGAAGTCAAGGGTAAGATCATTCTAGTCCAAATTTATATAGATGACATAATAATTGGGTCTACTACTGATGGCTTCTGCAAAAGGTTTGCCAGACTTATGCATGAGCAGTTTGACATGAGCAGTATGGGTAAACTCAAGTATTTCTTGGGCCTCCAAGTTAGATAACCAGAGGATGGACTATCCATCTCTCAGTCTAAGTTCACCAAGGAGTTGATTAAAAAATTTGGAATGGTGAGTGCCTCCATAATGAAAACTCCCATGGGATCAAGTGTGTCAATATACAAGGATGAAACTAGAAAACTTGTTGATGAAACCTTGTATAGAGGCATAATTGGCTCCCTCCTCTACCTTACTACTAGTAGGCAAGACATTATGTATACTACATGTGTTTGTGCTTGATAACAGACAAGCCATAAGGAATTTCACTATTCTGCAGCTAAAAGAATTTTGAGATATCTCAAGGGCACACCAGATCTTGGTCTGTTGTATCCTAGGAATAATGACTTTGAACTAACTGGGTATTCAGATACAGACTTTGCAGGTTGTAGAGATGATAGAAAAAGCACCACTAGCACCTATCAGTTTCTAGGAGAAAGATTGGTCTCTTGGAGCAACAAGAAGTAAACAAGTGTTGATCTCTCAATAGCTGAATCAGAATACATCTCAGCTAGAAGTTGTTATGCACAGCTACTATGGATCTAACATTAGCTCCAGGATTACAATCTCTAACTAAGTAGAACTCCAATGTTTTGTTATTCTACTAGTCCAATCTCTATTACTAGGAATCATGTTTCTCATAAAAGGACTAAGCACATAGAGATTAGGTATTATTTCATTAGAGAGCATGTGGAATGTGAGAACACCAATCTTGAGTTTGTCTCTACAGACATGCAAGTGGCTGATTTTTTCACCAAGCCACTACATGAAGCCAAGTTCAACACCTTCTAATTTGAATTAGGTATTATGAACTTAGTATAGCTTCAGTAGTTCTTCATGCATTTTTATTGTTGGTAGTATTAATCCCTGCAGGTAAACAAAGGAGTTATAGACTGAGAAGAGAGATGCTCCTATTGAGGGGGAGCAAGTTCAGTCTGATATTCAGGACAAGATTGACTATAATTTAGAGACTCTCCAGTAAATATTAGATCAGATTCCTGATGTGCCTCTATGGCAAGTTCTCAATACTCCTGTTGAGGATGAACAAGCTCCTGCAATAGTGATGGAAAAGGTTCAGAACATTTCTACAGAAGAATAGATTATCTCTAAGGATAATGCTAAGGTTGTAGGGAGATTTACTCTGAACTCCCTGCTCAAGATACAGTGTATAACATTGACTCCTTTGAGTCTAACAAAGGCAATGTTGCTGCTGTTGTACATGCTGATGCACATTCATCAGAGTGTATGATGGTTGACTCAGAAGAAAGAGGATGTAAGGGATAGAAATAAAGATGTATGTGAACCAGGAGATAGTGGGAGTTGTTGTGCACCACTTCTGTGGATACAATATCAGCTAGCGGACTATAATCTCAAGGAAAGTCATTCACTCTTATAGTGTGACTCATCCAGTGTAATTTATATTGCTAAGAATCCCATCTCACATAGCAGGAATAAGCTTATAGAAATTAGATATCATTTTATTAAAGACTTTCAAGTGGTATTAAAGACTTTTATTAAAGAACATGTAGTAAGTTAAGTCCATCTGCCTTAGAGTTAAAATATAATTTTACCAAGGATAGATGGACAGATAGCAGTTAATCACTTTAACTTGCTAGGTTAAACTTCTGTGAGATTAGCTGAATCAGCTGAGCAAGATACAGTATTAGATAAGAATGATGTTCCTCTAAAAATAATGTTGTAGTTGAGGGGGAGCATTCACATGTTCCCACTCAGTATGAGGTCATTCCATCCACCTTGTTGGATGAGGAATAAACTCTTCCTGAGCATGATGGTCAAAAGGACCAAGAGAAAAGTTCTCCCATGATCCTTTCTCCACCCTCAATAGATGAATGCCTATTGAAGAAGCCAAAAAGGAGGAGGAGAGCAATGGGAGAGAAATTGGGAGAAATAGGGGAGGAGAGAAATGGGGGAGGAGAGTAATAAAGAGCACTTGAGTGCAATGAGAGCAATGATCTGACATGTCAAGTCACTGTATTCACTTGACATGTTGAGCTACAAAGGGGGAAGTTAACTTTTAACAAGATGTATGAGGAGAGAAATGACTTGACATATGAAGTCAACTTTTAACAAGTTGTATGAGGAGAGTAATGACTTGATGTGTGAAGTCAATGCATTAAATTGGGGAACTTTGAACAAAATTACATTTGCTTCATTGATATGTTTTATATATTAGTACACCTTAGTATTGTTGTTTGTTCTGCCTTCTTCAAATAGGGGGAGATTGTTGGGAATATTTCCCTCCAATGTTTCCTGAATTTGACGGAGCATCACCATCAATGCTATGTGCATAATTTTATTTGATATATGTTCAAGTTCAGTGTATGCATATTGTCTACTATACCATGATTAGACATGATGTCAGCGTCATAATACTAGTTGGACTCAAGACAAGTCGCTAGCAAAGCAGAAATCTGGTTAAGTACAGAAGCGTCGACTGAAGGCAATTCACTCGATGCCAGAAGAGCAAAAGCATTGAGAGAACTACATACATTCAAAGTCGCAATGTTGCTGACTAGAAATCTGGCTAAGTCCAGAATCGTTGAGTGAAGGCAGTTCACTCAACGCCAACTCAACAAGATCTAGCTAAGAACAGAAGCATTGAGTGAAGACTATTCACTCAATGCCTCAATCAAAAATACTGGTTATTCACTCAATGCCTCAATCAAAAAGACTGGTTATTGGATAAGCAAAAAATCCACTAAGTCCAGAAGAGTTGAGTGAACAGCCATAACTCAATGCTTCTGTCCTTAACCAGATATCACCCCGGGAAGGCTAATAAAGTTACTGAAGCATTGAGCCGTCAGCCCTTGATAGCCGAGAGCTGGATGGAGCAGATTCCAAAAGAAATGTTTCGGTATTTATTAGATTTAGAGATTACTCTTGTTGCTCATAGAGATCCGGAAGAGTACCAGTCCCTGTTATACTTGATGGAGATATAGAGTGACATCCGGGATCGAATACGAGAGGCCTAAAATGTTGATCCAGAAGTAGTTCCGATCATTCAGTCCCTACAAAATGGAGCACAAGAGGAGTTCAACCTGCTTGATGGAATCTTGCAGTTCAGGCACCACATATTTATTCCCTCCACTGGAGGAATCCGAGATGAAATCCTTCAAGAAGCGCACCAGTCAAGGTATTCTATTCACCCTGGTGCGGTTAAGATGTATGTTTATCTATGCAGGACCATTTACTGGCCCAGAATGAAAAGTTGTGTCACCCACTTCATGGCCTAGTGATAGACTTGTCAGAAGGTTAAAGTAGAATGTCGCAACCTAGGTGGTCTGCTGCTGCCCTTGCCCATACCAGAGTGAAAATTTGAAGATATTTCCATGGATTTTGTCCACGGCTTACCACGATCCCGTGCTGGAAACAAATCTATATGGGTTATCGTGGATTGAATTACCAAAGTAGCGCGGTACATACTAAATCGATAGGGTGATGGAGTTGACATTCTTGCCAGATTGTTCATAGAGCAAGTGGTCCGGTTACACGGAGTGCCGAAGTCCATTGTGTCAGATCATGATGGTCGTTTCACATCCAAGGAGTGGAGGCGGGTGCAAGCATACTTTGGGACCAAATTGGCCTTTAGCACCGCCTTCCACCCTCAAAGATATTGGCAAAAAGAAAGGACGAACCAGACAATGGAGGATCTACTCCGACTTTGCATAGTAGAGCACAACGAGCCATGGGAAGAACTACTACCTTTAGTCGAGTTTTCTTATAATAATATCTATTAGGCCAGCATTAAAATGGCACCATACGAGGAATTGCATGAATGGAATTGTCAGACTCTGTTAACTTGGGCTCAAGATGAGGACTTGGAAGCATTAGGAGTGGCTTATATTGATGATACTACGATAGCAATATAGCTAATTCAGGAGCAAATGTGGGAAACACAGAGCCGAAAATCCAAGTATTATGATACACGACACCGATCGGTGGCATTTAACATGGGAGAAATTGTATTTTAGAAAATTAAGCCAATGTATGGTGTCTCCCGGTTGAGGAAGCAAAAGATGGTAGACCCCCGCTATTTGGGCCCCTATCAGGTGATAGAGCGTGTTGGCCCTATTGCTATCGATTATCCCTGCCCCTAGAGTTGGGAAATCTCCATGACGTATTCCATGTCTCATCCTTGAGGCGAGTACTCCGATAACCAGAACTACATCTCCCTACACCGTCAATGCAGCTGCAGTTAGATAGATCCATCCAACTTGAACTAGTTAGAATAGTAGATTATAAAGCGACGAATCTGCACAACAAGACCATTCCGATGGTCAAGATATTGCTGTCAAATTACAGGCGAGATGAGTATACATGGGAACCTGAAGCACTCGTCCGAGAAATGCACCCAGAGCTCTTTCCCCGAGAATGTTACTTCCCCCTATTTTAAGCTAATTTTTGGGGACGAAAATCCTTTTATTTTTATTAGATTATAATATCCCGACTTTTATTAGGCCACCAGAACACTAATGGGCACAATAAAAGTGAACTGAATCTCTACCCATGGCCCAAACCAAGGTTGGAGGTAACCATAGATGGGGATATAGAGCTAGAAAACTCCTATTTGAGTTCTCTCAGTTCATGTGATCTCGTATAGTCAATACGAATGTGTTGGAACTCGTTCCGTTGAATTCCAAGGACATATGGTGAATATGGCTGTTCCTAGTAGAACGCCGCAAAAATGAGATTTTGAGTTATGTTAGCTCCTAAGATTTCGTATAGTCCATACGAACGAATTGGAACACGTTGTGTCACAATTCGAAGTCAAACGACGAATATGAGCATTTCGACCGTTTTAGTGCGATATGATGTGCATATTTTCAATATTTAGCAAACGAACTCTAATTCGATCCCGGTGTGTGACATAAAATTTATATGGTCAATACTAAGTCAATGGAGTTCGTCCCGGTCAGTTTCGATGACGGGTGGTCAACCCGTGGCAAATCAAGCACAAGCATGAACTAAAAAATGTGCGCACACCAATTGTGACATATCACCCCAACTTTGACCCGATCCCCGATGACTTGGACCCACCTTGACTTCAAACAGCATGGGGGCCCACCCTAGGGTTGACTTTGGTCAACCCACCCACCGAAAAGTCTACTTTTCGAAATTTTCCATTATAGAGCTCACCCCGCTTCATGTCTAGGTAGGGCCTTATCACCCCTACCCTTGGGCCATCTAGTTAGCAAGCATATTGGGCCATGTGCCAAGATGAGGCTCAAAACCTCTTATCTTTCCCCTTCCTTTGGCCCAAACCCAAAGATAACCCCACTAAGCTTCCCCCCTCTGCCTTGATCTTGCCACATGGATGTATCAGCCCCATGGATGCAAGCCACCTGGCAGGACAGGTGGAGGAGCCTCCACCATACCTTCCTAGAGGGATTTAGTCCCACACCGAGAAGGGGGAAGGGGGACTCCACTCCCCCAGCTATAAAAAAGACCATGCCCCCCCCCCCCCCCCCCGCTTACCTTCACCCAGCTCAGGTGCGCCTCCTCCCCCCTCTGTCGGAGCTCCAGCTCGCCGGAAACCAATCCGAGCTCTCGTCCTCTACTACTTTAATGGCTTCTCAGTCAGGCCCCTCCCAAGCTCCTCCATAGAAGGTGGAATCTCTTCCCCTCTTCCTTCTTAACTCCTCGGACATTCTTCATGCACCCCCCGGCGGCCGAAGCGCCGTCGGCACCACCCGAGCCAAGATCCAGGTCGAGTGGTGGTCGTAGGTGGTGAGCCATGCCCAGTGCTGTTGGTGGCAGTGGGGAAGTGCTACACCACTGGGGATAGCTTTCCCTAGCGGTGTAAGGTGGAGGTGACGCCGGAAATCGCCGCTCCGCCGGCACCCGAAAATAGAGTAAAACTCTATGTTTTTCTATAGCGGCGCCTGCCGGACCACCATCGGAGAAGATATTAACCCCCAGCACATCGGTCGGGGGTGATATCGTGGTCGGGCAGCCACCATAGAGGCAGGGTGGCGTGGAATCGCCAGAAATAGAGCATCGCACCACCACTGCTCTCGGGATAGGATTTTTGGTGGTGGCCGTATTCGACCGGCCACCGAACCATCACCCAGAAGATCATCAGCCCCCGGTGATTCAATTGAGGGCGGTGCCGGTGACTGACTGTTGCTGGCCAGTGGTGGTGGAGGCCGACACCAACTACACCACCAGGAAGCAGCAGCCACCGTTAGATCTCCACAATGAGATCGGACAGTCCAGATATTTTTGATTGTCGCCCCTTCTTCAGCATCAGCACCCCCCATAGCAGATCTATTGCCAATCCACTGTCAGGGAAAATCGACAATGCACTCGTTCTACTCGATCTCAGTCGTATGATCAGGCTTGATCTGGCTATTTGCAGCCCAAAAATGTAACTTATAGTTTGGTAAATATTTAAGAGAAATTTACCCTCCTAGGGAAAAAGTTTTGAACATGAAAGTTGTTCCCCTTGATGAGGACTTCGTCTATAAATATTTTGAGAATTTTTGGAGGAGGTTTGATATTTATAAAAACCAAAATAATATTTATATGGGAACATTAAAGGCCCAAAATTCTTCGAATTTTTTTGGAAAATTTAACTGGCTCATTTTACGCACTCCTAAAGGTTGTGTGAAAATTTGAAAACCTTGGGATAAAAATTGAAGTTTTCCCGAGCCTACGGCCACACTTAGAAAATA
Organism: Platanthera guangdongensis; assembly: GCA_039583875.1. Lineage (NCBI taxonomy): Eukaryota > Viridiplantae > Streptophyta > Magnoliopsida > Asparagales > Orchidaceae > Platanthera > Platanthera guangdongensis. Next base: position 227,599,331 of record CM077150.1, read on the forward strand.
GATGCCCTCAAATTCTTCAAAAATGAAAATCGAAGCACATGAACACTTTCTAATTAAATTATAAAAGTTCAATTAAATAATCAACGAGAGTTGTTGAGGCATGATTTTTAGCTATGAATGTTTCGAGGTTTTTGCAAAACCACCCAAGCACCTCGTTTTTAAAATAACTCTCAGGCATTTTGGGCAGACTCGGAAGATGAGAGTACAAGAAAATGAGTTGTTAATTATTCTCAACAAATAATAAAGATGTAAGTCCTAATAAGTCCCCCTGATCCAACAAAGCCATGATTAAAAAGACCGCAACTGAATTATTATCAAATCTTAATAATGGATGAAACCTAAAGAAGCCTCCTAAAAGCTAAAATTGAACTGAACATGCCTCCTGAGAATGGAGTAGAACTGAACTTGCCTCCTGAGATCGGAGATGGAACTAAAGCCTACTAATGGAGTGATTGGACTACTAACCATTTTCTTTATGATTTTTTCCAGTCTCGTACTGCTCCAGTTCCTTTATTTCAATTTAGAACTGCTTTTTAGTACTCCATACTCGTACCGGTCCAACTTATTTACTTTCAGTTCGGTTCTTTTATTTAAGTACTATTCCAATCTCGTACTGGTCAAGTTCCTTTCAGTTCAGTTCTTTTAGTTCAGTACTACTCCAGTATCCTATTGATCCTATTTCATTATAACATTTCAATTCTGCATCTTATACTATTAGCAGCTTCTATTACTATACTTTTGTTTCTGTAATTTACTATTTTAAACACGGGTCCTGCTCTGACGGGTAGTTATTTGATATGTTGAGCCTTAGTTGGAGATAATAGAAGTTGAGATGTTCCTCTTAAGTTAGCCCAAAATAAAGCGCTCCCATGCTCCTTGTCAAAAGTCGGGCCAAGTGTCATTTGCCCGAATTATTTAAAGCATAGTAGGGCAAGATACCGTAAAGCATGCTAACAAAATTATTTTTACTTGTTTGTTTGTAAATTGCTTGTGGTAAATCGTGGCGGGTTAGTCACTTTCGCAGACCATTCATACTGGTGCGGGAAGTTTAACGACTCAAGGCAACAGGGAGATGAGTACCACAGGTGACTGGTCGTTATGCTTTTCCTCGTAAGGTTTCCTCTGCTGGCCGGCCAAATTGTTAAATCGCCAGATGTCTCTCACATCCAAGAGTATACGGGGTTGTATGTTGGGGCCTGGGCTGTGCTGTACAACCACCCCAAAAAGTGGCAGGACTGGCCACTGTCACCGACCGCCACATCAGTGAGGCCCACGGGGCTCGCTACCCTGCTTGAAGAGAAGCAGTTCATACTATGTTGTCATAGGGTCTTTTGCTCGACCATGAATGCATGCGGTGTGTGAGCGGCTGTGAATGCCTGCGGTGTGTGCGTGGCTGTGAATGCCTGTTGTATGTGCATGGCTGTAAATGCATGTGGTGTTCGCGCGGGTGTGAATGCCTGCTGTAGGAATACAGGTTTTGAGTACCTGATGTGCTGCTGTGCTTGTGGAGCTTAAGTTATAACTGATGTATATTACTACTGCTATTCTAGTTATACTACGCTACACCTCCTTTTATGGTTGCAAGTAGCTTATATATGAAATGATGTAATAACACTCTCTTACTTTGACTATTAACTTTTGTTGGGTGCCTACGCTTGTCCCTAGGATATGGATCCGGGGAGGAGATTTGTTTCCACTTAGCTCTGTGACTAACATTTATTTTAATAATCTTTCACAGGAGATGGAATACAATAGTGACCAGCAGCTGCTGGACGATATGGCAGCTGATAGGACTAAATGAGCAGAGGCACCCCTGTCATCTCTAGAGTTTAGATACGTGAGTACTAGCGAGCAGGATTGAGAGAGTGAGGAGTTGTTAGTTGTAGTACCTTTATAGCCTACGTGCTTCATGTATAAATAGTGGTTATGGCCTTTTGCATCCTCTTTTAAATATATATTGTCATTTATATTTGTTGTGGTTTCTTGTTAATGCTTTCACAAAACTCTTGATGAGATGTGAATGTTGTGATTCAAGTAGTGCAAGGCGGCCAACCAGTGCTTAGTAGAGTGGGTCGTTACCCCTTAAGGAGCACTGGGTGGAAGTCTTGGGCAAGTAAGATCCCCTCTGACCCAACGCCGAAAAAGGTTTGGGGGGGGGGGTCTTATACGACAAGTATGCTCCCTCATCTCACCTAAGTAACAAGCTCTCGCCATTATTTTCCGATGATTATCTCACACAATTTCACAAGGAGAACAGGGAACATAAAAGCACCAGATGCTCCCATGCCGCCACAATACATGTCATGACTCCAAGTCGCAACTGTAAGGAAAACAACGAGGAATGATTCGGTAACCGCCAAGAAACCCCGCCTAATGATGACAAGGGGATCTATGCCACATAAGTTCGACATCCTAGGTAAGTCACAAGCTCAACACGTTACACAAAATCTTGTGCAACTGAGCAAAGGAGGTGACCGCAAGCCAACAAAGTAAAGTGTGCATACGACACAAATGCAATCAAATGTTCTCCAGTTGTTAGCACCATCTTTCAAGATAGAGCCTACTCAGGGGATGGAACAACCCCGCAACCTTCACAACATGTGAAGTCCAAACCAAAAATAAGGTAGAGTTCAACAACATGTAGCGACAATGAGCTTACCTTCGTGGCCATCGCCTCAGGGTCCACTCAGCTATCCGAACTCACTCCACTCTAAGGCTTCAGGTATCCCTGTATTCTGCAAACACGAAATCTCGCATCATTACGACATCTAGAGGCACGGACGCCACCGATGGCCTCCTCCTTTGAAGCTCCATCCTGACTCCTGATAAAAACGGACACCATGTCCTTCCACATATGGAGGCCACTCACAGGTCCTCCTGCAACACAAAAACAACGGGGCATAACGTTGCTCTATGTCACAAGAATTCTCTGCCAGCCAGAACTTTCCGCAATAAACACACAAGCTAGCATGCATCGCTGTGCTCGAGGAAAAAGTATGCAAAGCAGCGAGCTCTCACACCAACGCAACACATAAGGGGAAAAGTGGGAGAATGTTTCCACAATGCGTTACAGGTGCCATGCGTCCATCATGGGCAAAATATAAGTAGTCAACTGTGGGTATCACCGTACAGGCATCCCCCACAAAATCTTCAGCCATCAAAGCAGACACAGGAGGTTCCATGGAGTCAACACCCACATCAAGGTCCAACCATGGGGACATTTCACTCCACAAACAAAAATAACTTATAACGTGTGTATATTGGGAAATTCTAAGTCTGTGGCTCCCAAGGCAATGGATTGAGGCTAAAAATTTTTAGGCTCGACGCTTCGTGAGTCGCAACCCACAAAAATTTGGGGGCATTTAATGGGGTTCCTCCTGAATTTTCTAAGTTAAACCAAAAAGGTTTTCGGCCAAGGACATAGGGGGCATGCAAACCCGGCTAAGACAGCTGCACACAAAGCCAAAAAATCCCAAAGACACCCAAGTGGGAGACCGAATCTGTACACACACACGGTAGCGCCACGCAGGCACGCCTGGCCTGCGAGGGCACGCCGGGCCTGCGCCTAGGCATGCTTGGACAGTGTCATAGCTTGTCCTGCCTGCCTGTATGCGTGATTTGCACGCTCGCCCGACATGTACGCGACTGTATGTGGCCATCCCACGCAGCTGCACCCCATGCAGCCTGCACGATCAACTTACGTGGTCACAAAGCCTCACACTCATACAGTAGCTGGGCCACGCTCCACGAGGCCGCTCCCCGCGTACACTCGAGGTCGTGCCCTATACGACCTTGTGTCATGCGGCCATGCCCAGTGCAAGCTTGCATAGTATTCCCACATGTGCTAGCGTCGATAGTGGTTGTCACTGCCGACGACCCTCACCATGCCCGATACGTTAGCCGGTCCGCCCGAATTGTCTGGAGGGAAGGGGGTACTATCGTCATTTAGGCAAAAATGGTGATCCAGGTGATCAAAATGGAGCAACGCCAATTTCCAACAAAAATAACTCCCTATCGCAATTACCACCATGACTCTCCAGAAAACTATAAATAGGCTCTCGGGCATTCATTTAAAAGTAACTTTAGAGGCAAGAGAGAGCTCTGAGAGTTTATATTAAGAAAATTATAATAATTGCTGATTATTTTAGGAAAATTATAAATCTCTGGAATTAAGTGTAAGATGTCATAATAGGTCTCAAGAAACAATATTAGGGCCTAGGGTCAAGTTTTTGGAGGATTGCTATTCATACACACATACAAGTTGAAATGGTTTGTATTTAGTAATTTTGGAAAATTAGTAATTCAACGATTGATGCTTTGGAGATGTTACACACTTAGTAATTCTAGCAGTGTGTTTGGTTAAGGGTAGTATGACATTACTAAGTGCATTGAGAAAATCAACGATGAGCTTCAGCCCATCATAGTTCCTAGTACCACTACGAGCCCTTCATATGGTAGACCTCGGGAAGTGTAAGGTTAACCATAAATTGCTAAGTAATCTGGAAGTTAGACAAGAGTAGTCTAAGTGGATTATAGAATGTTGTAGCGATCTCACCCACAAGTGGGTTAGAGCAATATAGGACTTGTTAGTCCTGTGAGTTGGTGGCTCGGTTGGTTGGTCGATATCAGGACGGCTTAGTCCTGCAAGCTGGTTGCTCGAAAGGGTATTGTTATACCAAAATTGTGTTTAAGTGGTGGGTCACTTGGTGCTGGTCCAGTCGGCACACCGACGGAAGTACGATGACTCTGGTGCAGAGTGTAAACCTTTGTGGAGACCGGTAGGATGTTTATACCGATGTCTGGGGGACTATGTCCCCTAAGAGCACACCAGACCACAAATGATTAGTAGTTTCTAGCAAGAGTACGTTGGGGCTATGCTGTTGTATCCTTAGCATTGAGGCATACAAGAGGTCTAGTCCCAGTAGTGTGTCTGCCCTCCTAGGAGTGGAGACACCCACTTCACTACCACCGCGAGCCATGATGGTTAGTACCTGAGAGGTTGGTCACATCCAAAAAGTAGGGATGAATGAAAGGTATGTGCACAGAGTCATGTGTGTGAGTTACAAAATAAACATTGCATTGCATAACATGGCATAACATACGCACTTGCAGATCCTCATCATATAAATTAGTATGAGCTCTTTTATATGATTTATTACAATTTCGGAAATCTTAACTTATAAGTTTGTATGAGCATTCATATAAGTTAAGGTACACTTCTATGATGGTATTGTGACTACTTTACTTTACTAGCTTTACTTAGATCCTCTTACTGCACTTTTTTTACTTTTGTTATTGTTCATACTGATATAGAACTGCTAGAGAATTATCTATATATACCAATGTCACCTGCTTGTACATTCTCCTATTATTGGTCCTCCGCTTCTTTCCTCACGCGCGGTGCCTAAGAGTCATGGGGGTGAGGCGGGGACGAAGCAGCTGAGTCTAGTTTGACTGACGGTCATTTGACCACATCATTTTAGGGATCCGTGGAGACACCGCCGTAGTTCAATCAGGCGGAGCCATAGATTGAGACACCAGGTTCTGAGGAGTCAGAGCCGTGCACTACCACTACTACTACCCGACATCAGGTTGATGATCATATGGTTTAGCTTCTGCGTTGTTAGTCGAGAGAGAGAGTGAGACGATATGATGTTTATGTACTGGGCATAAGCACTATTCCTCGTACTCTTATTTATTTCATGAGGACCTTTTGTTTGGATATTTATATATCTATGTTGTGATATGTGGACTTGTTTTCTTCTTTCATTGGCTGTGTGAATGATCGTGCTTGCCGGCAGGGTCGCTGTCTTGTGGTGGCAACTAACTAATAGTTGGTGTTATTGTAAGGTGACGGTCTTGGGCATAAAATATCCCCTTATCCGTGCAGAATTCCGGGGGGGAGGTATTTTACACAGCATATCGCATGGATGTCCATAAGCTGGCATGTGCAGAGGAGTGTGGGGTGGGGGGTGACTGGCTAACCACGCGCTGGGCATGTGGGGTTTGCATCCACACACTGGGAGAATGGGGTGTGCACCCATATGCTGGGCATAGGGTGCGCAACTACGTGCTGGGAATGGAGTGCGCACTAGTGCTCCAGGCATGAGGTGCACACCCGCACGCTGGGTGTTGCCCCACGTGCCTGACATGAGACTTGCACACATGGGGCGCTCATCCACGCTCTTTGTAGTGCATGCCTACACATCCTTCATCGGTGCTTATGCTTTGTGGGTTGTGCACGTGCATGGGTGTTTGTGCATCTTGCACATGCGCATTTTTCACCTATACATATATGCACGGTGTGGCGACGTGTGTTGTTGTGTATTTGGAGTATTTATTTTGCAAAAAAATTATGCTTATTTTTGACTTTCAGGTGCCAAGGCGCTACTCGTAGGGTAAACTAATGTGACTGCTCTCCACTATCTGCTGAGCAAGTTGATGTTTAGAGGAAGTGGTGCAGAATACTTGTCAGGCTAAAGATAAATATTCTTCATATTGAGGAGTGAGTGAAAAATCATATAACAAGTTAGAAGATGTTGTGCGAGTCATTATTTTTGTTCGGGTTCCATGTTCCACCATATGAGGAGGCGATCAAGATTTTCAAGCATTACAGAATGCCAACTTCTTGGTTCACCTCTGTCAAGATGATGCACATCATGGGCCTAATCTCCTTCTTTAGGGAGCATGTCGCGAGAATCTCCTTGGATCTCTTCAAAGACTGGTGCAAGGTGCACACAGATGGAGGTGGACGTATCGTGCTGCATATCAATAAAACACCACCGGGAGGTGTACGTATCGTGCAACATGACAGGATATGAGAGAGAGTTTACCTCGGTGTTAGGGTTCTAGGCTCCCGTACCCCCCAACTACCTCCTAAAGGGGTCATTTGTGTAACCAACAACTAAGACATAGCAGGTACCTTTTATTTGAAAATGATGAATAATGCGGTAAGTACACCATTTTGCTCTTGCTTGCTTGTTAACTTGCAATAAATCTGACTTCTTACTTTTTGCAGATCAAAGTTCAGACGAGAATTTCCAACACGTGGAACAATCACTATGTGAGCTTCAAGGATTGGTACCTTGTGCTTCGAGAGGAGTTTTGGGGAGTGAAGAGCTCCCTTTTTAACTTCAGGGGAAGGCGAGATTGTAACATGTCTTGTTTTCACCAAATTGAGTCGGAGCTATAAGCAGATCTAGAGCAGTTGCGGGCGAAGCTCTGGATGGAGAAGGCCCTTGTGGAGAAGTCTGTGCGACTGCTAGAGAGCGCACATGGAGATGTGGTGTAAGAACCTCCCCCCTAAACTATTCAGGTCGGGTCGTATGCGTGCCTTATTGCCCAAGACATCCACCCAACACTTTTCGAGTGGCAACAGACTCACATTCAAGAACAGAATGCATCACTCAAGGTTTAATTTTTATTTCTCTTTAGGGTTCTTTTAATACATATTAAGGTCAACATCATAACTTTTGTATACAATGGGAAGGAATCTTAATTCCTAGCCCAGGTTAATAAAATGGAAAGCTCCGACTCATAAAAATTTACAAATTCTAGAGCTGATATCTGATTTAATTTCTAATAAATAGGATATATGATGAGTCCACATTTTACACTGATTTTTGGACTCATCTGGGCTAGTTTTATTGTCTTAGCACTACACTTGAGAGCCTTTATTACTTATTTGTGCTTATGTACCTATTTCACGATTAAGTGCACTGTAGGCCCGCTTCTGTGTGCTTTCTGTGTTTCCAATTTATTGTTATTCTTTAGCCCTATCTCGGGGATGTGGTGTGCACGTTCTGGTGGCCTTTCTGCCCCTTCTACTGGTACAGTGGTCGTGTGCGTGCTCCGGAACTGCTCGGGAGACTCCGACGATGCAGGAATACTGCGCACGACCACTGGACTTACTGCGCACGACCACTGGTCGTGCGCCACTGTTCATGCACATTACACCCCCTTTTTCATAACCCTGTCTCGGTAATCGCACGAGCACTGGCCATAGTGCGCACGACCACTGGTCGTGCGCCACTGCTCGTACGCTTATATGTTGATGCTTCTTGTCCAGGTTGCAGGTTTATTTGGAAAAGCCGCACGATCATCGACCTACAGTGCGCACGACCACTGGTCGTGCGCCACTGATCGTGCGCACTGCTTCTGCTGCCTCCGTATATAAGGCCCTGCTCCGCGTTTTAGGTCAACGCCTGTCATTTGCTGCGATCGGAGAGTGCGCGGGAATCGCCTTTTCACTTCTCCAGCTGCTCCATCACTTCCACCTTCGTCGGGAAGCCATTTCCAACTACTCTGAAGCTTTTCAACACTCCGGCGAAGCCCTCGGCCATTGATGACTTCAACTCCAAGCTTTCCTGCAGAGTTGGTGAAGTAGATAACCTAGAGAACGGACTTAAAGGCCTTCGAGGTGACAGATCGTTGGTACCGGAAGCCTCCTTGGACTGAGCCCGGAAGCGGATTGACAACTCGTTACTCCGGCCACGACCCGCGGTGGATCTTCATTCTCTTTTGGTTTACTCCTCTTCCCCTTCCTCTGTGTTATGAATGTTTTGAGCAGTGTAACGAACATTTCCATCCCTGAACATCAAGTTTACTTTCTAGTTAATGGAATGTTAGTTTCTTCTTATGCTTGTGAGTTCTGTCTGTGAATGCGCCTCACTCACCACACATCCACTTCATTCTTGTGCTTGTCCGATTGCAATCCACACAAGAACGCTGCAATCCATTAGCTTCCCTTCCACTCGCCCAACTGAAGTTCGGCATAGCGGCCGACAAACCCACTTCACCTTGCGAAGCGGTGTCGTCGACCCGCATAGCTTTTACTAGTTCAGTAGATCAAACATCCACAATCTCCCTAGTCCGCTATTTCCTTTTTGTTCTATTTTTAACTCTCATAACGATATTCTCGGTACTGTTACCGTTCTACGCTAATTGCATTCCTCAAGAGACCGACACTTGGGGATTTATTCCCAAAAACTTTATTACTTGTGCGACCAGTGCGCTTGCCGAATTACACGCATCAAGTTTTTGGCGCCATTGCCGGGGAATGCAATTGTAGAGCGACTTCGGATGACTTCCAATATTGTTATAAGAGTTAGTATTGTTTTGTTTTGACTGTTGTTTCTTCTAGTGTGTAGTGTTTGCCGCAGTGAATGCAGGGTCGAGGCACAGGAGATCTAGTAGCTTACTACCCCTTTTCATCCAAGCCTCTTTTAATGACTACAATTCAGCAGCAGACTTATAAAGCAAGCCTTATCAACCTCACATACCGAGCAGAAACGGGAAATAACAGTTTCGAGATCTCGCCTGACCTCATCGAATACATCGTCGAAAACTGTCAATTCAGCGGAGACGGAAAAATAGATGCACTATGCCACGTGCAGCGGTTCTTAGAAATTTACAACACTTGTACGCCAAATGCTGCCAACAACGAGCAGCAGAGGATCCGACTCTTCTCCTTCTCCCTGAAAGACGAAGCAAAGCGATGGTATCAAGATATTCGGAAGGGAATATCCTCATCCTGGAAACAACTCGAAAGGAAATTTTTGGCCAAATTCCGACAACCGATGCTAGCAATAGACAATTACAAGGAGCTAATCACCTTCACCCAAAGAAATGAAGAGACCTTGTTCGATACATGGGAGCGTTTCCAGTCCCTGCGAAGGGAATGCTGCAGAGTGGAAATGTCAGAAATCCTCCTAATCCAAACTTTCTACTTCGGCATTACAGACAGATTCCGGCCATTACTTGACATCGCAGCTGGTGGAACCCTGTTTAACAAATCCAGTGAGGATGCCTGGGAAGTTATAGACAACATTGCCCAAACTAGTAGGCATTGGAACTACCCGCCTTCTTCCGACTTTCCGGTAGAGATAAATTCAGTAGTCTCTGATGAAGCCACCGACCACAATCTCTCGTCAAAGACAGAGCAATTTTTTTATTACGCATGCAAAATGATGGAGATGTTCAATGACCAAGCCACGACCATTCAGCGCCTACAAACCGCCATAGGGATTCTCACGGAAACGTTACTATGTTCAGTCAATCAGAAACAGGAAATGGTACAAACTATGAGATTGAGAAGCGGAAAAAGCCTAGAGAGGGCCTCGCCTCCTGACCCTCCCACACAATCACTCCGCGAGCCCATCGTCGATTTGATAAAGGAACCCCTGTCCTCACCTACCGCACAAGAACCCATGTCAATACTACAACCTGTGAAGAACGCCGTGAAGCCGCCATTTCCCCACCGACTACAAAACGAAAAGGCTGAAAAACAATTTCATAAATTCCTTGAGATCATGAAAGGAGTGCAAATAAGTATACCTCTGACAGAAGCTATCACTCAGATCCCAGGATATTCCAAGTTCCTAAAGAAACTCGTCACACAGCGTAAATCTTTAGAAGGACTGAAAATGATCAATCTCACTGAAGAATGCTCAACTCTCCTCACCAACTATTCCCCAACCAAACGAAGAGATCCGGGCAGTTTTACCATTCCCTGCAGAATTGGCCTCCACCGATTCGGACGCGCATTATGTGATTTGGGAGCTTCAATAAATCTAATGCCGCTCTCCGTCTTCCGCGAGCTAGGAGTTGGGATTTTACAGCCAACCCACCTGAGATTGCAATTAGCTGATAGATCGGTAAAACAACCGTCCGGAATAGTCGAAGATCTTACTGTCATGGTTAACAACCTCGCCTTCCCAGCAGATTTCATCATTCTTGACATGATGGCCGATCCCAAAGTGCCTATAATACTAGGACGGCCCTTCCTTGCCACGGCCCGTGCCATTATCAATGTTGATCAAGGAGAGCTCACCCTAAGCCTGGGGGACGAAACGATTTCTTTCAACGTCCACGAACCTTCCTAACATCTCAGAATCACTAATTGGGGCGAAGCAGATTTGATCGACGAACCGGACTTGTGCAGCGAAATGATTATTGACCCAGCCGAGCCAGTGTGGGAAGAGGAGGATGCCACTAATGTTCCGAGCACCCCGCATCCAACCAAAGAACCGTTCATCACATCTACCATCACAACCACTGCCACAACTCTGAAGACACTGCCTGAATCCCTGAAATACGCTTTCTTAGAGGAAGGCACAGCGTGACCAGTCATTATCTCTGCATCTCTCTCCGTCGACAACGAACTCGCCTTGGTCAATGTCTTAAAGAAATACAAAAATGTGTTTGGACGTTCATTAACTGACATAAAAGGGATCAGCCCGGCGTTTTGCATGCACAAGATTCTGCTTGAAGATCAATACAAGCCGTTGGCACAACCTCAAAGGCGACTGAACCCCAAGATGCATGAAGTGGTACAGGCCGAAGTAATAAAATTGCTTGATGCAGGTATCATTTACCCAATCAGCGACAGCAAATGGGTCAGCCCAGTGCAAGTGGTGCCCAAAAAGGGCGGGATTACGGTGGTGGCCAACGAAAAGAATGAATTATTACCCACCCGCGTGGTCACCGGGTGGAGAGTCTGCATAGACTACCGGAAACTGAATGAGGCCACCCGCAAAGATCATTTCCCGCTGCCCTTCATCGACCAAATGCTGGAAAAATTGGCCGGTCAGGAATACTATTGTTTCCTCGCGTCAGGAGAATGCCATTCGGATTGTGCAACGGCCCAGCAACCTTCCAGCGATGCGTGATTGCCATCTTCGGTGACATGATTGGAGACTTTCTCGAAGTCTTCATGGATGATTTTTCCCTTTTTGGTAACAGCTTCGATTCCTGCCTTGTGAATCTAGACAAAGCTCTGAAGCATTGTGAGGATACAAACCTTGTCTTGAATTGGGAAAAATGCCATTTCATGGTTCTCGAGGGCATTGTCTTAGGCCACAAAGTCTCTCACAGGGGGCTCGAAGTCGACCAAGCAAAATTCAGTATCATCAAAAATCTTCCTCCTCCATCTTCCGCCAAGGGGATCCGCAGCTTCTTGGGACATGCCGGTTTCTACAGAAGATTCATCAGTGATTTCTCCTCCATATCCAAGCCCCTCACAAATTTGCTGGCCAAGGACATCCCGTTTGACTTTGAAAAAAAATGTATGCAGGCCTTTGAGACTCTCAAAGATCGACTCATCTCCGCTCCAATCTTGGTGGCACCAGATTGGACTTTGCCTTTCGAAGTCATGTGCGACGCAAGCGATGTTGCAGTCGGAGCAGTGCTCGGTCAAAGGAAAAACAAAATCTTTCATACTATTTCCTACGCCAGCCGGACTCTCAACGATGCTCAACTGAACTATACCACTACAGAAAAGGAGCTATTGGCAGTGATCTTCGCTTTCGAAAAATTCCATTCATACCTAGTGTTATCTAAGGTCATTGTGTACACTGACCATGCCGCACTAAGGTATTTATTCAAAAAAAAGGACGCCAAGCCCCGACTAATCCGTTGGATTCTTCTTCTACAGGAATATGACATCGAGATCCGAGATAAGAAAGGGGTCGAAAACGTCATCTCCGATCACCTATCAAGATTGGAGAGCAACACCGCAGGAGTTGTCCCCATCTGCAACCACAATGAGATTGCCGACAGCTTCCCAGACGAAAAATTATTCACCATCTGTTCGCTCACTCCGACAATCCCGTGGTACGCAGATATGGCCAACTACCTCGCCTGCAAATCTGTCTCCCCTCACCTGTCATCGCAGCAAAAGCGAAAACTATTGTCCGACGCCAAATATTATTTCTGGGAAGACCCGTTACTATTCCGTACTTGCAACGACAGCATCATCCGGCGTTGTGTACCCGAGACCGAATTTCAATCCGTCTTAACACACTGCCACGATCGGGAGGCCGGCGGTCATTTCGGCGTCACCCGAACAACACACAAGATATTGCAATGTGGCCTGTTTTGGCCAACCCTTTTTCGAGACACACAAGCTTATGTCGCAAAATGCAATGAATGACAAAGGACAGGGAATATCTCCAAGAGGGATGAAATGCCTCTCAACAATATGCTCGTATGCGAACCATTCGACGTTTGGGGAATTGACTTCATGGGACCCTTCCCCATGTCGCATGGCAAACTCTATATTATTGTCGCAGTAGACTATGTTTACAAATGGGTCGAAGCCGAGGCTGTCGCAGCAAATGATGCCCGCACCGTTTTGAATTTCCTACACAAGAACATTTTCTCTCGATTCGGCACCCCGCACACCATCATCAGCGATGGCGGGAGCCATTTTTGCAACAAGTCGTTCTTGCAACTCATGAAGAAATTTGGAGTACACCACAAAATCTCTCTTGCCTACCATCCCCAAACCTGTGGGCAAGTCGAGGTCTCCAATCGCGAGCTCAAAAGAATCATCGAAAAATCCATCCATTCCAACCGAAAAGAGTGGGCCAAAAAGGTCGACGACGCCTTATGGGCGTACAGAACCGCCTTCAAAACCCCTATCGGTATGACCCCTTTTCAACTCGTCTACGGAAAAGATTGCCACTTACCAGTCGAGCTGGAACACAAAGCACTATGGGCAACCAAATTGCTAAACATGGACATCGCAGCCGCAGCCGATAAGCACCGCACTCAACTGGACGAATTAGAGGAGCTCCGGCATTTTGCATACGAAAATGCGCGGATATACAAAGAAAGAACAAAAAAATGGCATGACCGTCACATCATCCCCAAAGACTTCCAACCAGGCAACCAAGCCCTGCTGTACAATTCCCACCTCCGCTTATTTCCCGGCAAACTCAAATCGCGGTGGAGCGGCCCTTTCACAGTGATCGGAGTCTCCCCTTTTGGCGCCATCGAAATAGTCGGGAAAAGCGGAGACAATTTCAAAGTCAATTGGCACCGGTTAAAATTATATGATGGCGGCGCAACCACCGGCGACTCTCAAAGCCTGTAGCTCGCCGACCCCACGCAAAGCAATGGCGACACTCCTTGAGTGAGTGGAACTCACCACAGAGCTAGTCTACCGTGCCTTCTGTTTCTTTTTTATTGTTTATATTTTCTGAGCAAGACAGCTACTATATTTTTATGAGCGCCCATCTGGGAGCCGACTGTTGTCTTTTCTTTTTTTTTATGTATCGAACATTCTATTTGAACTGCTAATACAGGTATTTGGTCCACCTTAAGAACGGTAAACAAAAGGGCTTTCGGGAGATAACCCAAGTTGGACCGTTCGGTCCTATGCTGTGTTTTGAGTTCAGTTTATTTCTTCCTATATATATGTGTCCAGCTTTTGTTTGGCTTGCATCCTTTAATCGCAGGTGCAGGAATATTTGAGGCGCGACAACTTGGCCGCACTTGGACATCTCATTGCCCGACTGGTATGCTCAATTTTGAGCATAGGTACTTCCTACCCGAGCTATTTCTCCTCTTTGGAATGCTTATTTTTACTCGTTGTCAACTTTAAGTCTGGGGGGGGGAGTATGCCTATGGTCACTACACCGCACTTTCTGTTGCATTCCAGTTTCTTGTTTACTTATTTCTTGCTTTTTGGTTGCACACACTGAATCACCCACACGAGTGCGCTCTTACCCACGCGCACAACCCGAGTTAAATTTATTGCTTTCGTGTAAACTTTAAAATAGTGGTACTGGCTTAGGATTTCAGGATTGAGTCGTTCGAAACTCATGCAGTGCTCCTAATCGAATACTCATGGTTTGTGTAGAGTTAGGATAGAACTAATTTTTCTTTATGCTCGTAGATTTATTCTTTTCTGCACACATAAATATTGTTTGTACTGCTCAAAATCTGAATCTGGGATAATCAAACGATAGTGTAGGAATGTGTGTAGCCGCCACTAGACTCGTATTGCTCGAGTCGAGGGGAAGGATCATCTTTCTCGGTGGCTAAGAACTTGCCCTAAGCTACTCTCAAAGCATTGGTGCACGGTTAGTTAAGCGTGAGCATGACATAGGCCTTCTATTTGGCTAGTTTGAGCCTTGTTTAGCCATTCCTACCTGTTAACCATTGCATGCCAAATTTGTGCCTACTCTTCCTTTGATCCAGCTCCACTCACTTTCACCAAGGCCTGAAGCTAAACCCACCTTCGCAATCAAATGCTTGAGCTGATTTGTATTTACTGTTTTGTCGAGGTTGTGATTAGTGGACATTGTTTTTGGGGGTGCTGATTTTATTCCCGTTTTGGATTGCTTTGTTTGGGGATTGCTAGCGCAGAAAAGAAAACAATAGTTTACGAAAATAAAAAGCTGATTCGCGCAATAGAAAAAAAACAAATATATTTATGAAAGAATTGCTTTGTGATCTCGATTCCCATCCTCTTTATTGAATTTGGTCGGGTTCAGCCGTGTTCACACCCGGATTTCAAGCTAAGTCTGGGGGCATGTGCCCCATTCTTTTCTAAGTGGCTGTTTTGGTTTGGGTTGTTTTTGCTCGCTTTGGTTGCATAGAGCCTTCATGTTTATCTTTGACCACCAAGCCGTCGCCTAAGCCCCATTTCCTCCTACAAGTCCTACTGATTCACGCTTGAGTCTAACCCGCACCGTGGAGAGAGTGTGAACGTGCAAGCATATGGTCCCCGACATTGGTGGATTCCTTTGGAGGTGATCTTGAGTCCCGAACTTTGGCAATGCTCACCTTAGTGGTCTGCCTACTTTCTTCCTGCACATGATCGCACGATTCTCCAGAATTCTAATTTTGAGCAATTACAATATTTATTTACGTCTGTCGAATAGCTTAAACTACGTTGTATAATTAAAAAGTTTTTCTATTATATCTTCTATACTCATGATATATTTGATTTCTCGTCTTACTTCTTTTTGAAATTGCTGAGCCAGTTAGCTATCTTCGAGTCCATGGAGTGATGATTTGCTCGGGACGTGCAAATGGTTAAGTCTGGGGGTGTGATGAGTCCACATTTTACACTAATTTTTGGACTCATCTGGGCTAGTTTTATTATCTTAGCACTACACAAGAGAGACTTTGTTGCTTATTTGTGCTTATGTACCTATTTCACGATTAAGTGCACTGTAGGCCCGCTTCTGTGTGCTTTCTGTGTTTCCATTTTATTGTTATTCTTTAGCCCTATCTCGGGGATGTGGTGTGCACGTTCTGGTGGCCTTTCTGCCCCTTCTGCTGGTACAGTGGTCGTGTGGTGCTCCGGAACTTCTCAGGAGACTCCGACGATGCAGGAATACTGCGCACGACCACTGGACTTACTGCGCACGACCGCTGGTCGTGCGCCACTGTTCGTGCGCATTACACCCCCTTTTTCATAACCCTGTCTCGGTAATCGCACGAGCACTGGCCATAGTTCGCACGACCACTGGTCGTGCGCCACTGCTCGTGCGCTTATATGCTGATGCTTCTTGTCCAGGTTGCAGGTTTATTTGGAAAAGCCGCACGATCATCGACCTACAGTGCGCACGACCACTGGTCGTGCGCCAATGATCGTGCGCACTGCTTCTGCTGCCTCCGTATATAAGGCCCTGCTCCGCGTTTTAGGTCAACGCCTGTCATTTGCTGCGATCGGAGAGTGCGCGGGAATCGCCTTTTCACTTCTCCAGCTGCTCCATCACTTCCACCTTCGTCGGGAAGCCATTTCCAACTACTCCGAAGCTTTTCAACACTCCGGCGAAGCCCTCAGCCATTAATGACTTCAACTCCAAGCTTTCCTGCAGAGTTGGTGAAGTAGATAACCTAGAGAACGGACTTAAAGGCCTTCGAGGTGACAGATCGTTGGTACCGGAAGCCTCCTTGGACTGAGCCCGGAAGCGGATTGACAACTCGCTACTCCGGCCACGACCCGCGGTGGATCTTCATTCTCTTTTGGTTTACTCCTCTTCCCCTTCCTCTGTGTTATGAATGTTTTGAGCAGTGTAACGAACATTTCCATCCCTGAACATCAAGTTTACTTTCTATTTAATGGAATTTTAGTTTCTTCTTATGCTTGTGAGTTCTGTCTGTGAATGCGCCTCGCTCACCCCACATCCACTTCATTCCTGTGCCTTGTCCGATTGCAATCCACACAAGAACGTTGCAATCCATTAGCTTCCCTTCCACTCGCCCAACTGAAGTTCGGCATAGCGGCCGACAAACCCACTTCACCTTGCGAAGCGGTGCCGTCGACCCGCATAGCTTTTACTAGTTCAGTAGATCAAACATCCACAATCTCCCTAGTCCGCTATTTCCTTTTTGTTCTATTTTTAACTCTCATAGCGATATTCTCGATACTGTTGCCGTTCTACTCTAATTGCATTCCTCAAGAGACCGACACTTGGGGATTTATTCCCAAAAACTTTATTACTTGTGCGACCGGTGCGCTTGCCGAATTACACGCATCAATATACGCCATTAGTAATCACACTTTACTATGACCAATAAATAGGAAATTTTAGAGAGGATCTTGATAACATGAACCTTGATTTATGCACTGTTGTCTTTTGTCTGATTTATTAGAAATTAAATCAGATATGGAAAAACATCTGAAAGCAAGGGGCTACTACTAAAAAATGGATTCGTGTTTCTTCCCAAAAGAAATCAACATAAATTCTTTTAAAAAGATTATTTTAATCTAGCAAAAAATATTAGAAGTAAGAAATACCTAAAACTAAATCCCCAAAGTTGTTTTTTAGAGCCACAAATTATAATGTGATGTCCTGAAATTATTTTTTTTCATTTCCACTGTGTTCGACATCAATAAACTCATGAACCAACAAATATTAAATTCCAAGTACTGGCATATGATTGTATCTAATAAAAAATTTTTTCAACAAAAATAGGGTGACTGTAAAAAAATGGTAATTTGCATGAAACTTACCAACTATTGCATAACTATCAGAGATTTTCAGAGAATAGCAGAATTTTAGTTTAATACCTTTCTTCCTTGCCTTAAGTAGAGAGAGGCAAGACTCCATCGCAATGTCACTACAACAATAGCGACCGACAACTCCATCATCCGCACCGCCACCGCCATCACACTCCAATCCTTCTTCTCCATTGTATTCAACATCAATAAACTCATGAACAAACAAATATCAACTTCTAATTACTGCCATATTAAAATGATTGTACTTAATAAAAAATTTATTTCGACAAAAACAGGGTGACTGCAAAAAAATGGTAATTTGCAAGAAACTTAACAACCATTGCATAACTATCAGAGATTTTCAGAGAATAGCAAAATTTTTGTTTGGTACCTTTCTTCCTTGCCTTAAGTAGAGAGAGGCCAGACTACATCGCACTGTCACTACAACAATCGCGACCGGTAACTCCAAAATCTGCACTGCCACCGCCATCACACTCCTACCCTTCCACTCCAATAGCATTTCAGCTACTGATATTTATCACAAAATGATACTGATTAAAAGAAAAGCAACGCCATAAATGCTGAAGTATTGAATGCAGGATATAAGATTAAAGTGTGATGTCCTACAGTCATTATTATATTTTTCATTAATAGACCATCTTTCCACATTAGTAGAGCATCTTCTAAATTATCAATTAGTATCCAAACATCGATTAGCAAGTAGCATCTGTCCAAATAAATGGGAAGGGGTGAGTAATTTTGATTAAAATCGATTCTCATACTAAAGTACATTTCCACAATATATTTAGCTCAAGTTTATTAAGTTTAGTTGTCATCAGGTGAACAATAAAATCAGAGAACATTAAACCTGAGTAAAGTGTCAACAATTCTAGTTTGAACAGGAATGAAGACCTTATATAAATCAGAGAACAAAGTAAAAAAAATGAATTTTACTACCTTAATTAAATAAAGTGACATCAAAAAATCCAAAAATAACAAACAAAGAACATTGAACGTGAGTAATGAAGGCTGGAATTATAAAAAATGCTCTATTGTGTTTTTTTTTTCGCCTTTCCCCTTTTATTTGATATTTTCACCCTTTCATCGAACATAACATGATGGAAATTAAGAATGACACTAATTGAAGAGTGTCCATCAAAAGATAAGAGTCACCTAATTGTTTAGGCCACTAATTCCCCTTCTAACATAATATGGTCGCACAATATAAACAAAAAAGTTGGTCATGCTATATTTATTGAGAAAATTCTGCTACAAATCAAAAGGGTAATATAAATATTTGACTTTTAAACCCAAAACAGAACTCATAACTGTTAAGTGTTGTGGAGTCGTAATGTGCATGATTTAAAACAAAAATTATGATGTTAGAGATGTGTATACCAGTAATTCCGAGAAACTTTAAAATCCCCCAACTTAGTGCTGCATAGAACAAAAAAAGTAAAAAAAATTCAAATATAAAAAATAAATGAACTAAATGGTAGAAATTAGATGCACTTGCAATTGTAGGCAACATAAACCTTTGATGAATCAAGCAAACAGCAATAGATTCAAAGCAGAACAGAAGTGATTTTCACTAACCGGAGTGCATTTGAAGGAATGATATCAATATAGAGAGCACAACCATCCTCAGATTGAGGGATGAAGCAACTTACCTGTAACGCCCAAATGAGTGAGCTATCAAGTTGAATCAGGGAGTCCGAGAATTAGGAGTGAGTATTGTAGCATCTAAGCTTATGTGAAGGAGTGCATTCAAAGGAGTGACGTCAACATGGAGCATGATTCCATACTCAGATCTGCCCTAATATTAACAAATGGAGCAAAAGCTTCAGCAGTAAGTAGGTTACCATCGCCAAAATTCAGAAAGTTTCATCGATTACCGAAAGAAACACCAAAGAAGAAGAAAATAGCAGCATCAAGTAGCCATGGATTAGGGCAGGCCATGGATTAGGGCAGCATCAAGCACGCCTCGCGGCATAGAGGTGCGTCGAATCTCTTTGTGCTTATTCGTGCAGAGAAGGTACGTCGATGCAAGGGGAGCTTCTGGTGAGATACATGCACATGGATCAATCTCTCCAGATACATGTTGTCGAGATGAAGTCCTGCCAAAAAAAGGCAAATAAAGCATAAATAAAAAAAATTGTGCAGGAGTAGGGAAGGCCCTAAGACCTTATGTGAAGAAGAAACATTCCATAAGAGCAACATTCCATAAGAAATCATACCATAAACAAGGACTTGAAGTATCAAGTTTGGGGCTTTAAACTTAGGTCTTAACAACAAAGAAATCATACCTAATTTTAAACTAAAGAGAAAACCTTGCAGTAATTATTCGACATGACTTAAAATGAGATCAAGTATTAAGCGGGGGCGACTTTCACATTACGTCGTCTTGAACATTGACTGTGTGGATTAGATGCTCGATATTTTTACGCATGCATGTTTTGAAATGTAAACTTATAGAGGAAAATAATAAACTATCTGAAATTTAAGAACGTAGTTGTGAACTAGAAGTTATAATAAATGTTTTAAAACGAACAATTATAAACAACATTCACATGAGACAACACAGATTCAATACATTCTAAAACAATCACATGAAGAAGTACTTTTCTCATATGCAACATCAGACAACTAAATAAACTTGAAACAAAAAATTCTGAGTTGTTAGATCTCTACTTAAGTGTTTATTTTTTCAATACAACACAATTTCGAGATGAAATAATTTTTGTTAGATCTCAATACAAAACTCAGTTTCCTCCCGCAAAATCAGAGATCTCAAGATATCAGAGATCTAAAAAATGAAATTGAAAAATCAAAGATAAGAGAAAAAAGCTAGGGTACAATTCTTGACAGTGAGATCTGTGTGATTCTAGAATGAAGTTCTTAAGAAAAAGCTATAATAAATGTTTTAAATCCAATATCATGAACTCACGGGGATTGGGGAATTGGTCATCTTGAACATTGACCATGTGGATTAGTTCCTTATCGAAGATGCGTGCAGAACCTACGACCGACAATACCCTAAACAGATTAAGGGTCGGATCTGAAGTTGGGGGATGGGAGGGGAGTTGGTTGGAGAGGAAGAAAAAAGAAGCATAGAAGACTTACTGGAGTTGCCGATCGTGCCTTAACTAGATGTGCTTGCAGAATTTGCGACGGGAGGTGCTTGCAGAATCTGTGGAAAACAGAGTAGGTCTCAAAATCTGGAGTTTGGGGGTGAGCTAGATGGTGAAGAAGGGAAAAAGAAGCATAGAAACCTTACCGGAGTTGCTGATTGTACCTTAACTGAGCTTGCGGTTTGGGGAGAATAATTGCAAACGGAGGAAGTTTCAAATTTGAAGGCGAGCCGACGCCGGAAGAGAGAAAATGGTACGGCATGTAGTGTGATGCCCTCGGCTTTCTGCGGGAGGAAGTATGAAGGAACACAGGAGCAACATTCCAAACTCTGTAGAGCGAGCGAGCGCTTGAGAGAAACAAAAGAGGAAGATGTGAGAAATTACTTGAGAGCAAGAGGTCGAAGGTTGAAGCAAACCTGAATCGTGTTCTTCCATCAGTGCCGCGGGAAGGAGATTGGGGGAGGAGCAAATAGGGTTGCGGGTTAGATGTGAATGGGGTTGCGATCGGCCCCGTCGTCATCGACTCTTCCGTCGCGTGGAAGAAGCGCGAGAGGTGGTGCGAGGCATACAGATATAATGGTGACGTAAAGTCGCGGGATGAGGGATTGCGATGCCCTATCTGCGCAGAAGAACGAACGAAGAAATGGCATATCGGGAATTTGAGGCGCGTGAATAGTGTCGGCCTGTTTTAATTAAGCCTTAATCCGGACAAATGACCAAAAAACCCTTCAATTAACTCACAAAAGCTGATTTTATAAGGGCATTTTGGGATTTAAATGTTACACCATGGGATGTTTAGCTCTTCCCTTATAGTATAAAGATATATATATATATATATATATATATATATATATTTAAAAGAGGATGAAAAAGGATACAGCCATTGTTTATACATGAAGCTCGTAGGCTATAAAGGTACTACAACTAACAACTCCTCACACTCTTAATCCTGCTCGCTAGTACTCACGTCTTGAAATTTTGGAGACGACGAGGGTGCCTCTGATCGGGTAGTCCTATCAGCTGGCATATCATCCCATAGTTGATGGTCAATATGGAGCTCCATCTCCTGTGAATGGTTTTTAAAAAAAAAACTATTAGTCACAAAGCTAAGTGGAAACAAATCTGCTCTCTGGATCCATATCCTGGGGACAATCGTACGTACCCAACAAAAGTAGATAGCCGAAGCAAGAGAGAGTTAGTACAACATTTTATATATAAGCTAGGAGCAACCATAAAAGGAGGTGGAACGTAGTATAACTGTTATAGCAGTAGTAGTATACATCAGTTAAAACTTAAGCTCCACTAGCACAACAACACATCAGGTACTCAAAACCTGTATTCATACCGCAGGCATTCACATCGTCTCACACACCGCAGGAATTCACAGCCACACACACGCCGCGGGCATTCACAACCGCACACATACCACAGGCATTCACACTCGTGCACTCACCGTAGGCATTCACAGTCACGCACACACCGCAAGCATTCACAGCCACATAAAAGAACATGTGTCGTCATAGTATGGACCTCTTCTCTTCAAGCAGGGTAGCGAGTCCCGCGGGCCTCACCGATGTGGCTGTCGGTGACAGTGGCCAATCCTGCCACTTTTGGGAGTTGTTGTACCCCACAACCTAGGCCCCAACGTACAACCCCATGTACTCTTGGATGTGAGCGACATCCGGCGATTTAACATTTTGGCTGACTAGCAGATGAAACCCAATGGGGAAAAACATAACGGTCGGTCACTTGTGATACTTATCTCCCTATTGTCTTGAGTCATCAAACTTACTGCACCGGTACAAACGGTCTGCTGAAGTGACTGACCCGCCACAATTTACCACATGTAATTTGCAAGTAAACAAGTAAAAAACAGTTTTGTTAGCATGCACTAGGTTTATGGGGCCTTCCCTTCCATACTTTAAATAATTCGGGCAAACAATACTTGGCTCGACTTTTGACAAGGAGTGTGGGAGAGCTTTATTTGGGGCTAACTTAGGATGAACATCTCAACTCCTGTTATCCCCAACTAAGGCTCAACCTATCAAATAATTGCCCGTCAGAGCAGGACCCGTGCTTAAAATAGTAAATTGTAGACACAAAAGTGTGGTAATAGAATTTGTTGATAGTATAAGCTGCAGAATTGAAATGCTATAATGAAATAGCACCAGTAGGATACTGGAGTAGTACTAAATTGAAAGAACTAAACTGAAAGTAAGTATTGAAAAGAACTTGACCAGTACGAGACTAGAATGTTACTTAAATAAAAGAACTGAACTAAAAGTAAATAAGCAGTACCAGTACGAGACTGTTATACTAAAAAGGAAGTATTGAACTGAAATAAAGGAACGTGACCAATATGAGACTAGAAAAAATCATAAAGAAAATAGTTAGTAGTCCAATCACTCTATTATGAGGCTTCAGCTCCATCTCCGTTCTCAGTTGGCAAGTTCAGTTTCATCTCCGTTCTTAGGAGTCATGTTCATTTCCATTTCAGTTTTTAGGAGGCTTCTTTAGGTTTCACCCATTATTAAGATCTGATAATAATTTAGTTGTGCCCTTTTTATTCATGGCATAATTGGATCAGTGGGACCTATTAGGAGTTACATATTTATTATTCATCGAGAATAAATAGCAACTCATTTGCTCATACTCTTATCTTCTGAGTCTGCCCAAAATGCCTGAGAGTTATTTTAAAAATGAGGTACTTTGGTGGTTTTTCAAAAACCTCGAAACATTCAGAGCTGAAAATCTTGCCTCGACAACTCTCGTCGATTAATTAATTGAACTTTTAAAATTCAATTAGAAAGTGATCGCGTGCTTCGATTTTCATTTTTGAAGAATTCGAGCGTATCTATTTTCTGAGCGCGGTCCTAGGCTCAGGAAAAACTTCAATTTTTATCCCAAGGTTTTCAAATATTGACAAAACCTTTAGGAGTGCCTAAAATTAGTCTGGTAAATTTTCCAAAAATTTCGAGGAATTTTGGGCCTTTAATTTGCCCATTTAAATATTATCTTGGTTTTTATAAATATCACACATTGTCCAAAAATTCTCAAAATATTTGTGAAGAAAGTCCTCGTCAACGGGAACAACTTTCATGTTCAAAACTTTTTCCCTAGAAGCCTGATTTCTCTTAAAAATCTTAACAAATTATAAGTTAAATTTTTGGGCTCCAAATAGCTAGATGAAGCTTGATCATATGGCTGAGATCGAGCCGAACTCGTGAATTGGCGATTTTCTCGCACAATGGATCGACCACAGATCCGCTCTGGGGGCTAATGTTGAGGTATGGGAAACAATCCAGAATATCTGGACTGTCTGATCTCATCATGGAGATCGGATGGTGGTTGCTGCTTCCCGGTGGTGCAGTGATTGGCGGCCTCCACCGTCACCGGCAGGTAGCAGCCAGTTGCCCGCGCCGCCACAGTTGACTTATCGGGGGCCAGCGAAATTTTGGGTAGTGATCCTGCGGCCTGTCGACACAGGCCACCACCGGTAATCCTATACCAAGAGCGGGGGTGGCGCGGTGCTCTGTTTCCGCCGATGTCGCGCCACCCCACCTCTCTGGTGGCTGCTCGGCCAAGATATCACCCTCGGCCGATACGTCGGGGGTTAAGCTCTCCTCCAGTTATAGTTCTGTGGCCTGCCGCCGCCCGATGTCGTCGCAGAAAAACACAGTTTTACTCTGTTTTCAGGTGCCGCCAGAGCGGCAATTTCCGGCGGCACTTCGGCCTTCCACCGCCGGGGAAATCTATCCCCAGTGGTGTAGCACTTCTGAAGTTCCACCACCGATGCTGGGCAAGCCTCACCACCTATGTTCACCACTCGACCTGGAGCTTGGCTTTGGTGGTACCGGCGGCACTCCGGCCGCCAGGAGGCGCATGCAGAACGTCCGGAGAGTTAATAAGGAGGAGGGTAAGAGATTTCACCTTCTTTGGAGGAGCTCGGGAGGGGCCTGGCTGAGATGTCATTAAAGGTGGCAGAGGAGGAGAGCTCGGGTTGGCTTTTCTGGCGAGCTGGAACTCCAACAGAGGGGGGAGGAGGCTCACCTGAGTTGGGTGAAGGTAAGAAGAGGGGCATTGTCATTTTTATAGCAGGGGAGGGTCCTCCCCCTTCCCTCTTCTCGGTGTGGTACTAAAACCCTCTAAGGAGGCTTGGTGGAGGCTCCACCACCTGTCCATCAAGGTGGCCTGCATCCATGGGGCGGGTACATCCATGTGGCAAGATAAAGAGAGAGGGGGAAGCTTAGTTGTGTTATCTTTGGTTTTTTGCCCAAGGAAGGGGGAAGAGAAGAGGGTTTCAGCCTTATATTGGCCCATGGCCCATTTTTCTTGCTAACTTGATGGCCCAAGGGTAGTGGTGATAAGGCCCTATCGAGCCATGAAGAGGGGTGAGCTCCTCTTTAAGGGAAAGTTTCTGAAAAGAGACTTTATTTTGGGGGGGGTTGACCAAAGTAAACCATAGAGTGGTTCCCACAAGTTGGTCAAAGTCAAGGTGGGTCCAAGTCATCGGGGGTCGGGTCAAAGTTGGGGTTACGTGTCACAATTGGTGTGTGCACGCATTTTAGTGCATGACTGTACTTGATTTGACCACGGGTTGACCACCCGTCATCGAAACTGACCGGGATGAACTCTATTGACTTAGTATTGACCATATGAATATGATGTCACTGACCGCGATCGAATAGGAGTTTGTTTGCTAAATATCCAAAATCTGTGCGTAGCAGCGCGCTAAAACATTCAAAATGCTCATATTCGTTCTTACACGTTGAATTGCGATGCAACAAGTTCCAATTCGTTCCTATCGAGTATACGAAGCCTTAGGAACTG
The DNA here is from genome assembly GCA_039583875.1 of Platanthera guangdongensis. Lineage (NCBI taxonomy): Eukaryota > Viridiplantae > Streptophyta > Magnoliopsida > Asparagales > Orchidaceae > Platanthera > Platanthera guangdongensis. The sequence goes on from CM077150.1 coordinate 227,625,035, forward strand.
ACATAACTCAAATCGGAGTTCTCTGGGTCAATATCCAAAAATCTCGTTTTCGTGATGTTCTACTAGGAACAGCCATATTCACCACATGTCCTTGGAATTCAACGAAACAGGTTCCAACGCACTAGTATTGACTATACGAGACCACAATAACTGATAGAACTCAAATCTGAGTTTTCTACCCCTATATCCCCGTCTAGGGTTACCTCCTACCTTGGTATGGGCCATAGGTAGATGTTGAAGTCACGTTTATTGGACCCATTAGGGTTCCGGTGGCCCAATAAAGTCGGGATATTACATGACGCCCTTACCTCGGTGGGAGGTTCGCATTTTTCAAGAGGCAGCAGCAGACCTTGGTTCATGCGTGCTTTTAGCATCCCAATATTTGGCAAAGAGACTTTGCCTGCTTTTTCCTGGGGAGGTCCAAAGTATGTCCGTGTGGTAGTTGTGCGGAACATTTGTTCCGTCGCTCTTTAGGAGGACCTGAATTCGTCAAGATGGAGGTGGAGAAGCTAAAGAAAGGGAATACTTGACTAATCGTGGAGCTGATAGTCGTCGAGATTGTGCGAGCGCTCGCGGTGGATGAGTACAAAGGATCTCACAAATTTAAGATGGAGGGATCCCGTATCGCAGAGGGGTCCGCTCTGAGATGATAGCAATTGGGATTGATTTGCTTGAGTGCGATGTCGCCTGCCTCTTGTGCTTTGGCGAGGGGTTTCAGGATGTTTGGAGGATACCAGAGTGTGGTGATCTGGTCGTGGAAGATGTCTTGTATGACTACGATTATACCATGAGCTATCACCCGGGGAAGGCAAACACAGTAGTGACGCTTTGAGCAGGAGAGAGGGCACTACTGGACCGGAGTCTAGTGTGATTGCCATGGAGATAGTGCGGATGATGGAAGCCATGCAAATCGCAGTGGTGTCGAGGGCTGATCCAGAGGTTTATGCAGAGTACTTGGCAGCGCTGAGCATAGAGTGCGATATTAAAGACTACATCAGGGCAGAGTTGAGGCAGGATGAAACACTAGAGCCTATGTTTAGAGCCCTAGAAGAGGGCAAGTCGTGGGAGTATTCTCTACATGGTGACCTCGTTCATTTTCGGGACCGTGTTTATATACCCGCAGGAGGTGGGATCTGTGGAGACATACTCAGGGAGGAATACTGCACACCATATTCAGTACACCGCGGGATCACTAAGATGACGACAGATCTGTGGAAAAGCATGTATTAGACCGGGATGAAGAGGGATGTCATTGATTTTGTGACACACTGCGAGGCATGCCAGCGGGTGAAGGCCGAGTGCAAGAGCCCTGGATGATTTCTACAACCACTGCCGGTGCCGAAGTGGAAGTTCGGGGATATTTAGATGGATTTTGTACACGGGTTGCCTTGCTCCCACTCCGGGCATGATTCAATATGTGTCATCGTGGACCGATTGACCAAGGTAGCTAGGTTCATTCTGATCCAGAAGGACGCTCTAGTTGGTGTGTTGGTGAGATTGTTTGTGGAGCAGTTTGTGAGGTACCATGGCGTACCCAAGACGATTATATCTGTTAAAATTCAACAACCTGGTACTACTACCACGTTGAATTTTTTCCAGGTGGTCAACGAGATAGCCTGACGCCAAATTAATATTCTCAGGAATATCAAGATCACACCTTGATCACGCGGAAAATTCCCTGGAACCTGGAGTGAGCAAGGGTTATCTCAACCTAAGTCAGTTAACCAGCAAACACATGCAGCACAAGGGTCTTTATTGATTCACAACAATCTTCTTTACACAGTGAGACATACATGGCGAGACATGCTTCACCACACAAGCACCCAAGGAAAGGCAGAGAACTAAAAAAACAAGACAAGAGAAACAAGCTGCGGGGACTCAACACCAAGCCGCCGGTCTACTACTGTGGAGTCCGCTCAGTCCGCCAGGTCTCCAGACCACAACCCAAGTCGCGTGGAATACCCCTTATTCTAATGCTAGCTCTAGCCGCCGATCTGCAAGCCACCTAACTGCGAGGTCGCCTAACCGCCAGACATCACACGTTGCGATGCCGAAAAGAACAGTCCGCCTGAATCAGGCGACTTATTGAACCACGAACCAAGTTACCAAAGAGCAGACCGTTTGGTCGCTGTCTGTGAACCTGCTATTTACCGTCTGTTGCTTAACCGCAGACTCCACACTGTCCCTGACCGCAATCAAAGCCAAGTCCTGGCTTTCCAGCGTTATCCGCGCAACCTGCACAGCACAACCCGGTCAACTCAACCAAATCGCGTGGAAACTAACACACAGTCCGCAGCAACTTGTGCGGGCTCAATTTACTATTCACTTACGCATAGAGGTTATTCATGTTACTATTCCTGATGTGACATGGTCTTATTTATAGGCACGATGATGAGTGTGGTCACCGCCCTAGCCGATAGGATTACCGTCACATCCCACAGTAAGACATCTCTGCAATCCGCTAATACATTTCAGTCTATCGCGCCTGTGCAAGATAGCCAGCCCGCCTAGCTTCTCCAAGGCCGGACACAATTAGGCAGTCCGCCTTGTTGCCAAAGCCAAGCCGCCAAGACATCACCAAGGCCGTACAGCAACACCAGTCTGTCTTGTCGTCGAAGGCCAATCTAGGACCGCAATAGCCGGACTCCGCAGCAATAGTCCGCCAATCCGCGGACACAGCACCAGCCCGCTTATCTCGAGCCCGCAGCCTTGCCACCAAAGCACGTGCCGGACTCAGCGGACACCCAGCTTTAGTCCGCACATCCCGAACCCACGGCTATGCCACCAAGGCAATAGCCGTACTCAGCGGACACGTCGATCCAGTCCGCACATACTGCGGACAGCACTGGCCTGCATATCACTGCAGATGACTCCAGTCTGCATACCCTGAGTCCACTACCTTGTCATCAAGACACTTACCGGACTCAGTGGACTACAGCTCTAGTCCGCACGCAGTTGCGGACACAAACATCAGTCTGCTTTCTCCAAACACGCAACCAAGGCACATAACACTTCTGCCGAGCTTGGAGGACTGAGAAGCAGTCCGCGCTCCACTACGCGATCTCCCCGGACTTAGCCAAACATGGACCTGGTTTCAAATCAACCAAGGCCACACCACTGGACACAATGGCCAGTCCGCAGTTACTGGCAGATACTGGAACCAGTCTGCCTGTCCCGGCGAGCTCTAGTATCAGTCCGCACTGACTGGCAATCTTCGCGGCTTCCACTTGCTGCTGCACCAGAGTAAGACCAAGGCAACTGCCAAGCCGGTCTACAGAGCTCCAATTCATCAGTTTAATTCATGCCGGACTCCGCAGATATAGTTTCTATCCTCCCGGTTAGTTCATGGGATCTAGCTGCTTGCTGAGGATACGCCGTCCTGGCAGACCGCCACTACTGTCCGCGTAGTCCGCGCGAATAGACTGCCCAGGCCGCTACAGAACAAACCTTCTGCAACATCCTTGCTGACCTGGCAGTCCGCCAACCCTGTTCGCGTAGTTCGTGCGGATAGGTTGCCCAAGTCCTCCATTCACCCACTTTCACTTCACAAATTTCGACACTCTCCCTTGAAGTGAGAAGTGGTGAATAACTCCAGCAGCTCCTGTAACCTTGTACCTGGTCCCTCTGATAGCATCTACGAAGAGTTGTCCAAGACATAGTCCTCGCCACGCATATCATGGACCATGAGGGAGCCCTCCAACATCTACCAAAAGGATCCATGCTTCCCTCTGCCTTCTTCACCAGCTTCAACCTCCACTCATGTATCAAAGGAGTATCACTAACTAGCTTGGGCACAGAAGCCCAAGCTTCGTTAAAATTGAGAGAAGTCACCTCTTCATCCTTGGTGTCAACCACCTCCTTGATTCTAACAGGGTCATCACAGCCAGAAGGTACTCGCTCGACCTGAGGGCTAGCTAGGAAACATGGTACAAAGCCCGCCGTGTTCCCTTCACTATATCGAGCTGGTGGCTTACTGATCCTCTTCGATCTCCGAAGAACCTGATAATGGCTAACCACCTCCGCTGCTCCGAAACCAGCTCCATTCCCGGGGAAAACCGGAACAATGCTCCCCTTGCTTCCTGAACAAGGCGCCTCCTTACTGGAACCAGAAGCACCTGGAGCAACGCTCGCCCTGCTACATGAACCAGAAAACTCCCCTCTTGAACAAGAACTACCTGGAACATCGCTCCCCCTGCTTCCTGAATCGGAAGCCTCTGCCTTTGAGCTAGAGGCTTCTAGAGCATTGCTCCCCATGCTTCCTGACCCTGACGACTTTGCCCAAGAGCTAGAAAAACCTGGAGCTCCTGGTGACACAAGCAGCTCCACCTCCTTAGCAGCAGCCTCCTTCAGCCCACCATCTGACCCGCTCATGTCTAGCTCCACATAAGAGCTACCCCAATACAGCGTCAACTCATCAAAGACAAGGTCTCGCTATACGATGAGTCTCTTCGTTGCAGGATCCATACCCCTTCATCTTCTCCTCTGCTCATCATACCCAACAAAGACTAGCTTCGTCTTGAGAGCAACCAGAGTGTGTATGTAGCAGGTAGATCCAAACACCTATAGGTGCTTTACACTGGGCTTCACTCCGAACATTAGCTCATAAGGAGTCTTCACATAGATCGGACTAAGAGGCATTCGATTGATGACATGAGCAGTACAGGCCATCCCTTCCGCCCAATGAGCCTTAGGAACGCCTTTACTCTGAAGCCAACATTTGTAGGTCTCCGTTAACAACGGATCATCCGAGCTACAATACCACCTTGCTGTGAAGTATGTCCATAAGAAAGCTCCTTCCGGATCCCTGGCTTCCTGTAAAAGTTTGAGAACTTGGTTGAGCCAAACTCACCACTGATGTCTATCCTCAACTTCTTGATCCGCAGGCCAAGTTGTCCTTCCACAAGCTTCTTGAACTCCACAAACAAGCGCATCATGTTCGACTTCGCCTTTATGAAGTATACCCAAGTATACCTTGAGTAGTCATCAACCAAAATCAGCATATACCTACTGCCTCTAAGACTGGTGGTGACGGTTGGTCCAACCAGAGCACAATGGAAGCCATCCAAAGTTGCTTTACATCTGGATCGTGCCGCACCCGCCCCCTTGAAAGCCCCCTTGGAAGACATCCCGCACACCCTTGACCATCGCCATAGGATGACAATCTAGACAAGCCTCTTACGAGTCTTTTTTCTGCCATTGCTTTCAGCTTGTCCATCCCTACATGCCCCAGTCTTTCATGCCAGATAGCTGCACTATCACTGGCCTTCTTCCGATCAGCAGGTGAACTTGTTGATGACCCAACTAAGTTCTTCTCCTTACTTCCAACATGAGCTACGTTCGCCGAGAGCAAGACAACCTTGCACTCTTTCCTGAGATGACAATGCTACTTGCATTTATAGTACCTTGGTCCTTCCTTCCTCTTCCCATCACACCTAGGAGAAACACTCCTCTCTTGCTGATATGAAGTATAAGGACCATCCTCTGCAGCAACCTTCACCACCTTCCTAAACAGCCCATTAAGGGAAGTCCAAACCTACTTGAGAATATACTCCGCTTTCGTATTTGTCTCCTTCCAATCTCTCATCTCTTCAGCATTGCCAGCAGTAGCCTCTTGTCTTTTTGCTCCGCATACAACCTCCCAAAGGTTCTCGCCAAGAAGAAAGCTCTCCATACAAGACTTCCACCTATCAAAGTTCTTCTCTGTAAGGAGATCAATTCCAAGACAACTTGCATCTTCCACTACCATGGTTCAACCACTGGTTCCCTCTTCACAAGAGCAATAACTACTTTAGTTGATCACTGCTTTTCCACTCCAATCTAGCTCTGATACCATGTTAAAATTCAATAACCTGGCTCTACTACCACGTTGAATTCTCTCTAGGTGGTCATGAGATAACCTGATGCCAAATTAATATTCTCAGGACTATCAAGATCACACCTTGATCACGCGGAAAATTCCCTTGAACCTGGAGTGAGTAGGAGTTATCTCAACTTAAGTCAGTTAACCAGCAAACACATGCAGCACAAGAGTCTTTATTGATTCACAGCAATCTTTTTTACACAGCGAGACATACATGGCGAGACATGCTTCACCACACAACCACCCAAGGAAAGGCAGAGAACTACAAAAAACAAGACAAGAGAAATAAGCCGCGCGGACTCAACACCAAGCTGTCGGTCTACTGCTGTGGAGTCCGCTCAATCCGCCAGGTCGCCAGACCGCAACCCAAGCCGCGCGGACTACCCCTTATTCCAATGCTAGCTCTAGCCACCGATCTGTAAGCCACCTAACCGTGTGGTCTCCTAGCCACCAGACCGCACACGCTGCGATGCCGAAAATAATAGTCTGCCTGAAGCAGGCGACTTATTGAACCCCGAACCAAGTTGCCAAAGAGCAGACCATCTGGTCGCTATCCGCGACCTGCTGTTTACCGCCTGTTGCTTAACCGCAGAGTCCGCACTGTCCCTGACCATAATCAGAGCCAAGTCCTGGCTTTCCATCGCTATCCGCACAACCTGCACAGCACAACCCGATCAACTCAACCAAACCGCGCGAACACTGACACGCAGTCTGCAGCAACTTGTGCGGGCTCATGTTACTATTCACTTATGTATAGAGGTTACTCAGGTTACTATTCCTGATGTGACATGGGTCCTATTTATAGGCACAATGATGAGTGTGGTCACCTCCCTAGTCGATAGGATTACCGTCACATCCCATAGCAAGACATCTCCGCAATCCACGGATACATTTCAGTCTGTCATGCCTGTGCAAGATAGTTAGCCCGCCTAGCTTCTCCAAGGCCGGACACAATTCGACAGTCCGCCTTGTCGCCAAAGCCAAGCCGCCAAGACATCACCAAGGACGGACAGCAACACCAGTCCGCCTTGTCGCCGAAGGCCAAGCCAGGACCGCAACAGCCGGACTCCGCAGCAACAGTCCGCCAATCCATGGACATAGCACTAGCCCGCTTATCCCATGCCCGTAGCCTCGCCACCAAAGCACCTGCTGGACTCAGCAGACACCCAGCTTCAGTCTGCACATCCCGAGCCCATGGCTACGTAACCAAGGCAATAGCCGGACTCAGCAGACACGCCGATCCAGTCCGCACATACTGCGGACAGCACTAGCCTGCATGTCACTGCAGACGACTCCAGTAAGCATACCCTGTGTCCAGTTCCTTGTCATAAAGACACCTACCGGACTCAGCGAACTCCAGCTCCAGTCCGCTTTCTCCAAACTCACAACCAAGGCACATAGCACTTCTGCCGGGCTTGGCGGACTGAGAAGCAGTCCGCACTCCACTACGCGATCTCCCCGGGCTGAGCCAAACATAGACCTGGTTTTGAATCAACCAAGGCCACACCACTGGCCACAAGGGCCAGTCCGCACTTACTGGAAGAAACTGGAACCAGTCCACCTATCCCGCCGAGCTCCAGTATCAGTCCGCACTGACTGGCGGTCTCCACGGCTTCCAGTTGCCACTGCACCAGAGCAAGACCAAGGCAACTGCCAAGCCTGTCTGCAAAGCTCCAGTTCATCAGTCCGCTTCATGCCGGACTCCGCGGATATAGTTTTTATCCGCCCGGTTAGTTCCTGGGATCCAGCTGCTTGCTCAGGATACGCCGTCCTGGCAGACCGCCACTACTGTCCGTGTAGTCCGCGTGAACAGACCACCCAGGCCGCTACAGAACAAACCGTCTGCAACATACCTGCCTACCTGGCAGTCTGCTAACCCTGTCCGCATTGTTCGCGCTGATAGGTTGCCCAAGTCCTCCATTCACCCACTTTCACTTCACAAATTTTAATAATATAAGATCGAGACTGACAATTTACTTCTAGCGAATAGAGAGTGGTGCAGAAGTACTTAGGTTCCCAGCTCGCTTTTAGTACTGCTTTTAATCCACAGAATGATAAGCAGATGTAGGGGACCAACAGGATCATGGAGGATCAATTGTTGTTGTGTATACTTGATATGGGGAAGCCCTGGGGGCGGTTTTTGTCGTTGAATTAGTGCAAATACAACAACAGCCATCAGGCCCGAGTTGGCATGGCTCCCTAAAAGGCTCTGTATTGGAGTAAGTGTCGGATACCGCTATCTTGGGTTCAGGATGAGGACCCGAAGGCGTTTGGGTCAGATTACATCAAGGACACAGACATGTTCATTCGCCTGATCAGTGATCGGATGCTAGAAGCTCATAATTGGCAGGCAAAGTATTATGACGTGAGGAATCGCAAGGTAGAGCTCCAGGTGGGGGACAAGGTGTTTTTTAAGATATGATTGATGCACGATGTTACACGGGTGCGTAGACATAAGAAGCCCAGCCCTAGATATATGGGGCCTTATACGATTCTAGAGCGGATCGTCCCCTTGGCATTCAGGCTGGAGCTACCGCCAAAGTTTCCAAACCTGCATTACATCTTTCATGTTTCCTCACTTCGGAAAGCATTACTTCAGCCAGAGCAGTATATTACTTCTACCTTGGGCCTGGTTGCATCTGATCAATCAGTTCGTTTGGAGCCAATTCGGATCAACAATATAACGGTCCGAGTTTTACGGAAGAAGTGAAACCCTTTGGTCAAGATGTTGTGGTCCAATCATGGGCATAAGGAGCACACTTGGGATCCCTTGTACCTCATGTAGAAGAAACACCTGGAGCTCTTCGCCTCAGGTTCAAATTAAACCTCCTTCAAGATGGTCTTTTCTTCACTTGTGAAACCCAGTAGACCCTAATTTGAACTTTGAGGACGAAATTTTTGTTTTGTTTATTGGAATTTGTAACATCCCCCACACTTTTAGGCCACCTAAAGTTAGGGCTAGGTCTTGAGTGGTGCATAGAGGCCCTAATGTGACCCTAGCTAGGCTTGAACTTTAGGAAACTGTTATGTGCACCCCCAATATGCACAAGTCAACCTAGGTCAATTCACACTCGCATGAACTCACCTCTTCAAGGTAAGCTCACTAACACTTCCCTAACCGTAAGAGTGAGGCAATAGACGAATGGACTCAAGTCTAGATCAATCAAGTGGGCCTAATTTACCAAAGTCAACTTTAGGTCAATATAGGTCAAACATTAACCGAAGAGATCTTATTAGTCTCAAAACCTAAAATTGACCCCACCCCTAGCATTGTAATGTAATTAGGGGACAAGTGGACCCAAAAGCCCCATCATGGGGTCACCAAGTTGACCAATTTGACCAAAGTCAATTTTGACCCTATTTTGGTAAAAATCACACTATTTGGCAAAGTGTACCCAATTGGGACATCATCATGACCCAATCAAAATTGGGTGTGTCAAGAGACTCAAGACATACCACTTGGACCAGTCAATCCATCAAATTGACCAAAGTAAACCCCAAGGTCAACTATGGTCAAAGTGAACCCTAAAGGCTAAATGAGAGTCCAAGTCAATTCAAGTGGGCTAAGGCCTTGCCCAAGGCCCATCCTAAGGCACACTAAATTTACAGATTTATTTAATCTGATTTATTATTTTAATTTGGGGTTTAATGGGGGTAATTAAGGAGGAAGTTTCATTTGAATGGGTGAATAATGGAGGGAGGCCAAGTGGCACTCTCTTTTTTCCCAACCCCTCCATTCATCTCCCTTAATGAAGAGGAGTTTTCCAGCAATTATAGGTCGGCCACCTTCAAGGAGAGCCATTAATGGCCATGGCCAGCCACCCTCTTTCATGGCAACTCCCTAAATACCCCTCTCCAGCCTCATTCGACCCTTTCATCGCCTTTAAAAACTCCTTGGCAGTCAAAATTGACTCTTGGATTGTTGCAAACGGTGGAGAATCGAGATCGGGAGAGGTTCGCTGTAAAATGCTAAAATCTGTGGCCACTCGTCGGAGTAGCCGCATCCATGCCTAAAATCAGGCATGTTTCTCCCCCTCTCCCTCTGTGCTAGATCTCTAGCTCGTTAGGCAGAGAAATCGAGCTCAAACGGTCCCGATCAAGTGAGCGAAATTTCAGATTTTTCCATTAAAATGGAGCTGGCGGGTTCGCCGAAAAACACCACTCCTGTGGCCATTCCGCCGCCCGACGATAGCCACCACCTCAATGGAGGTGGTGGGGGTGGTGGCTGGCTAGGGAGGGGGCTGGATCGCTGGCAAATGGCGCTGGAAAGGGCTCCAGGTTGGCAAGATGTCGGCCCTTTGCTCATTGGGGATGATGAAATTATAGCCATCAGGTGAGTTTAATATATTAATTATTAAAAAAAATATAGTGTATTTTGCCCCTTTAATATACACTTTTGGAGCCATGAGACCCTTAGGGGCTGAACCATGAAAAGTGTCCAACATGAAAAAGGTAGCCCTGTGAGTCTAATTTAATTAGAAATTGAAACCAGGTCATTTGGGGCACTGTATCTCCCTATTGAGCAAATCTTGTGGGACTAGTCCTTAGGGTAGGAGAGTCACTATTTCCTTAATTACTTTTATTATTTCTAAGGGGATTGGCTTGAAATTTCGGGCATGTAAGAAATTCCATAGGTACACCTACAGCCAAAAAATGAAAAATTTTGGACAACATTTTCCTATAGTATTTGAAAAAATATGATTTTTCATCAAAGTGAAATTATTTTGTGAATATTAAATATAATGACCTCAAATTTTACTCAGAGGATCATTAGGTCAGTACAATGCTCTGGAAAAAATATCAGGTCCATTGGACCTCAGTAGGTTGGTGAATCTACTTTGCATGTGGTTGTGCTATATGAGATTTGTGGTGCAATTAGCCAAAAGAGGAAAAATGGGGATTGAGGCCCATCAGACATGTGGGATGCCCTTGGAGCTTGAATTTGGACTTAGGATGATGGAATATACCATACAAAGTGAGATTAGGGTTTTTGTAACAAAAACCCTAGGTATTTGATTTTTTTAGTTGTGTCACCATTTTAAATTAAAGAAATAAAAGTGAGCAAATCAACTTAGACAGTTCAATTATTTATTTGGGAATTTCTATATAGGAAGTTTAGCTAAAAGTATTATTATTCCCTTTTGGTTATTATATTTAAATCATTATTACTTTTGCTTGGAAAATTTTGAGAATTTTACATGATCATTTCTATAGTGCTAATAGGCTCTGTAAATTATCTTAGGATTTTTTGGAATCATAATTATGGAGTTTTATGAATAGTTGCATTTTGGTAATATGTGTACTTTACTTAATTAATAGGCAAATCTGTTTAAAAAATTATCGTTCTCTGAAATTATGCTTTATTTATCATTTATTATCTCTGAAAATTTAATGAGATTTATTTAACTAGTTTTCAAGTACTTTCTTTGAATTGTGACCATAAGGCCCTATTTTTCGAAAATTTATATTTCCCACTATATTTCATTAAGAAATTAAGAAATTTTGCTCCATTGCATCTAGACTTAGGCTGATTCTCCGCTCAGGAATTCTCTTTGCTCTCCTCATTGCGCTCAAGCTCCAGCACTCCACAAGTCAAGTCAACCACCTCTGCGAGTGCGCTCCTCCAGAAGCTCCGTGGACTTGGAAAATTTTCCAACCAGAACGCTGTCACCCAGGTTCCGTGAGCTCAGCAAAAATTCGAAGGCTAGAGTGCTTCCATCCAGGCTTCGAGGACTTAACAATTTTTCCTCATTCTTTGCACTTGTAACAGAGTAGCGGTCTGTCTCCCTCCGAGATCAAATCAAACTCTATAAAACCTCAGGAAACTAGTGGATTTTGGCTCGACACAGTTCCAGACACGTGGTTTTTTGTCATTTCTATGTTTTCCACGTAAAAACAACTTTTGTTAGAAAAAGAAGGTTTTTGTTCAAATAAAAGCCACCCCACATGCTACATCATCATGTGACGATGTAAAGGCGCACCCATAAGATAAAGCAAAGGTGAAGCAAACAAACAAAAAAGGACACAATGGGATCTGCCCTCAACATCAACATTAGCATCGTCATCCCGGACATCTTCCAAGCCCAGATTACCGCGCCCCGGTATCCTCCAAGCAGCCTGAAACTCCTTGCCAAAGCCCAAGCAGTAGCCACATAGCACTCAAGAAAATCAATCCCAACATCTATCATCTCAGAGTACACCCCCTCGGCAATACATGATCGCTCCATCTCAATTTTATGAGATCCTTTATACTCAGCCACTACAGGCGCACACATAATCTCGATGAAATTCAGTCCACGATTAGTCAAGCCTTCCCTTTCTTCAGCTGCTCCGCCTCCAACTTGACGAACTCAGGTCCTCCTAAAGAGCGACCGAATAAATGTTCCTCACTACTACCGCACGTACGGACTCTTTACTTCCACAGGCAAAAGCGGGCAAAGTCTCTTCGCCAAATACCATGATGCTGAAAGCGCGCATGAACCAAGGTCCTTTGCTTCCTCTTAAAACAAATGAACCTCCCATCGAGGAAAGGGAGTCAAGCGTACTCCACCATCACACCTATGCTTCCATAATAAATGTGACAACACCAAGTCTCCACTGTAAGGAAAACAGCCTGGAATGATTTAGCACCCGCCATGACCCCCTGCCTAATGACGACGACGGGATCTCCTCCACGCAGGGCCGACATCCTAGGTAAGTCACAAGATCAACACATCATTCAAAAACTCGCACAATCGAGCAAAGGAGGTGACAAAGACAGTACACAAGCCAACAACATCAAGTGTGCGTATGTCACAGATGCAATCAAATGCTCCCCCTTCGCCAGCACCATATTTTAAGATAGCGCCTACGTAGGCGACGAAAATCCCCCACAACCTTTGCAACACGTGAAGCCCCGACCAAATACAAGGTAGAGTTTAACGTTGTGATGACAGAATGAGCATACCTTTGTGGCCATCGTCTAAGGGTCCACTTGGCTATCCGACCTCACTCCACTCCAAGGCCCGAGGTCTCCCTATGTTCTACAAACGAGAAAGCTCACGTCAATACGATATCCTGAGGCATGGATGTCTTTGATGGCCTCCACATCCAGAAGCTCCATCTTAACTCCTGATAAAAAAGAAGACCATATCCTTCCATGCAGGGAGCCCACTAGCAGGTCCTCCCGCAACACCAAAACATGGGGGGCGAACATTGCTCTACTATACGTCACAAGAATTCGCCGCCAGCGCAAATTTTTCGTGACAACCGCACAAGCTAGAATGCATTGTTGTGCTCGAGGAAAAAGTATGCAAAGCAGCGAGCTCCCACACCGACGCAACATGTAAGGCGCAATGTTGAAGAACATTTCCACAATGTGTTACAGGCACAACGCGGCCAATAAGAGCAAAGCATAAGTAGTCAACCATGGGCATCGCCACCCAGGAATCCCAAATAAAATCTTCAGCCATCAAAGCAGACAAAGGTGGTTCCAAGGAGACAATGCCTACATCAAGGTCCGACCAAGAGGACATTTCACTCCGAAACAAAAATAACTTGTAACACATGCATACTGAGGAAATTCTAAGTACATGACTCCCAAGGCAAGGGATCGAGGCTAAAAATTTCTGGGTTCGACGCTTCGCAAATCAAGACTACAAAGATTTGTGGGCATATGATGGGGTTCCCCCTACATTTTCTAGGTTAAATCGGAAAGGTTTTCAACAAAGGACACGAGGGCTAGCAAACCTGGCTAAGCCAACCACACACAAAGATAAAAATCCAAAAGACACCTAAGAGGAAGGCCGAATCCTTGCGCACACACGGCAGGGCGGGCAGGCGCTCTCAGCCTGCACAAGCACGCCTGACCAACGCGCAGTCACGCATGACCAGCGCCGGGGCCTGTACGTCCTACCTACGCGTGCGGCCTGCGGGCTTGCGGCCAGCCCGCACAGTCGCACCCTGCGCGGCCGCACACGGCCAACCCGCGAGGTAGCTTGGCCGCAAACTCGCACAACAGTAGGGCAGCACATCGCGAGGCTGCTCCCCTCCTACACCCTGTACGGTAGTGCACTGCGCGTTCGCACAGCCTCGGTGGCCCCCAGCGCATGCTCGTACAGTATGCCCGCACACGTTGGAGCCGACGGTGGTCACCATCACCGGCAACTCTCAATGTCCCTGGCTGCCTTCTTCGCCGCCACCTCTAGGCACATTGCTGAGGCCGTCCAAACTGACTGGAGGGATGAGGGGGAACTCTTGTCATTTTGGCAAAAAATGATGATCCCAGTGACCAAAATGGAGCAACACTCTTTGCCAGCACAAATAACTCCCTGGCATAAAGGTCAAATCCCCCTTTGGGGGTAAAAGGGTAAAGGCATCACCTCGCCCCTGTGGCGAGTGGGGGAAGAGTCTGGCGGGCGAGACGACAGCCCTATCCGTCTCACCGCCCCCTCGGCCTATGGGCTCTCTCGCCTCCTAGGATGATCTCGCCCACTAGGAGGTCTCCCCCACTTCAGAGGATCCCTCATCTCGCGTCCTGCAGGTGGGCATCCTCTTATCTCGCCAGTCCCCCTTCTCGCTTGCTGGACCACCTCTCGCGAGCCCAAGGTCCCATTATCTACTAGGATCCATGACACCGTAAAGTTCTCGATGGCGGTTCTTATCACCAGCGCATCACAGAAAGGGTCTTCATGATCCGGCATGTCCTTCCTTGAAAAGGGGATCTTTTCATCTGGGGGAGGGGATTGTGACGTCGAGTCTACGCTTCGGCGGTATATAGTGTGAAGACTCGCCTTTTGTGCTGCCTCCATCCCCACTCCTCCATGGATTACCCCAATTCCTCCGCGATCTCCTTCATCCGTCCGATCTACGCATCGATCTTCTTCTCCTATACCTGTCACTTCCTCTATCTGTACCGGTCTTTGTTGTTCTCCCGCTCCTCTAGTTCTCCTCATTTCCAAGAAATCTGGGCAGGTAGTTGTTACGTGACCTTCCTCCTCGTGGAAGTCACAATATGGCAACGCCACCTCCCCCCTTGCCTTCCTTGCTGAGGGTTTCTTCTTCTCCCCGCTCTTGCTCCTCTTCCTCTCTCACGGCCTCTTCCTCTGCCTCGGCCGATAGCCATAGCCTGCTGCGGACGGGGCAGGGGTGGTCTATGACCATTCCCCCACCCTTGCTGGTGAAATCTTCCTGGTCCTCCTTGTTGGTTCCTCCCCCCGTGGGGAAATCCTCTACCTTGTCCTGGGGCTGGGCCTCCCTGCTGCCTCTATCCCAGCTCTTGATATGTCGGTGCCCTCGGCTCTTCTCTCCTCCTTGCCTCCTGCTGTCTCCCACCTGACTCCCTCGACTCTACCTCAGTAAGCCTTGCCAATTTCTTTGCAAAAGCGGGGTTTGCCGCCTCCATCGCTATTTCCTTCGCCGTCTTCTCCATCAAGCCCTCAAAAGACAGTGGTGCCTTCCGGGTGAGGCTCATTTTGAAGAAACCTTCCCGTAGTCCCACAGTAAAGGCCATCTGGAGGGAAAACCCTGGCACCTCCTATATATCCAAGATCTCTTCTTGGAACCTGTCCACGTACTGAGCCAGTGACTCATCTTCCCTCTGCTTAATCAAAAAGATTGACTCCGGGTTGCTCTTTCTCTTCTTAGAAGTGGAGAACTGCAACTGGATTCTCCTGCTTAGGTCCTCGAAGCAGTATATCGAGCCCGTCGGGAGTTGATGAAACCAGTCTATAGCTTTGTCCTTTAGAGTGATGGCAAAAAGACGGCATTTGAACGCGTCCGTCATGTGCCTGATTGAAACTGCGTCCTCAAACCACTGCAAGTGATGGAGGGGATCATCCTTCCCCATATAGTAGTTCATCTCGGGTTCTCGGAAACCTTCTGGGATGGGAGCTGACAAGATTAGCTCGCAAAAAGGGGACCCTCTCGTCGCCGGTCTCGCCGCCCCTACTCGCGTTACAACCTCTCCTGGCGAAATGGTACCTGCCAGGCTAGGGAACAGCTCCCTTCCAGCCATGTCTCTCCCGCTCCCTTCCGCCATCACCTCCTTCCCCGGTCTCCTCCCTAGGGCGTCTTCTCCCACTCGCGCCGAGTTGAGTTCTTCTTATATTGTGAGAGCCGGTACTTGATGCAGTGGGGTTGAACAATCTCCCTGTCGCGAGATCCCGTGCAGCAAATCCATGATCCCCTTGATTGAAGCAATGAAATCTTCTCTTCCGACAAATCCTCCCGGGTTATCCGACCCCTCTCCTTCTCCTTCTCCCTTACCTCCCGCCATGTGGTTGCTCAAGGTTCTTCTCTGAGAGCTGCGCTCCATGCTCACCGCACCAAAAATGTTGGAACCAGCTTTCTGGTCCCTCCTAAAGTTCGAAACAGGATGCTGCCCACACGTACTCTCCCTGTGCTATCCTCCTGACGAGAGTCAGAGACCTGAAAACAGACCGAGGGGTCTCAGCTCGGAGGTCCCACCTCTTTCCCGGAAGAACTAAAGATCTTCCCCTCCCTAGCCAATACTGAGCTAGGTGACTGTGAGGAAGATAGTGGAAAGGTTCAACAACCTTCTCAGGCACCTCTATCGGTATATTTATAGGCCTCTGAATCTGATCTGCAAATAACACTTCTGAATCATCCTAAAAAGACCAAAACACCCTAGGCTGGGTCTGCCAACACCCATACTCTGCTGTTCTGGAGAGCTATATGCAGACCTCCTGGGGTAGAAGTGTAGAATTACCTGGGGCACAAAGGTCAAATCCCCCTTTGGGGGTAAAAGGATAAAGGCATCACCTCTCCCCTGTGGCGAGTGGGGGAAGAGTCTGGCGGGCGAGACGACAGCCCTATCCGTCTCGCCGCCCCCTCGGCCTGTGGGATCTCTCGCCTCCTAGGATGATCTCGCCCACTAGGAGGTCTCGCACACTTCAGAGGATCCCTCATCTCGCCTCCTGCAGGTGGGCATCCTCTTATCTCGCCATTCCTCCTTATCTCTTGCTGGACCACCTCTCCCGAGCCCAAGGTTGTACATTTACGGCTCTGAAGTTGCTCTTATAAATTGATGGAGGTACGGGGCGCGCGAACTCTGGGTACTCTGATGATCTTGGTGTGTCGACACTAAGGAGGCTTGGTGGTCCCGATGGATCGCGCGGAGACGCGCCTGGGACGGTGTGAACTGCGGAGCGCGCTTGGAATGGTCTTGATGGCGGAGTACGTGGAGGTGCTCTTGGATGGGGGAAAGCGCGTGGAGTGCTTGCTAGAGGAGAGCGTGCAGAGTACTTACTGTAGGAGAGCGCGCGGAGAGCTTGCTGGAGGAGTCCGCGGGAAGCACTTGCTGGAGGAGAGCGCGGGAAGCGTTTGCTGGAGGAGAGCGCGCGGAATGCTTGCTAGAGGATAACGTGTGGAGAGCTTGTTGGAGGAGAGCACGTTGAGCGCTTTCTAGAAGAGAGCGTGTTGAGGGCTTGCTGGTGGAGAGCGCTCGCGACAACGCGAAAGGAAGAGTGCACGCGGATGCGTGCAAGGAAGGGGAGCGTGCGGGAGCGCACACGGAAGAGACGTACACGGGAGCGTGTGCTGAAGAGGCGCGCACAGAAGCGAACATGGAAGAGGAATGCACAAAAGCGCGTAAGGAAGAAGCATGCATGGAAGCACGCATGGCAGGGAAACAGTGGAGTCAAAAAATCGTAGGAGGAGTGGAGAAAAAAAAATCCGTAGAAGGATTTTCCAGCGGAGGAAAAGATGGAAATTGAAATCACCATTAGAGTATTAGTCAATGCAGGCTCTGATCATGCTAAATTGATCACTAATGCTATCAGAGCAACTCTTGGTTATCCACCCCCTGTGTGATGATGATAAAACTGCTAAATCAGGCATTCAACCGGCTTCCAATGAAGGGGTTCAGCAAGAAGTAGCTCAAATTACTTATCCACCTGCTGATTTTGAGGGCATTCAATATGCAATACAATAAATGTACAGTCCTCCACAAGAGGTGCAGAATGTGATCATTGAAAAGGTTGAAATGTCTGAAGCTGCTTTGAAAAGAGAGCTAGAATCTCAACTTTCTAAGAAAAGGTTTAGAGAGAAGGCTGAATTAAAGCTTGATTTTGAAAAATGGATTCTCACCTCCAGAAACATTATTCTCACTGCCTGGCAAGCTGTTAAAGATAATATGCATGATAGAGGCAAGTGGTATTCTGAACAAGAATGGAGCAAATATCAGAAGCGGCAAGATGCCATATATCAGTTCAGAAGAGACCTCAAAGTGTGGAAGATACCTGCTACTTCTGTGGAGCCAAGCAAATATTTTCCAAAGCCTTATCATTATTTTGAAAGGAACAAGGTCAAGGATGAAGAGCTCAAGAAGAAGGATCTTAAAGGAAAGAAGTCGGCTGATGACACTGCAGCTAATGTAGAAGCTAGGATTCAGTCTGGCAAAGGAATTGTTATCAAGGAGCATGATCAATCCTAGAATTAGATGGTCTAGGCTTAGGTCAATGTAAAATTTTGGACTAAATCCTTGTATTGCTGGACATATACTAATAAATTCCTTGGTTTAGTTTTAATTTGATATTGGATACTTAACATTTTGTGATGCATGTTTATTATGTTATAACACATTCTGTGTTAATATTGATGCATGTTATGACTGTTTATGGTTACTCTTGTCTTTGCAATACTTGTTTACATCATAATCTTTGATTTATTATAAGTGATGTATATCATTAACTAAGGGTTATGACTTCTCCAAATAGGGGGAGATTGTTGGGTACATTGGAAACTGCGTACCTGATTTGGATAAGCCTCACCTAACTTAATGATATTCATCAATGTGTATTTGATGGGATGTTGAGTTTCAATGTGCAGGTTAAGGAAATGCAGGAAAATTTTCTAAGTACAAGTGTCGACACTTGGGAAAAGTTATGTCGACACCAGGAGCCAGATTGTGTTGACACAGGACTTGTGTCAACACACAGGACTTGTGTCGACACACAAAAATCTGTCAATAATAATTGTGTCGACACACAGTACTTGTGTTGACACATTCCAGAATTCTGTCGACAATAATTGTGTCGACACACAGGACTTATGTCGACACATTCCAGAATTCTGTCGACAATAATTGTGTCAACACACAGGACTTGTGACGACACACACAAAAATTCTGTCGACACCAACTTTGTCGAGACTAGAAGCTATTGTGTCGACACACATGACTTGTGTCGACACATTCCACAGAAGCTGTGTTGAGAACATAAAGAAGGGCTGTGTCGACATTATGAGAGTTGTGTCGACATCATCAAGAGTTGTGTCGACACATGGTCTATTTATGTCGACACATTTGAAGTATTGTCTCGACATTGTTCTGCTGAAAAAGAATACATTGAGGCATCAGGTGTCAAGACTAAAGACTTGACAGCTATCATAACTAACAAAGCTGTTGCATCTATCAGAGCTGTCAGAAGGCCGTTATGAACCAGATCAGACGGTAACCTCAGAAGGATCTATATAAAGACTTGTTCTATCATCAATACAGAATAATAACAAGAGAAGATAGAGGAGAGAGTTCTAAGAAGAAAGGACTTGTCATCTTCAAGTCATCAAGAGAAGGCAGATTCTGAACAAGTCTTTAAGAAGAATTCATATTTACATCTGAAAGAAGAGGAAGCTGGATTGAGGATCATCTCCAACTTCTCAAGAAGATCAATCTTACTTTGTTCTTGACTATAATGTCATTTTCATCTAACTTGTTCCTGTCGATCCACTTAGTCCCTGTGACATTGTGATTCTTTAGTTTATTAACCAGCTTCCAGACTTTACATCTTCTGAATTGATTCAGTTCTTCCTGCATGACATCAATCCAGTTTGAGTCTTGTATGGCCTCTTCAAATTTCTTGGGTTCCATTTGGGACAGGACAGTTGAGCAAAGAACTGTGTTCAAGTTCTTGCTCCTTGTCTGATCACCATGACTTGGATCACCAATAATTTGGTGTGCTGGATGATCCCTTAGGTGTCTAATAACTGGAGGCAGTCTATCCACAACTTGATTTTCTCCAATCTCCCCACCATGCTGTACTTCATTGTCTTCATCATCATCAGCTTGTGAGTCTTGTACTCCCCCTGGACAACATCCATCATTTTCCTCATCTTGTCTTGCAGGTTGGTCTTCACTTATGGCTAGCTTGTCCATCTTTTCATTCAAATCTGTAGAGCTACAAGGAGTGCTAGAGAGCTCAATGTTGATTAGCTTAGATTTATCAAAGACTACATGGACAGATTCTTCTACAGCTTGAGTAGTCAAGTTGTAGATCCTGTATGTCTTACTGTTGTTGTTGTACCCAACAAATATCCCATCATGGGATTTGGCAGCAAACATTATTAAATGAGACTTGCCATTGTTAAGTACATAACACTTGCTACCAAAGATCCTAAAATAGTTTATATTTGGTTTTCTGCTTTTCATAATCTCATAGGGTATTTTCTTGTGGATTTTGGTGATGGAGGCTCTGTTGAGTACATGACATGCAGTGTTTACTACCTCAGCGCAGAAATATTCTGGAAGAGAAGTGTCACTTAGTAGTGTTCTACCAGCCTCAATAAGAGTCCTATTCTTTCTTTCAGCAATACCATTTTGCTGGGAAGTTCTAGGTGAGGAGAACTCTTGATGAATCCCTAGTTCTTCACAAAATCTTGTCATGCATTCAGAGTGAAATTCAGTCTCATGGTCACTTCTGATTTTGACCACTGAATTGTCAAGTTCATTCTGAATTTGGCT
Source organism: Platanthera guangdongensis (assembly GCA_039583875.1). Lineage (NCBI taxonomy): Eukaryota > Viridiplantae > Streptophyta > Magnoliopsida > Asparagales > Orchidaceae > Platanthera > Platanthera guangdongensis. The sequence goes on from CM077150.1 coordinate 227,645,632, forward strand.
AACAAAATTGTGGAAGAAAGTAGGGGTTTCAGATTTCTGCCTCAGGAAGAAAACCCATGTAAATCTAGAATAGTCATCCACAACCACAAATATGTAGACTTTCCTACCTAGATTATGAACTGGCAAGAACCAAATAGATCCATATGCAGGATGTACAAACACCTCACTGAGTCTTTGGTATCAAGACTGTGGATGGAGGTCTTGGTCTGTTTGCCTTTTTGACAAGCTGAACATATACCCTCCTTGATGTACTTGACTTGAGCACCATTTCTCACTAACTCTTTACTAAAGAGTTGTCCTATAGTCTTGTAGTTAAGGTGAGCAAGCCTCTTGTGTCATTTGACACAATGAGAAGCTTTCTCATCTGCAACTAGGTAAACAGGAGATTCTTTATTCTCACACACAAAATTTAGACAATAAACATTTCCTTTTCTATAGCTAGATAAGATGACCTCTTAATCACTTGTCCTTCTAATTTGACAACCATTCTTAATGAAAGAAGTGTCATAACCAAGATCAATTAGTTGGCTTATGCTTATTAGGTTATGTTTCAGACCTTTTACATAAGCCACTTGGGTGATAGTGATAGAGCTATTGGAAATGTTACCAAACCCTTTGATGACCCCCTTTTCAGATTCACCAAAGATCACTTTGGGTCCATTCTCAATGGGAGTGTAATCCTTCAGCATCATTCTTATTCCAGTTATGTGCCTGGAACATCCACTGTCCAAGTACCATATTGGGGTATGGCCACTTGTACTCACCTGCATCAAATAAAATTACTTAGCCTTAGAACCCCAATAATTATTGGGTTCTAGGTTCAGGTTAGACTGAAACTTGACATGCCTTCCTACAGCCTTTCTGACAGGTAAGCTGGCATCTTTCCTGACTGTAGTGTTATGCCAACAATCAATGGCATAATGACCCACTTTACCACAACACCAGCACTCATATCTATTGTATCTTCTTTTAAGTACAGTCTTAACAGCATTACAGTCAGCAGTCCTTAAAACTGTATGTATATTGATCCTTTTATTGAGTGTTGGGGATGGTGCATCAAACATTGATGATTTATAAAGAACATGCTGTGTTTGTTCATGGGCTGCCCTATTATCATTTGCACCCTCATCATTCTGATCACCAAGCTTACGACCATGTGTGATGTCATGATCATATCTGTTAGTAGGTTGCATCACTTTCCTGAAAGAAATAGGGGTTTTGGAGGCTAGTGGCTGAACTGGGGCTTTGCCTTTTCTTTTGGAATTAATTACCCTAGTTCTTCCCTTGAAGCCTAATCCTGTCTTACCCTTTTGGAGGATGAAGTCATCAATTAAGGGTAAGACTGACTTTGGCTTTGAGAATTTAGCCACAAGGTCCTTCTCTCTTTGCAGTCTGACTTCTAGACTCTTGATTTGATCATTTTTGAATGTAACTGTACCCATCTGAATAAAATTTATGTTTTTCAGTTTGGCAACTTCATTCAACTTCAAATCCAGCATTTTTGCTGAATCAGATGTAGCCAATTTAAGAGATGCAATTTCCTTAGCCTGTTCCTTGTTAAGGATTTTGCTTCTCTTAAGGGCTTGCAACAAGTCAACATACTCATCAATTAGTTGATGAACATCCCCTTTAGATTCAGAACCATCCTCATCTCTTGATGCAGATGCTTCTAATTCTGATCCAGTGTAATAATCAGAAACTTAAGATAGGTTGTTTACCTTAATGGGACCAGGCTGATCCTGGCACTGATCTTCCTCAGACATAGCCATCATCCATTTGTAATGAAGATCTTCAATCCCATTGATAGAGTCCAGCATTTGCAAGAATTCTTTCTCTTCTGAATCCTCTTCAATTGTGAATAGTACAATATATGCTTCAGCTTCAGAATCTGATGATGAGGAATCAGTCCAGCTTTTCTGCTTCTTTGCAACAAAGGATCTCTCCTTCTTACCCTTATTTTGATGTTTATTCTTGTCATTAGATTCCTTTCTTTTTTCTAGGCAGTCAGCAACAACATGTTCACTCCTGTTGCAACAATAGCAAACAATCTTAGAAGAAGTTAATTTGCTAGGTTTAGTGTCATACCTGTCATTTTAGAGGATTTCTTTTTTTTGTAATAGTCATCCTTGGATTGTGATGAGGATGGATTGGTTCTCCACTGTTTTTTCTTCAAGAATCTTTGGAATTGCCTTGTGAAGGCAGCAAAGTCTTCATCAGAATTAGGGCTGTTTGATGTGTCGTTGTCAGAATTATCTGATTCAACTTCAGCTGCTTTCCTAGGAGGAGATGGAGATATCCTCATGTCCTTCTTTGGGGCTTCAACCTTGAAGGACACAGATTTCTCTTTTTACTCAGACCTATTACTTTTCTCCTCCTCCTTTCTAGCCATAAGCTGCATTTCATATGATAGCAGTTTTCCAAATAGAGTTTTAGGAGAGGTGTTTGTAAGTTTGGCCACTTCCCTGATGGCTCATATTTTGGAATCCCGGTCCTTGGTTAGTGACCTGAGAAACGTATCATTGAGCTCATATGTGCTAAAGACTCTTCCATATGGCATTAGCTCATTCACTATTCTGAAGAACTTCTTGTAGCACTCAGTTATGCTGTCAGTATTAGTTTGTCTAAAACTTTCATATTCTTGATTTAGCATAGACTTTCTATCCTCTCTTACTTCTTCTGATCCCTCCATGTAGACAATCAAAGTGTCACACATCTCCTTGGAGGTTTTGCAGTGAACCAAATTTTGGAAGGTTGAGTGATCTATAACACTAACTATTATGTTCTATGCTCTCTTATCCATAGCGGCTAAGATGATCTCATCCTTTGTCATTTCAGAGTAGCTTTTTGGAGTCCTGAGATTGGCATCAAGAACTGAGAAGTTCATAGGAATAAATGGCCCTTCTTTGACTGTGATGTAGATTCTGTTGAATTCTGTGAAGTGAAAGTGGGTGAATGGAAGGCTTGGGAAACCTATCCGCGCGGACTACGCGGACTGGGTTGGCGGACTGCTAGGTCGGCAGGGATGTTGCAGGCGGTTTGCTCTGTGGCGGCCTGGGCGGTCTGTTCGCGCGGACTACGCGGACAGCAGCGGCGGTCTGAGAGGCCAGTGTATGCTCAGCAGGCGGTTTACTCCCAGGAAGTAACCGGGCGGATAAGAATGTTATCCGCGGAGTCCGGCAAGAAGCGGACTGAAGAACTGGAGCTTGGCAGACCGGTTTGGCAGTTGCCTTGGTCTTGCTCTAGTGAAGCGGCAAGTGGAAGCCGCGGAGACCGCCGGTCAGCGTGGATAGAAACTGGAGGTCGCCCGGTATGGCGGGCTAGATCCAGTGTCCGCCAGTAAGTGCGGACTGGCCCTTGTGGCCAGCGGACTGGACTTGGTGGGAATTGAACCAAGTCCAGGATGGCTCAGTCCGGGGAGATCGCGCAGTGGAGCGCGGGCTGGTTTCTCAGTCCTCCAAGCGTAGTAGAAGTGCAGTTGCCTTGTTTGCTAGCTTGGGGAAATGCGGACTGGAGAATTGCTTGTGCAGGAGCGTGCGGACTGGAGCCGGAGTCCGCTGAGTCCGGTTTAGCCTTGTGACGAGGTAATGGACTCAGGAGTTGCGGACTGGAGTCTGCTGTTAGTGGACTGGATTGGCATGTCCGCTAAGTCCGGAAGTGCCTTGGCAATGATGTAATGGACTTGGGATATGCGGACGGTAGCCGGGTGTCCGCTGAGTCTGGCAGGTGCCTTGATGGCGAGGCTGCGGGCTCGGGTTTTGCGGGCTGATGCCTTGTCCGCAGAATGGCGGACACGGCTGTTGTGGAGTCCGGCTGTGGTGGTCCTGGCTTGGTCTCTGGCGGCAAGGCGGACTGGATATTGGAGTCCGGCCTTGGAGAAGCTTGAGCGGACTGGCTATCTGCACAGGAGCGGCGAACTGGAAGGTGTGTCTGCGGGCTGAGCGGACACACTTGTTCTAGCTGCGGGTTGTGGCGGTGATCCTATCGGCTAGGGCGGTGACCATACTCATCGTCGTGCCTATAAATAGGACCCATGTCACATCAGAAAAAAAAACCTAGACCGAAGTAAGTGAACAGTAATTGAGCTCGCGTAAGTTGCTGCGGTCTGGACTTTGTGTCCGCGCGGATTGAGAGTTGACCCGGTTGTGCTGTGCAGGTTGTGCGGATAGCGCTGGAAAGCCAGGACTTGGCTCTGATTGCGGTCAGGGACAGTGCGGACTCTGCGGTTAAGCAACAGGCGGTAAACAGCAGGTCGCGGATAGCAACCAGGCGGTCTTATCTTTGGCGACTTGGTTCGGGGTTCAGGAAGTCGCCTGCTTCAGGCGGACTGTTCCTTTCGGTGACGCAGCTTGTGCAGTCTGGCGGTGTGCAGACCGGCGGTGAAGAGCTAAGCATTGGCACAAGGGTGAGTCCGCGCGGCTTGGGTTGCGGTCTGGCGACCTGGCGGACTGAGCGGACTCCACAGCAGTAGGTCGGCAGCTTGTTGATTGAGTTCGCGCGGCTTGTTTTTTGTTCTTGTCTTTGTAACTGTCTCTTCTCTCCCGGTGTTGGGTTTTGGTGAAGCATGTCTCGCCATGTATGTCTCGCCTTGTAAAGAAGTTTGCTCTTGATCAATAAAGAAGCTTGTGCTGCATGTGTTGCTAGTTGTTACTGCTTTGTTGAGATAACCCCTGCTAACTCCACGATCCGGGAAAACTTTCAACATATAAGTGGGCGTATTCTCCTTCGGTTTGTTGAGTGTTCAACAGGGTATCCAAGGGGGCGTCTGCGGTTTGTTGAATTTTAACATGGTATCAAAGCGAGGTTGTTGGAGTGGTCAAGCAGTGCTCAATGGAAGTAGTTGCTCGTCTGTAGAGGAAACCAGTGGTAGAACCATGGCAGTGGAGGATGCAAGTTGTCTTGGTATTGATCTTCTTACAGCGGCGAACTGTGAACGGTGGAAGTTCTGTATGAAGAGCTTTCTTCTTGGCGAGGACCTTTGGGAGGTTGTATGCGGAGCAGGAAGACAAGAGGTTACTGCTGGCAATGCTGAGGCGATGAGAGCTTGGAAGGAGGCAAATGCGAAAGCGGAATCTATTCTCAAGCAGGTGATCTCATCGGAGCTCTTGGACCACATCAGTGGATGTCGGTCAGCTGCGGAGGTTTGGACTTCCTTGTTGGGTTGTTCAGGAAGGAGGTGAAGGTTGCTGCGGATGATGGTCCCTCTACTTCATATCAGGAAGAAAGGAGTGTTTCTCCTAGGCGTGATAGGAAGAGGAAGGAAGGACCACGGTGCTATAAATGCAAGCAGCAAGGTCATCTTCGGAAGGAGTGCAAGGTTACCTTGCTCTCGGCGAACGTTGCTCAGGTAGGGAGGAAGGAGAAGAACGTAGTTGGGACTTCAACTAGTTCTGGATCTGATCGGCTGGATGCCAAGGATAGTGCTGCTATCTGGCATGAAAGACTGGGGCATGTAGGGATGGATAAGCTGAAAGCAATGGCGAAAAGAAGACTCGTAAGAGGCTTGCCTAGATTGTCATCCTATGGCGATGGTCGGGGGTGTGCGGGATGTCAGGAAAGTGGAGCTTATCACTTCATGGTTGACAAAGCACAATCCAGATGTAAAGCACCATTGGCGGTTGTCCATTGTGCTCTGGTGGGACCGACCGTCACGACCAGTCTTGGAGGCAGCAGGTTCATGCTGATATTGGTTGATGACTATTCTGGGTATACTTGGGTATACTTTACGAAGAAGAAGTCCAACATGGTACGCTTGTTTGTGGAGTTCAAGAAGCTTGTCGAAGGCCAGCTTGGCCGGAGGATCAAGGTGTTGAGGACAAGTTTCGGTGGTGAGTTTGCCTCAACCGAGTTCTCACGCTTTTACAGGAAGCAAGGGATCCGGATGGAGCTTTCTTGTGGACATACTTCACAACAGGGTAGTATTGCAGCTCGGATGATCCGTTGGTTAACGGAGACCTGCAAGTGTTGGCTTCGGAGTAAAGGCGTTCCGAAGGCTCTATGGGCAGAGGGAATAGCCTGTGCTGCTCATGTCATCAACCGGATTCCTCTTAGTCCGATCATAATAAAGACTCCTTATGAGCTGATGTTCGGAATGAAGCCCTCAGTGAAGCACCTTCGGGTGTTTGGATCTACCTGCTATATACACACTTCGGGTGCTCTCAAGACAAAGCTAGTCTTTGTTGGGTATGATGAGCAGAGAAGAAGATGGAGGTGTATGGATCCTGTGACGAAGAAACTCATAGTGTCGAGAGACATTGTTTTGATGAGTTGACGCCGTATTGGGGTAGCTCTTATGTAGAGCTAGAGATAAGCAGGTCAGATGGTGGGCTGAAGGAGGCTGCTGCTAAGGAAGTGGAGTTGCCTGAGTCACCAGGTGCTCCAGGTTGTTCTAGCTCCGGGGCAAAGGCGTCAGAGTCGAGAAGAAGGGGGAGCGATGCTCCAGGATCTTCTGGCTCGAAGGCGGAGGCTTCCGGTTCAGGAAGCAAGGGGAGCGATGTTCCAGGCAACTCTTGTTCAAGAGGGGAGTCTTCTGGTTCAGGTAGCAGGGGGAGCGTTGCTCCAGGTGCTCTTGGTTCCAGTAAGGAGGCGTCTTGTTCAGGGAGCAAAGGGAGCATTGTTCCGGGTTTGCCCGGGAACGGAGCTGGTTCAATAGCAGCGGAGGTGGTTAGCTATGATCAGGTTCTTCGGAGATCGAAGAGGATCAGCAAGCCACCAGCTCGATATTGTGAAGGGAGCACGGCGGACTTGGTCCCGTATTTCCTTGTTAGCCCTCAGGTCGAGCAAGGTACTTCTGGCTGTGATGACCCACTAGAATCAAGGAGGTGGTTGACACCTTGTCTGAAGAGGTGACTTCTCTCAGAGGCAACGAGGCTTGGGCTTCTGGGTCCAAGGAAGTTGGTGATACTCCTGTGATGCATGAGTGTAGGTTGAAGCTGAAGAAGGCAGAGGGAAGCATGGCTCCTTTGGGAGATGCTGGAGGGCTCCCTCATGGTCCATGATATGCGGGGCGAGGACTATGTCTTGGACATCTCTTCGTAGATGCTATCGGAAGGACCAGGTGCAAGGTTACGGGAGCTGCTGGAGTTATTCACCACTTCTCACTTCAAGGGGGAGTGTTGAATTCTGTGAAGTGAAAGTGGGTGAATGGAAGGCTTGGGAAACCTATCCGCGTGGACTACGCGGACTGGGTTGGCGGACTGCTAGGTCGGCAGGGATGTTGCAGGCGGTTTGCTCTGTGGCGGCCTGGGAGGTCTGTTCGCGCGGACTACGCGGCAGCAGCGGCGGTCTGACAGGCCAGTGTATGCTCAGCAGGCGGTTTACTCCCAGGAAGTAACCGGGCGGATAGGAATGTTATCCGCGGAGTCCGGCAAGAAGCGGACTGAAGAACTGGAGCTCGGCAGACCGGTTTGGCAGTTGCCTTGGTCTTGCTCTAGTGAAGCGGCAAGTGGAAGCCGCGGAGACCGCCGGTCAGCGCGGACAGAAACTGGAGGTCGCCCGGTATGGCGGGCTAGATCCAGTGTCCGCCAGTAAGTGCGGACTGGCCCTTGTGGCCAGCGGACTGGACTTGGTGGGAATTGAACCAAGTCCAGGATGGCTCAGTCCGGGGAGATCGCGCAGTGGAGCGCGGGCTGGTTTCTCAGTCCGCCAAGCGTAGTAGAAGTGCAGTTGCCTTGTTTGCTAGCTTGGGGAAATGCGGACTGGAGAATTGCTTGTGCAGGAGCGTGCGGACTGGAGCCGGAGTCAGCTGAGTCCGGTTTAGCCTTGTGACGAGGTAATGGACTCAGGAGTTGCGGACTGGAGTCTGCTGTTAGCGGACTGGATTGGCGTGTCCGCTAAGTCCGGAAGTGCCTTGGCAATGAGGTAATGGACTTGGGATATGCGGACGGTAGCCGGGTGTCCGCTGAGTCCGGCAGGTGCCTTGATGGCGAGGCTGCGGGCTCGGGTTTTGCGGGCTGATGCCTTGTCCGCAGAATGGCGGACACGGCTGTTGTGGAGTCCGGCTGTGGTGGTCCTGGCTTGGTCTCTGGCGGCAAGGCGGACTGGATATTGGAGTCCGGCCTTGGAGAAGCTGGAGCGGACTGGCTATCTGCACAGGAGTGGCGAACTGGAAGGTGTGTCCGCGGGCTGAGCGGACACACTTGTTCTAGCTGCGGGTTGTGGCGGTGATCCTATCGGCTAGGGCGGTGACCATACTCATCGTCGTGCCTATAAATAGGACCCATGTCACATCAGAAAAAAAACCTAGACCGAAGTAAGTGAACAGTAATTGAGCTCGCGTAAGTTGCTGCGTCTGGACTTTGTGTCCGCGCGGATTGAGAGTTGACCCGGTTGTGCTGTGCAGGTTGTGCGGATAGCGCTGGAAAGCCAGGACTTGGCTCTGATTGCGGTCAGGGACAGTGCGGACTCTGCGGTTAAGCAACAGGCGGTAAACAGCAGGTCGCGGATAGCGACCAGGCGGTCTTCTCTTTGGCGACTTGGTTCGGGGTTCAGGAAGTCGCCTGCTTCAGGCGGACTGTTCCTTTCGGTGACGCAGCTTGTGCGGTCTGGCGGTGTGCAGACCGGCGGTGAAGAGCTAAGCATTGGCACAAGGGTGAGTCCGCGCGGCTTGGGTTGCGGTCTGGCGACCTGGCGGACTGAGCGGACTCCACAGCAGTAGGTCGGCGGCTTGTTGATTGAGTCCGCACGGCTTGTTTTTTGTTCTTGTCTTTGTAACTGTCTCTGCTCTCCCGGTGTTGGGTTTTGGTGAAGCATGTCTCGCCATGTATGTCTCGCCTTGTAAAGAAGTTTGCTCTTGATCAATAAAGAAGCTTGTGCTGCATGTGTTGCTGGTTGTTACTGCTTTGTTGAGATAACCCCTGCTAACTCCACTATCCGGGAAAACTTTCAACATATAAGTGGGTGTATTCTCCTTCGGTTTGTTGAGTGTTCAACAGGGTATCCAAGGGGGCGTCTGCGGTTTGTTGAATTTTAACAGATTCTTGGGTCAGAAGCTTCCATGAATAATCTGACTCTCTCTTTCCATATGCCAAAAATTTCTTTTCTACAAATAGGTAGTTTCCTGGATCCAAGTTCCTTGTGAGTTTCACCTGAACCCAATTTGATTATAACTGTTAACTGCCTTATAGATCAACTCAGACTGTTAAGTCTAATCTTGAGTAACCTAACTCTGATACCACTTGAAAGAATTGGTTTCAAGATATCCTAAACACCTAAAGGGGGGGTGAATAGGTTCAATTCCTTTTTATTAAGGCAGACAATATATTTTACTAGTAATTAAGCTATGCAACAACAATCGCATCACAACTTAAAAACAAACACAGCCAACCCAGATTGCACACCGATTTATAGTTGTTCCCCAAGAGATGGGTACATCCACTTTCCCCCTACTCCTATCTAGCAGTATACAAGATTCAGCTTAACTTCCTTCTCAGATCCTCAGATCTTACAACTCAGAACACAGAATGGTTCCTACAGCTCAGACTTCAGCAAGTCCTACAACTCAGATTCTTCTAGAGAATCCTACCTCAGAGTGTCCACACTCCTACAACTCAGGCAAACCAGCCCTACCTCAGCCTCTTTCACCAGACCTACAACTCAGAGAATTGAATCCCGATAGCTCTAATTATTTCTATTTTTTATTTACTTTCTTCTATTAATAGTTAGATTTTAGTTATCCATTTTATAATTAAAAGTTCACAATCGTCTATTTTTTATATTTTATCTTTATTTGATCTAATAAAATTATTTTCAATCTTGCAGGACTAAACTGTACTTGTTTTGGAGCAAAACTGGGATTTTCTCTTTCTCGGCCAAGCCACGCCCTCTGACACACCCTCCTTGGGCGTGACCAAGGGCGTGACACAGACGAGCAAGGAAGGTCAACACAATTCATCGATCTGCGATCGAAGAACAAGCGACACGCCCGTGTGGCTAGCGCACACGCCCGTGTTACCCTTACAATGGGCGTGCCAGTCAGTGGAAGAACTCTTAGGCCGCGCCACGTCGGATTAAATTGACATGCCCCGGTCATGGGCGTGATCCAGGGCGTGGCGGGTGCGTTTTCCAGCCAATAAAGAGTCGTTCCTGCCGTTGCCGCCAGCTTGACATTTCCATCTTGACACGCCCTGGTCACGGGCGTGACCAGTGGGCATGACACCTCCATCAACAGCAATTTACTCCCATCGTTTTCAGCTTCCAGCCGTTTTCCAGAAACAGCCTTGACACGCCCTAGGACATGGGCGTGACCTAGGGGCGTGACCCGTTAGTTAACAAATTTTGGCGGTTTCTTATCCAATGTTCCCGGAGTTTCAAGACGACGGTTCCGAGCCTGACACGCCCTAGGTCACGGGCGTGACTAAGGGTGTGACCAACCAGAAAATTCTTCTATAAATTCCAGACAACTTCAGAAGCTTGGGATTCGAATTTTGGGAGTTGGAGTCTTGTAGTTTGATTTTCTATTCTGCTGTATTTCCCTTTTCTTAGCTTAGTCTTGTTTTAAGTTTCAATTCAAGTTACTTTTTATTATGTCTTCCCCTACCTTAGCTTGTATTCCCCTAATGATAATGAGTAGCTAATTCTCATTAAACAAATATCTTGTTCTTAATCTTGCTCACTTACGATTTATCTTCGATTTATATTTCGTCGAATTCATATTTCGCGGATATGTTTTTCTATCCAAGATCTGTATCCTAAATGACCGAGAGGTTGCAGATACGAGTAGATCACTCAAAGATAAAAGGAGTTGCATGCAATCCTCGAGAGAGGATGACATAAATCCTTTGGATTGGAGTCAAATCCAATAGAGTGCTTCACCTCCAAAAGCAAGCTTATGGGTTTCGACTGGCCGAGAGGTCTTAATCGATCAACCTAAGGTTAGTCAAAAGCATGAGCCCGAGAGAGACGCTTTTGTACTTAGGAACTTCCACGGTCGAGTGAGTAATTTAAGAACTTTCATTTCTTTATTTTCAAGAAGGTTTATTTTAGTCCAAGTGGATTTTAGATCAAGTGCTAGCTTCCCCAAAATCGATTTTCTCTTTCTTAGCGTAACGTCTCCTTTTTCGTTTTAAACAAAAACCAACTTTCCGTCCAATAAGATAATATCTCTTTCTTGTGAGTACAAGTACTCGACAAGCCCCGAGTCGATATACGACAGTTGATTCTATAGTCCGAACGATATGTATACTTGCCTCATCGTTTGGAAACTCGCGTTAGCGCGGAGAAAATAATCCATCAAGTTTTTGGAGCCATTGTCGGGGACTTTTCTTTGTCGATATTTTGAAAGCAAGGATCTATTAGTTTTATCATTTTTCTTTTCATTTTTAATCAAAAAAAAAAATATTTTGGTTGTTCTCTTTAAAAGTTTTAACTTTAATTTTTATAATTCAAATTTCTTGCGAAAGGGCCGTGCCGGGTTTTGATGACTTGTTTTAGTCAGCGTTTTTGGGGTTGTTTAGTATACAAAATTTCTAGTTTAATTATATGTTTTAAGTATTTTTATGCATGTTTTGTTTTATTTCTTCTTTAAGTCTTTTTGTGTTAGGATATTATAATTCCTAGTTTTATTATAATTTTATTTGCTTGTTATGTTGCAATTTTATTTTGTTATATTTTGATATAAAAATCTATAGTTTTATGTTTTATGTTTACTTGTGTTTTGTTATGAATATAATTAATTAATAGTATGATATGTTATGTTTGTAATGTTTAGTTCTATTTGTATTAACTATTGTTATGTTTTGTTTTATTTGTAGGTTCAAAGCCCAAGTCTCCTTCCTTGGTGCCACCCGACCACTTCAAGAGCAGCCCACTTCTTCACCATGGTAAAGCCCAAGCCTTCTTCATTAGTGCAACCTGAGCCCATGAAGCCTTCAAGTTCAGCCCACTTCAATGATGAAGCAGCCCACATGATGCAAACCGAGCTCCTCCTCTTGGTGAACCCAAGCCCATAAAAAATAGCCCATTTATCCAAGGCATGGCCGACCACCTCATGCTCTCCACCTCACTTAATTCCATGCATGTACCTTCCCATTCATTCATTTTTCTCCCCATTCATATGTTGGCCGGCCACTTTTCTCTCTCTCTCCTTTTTATTATTTTTCTCCACTCTTTATTATCATCCATCCCCCCTTGTTTACTCTCTTTATTTTATTTCATTTCTTTTAAATGTTATACAATGAATCCACTTTCCTCTCTCCCATTCATTTAATTCAAGCATGCACCTTGCCACCCATGCATGGCCGACCCTCCTCATTCATCCCACCTCCTTCTCTCTTTCCCTCTCTTTTATTTCTTTCTCCCCTCTTTATTTCTTATTCATTCCCCTTGTATTTTTTTATTTTTATTTATTTTAACTACATGCAATGAATCTCATCTTCACCCTCTCCCCTCATAAATGCCATACATGCATCTCTCAAGTACATGGCCGGCCACCCCCCTTATGTCATTCATTTCCACCATTTTCTAGAACCTTCCTCATCTCCTATAAAAGGAACCCATGCCTCATGCTTTGAAAAAGGAGGATTTTAGAGACCAAGTGAGATAGCTAGTTCATGAGAGTTTTTTTTCCTTGTTGTAGTTTTTATTGTAATTTCCTTTTTGTAGTAGAATAGCATTGTCCTGTTTTAATTTTTGTGTATTTCCTTTTCTTAAGCAATGCAAATGACTTCTCTTTCTTCTATTTTGTTTTCTTCCTCTATTATGCTTAGCTAATTATATTTTGCGCCCGATCGCGATGAGCTTTGCGACAAAATAACACATCTTTAATTTTATATTTGCATTTGTATTTTTCCTATTTTGATCCTTCTTTGATTTTTATCGTGTCGACTCCGTATTCCGGTATACGGTAGTAGGCAATTGATCTCATTTCATAGAACTCGAGAGACTCATTGATTTGAATGATCACTCAAAAAAGGAAGAAGTTGAACGCAACCCTAGAGATAGGATGACGTAAAGCCTCCGGATTGGAGTCAAATCCAATAGTGCGGGTCACTTCGGTAATGCGACTTTAGGCCTTTTTGACTTGTAAAGAGATTTCGTTCAAAACGTCTATAAGTTAGGGGATTTAATGCTCGAGCGGGATTACTTCCTAATATCGGATCCGTCACGGTCTTAATAGTATTGGAAATGCTAAACTAATTTATTTCGTTATTTTATTTCAAAGTGAATCGTCGATCGAGCACTCTTTCGCAATATTTTATTTCTCTTTTAATTAAGATTAGTTCATTTTAATTTTCAAACTCATCAATCATTCGGTAGGATAATAGAATCGTTGTGAGTAATAGTACTTGTCTGCCCCGAGTTTTTATATGACCTTGATATATTTTATCACTATACTATAAAATGATAGGTACACTTGCCTATTCGGATTGTAGTTTGTGTGACGATTTTAGTCCATCAAGTTTTTGGCGCCGTTGCCGGGGACTATTTTGGCAATATTAAGAAAGCATCGAGTTTATTACTTCTACTAAAATTTTAAAAAAAACATTTTTTTAAACAAAACAAAAAAAATCAAAATATTAAATTTTCTCTTTTTTTTGCTAACGGTTTTTTTTATGGAATCATCTTCTTTCGGCGCTTTTTGTAATTTTTGCGGGTCGCCCAAGCACTTTTATTCTGAATGTCTTTCGGGAACCCCTCCCTCTTTTGATTTCAATTTTTCTGGAGCAGGTCAAAGTGGCCAATTTGACTCTTACTCCAATTTTTATCCTACTTGGGAGATGGGAACCCGTCTTTTTTTTCTTATGATTTTGCCCCGCAAAGCACCATGCCTCTAAATTTTACTTCAATCGATAATGCGTATTTTGAATTGCAAACTTCTTTTGATAATATTAATTCGCATTTGAAGACCATTCTCGATTATTTTTATCGTGAGCCCGCTTCATTTTCTTCGTCTTCTTCTCCGTCTCCTCCAATTTCATCGTGTAATGAGTCACTGGATATCCCAGCTTGTCTTTTTCCTCTCGAGGGGGATAATTATTTGGATATTCCGGATTGTTTCCTTCCTCCTTTGGATGACGCCCCTATGGATACTCCGGCATGCTTCTTACCTTTTGAGGATGACAAGACGTCTCATCATTCTCTTTCTTTTTCTGAAGACGTGTGTGATTCCTTTTCGCTTCAAACTTTAACTGTTCCAACTTTTTTAGTGAGTCTTTTTCTTCTTCTTCTTCTTTTATTTTAGATAATTTTTCTTCTTCTTTAGATAATTTTGCTTCTTCTTTAGATAATTTTTCTTCTTCTTTAGTCATCTCTACCCCTTCTTCTCCCGAAATTTCACAAGTCTCTCCTTCTCCTTGTGAAATTTCCGTTGATGAAATTTCTTTTTCTACCTCTTTTATTCCTCTTTCTATTTCTTCTTCTTCTTTTGACGACCCCTTCTTTCCCATTTTACATACGGCGGAGTTCTTCTATAACTCCGTCCGTTCATTTCTGGGCATCATTCCATTGAAGATTCCACCCCATGTCGGTGCAATTCTTCAGTTTTTCTCTTTTTTGATGTACTCTCCTAAGCGCATACTTAGGGAGTTACCTCTTCACTTTAGTTTTTATTTTTCATTTAGCTAACCGATAACGTCGGGCTCAGACGACGTTAAACAAAGAGCGCTCTTGGGAGGCACCCCTTGCTTATCACTTTTTGTTATTTCTTTTTTTTGTTTGCTTATTGTGTTTTGCAGGAATAATACCTCTGGCGGTTCGTTTGGCTCCATCATTTTTTTCTCTTCCTTAGGCCTGAGCCAGTGTCCAGCTTAAGCATGGGGGAATGAATTCAGCATTCGGCCTTACGAATCAGGGGAAGTCGTTTTCTTTTTAAGTATTTACTTTATTGCCCCCCCCCCTCCCTCTTCTTCTTCCTTTTTTTGTTTTTCATTGAGGACAATGCAAAATCCAAGCATGGGGGAGGGCTTCGCTCTTTTTCCTTTTCTTTTTTCTTTTTAATTTCTCCTTTTTTTAAAAAAAAAAATCTTTTCTTTTTATGTTTTTCAAAAAAATGTTTGTTTTTAAGTAATTTAGCTTTATCAAAAATAAAAAAACTAGAAAATACAAAAACCCCAAAAAAGTTTTTAAGTAATTTAGCTTTATCAAAAATAAAAAAAAAACTAGAAAATAAAAAAAAACCCCAAAAAAATCAAACAATCAAAATCCAAAAAATATAATAAACCTCTCCCTTAGTCTTTTTGTTGTTTTCAGAAATTTTGTTTGAGTTTGTTTATAAGCATTTTTACTATTTTTGATTTGTTAATCTTTTGTTTCATCATGTTTAGTTAAATCTAATATTTAGTGATTTCGTTTTGAGAATTATCTTATGGTTTTAATCTGCTTAGAGTAATTTATTTAGCACTTTTTCTCTTTTATTTTAAATAGTTTCAATTTTGTAGTAATTTTGCTTAACAATTTTGGATTCCAATTATTATTACCTCATGCTTTTAGATTCTTAGGAAATCTCAATCTACTAGTAGTTGCTCTCTAGTATTTTAGTTTATTTTCTAAAATTTTGTTTAACTCCTTCCTTTTTCTTTTTATTGTTAGATCATATGTCATGGGAATAAGGAGATGTTAGTTCTTTATTCTCTGGTAAACATACGCAACCCAGATGAAGAGAGGAATTAAAAGTTCGTATATGTCGTGGGAAGTGATAGGATGCTAGTCTATCATTTTCTGGTATTACATATATATTTAAAAGTTCATATATGTCGTGGGAAGTGATTGGATGTTAGTCTATCATTTTCTGGTATTACATATATATTTTAAAAAAAAAATGGTGGGGTGTGAAAAAAAAAATAATGATGATCACCACCAATCAAAGACCTCTTCATGTTGATTTTCCTCCCCAAACCCCTTAGCCAATATTATTGTCTTAGATTTTAAATTAAAATATTGGGAGAGCATAAGTGATAGGTTGCATTCTTCCTTAAGTTTCTTTTAAGTTATGGTTTTTATAATTTTAATCTAACTTTGTTTCCAATTTACTCAATTTTGAGTGCTAGTTAATTTATTAGAGAATTTTTGGCTAAATATTTTTCTCTTTCACTTTAATTCCATAATTTAGGACTTAATTCGTAAATCCCTAAATTTTGTTTTTTGGCTTGACTTTGGTGTAAATAAATTTATAGTTTAATTGAAAACTTTTTAAATGTCTTATAAATATTTCTCATACTTTTGCTCTGGAATAGCAAAAGCCTAAGCATGGGGGAATTTGATGACTTGTTTTAGTCATCGTTTTTGGGGTAGTTTAGTATACAAAATTTCTAGTTTAATTATATATTTTAAGTATTTTTATGCATGTTTTGTTTTATTTTTTCTTTAAGTCTTTTTATGTTAGGATATTATAATTCCTAGTTTTATTATAGTTTTATTTGCTTGTTATGTTGCGATTTTATTTTGTTATGTTTTGATATAAAAATCGATAGTTTTATGTTTTAGGTTTACTTGTGTTTTGTTATGAATATAATTAATTAATAGTATGATATGTTATGTTTGTAATGTTTAGTTCTATTTGTATTAACTAATGTTATGTTTTGTTTTATTTGTAGGTTCAAAGCCCAAGCTTCCTTCCTTGGTGCAGCCCGGCCACCTCAAGAGCAGCCCACTTCTTCACCATGGTAAAGCCCAAGCCTTCTTCATTAGTGCAACCTGAGCCCATGAAGCCTTCAAGTTCAGCCCACTTCAATGATGAAGCAGCCCACATGATGCAAACCAAGGTTCCTCCTCTTGGTGAACCCAAGCCCATAAAAAATAGCCCATTTATCCAAGGCATGGCTGGCCACCTCATGCTCTCCACCTCACATAATTACATGCATGTACATTCCCATTCATGCATTTTTCTCCCCATTCATATGTTGGCCGGCCACTTTTCTCTCTCTCTCTCCTTTTTATTATTTTTCTCCACTCTTTATTATCATCCATCCCCCCTTGTTTACTCTCTTTATTTTATTTCATTTCTTTTAAATGTTATACAATGAATCCACTTTCATCTCTCCCTTTCATTTAATGCATGCATGCACCTTGCCACCCATGCATGGCCGGCCCTCCTCATTCATCCCACCTCCTTCTCTCTTCCCCTCTCTTTTATTTCTTTCTCCCCTCTTTATTTCTTATTCATTCCCCTTATATTTTTTTATTTTTATTTCTTTTAACTACATGCAATGAATCTCATCTTCTCCCTCTCCCCTCATAAATGCCATATATGCATCTCCCAAGTACATGGCTGGCCACCCCCCTTATGTCATTCATTTCCACCATTTTCTAGAACCTTCCTCATGTCCTATAAAAGGAACCCATGCCTCATGCTTTGAAAAAGGAGGATTTTAGAGACCAAGTGAGATAGCTAGTTCATGAGAGTTTTTTTTTCCTTGTTGTAGTTTTTATTGTAATTTCCTTTTTGTAGTAGAATAGCATTGTCCTATTTTAATTTTTGTGTATTTCCTTTTCTTAAGTAATGCAAATGACTTCTCTTTCTTCTATTTTGTTTTCTTCCTCTATTATGCTTAGCTAATTATATTTTGCGCCCGATCGCGATGAGCTTTGCGACAAAATAACGCATCTTTAATTTTATGTTTGCATTTGTATTTTTCCTATTTTGATCCTTCTTTGATTTTTATCGTGTCGACTCCGTATTCCGGTATACGGTAGTAGGCAATTGATCTCATTTCATAGAAGTCGAGAGACTCATTGATTTGAAAGATCACTCAAAGAAGGAAGGAGTTGAACGCAACCCTAGAGATAGGATGACGTAAATCCTCCGGATTGGAGTCAAATCCAATAGTGCGGGTCACTTCGGTAATGCGACTTTAGTCCTTTTTGACTTGTAAAGTGATTTCGGTCAAAACATCTATAAGTTAGGGGATTTAATGCTCTAGCGAGATTACTTCCTAATATCGGATCCGTCACGGTCTTAATAGTATTGCAAATGCTAAACTAATTTATTTTGTTATTTTATTTCAAAGTGAATGGTCGATCGAGCAATCTTTCGCAATATTTTATTTCTCTTTTAATTAAGCTTAGTTCATTTTAATTTTCAAACCCATCAATCGTTCAGTAGGATAATAGAATCGTTGTGAGTAATAGTACTTACCTGCCCTGACTTTTTATACGACCTTGATATATTTTTATCACTATACTATAAAACGATAGGTATACTTGCCTATTCGGATTGTAGTTCGTGAGATGATTTTAGTCCATCAAGTTTTCATCGCGCAATACCGCCTAGTACCTTGCGAACCTGTCATTGGGTAGCCCTTGTGAAGTCCGGGAAATTTTATTTTATAAATTTTTAATTTTAAAACTTTTACTTTTATTTTATTTTAGTGTATGACCCGAGGGAATCCGTCAAATCTATTTGACTTGGACCCGGAGATCGAGCAAAGCTTACGGTAACGCCTAAGACTCCGTGAACTTAATTGTCCAGATTTGGTTAAGGAATCTGTAGGTAACACTTATTCTTCTTCTTCTTTATCTTCTTCTTCTTCTTCTTATTCATCTTCCCCTTCTTCTCAATTTTCTTTTATTTTGAATAACCAAAATCCAAATATGGCCGAAGAACGGACTATGTCTTATTATGCCCGGCCAAATTTAGATGATGCTCAATCGAGTATTGTTTGCCCCGCTATTACGAACAATAACTTTGAATTGAAGCCAAGCATCATTCAAATGGTACAATAATATGTACAATTTGATGGGCTTCAAGATGAGGATCCCAACGCACATATTTCTAACTTTTTAGGAATATGTGACACTTTTAAAATTAACGGGGTTTCGGATGATGCTATCCGGCTAAGGCTTTTTCCTTTCACGTTGTGCACCAAAGCTAAACAGTGGTTGGCCTCTTTACCAAGAGGATCCATCACTACTTGGGCCAAAATGACGGAAAAATTTCTCACGAAATATTTTCCGCCCCAAAAAACGGCCAAATTGCGCAATGATATTACATATATCTCTCAAGTGGATACGGAAACGTTATATGATACTTGGGAGTAATTTAAGGAATTGCTTCGTCGTTGTCCGCATCATGCAATCCCCGATTGGTTGCAAGTGAAAACCTTCTATAATGGCCTCAATCAACAAACGAGGCAACATATTGATGCCACCGCCGGTGGAACGTTAAACAACAAGACACCGGCGGCCGCCCAAGAACTTATAGAAGGTATGGCCATGAATACGTATCAATGGAGTACACCCCGGTCTCGTCCACATAAACCGGCCGGGATGTACGAAATAGATACGGTTTCAAATTTATCTCTCCAGGTTGAGAAACTACAAAAACAGATGAACGAGATGTCTGCTTCCTCGTCTACATCTACCTGTGAGCCCAAATATTGGGAGCCTTCTACTATTGCCGAGCATGTGGATTACATGGGTAATCCGAATCGGCCACCTTATAATCCAGGTAATAATTTTAGTAATACCTATCACCCGGGTGTAAGGAATCACCCCAACTTCTTTTGGAGTAATCCGGGGAACGCGGCGCACCAACCGAACACGATTCCACCCAGCTATTTTCCACCGCAAGCTCCAAAAGCTCCCAATCTCGAGGAGTTGTTCACTAAGTATACAACTACAAATGATGCCAACTTCCGAAATCTCACAGGATCCCTTCGTAGCTTGGAGACACAAATTGGGCAAATCGCTAAAATGCTCTCCAAACGCCAACAAGGAGCGCTACCGGGCAATACAGAGCCCAACCCAAAGGATCAAGCCAAAGCCATCACTCTATATAGCAGGAAGGAGGTAACCACTTCTCAAATTCCGGTTGATACTTCTCCAATTCCGGTTGATACTTCTCCAATTCCGTTTGATACGGAGGTAATAATTTCTTCATCTTCTCCTCCACTTAAGCCTTTTATTTCTAATAAACCAAAAGCTTATCAACCACCTCTTCCCTATCCGTCTAGAATGCAAAAAGACCGGGTGGATGAGCATCACTGTAAATTTTTAGACATGTTTAAACAAATTCAAATAAATTTACCGTTTTGTGAAATTATAGAGCAAATGCCAAAATATGTCAAGTACCTCAAGGATCTCTTGTCCAATAAAAAGAAACTTGATGATATCTCCACCGTTCAATTGAACGTGGAGTGCTCGACAGTTTTACTTAATAAATTACCAAAGAAATTACCCGATCTGGGTAGTTTCTCAATTCCTTGTTTGTTTGGTGATTTATTAGGAAAACGTGCGTTAGCCGATCTAGGCGCCTCAATTAATTTAATGCCTTATTCTTTAGCTAAGAAGTTGGGATTAGGAGAACCTAAGCCCACAAGAATGAGCATTCAATTGGCGGATCAGTCTGTCAAGTTCCCTATGTGGATCATAGAGGATGTGCTTGTCTAAGTTGACAAATTTATCTTTCCGGTAGATTTCGTCATCTTTGATATCGAAGAGGACACCAAGGTACCACTGATTCTCGGTCGCCCTTTTCTTGCCACCTCGCGCGCAATTATAGACGTTAGTAATGGTGAACTTCTCCTTAGAGTCGGAGATGAAGAAGTTACCTTTACTATTGACTCGTCTATGAAAAACTCACTCTCAAATGACGACTCATGTTATTATTTGGAGGCTTCCCCTGAAGAAGACTCCTTTCCTTTTTCTTAAATTTTTTTATGTTCGATTGATCATGATGCCGATTTTGAAAATTTAGATTTAATTGCTCATGAAAATAATGAAAATTTCTCGATCACTCGAGCGCCTATTTTCGAAATTTTAGAAGTTGGTAGTGATCGCTTGAAAACTTTTATGATGAACCTCCCACGCTATAACTAAAATAATTACCTGATCATTTAGAGTATTTATTTTTAGCGGAGGATTCAAAACTTCCGGTTATTGTGTCGGCCTACTTGACCGATGATGAAAAAACTTAAATTTTCTAATACTTTAAAATTTCATCGCCGCGCAATTACTTGGAAGATCACGGATTTGAGAGGGTTTAATCCCTCCTTTTGCATCCACAAAATTTTATTGGAAGAACACGCTCACAAAACCATTCAACCTCAACGCCGGCTAAATCCTAACATGAAGGAGGTAGTCAAGGCCGATGTAATAAAATTATTATATGCGGGTATCATCTATCCGATTTCGGATAGTTCTTGGGTGAGTCCGGTCCAAGTGGTACCCAAGAAAGGAGGGTTAACGGTAGTGCCTAATGATAAAAATGAGTTAATCCCAACTCGAACCGTTACCGGATGGCGGGTGTGCTTCGACTACCGTAAATTAAATGATGCAACCCGTAAGGATCATTTTCCTTTGTCGTTCATTGACCAAATCCTTGAACGGCTATCCAGGCACTCTTTTTATTGTTTTCTTGATGGTCTCTCGGGATACTTTCAAATCTCAATCACGCCCGAGGACCAAGAGAAAACAACATTCACTTGTCCGTTTGGCACCTTCGCCTATCGAAGGATGCCTTTTGGTTTGTGCAATGCGCCAGCAACCTTCCAAAGGTGTATGCTAGCGATCTTTGATGAATTAGTGGAGGTTATCATGGAGGTCTTCATTGACGATTTCTCCGTTTTTGGAGATTCGTTTGATTTATGTTTAGCAAACCTTTCACGTTTACTCCAAAGATGTGAGGACACGAACCTAGTTTTAAACTGGGAGAAGTGTCATTTTATGGTACGGGAAGGTTTGGTATTAGGCCACAAAATTTCTAGTAATGGCATAGAGGTAGATAAAGCTAAAATTGAAACTATAGAAAAGCTACCCCACCCCCTTCAAATGTAAAGGCCGTTCGTAGCTTTTTGGGGCATGCCAGTTTTTATCGCCGGTTTATTAAAGAGTTTTCTAAAATAACTAAGCCCCTTACACACTTGTTAGAAAAAGATGCGCCGTTTATTTTTGATGCAAATTGTTTGTGCGCTTTTTCTCTTATTAAAGAAAAATTGATTAACGCTCCTATCATGATCGCTCCCAATTGGGAACTTCCGTTTGAGATAATGTGCGATGCTAGTAGTTTTTCCGTCAGTGCGGTCTTAGGACAACGCATAAATAAAAATTTTCATCCTATATATTATGCGAGCAAAACATTAACCGCCTCACAAAAAAATTACACGATCACTGAAAAAGAATTATTAGCCGTAATTTTTGCATTTGATAAATTCCGCTCATATCTCACCTTGTCCAAGATTATCGTTTTTACTGATCATTCGGATTTGAGATATTTACTAACAAAAACAGATGCAAAACCTCGATTGATTAGTTGGATCTTACTACTCCAAGAATTTGACTTGGAGATTCGCAACAAGAGAGGAGCGGAGAACTTGGCGGCTGATCATCTTTCGCGGTTGGAGAACCCGAATTCGGGGGAGCTCATAGAGGAGGACATTGACGACACTTTCCCCGAGGAGCGCCTCCTTGCCATTCATAAGGTAATTACTCTCCCCACTCCTTGGTTCGCAGATTTCGCAAAATATCTTGTTGCGAGATTCCTCCTGAATGGCTTTTCTTATCAAGAAAAGAAGAAATTCTTTTCTGATTTGAAAAATTATTTTTGGGAGGATCCCTTTCTTTTTCGTGTTTGCCCGGACCAAGTAGTGCGGAGGTGTGTTTCTCTTGAGGTAGGGGCCCAATTCTAAAGCATTGCCATGAGGGACCCGCCGCTGGGCACTATAAAGCTAATCGGACGGCTTTGAAGGTACTTGAAGCAAGCTTCTATTGGCCAAGCATCTTCAAGGATGCTCACGCCCATGTAAGTCGTTGTGGACAATGCCAACGCTCAGGTAATATTTGCCGCCGTGATGAAATGTCATTAAATTCATTCTTAGAAATAGAAGTTTTGATTTATGGGGGATCGACTTTGTTGGGCCGCTACCAACGTCCTATGAAAATAAATATATTTTGTTAGCGGTCGACTACGTGTCACGGTGGGAGAAAGCGCAAGACCTTCCCACTAATGACGCCCGTGTCGTGACCCAATTTCTTAAAATACTATTTTCACGATTTGGAGCACCACGAGCAATAGTTAGTGATAGGGGCACACACTTTTGTAACGCACAATTTGCTAAGGTTTTATCTAAATACGGCGTTACACATAGGTTAGCCACCCCCTATCACCCTCAAATAAGTGGCCAGGTAGAATTAGTTAACCGTGAAATCAAACGAATTTTAGAGAAAATGGTTTCTACTAATAGGAAGGATTGGTCGGTCAAGCTCGATGATGCTCTATGGGCTTATCGGACCGCGTACAAAACCGCTATTTGTTGTACGCCGTATCGATTGGTGTATGGGAAAGCATGCCATTTAACGGTTGAGCTTGAACATCGTGCCTTTTGGGCAATTAAATTTCTAAATCTTGATGAAAATTTGTCCTCCGAGCTCCGTAAATTCCAGATTAACGAGCTCGATGAGTGGTGCTCCCTCGCTTATGAGAATAACAAACTCTATAAGGAGCGCACCAAATTTTATCATGATAGAAAACTTAAGCACCCAAAGAACTTCCAACCGGGGGACCAAGTCCTTCTTTATAACTCGCGCTTGCGCTTATTTCCGGGTAAGCTTAAGTCTCGTTGGTTCGGCCTCTTTGTCGTAAAGGAGGTTTGGCCTTATGGGACGGTGCTTATTTCACACCCGGAAGGAGGCAAATTTAAAGTGAATGGGCATCAACTAAAATTATTTATTTCCGGTGACAATATTAACGCACAATTGGACAACAAAATGTTGTCAAACCCATAGTAAGTGCGCGTCACTATGGTCGAGCTCACTGACCATAAACAAAGCTCTCGTGGGAGGCATCCCATGATTATCTTTTATTTTTATTTTAATTATTTTTATTTAAGATTTTTGAAGGATCTTTGCGGCGTGATGTTCAATCGGGCTCGAACGTCATCTTCATGGAAGTTCTTCATGTCGGTAATTTTTATGTAGTTTTTTTTTACTTCTGTCAAATAATTTTTACACAAAAATTGTTTAAAAAAAAAATTAACAAAAAATTAAAAATTTTCTGTTCGAACACGCCTCTGTCACGACAGTGACCTATGGGTCACGGGCGTGACAGAGCCGTGTTTAGTTCATCAAGCGCAACCCGAGAGTGGTTTCGTCGAGCGAAGTTTCTCGTTCGTCTTCCATTACTGACACAGGCGTGACCATCAATGGTCACGGGCGTGACCAGCGCGGAACTTCGTTCGACGAACTAGACCAGGAATCCCAAACTTTCTGCCCCGTCACGCCCATGATAATTCATGTCACGCCCGTGACATCAGCAAGTCACGACCGTGACTTACCCGGGAATCCCAAAAAAAAACAATTTCTTATTTTTTTCTTCGTTTTCAGATACACGCCCCAGGGTCACGGGCGTGACCCTGGGCCATGTCGGCGAATCCGAGGCGTGACCCCAGGTCAATGCCTCGGATTCCTTTCAATTTCTTATTTTATGTGACACGCCCCGGGTCACGAGCGTAACCTGGGGCGTGATCATGGAGTCCAAGGCCAGCGCCTCCGGTTCCCTAGCATCTCCCTAGGATTCCCTTACACGCTTAGAGTCAAAGTCGTGACTCTGAGAGTCACGGGCGTGACTCTGGAGCGTGTCCCCTGAATCCGAGGCACTCTGCCGCGGATTCCTTCCGTCTTTGACCTGTGCTTGTCACGCCCCCTGTCACGGACATGACAGGGGGGTGTGACCGACCCGTGACCCCTATATATAGGATTCTTCCTCCGTCTCTTCTCTTCACACCCCCACCCATCCAACCTCATATTCTCTACTTATGGTCAAACAAGCCTCTTCTTTTTCATCATGCCTCGCCACCGCCCTCGTTCCTCCGCTTCTTCCTTCGAGCATCCCGCCGATCCCGCCTTTGCGGAAGCCATGCTTCTCTTCGAAAATGCCACCCAACAAGGCCGGAGCAAGCGCCTGCGCGCCAAACCCTTTGGCATTTTTCGGATTTTAGACTGGGCGATCCTCGCCACCTTCGGAGCAGCAGACTTAGTTCAGGAGTTTCTCTCCACCCCAGGATGGGCTCCCCTTTTCTCCATTTCGGAGCCAGCCTTCCTTGAGCTCACCATCGAGTTCTTGGCATCTTTTGAGTTCCACTGGGCAGCGAATGGCTATTTCATCATTTTTCGCATGGGTGGGATGATGCACCAGCTCACCATCCGCCAACTCAATGTCGTCATGGGCTTTTGCTCGGAGGCATTTTCCCATTCCCCCACCTACCTCGACCTCAAAACTGATTTTCCTTCCGATTTCAACCTTCTCATATTTTGGTCGGAAATCGATAACGATGTCGCTCCCTACACTCCAAAGAAATCGAAGGGTAGCCACCTTATTTCCCCCACTTTGCGCATTCTCCATAACCTGCTAATCTTTACTCTTTCCTGAAAGTGCAACTAGATCTGATATACTCTAGAGGGGGGTGAATAGAGTATATGGTGTTTTAGTACTTTTAAAAACTTTTACAACAATTGTTGTAATAAGTGTGAACAGGGAAGCAAATATAAATCTAATCACAGAACTAAACTATGCAAAAACTAAGCACAGACAAATCAAGGCCAGAAACAAAAAGTAAACAAGCAGAGCCAAAGGACACAAGGAAATATAGTGGTTCCCCAAACTTGGGTACATCCACTCTTCTACCACCCTAGGTAGGAATCCACTGCAGGATGAGTTGATCAGGTGTCCTGGGCACCAATGAGCTTTTGATAAGGTGCTCAAAAACCAAAGCAGATTTTTTGATCAGGTGTCTTGCCACCAATGAGCTTTTGACAAGGTGCTCAAAAACCAGATTCAAACTTTTGAAGGGAGTTTGAGAAACCCTTTACAGAGTGGGGGTGAGAGAGTGATGGCAGTCTTCTCTTTCTCAAACAACTGAGAAGACTATGTGGATTGATGTCAAAGCTCCCCCTGAATCCTTGAAATCTTCAGGAAGAAAAGCTTTGCTTGAGGGTGATAGGCCTTCAAAGGTAGAACTCCAGCAATAGATGATTTTAGCAATGGCTGAAATATTGAGTGTCTGGAGTCTTGAAATGATGTTGGCCTTGAACACTTTGAAAGATGAAGAGATCAGAAGATTTTTGAAAGCTTGATCTCTTGATGAGTGTTCTTCAGAATTCTTTTTGACAGAAGATTTTGAAAGAGTCTCTGTAATCTGTATTGTGTATTCTCTCCTTGTTAATCTATGTATATCATCTATATTGATTCAAAAACATTCTGTCTTTTATTCTCTGTTCCAGAATAGAATATCATTCTCTGTCAAAGATAGCCGTTGGTCTGCATTGATTGCATCCTTAATTGCAAAAAACTCTTCTGGAGGAAAGTCCACAGAATTATTCCTTGAAAGATCCCTTGAAACTTGGTCCAGAAATAAATGAAAACGGCTAGCAAATCTCTGAATTAATTGCATAATAACTCCTGTCTGATTTGAATTTGAATTCTGGAAGTTAACTGAAATCGTCGAACTGAGCTCTGCTATCGTCGAGCTGAGCTCAGCGAACTAGAAAACTCAAGCAGCAAAATAATCGTCGATCTGAGCTCAAAGATCGTCGAACTGAGCTCAGAGATAAAGATCCAATGCAGAGTCAAAATCGTCGAACTGAGCTCACCGATCGTCGAATGGAGTTCGACGATATTATGAAGTTGAGCTCAGCGATCGTCGAGTGGAGCTCGACGATCTGCCGAAGTTGAGCTCGACGATCGTCGATCTGAGTTCGACGAATCGTCGTGCTGAGCTCGACGATCAGACTTAGTCTCCAGACAGAAAAACTTGGTCTTCAGGGCAGCTTCCAATCCTACACTTCTAACCCTTAGACTCAATTCTAATTGACCTATTAAGCAATACAGAAGGTCAAACAAAGGTTCCTAGAGACATAATGATCCTGACCCAAATTAGTAATAGGGTGTTCCAACAATCTCCCCCTATTTGGGTTAGGATTACTATTTACAGACTTTGGAAATTCAAATAACAACATATAATCAGAAAAGCATAAAAACAACAGCATCTAGACATGCAGAAACATCACAGAGATATATATATATGTATATGCATATGGCATCCAGATAGCAGTCAGAAAATCCAAAGATTGTCACCTTACAAAATCACTTCTTCTCTTTGCCTTTAACCATCTTGATTTCTCTGTTTGGATTTTGGGCTTCCTTGTTGGATCTGGTGTCATCTGCTGCACCCAAGTAAGTTTGCTTTGAAGTCCTGGGAACCACAGCAGCAGGATGCAATTCCATATATCTGTCTACATCAAAGAATTTGCTGGAAGTATATTTCTCTAGTTCCTTCTGTCTCTGCTCTGACATTGTAGAAATATTGGAAGTGTCTAGCCCTTGTTCTTTGGCTTTCTTTATCTGGTCTAATGCAGCCAACTCCTTCATCCTAGCAGTCCAAGCAACTGGATTCTTCTCAGGGTCCTCAAATGGTACAGGTGGCTCATACCTGTTGGAAGAATTGTCTTGAGGAGGCCTAGCAGACACTGTCTCTCTTAGCTTGTAGGGGGATGGACCAGAAGTAGTATCAGATGAAACATGTACTCCCCTGGAGTATGGGTGCTGCCTGGAGTGCCCTTTAGAATAAACCTGAAAATCTCTTTGACTTCCCCTGTATCCTCCTCTCCTAGAATAAGAACCCCTAGATTGGCTTTCCCTTTGATAGGATCTGGCATGGGGTTGATAGGGAGCCTGGCTTCTAGCTGGGGCTTGACTTACAGAGCTGCCACCTGCACCTGCATCAGGAGGAGGTGGTGGAGGAGGATGAGGGTGCTGGAACTGGGAGGAGCCCTTCTCATACTTTCTCTTCTTCTTCATTGCTTTCAGCTGATTTTTAGAGTACTGCATCCAATGTTCAGTAATTTGGCAGTTATGCAGAATATAATAAGGAATATCATTATTATCCTTGACTTTTGCAGGAGGCACTCTTTTCATTGCCTTGCTCCTAGCTTTTCTTTTCCTTGCAATAGTGGCAGATGAATCATCAGAGTCTGTTTTGTATTCATCAGACTCAGAACTCTGGTCATCATATATAGCATCTATTTTCTTCATCAATTCTTTCTTCAACTGAACAGCAGCAGATGAGGCAGAGGCAGAAGTAGCAGCAGCAGGGAGAACAGCAGATGGGGCAGCAGATGGAGCAACAGAAGGAGTAATGACAGTAGCAGTAATATCATCAGAATCTGCAGCAGGCTCAACATCAATGGCCTCTGTCATCAGAAGATCCTTGGATGTTTGCTCATCAGAAGCAATTGGGATTTCAGCAGCAGTGAGAACATCTTCAGCAGCAGCATCAACAATTTCAGAAGCAAAGGCAGTATTTTCTTCAACAGCAACAGCAGCAATCACTGAGTGTACAAAGGAAGAGATGATGCTGGGGTCACAGCCAGAGAAAGGCACCAGTGCCTTAGATAGGTCTTCTGAGGGCTGGACAGCATTAACTTCTGGGAGATGGCTGAAGAAGACAGGATCAAAAGCAGAGAGCAAAGACTGTAGGTCTATTGCCAGAACTACAGTGGGAGCCTGACATTCTGGAGGCACAGCAACAGTAGCAGAAGAGGCAGCAGACACAGAAATCTCAGCAGCAGCATGAAGGCTTGCTTCATATGGCATCTCCCCCTGCCTAGATGCAGATGCATCTGTATCAAGGCACACTGCTGGAGGTGTTGCCTGAGGAAGGAGGGAGGAAAGCCTGGCAGAGAGAGCTGCCACTGACAGTTGTAGAGGAGCCAAAGAGGTCTCTAAGAGCAGAGAGAGCCTGGGGGCAATTAGCTCATACAACTTGTCAGCTAGGGCTGAGAGGTCTACATGCTCAACAGCAGGAGCAGAGGTAGATGGAATAGGGATGGCTGGGGATGCTGGAAGTGAAGTGCTGATAGTGGAATGGATGGCTCAGGAGTGGGGATAGTGGATATGGAGGATAAGGGGATGGAGATGGATGGGGTGAAATTTGGTTGGTCAATGATATGGTGGAGGAGATCTTGGAATGAGGTTGAGGAGGAGGGTAATTCTAGAGGAGATGAGGGGGAATCATCCATGTAGGAGTCATCCAGAAGGGTGAAGGATGGTATGGATGGGGAAGAAGTGACATCTGGTGGTGGATATGAGAACATTGGGTGGAATTGGTCTACTGGAGGTGATGAAATGGTTGCTGGAGATGGAATTGATGTTGGAGAGGGGATAGAGATGGTAATGGTGGATGGATCTAGAATGGTGGATGGAAGAGGTAGGGTTGGAATTGGAGGAGGAGAAGAGGCAGCAACAGCAGCAGCCAGGTCTTCTACAGGAGCAGAGACCTGTGGGAGAGTGACTCTGTGAGTCCTGGTGCCTGAAGGAGCACTAGAGGAGGGCCTGCTTGGCTTGCTTATCTGCCTGTCCCACTTGCCAAAGAGGGCACAGGTAAGTCTCTTGGAGGCATTGATGTGCACTCCAGAGGAGACCAGCAAGGTAGGGCACCTTGTTTGCAGGAAGACTCCAATAATCCTTCCAAAATTAACAAAGCTTTTGTTTATTTTCTTCTTTATTAGGTCAAAGAAGACCTCTCCCCAGTTCAAACTTTTCTTATCTACCAGAGCTCCCATGAGGCAGAGCTGATGTCTGGAGATAGTTTCATGTGCAGAGTGCTTTGCCAACAGCACTTTTCCTACAACATCTGCTAGGAACCTGTACTCAACAGACAAGTTCCTTTTGAATAACTTGCTAGGGTTTCCCTCAGGATGACCCATCCTGGCAAGTATGTCAGAAAACTCCTCTCCAGATAATTCAGCAGTATCATCTCCATTTCTCAGTCCAAAAACTTCTGTCAAAACTGTGGGGGTCAGAGGTACCTGAGTTCCAGCAATGGACCCAACTATTGTGTTGTTGTCTTGGTGGTGAGCAGTGTAAACCCATTCCTTGATTTCATCTGAGGCCAGCTTTATCCTGGTGGTCATGAGGGCAGACAAGTTCTGATCCTTGAATAAGCTCAGAATATCTTGGAAAACTTGGTCAGTAGTGTTGAATGATTCCATATCAATGTCGAAGCCTGCATCGAACTTCATGGCGGCTAGAACTGCAACTGATACAGCCATTGTACCTGCAAAGATTCAACAAACAAAACGACCAAGCGTAGAACTGTTTGGAGGGAAGAAAGATTCTTGCAGAGAAATTGAAAGCGCAAGAGAAAACGACGGCGAAAAATGAGTTTTATATTAGGGTTCGACGCAGAATTGGAAAGATCGTTGAACTCAGTTCGACGATCGAGGCTTCTAAAGGAATCTGAAGAGACTCCAACATCGTCGATCTCCGTTCGACGATCTTGGAAGGCGTCGAGCTCCGTTCGACGATCGTTCAGTGAACATAATCGTCGAGCGCCGTTCGACGATCGTTGACCGGAAGAGATAGTTCATACTATCTGAGAGGCACTGAACTCAGTTCGACGATTCTGGAAATCGTCGATCTCCGTTCGACGATCTGTGTGGAAATCGTCGAGCGCAGTTCAGAGATCAGAAAAATTCTAGACACTAAGAAAAATCAGAATTTTTGCCTAGTCTTGGTCAATTTTTAGCTTTCAAAATCTTGGAGATTATTTAAGACTTCCTCCATCTAAAATTCATAACTGATTTAGGAAGAAGGTGTATTTCTTTTCATCCAAAGGCTTGGTGAAAATATCTCCCCTTTGTAAATCAGTTGGGATATATTGCAATTTAATTTTATTCTTTTCAACATTATCCCTTAAGAAATGATGCATAATCTCTATGTGTTTTGTCCTACTATGGAGGACTGGATTTTGAGCTATGGAAATAGCACTTGTATTGTCACAAAAGATTTTTGACTTCTCTAAGTTGTAACCATAGTCTAGGAGTTGGTTTTGAATCCACAATATTTGTGAACAACAACTGCCTGCAGCCATATATTCAGCTTCAGCAGTTGAGGTTGACACAGATGTTTGTTTCTTACAAAACCAAGAGACAAGTCTGTCACCAAGGAACTGAATAGTTCCACTGGTGCTTTTCCTGTCAATTCTGCATCCAGCATAATCAGCATCAGAGAATCCAGTTAAATCAAATGCTGAATCTTTTGGATACCAGAGACCTAGATTTGGACAACTTTTAACATACCTGAGAATCCTCTTTACTAATGTTAGGTGTGACTCTCTAGGACTTACTTGGAACCTAGCACATATGCATGTAGCAAACATTATATCTGGTCGATTAGCTGTAAGATACAGTAAAGAGCCAATCATTGCTCTATATGTTGTCTGATCAACAGGTTTCCCATGTTCATCAGCATCCAGTACAGCATTGGTAGGCATGGGTGTTTTCATACAAGATGCCTCAGACATACCAAATTTATTAACCAGTTCATTAGCATATTTGGTTTGAGAGATAAAGATGCCTTCAGCATGTTGCTTGACTTGCAATCCTAGAAAGAAGGATAGCTCACCCATGCTACTCATCTCAAATTTAGAATGCATCAGGTTAGAAAACCTTCTGCACAATTTTGAGTCAGTAGAACCAAAAATGATATCGTCTACATAAATTTGTACTAGTAGGGTATGGGACTTATGGGTTCTAATAAAAAGAGTTTGGTCTACTCTACCCCTTATAAAACTATTTTCCAAGAGAAAGCATGCTAAGGTCTCATACCATGCTCTAGGAGCTTGCTTGAGACCATATAATGCTTTATTTAGTCTAAAAACATAATCAGGGTAAGTTGGAGAGATAAAACCTGGAGGTTGTCTGACATAGACTTCCTCTTTGATGTCTCCATTCAAGAAAGCACTTTTGACATCCATCTGATAGACTTTGAAACCTTTGTGAGCTGCATAAGCTAAAAATATCCTGATGGCTTCTAATCTTGCAACAGGTGCAAAAGTCTGGTCGTAGTCAATTCCTTCTTCTTTAGAATATCCCTGGGCAACTAGCCTTGACTTGTTCCTTATTGTTACTCCTTGATCATCCAGTTTATTTCTGAATACCCATTTTGTTCCAACAATGGAATGATCCTTTGGCTTTGGCACTAGTTCCCATACTTTGTTCCTCTCAAATTGATGCAACTCCTCTTGCATTGCAATGATCCAGTGTGGATCTTGCTCTGCATCTTGAATGGACTGAGGTTCAATTTGAGAAAGGAAGCAGGTGTGCAACAGGTTTTGGTTGACCTGATTTCTGGTTTGCACACCAGCTAAGAGTTCTCCAATTATTTGGGTAATTGGATGGTCTCTTGATGTTACTAGATCAACAGGGGGTGTTGATTGTTCACCAACCTGTGTTGTTGTTTCCTCTTGTGGTACAACAACTGGCTCTTCAAGTGGTGGTTCAATATGTTGAGCATTGTTTTCATCTTCACTGCTTTCATCCTCTTGAGCAACCTGTAGCTTGTTCATATCTTCAACTAGAGAGTGTTCCTGCAAAGGTTCTATGGTAGAAGAAATCTTCTCCTTGAAAGACATGTTAGTTTCATCAAAAGAAATGTGAACAGATTCCTCAATTTTCAAAGATGATTTATTATAGACCCTATAGGCCTTGCTGATCATGGAGTATCCCAGAAACACTCCTTCATCAGCTTTGGCTTGAAATTTTGCTAAGTATTTCTTGTCATTATTGTGAATATAGCAAATGCAACCAAAAATTCTAAAATAGTCAACTTTAGGTTTCTTCCCTTTGAGTAATTCATAGGGAGTCTTTCCCTTCAGTTTATGTATCAGACTTCTGTTCAGCACATAGTTGGAGGTGTTCACTGCCTCTGCCCAAAAGGATAGAGGTAGATGAGCATCTGACAACAATGTAGTGGCAGATTCAATAAGGGTTCTATTTTTCCTTTCAGCTACCCCATTTTGTTGAGGAGTTCTAGGAGCTGAGAAAGTATGCCTGATCCCTTCACTCTGACAAAACTCTTGCATAAGAAGAGAATCAAACTCTGTCCCATGATCACTTCTGATCAGGGCAATGTGAGTATTGAACTCAATCTGTATACATTTGAGAAACTCTGTCAGACACTTAAAGTTATCAGACTTCTTCCTTAGAAAGAACACCCAAGTGAATCTAGAGAAGTCATCTATAACTACTAAAGTGTAGGATTTCCCTCCTAGGCTTTGTACTGTGATGGGTCCAAATAGATCCATGTGTAACAAATACAATATCCTAGGTGAATCACTCTTATTAAGTGACTTAAAACTATTTTTAGTTTGCTTGCCTAATTGACAAGCCTTGCAGAGTCCTTCCTTCTTGTAGGGGACAGAAGGTAGTCCTCTAACAAGGTTGTCCTTGGATAGCCTAGCAATAGTTCTAAGGTTTAGGTGTCCTAGTCTCTTATGCCATAAAACATTTAGTCTACAGACTGAATTAAACAAGCAGATATCTATATTAGTTGAAAGAAAATCTACTAACTAGATGTTACCTTTCCTTATACCTGTCAACACAGTTGTGTTGTCCTCTGACTTGATTTTTCATAAGGTTTTGCTGAAGGTCACCTGGTAGCCTTCATCACATAGCTGACTGATGCTGATCAGGTTGTGCTTCAGTCCTTCCACATATGCTACCTTCTTGAAGGTTACTGATCCAATCTGTACTGCACCATATCCCTTAGTTTGTCTAAAGTTGGAATCACCAAAGATAACTTTGGGTCCAAGCTTGGCTCTGAAAGATGTGAGGTTGTCCTTATTCCCTGTCATGTGCTTAGAGCACCCACTATCCAAATACCATTGCTGGTTAGATGTTGGATAGGTCTTCACCTGCACATGAAACAATTCACTTGTTTTTGACCCAGTTTACCTTGGGCCTAGGTTGATAACCTCTAAATTCAGAAATAAAAGACATCCCTGGCTGACTCTTATATCCTTCAGGATGATATCTCCTTGGAGGTAAAATCCATTCAGTATAAGGGTTGAAGGTTTGGGATGAAGAACCCTTAGGATTCAATTTTGATTTGCCTTTGAAAAAGTTTCCAGAGTTCTGACCTCTGTTCGACGATCTTGGAGCTGAGTTCGACGATCTTGGGTCAGATCGTCGAGCTCCGTTCGACGGTCGACTATGGCTGAGGTCAGGTATATGAGATCGTCGACCTGCGTTCGACGACTTTGGCTGAGATCGTCGATCTGCGTTCGACGATTTGTCCTGAGATCGTCGAGCTGCTTTCGGCGATCGTCGATCTTCATTCGGCAATCGTCGATCTCCGTTCGACGATTTTTGCTGGGACTTAGTTTTCTGAGGCAGATCAGAGTTTTTCCTAGCAACCTCTACAACTCCCTTTCCCTTGCTAGAAATAAACTTGATGGGAGTTGTTAGGACTATAGGTTGGCTGGATGAAGCACCCAAGCCCAGTGTACTGTTGAATCTAGAGTTCACTGTGCTTGTGATGTCCATCAGCTTGATGCTTCTCCCATTAAGGGATTCTTCAAGCTTCTTGGCCTCAGAGAGCTCACTTTTCAGTGTAGCTATCTGTTCCCTACAGTTCTCCAACTCCTGAGAGAGTTTGAGGTTTTCTGACTTTAAACCATTGTGTTCAGATAATTGATTTCTGAGAGAGATAATCTCTTTCTCAGACTTTAGCAGGTCTAAACACAGTGTTTTAAATTCAGATTTAAAATCTTCTGAAGTAAAATCAAAAGAACTAATTACCTGATCTTCTTCAGGTTGAGTTTCTGAGTCTGACTCTGACTCTTCATCCTCTGAATTGTGCTGTGAGGCATTAATTGCCATCATGCAGAATTC
This sequence comes from Platanthera guangdongensis, assembly GCA_039583875.1. Classification (NCBI taxonomy): domain Eukaryota; kingdom Viridiplantae; phylum Streptophyta; class Magnoliopsida; order Asparagales; family Orchidaceae; genus Platanthera; species Platanthera guangdongensis. Next base: position 227,680,228 of record CM077150.1, read on the forward strand.
CTTTTCTTCTGCATCATCCTCATCATCACTGGAGCTGGATGAGGCTTCTGATTCCTCTTCTGTCTCACTCCAGGATTCAGCAACAAACCCTTTCCTTGTATGCTTAATTTTGCTGGAAGAAGGTTTGCTATTGTCATTCCTTTTGGGGTCCTTCTCCTTTCTTCTTTCTTTTCTGTCCCTTCTGTCCTTGTTCTTGTTCTCTGGACAGTCAGGAACTATGTGCCCTGGTTTCCTGCAACCAAAGCAGATAATGTCTTTGTTATTGCCAATGAACTTGTCATACCTTGGCTTATCCTGCTCCTTGTATGATCTTCTTCTGAAGTCCTTTCTGGCCATCTTGTAGAATCTTTTGGCCAACAAGCTGAGAAGTTCATCATTGCCTGTAGCTTTTTCTTCAGGCAGATCCTCAGTTGCCTTGAAGGCTATGGTTTTCTCTTTCCTTGTGGATGGTGAAGCAGCCTTCTGTTCTTCCTCTCTATTCTTGATGAGTAGCTCATAAGATTTGAGCTTACCCAGCAAGGCTTTAGTGGTGATCTCATTTAGACTTCTGGCATCCTTAATTGGCCAGATTCTTGAATCCCAAGTGCTGGGGAAGCACATTAGGATCTTGTCATTAAGTTCTGTCAGAGAAATCTCTTTGTCCAATGTCCTTAGCTCACTGACAATTAGACTCAATCTGTTATACATGTCTCCCACTGACTCAGTCTCTCCCTTCTTGAAGTTCTCATATTGGGAGATGAGATGGGATCTTCTGTCCTTTCTCTCATCAGCTGAGCCTGAGACAATTTCTGATAGCTTGTCCCAAATCTCCTTGGCTGAGTTGCATTCAGCTACCTTTTGGAATATGTCATCTGACATTGTCTGGGCTAGGATGTCCATAGCCTTGGCATCAGCTACTTTCCATTTTTTGATGTCAACATATGTTCCTGATGGAGGTGGAACAGCATTTGTGCTTGTGCTCTCTGGGGGTCTTGGACACACTGTCAAAACAGAATTGAAAATATCTTCGTCAATAGAATTCATGTAAAGTCTAATCCTTGCTTTCCAAAGTGCAAACTTGGAAAGATTGCACACTGGAGGTCTGGTGCTAGCATAATCTTTGTTTTGGGCCATGATTTGTGCACACAAAATCTAATAATACAATACAAAAGAAAACAGTTCTAGTTTGGGAACTTTGGGTTCAGGTGTTAGCCTGTACAACCAATCAGATATGGTATGTTTAACCAACCTGGCTTTGATACCAATTGAAAGTGAAACTAGATCTGATATACTCTAGAGGGGGGTGAATAGAGTATATGGTGTTTTAGTACTTTTAAAAACTTTTACAACAATTGTTGTAATAAGTGTGAACAGGGAAGCAAATATAAATCTAATCACAGAACTAAACTATGCAAAAACTAAGCACAGACAAATCAAGGCCAGAAACAAAAAGTAAACAAGCAGAGCCAGAGGACACAAGGAAATATAGTGGTTCCCCAAACTTGGGTACATCCACTCTTCTACCACCCTAGGTAGGAATCCACTGCAGGATGAGTTGATCAGGTGTCCTGGGCACCAATGAGCTTTTGATAAGGTGCTCAAAAACCAAAGCAGATTTTTTGATCAGGTGTCTTGCCACCAATGAGCTTTTGACAAGGTGCTCAAAAACCAGATTCAAACTTTTGAAGGGAGTTTGAGAAACCCTTTACAGAGTGGGGGTGAGAGAGTGATGGCAGTCTTCTCTTTCTCAAACAACTGAGAAGACTATGTGGATTGATGTCAAAGCTCCCCCTGAATCCTTGAAATCTTCAGGAAGAAAAGCTTTGCTTGAGGGTGATAGGCCTTCAAAGGTAGAACTCCAGCAATAGATGATTTCAGCAATGGCTGAAATGTTGAGTGTCTGGAGTCTTGAAATGATGTTGGCCTTGAACACTTTGAAAGATGAAGAGATCAGAAGATTTTTGAAAGCTTGATCTCTTGATGAGTGTTCTTCAGAATTCTTTTTGACAGAAGATTTTGAAAGAGTCTCTGTAATCTGTATTGTGTATTCTCTCCTTGTTAATCTCTGTATATCATCTATATTGATTCAAAAACATTCTGTCTTTTATTCTCTGTTCCAGAATAGAATATCATTCTCTGTCAAAGATAGCCGTTGGTCTGCATTGATTGCATCCTTAATTGCAAAAAACTCTTCTGGAGGAAAGTCCACAGAATTATTCCTTGAAAGATCCCTTGAAACTTGGTCCAGAAATAAATGAAAACGGCTAGCAAATCTCTGAATTAATTGCATAATAACTCCTGTCTGATTTGAATTTGAATTCTGGAAGTTAACTGAAATCGTCGAACTGAGCTCTGCTATCGTCGAGCTGAGCTCAGCGAACTGGAAAACTCAAGCAGCAAAATAATCGTCGATCTGAGCTCAAAGATCGTCGAACTGAGCTCAGAGATAAAGATCCAATGCAGAGTCAAAATCGTCGAACTGAGCTCACCGATCATCGAATGGAGTTCGACGATATTATGAAGTTGAGCTCAGTGATCGTCGAGTGGAGCTCGACGATCTGCCGAAGTTGAGCTCGACGATCGTCGATCTGAGTTCGACGAATCGTCGTGCTGAGCTGGACGATCAGACTTAGTCTGCAGACAGAAAAACTTGGTCTTCAGGGCAGCTTCCAATCCTAGACTTCTAACCCTTAGACTCAATTCTAATTGACCTATTAAGCTATACAGAAGGTCAAACAAAGGTTCCTAGAGACATAATGATCCTGACCCAAATTAGTAATAGGGTGTTCCAACATTTCCGGCCACAGTGATAGCCATGGTGTGGTGACTCGGGCAGATTTACTATATTTATATAGTATGTTTTCCTGGGACCCACTCAACCTTGGTTAGTTGCTCGCAATCTTCTTCCGTCATCAGGCTGAAAATGTCAGGTTAAGGGCTGTTCATGGAGGAAATTTTATCACTTTCCTAGCCAAGCAGACCGGCATTTGGGATGCCCTTCCGCGGCTCACTTGCATGCAAACGCCGCAGGCTCTCCAGTTCCCGACCCTTCAGGCCCTTGGCCTAGCGCGCCGGCGTGAAGGTGAGTTTGAGGTTATTCCCCCATTAGTCGTTGGTGGGGATCTCTATCTCGATCATGATGTCGGTCCCAGCGGTACTCATCATTCTCCCCAGATTCCGCCACCACCGCTGTATTCTGCCCCAGCACCTGAACCTTCAAATTATTGGGATCAATAATTTGGTTCGATTCATACGCGCATAAACGAGTTGCAAACCCATTTTGACGGTCGTTTCAGTTCTTTTGATGCGCGCTTTACCAAGCTAGAGCAGAGACATGCTTCTTCCGTGGATCATATTGCCCGCGAGTTCGCGAACCTGCGAACTTTCTATCAGGAGCACGGAGACGCTCCCCACCAGGAGTAGCTATCTTTTCTTTTCTTTGGACTTGTAGAGGGTTTCCCCTCTTTGTATCTGTAAGTTTGTTTTTTTCCAGTATTTTTTTTATTATGCAAAAAAACAACTCTATAAAATATCATGTTTTGCTTTGCTACTATCTTACATGTCTCTTTTGATGCTGGTTTGACATTCTTGGGGAAGTCCCCTTTTCTTTCTTTTCTTCCTTTTTACATTGGTGACAATGTCTTGCTTAAGTATGGGGGAGGGCTATTTCTCAAGCAAAACATACAAAAATCTTTCAAAAATTAAAAAAACAAAACCAAAAAAAAGAAAAGTCTAAAAAAATGTCTTTCAAAATTTTCAAAAGTTATATTTTGTTATGAATTTTGTTTTTTTTTCAAAAATTAAAACGAAAAACAAAAATTAGAAAATCAAAAATTAGGTTTCATTTTTAATTTAGAGAAGTCATTATTTCTATAGTTATTCACATGCAAAATTCCTAGTCATTGAACTTTTATATAGTATTTAGAAGACTTTTGACGCTTTAATTGAATTTTGAATTTTGGAGTGGAACTGTTGGTCCTGTTGTGTTTCTAGTCAAGTGCACATATTAGTAGAATTTAAGTAGAATTAAACATTCAGCATATAATTAGATTTTCATTTTTCTAAATGCATGGAAATGTTTTATTTTAGTTTCATTTTGAAAACCGGTAAAATCTAAAAACTTTAGGTGAGTAAGTAGAAGTTTACTAGAGAGATATTTCGCGGATCAAGAAAGAGATATTCTTTCTCGATGTCTAGAACTTGTCCTCTAGCTATTCTCAAGACTTTGCATAAGTTAAACTCATTAGCATAGATATGATTTAGGCACATCTTTTGGCCAGTTTGAGACTTTGCACCTTTACCTAAAATCTTATCTTTGTTAAGCTATTTTGAGCCTATTACCCTATCTTTTTATTTTAGCTCCACCAAACATTTTACCAAAGCCTAAAAAGCAACCTAATTGCACACCTAAGACTAAACTTGCACATGAATAAACAAACACGGTTTGTGAGTGATGAGGAGCCTTTTTATTTTTGGTGGCTCTTTTCTTATATATATATAAAAATAGTTGATTTATTCTTCTTTCCTTTTCAAAAGAAAAAAAAAGAGAAAATTACTGTGGAAAAAATGAAGTGTTAGAAGAAAATTTTCAACATGATGAGAGAGTTGAAAAAAAATAAGAAAACAAAACAAAAGGATTAGGAATTTGGTTGTGCTCTTAAAAGCCATAACAAATTATTGTGTGCAAGCTTTCTCTAGGTTTTGGTGTGACTAGCCATCGTTTTTATCTTTGATCATCCTCACCAAAAACCTAAGCCTACGTTTCAACCTAATTAAGCTCTTTTTTTATGTTTATAAGTTAAACTAGTGCTGTGGCGAGAGTGTGAAAGAGCAAGCCTATGGCCATCGACATTGATGGATTTCTTTGGAGGGTATCTTGATCTTCGTTCGTGCAATGTTATCTTAGTACACACGCTACATTCTCCCTGAATATAATTTTATGATTTACTGGATTTTTCATTTTAAAAGTAAAAATAATAGTGGAAACACATTTTAAGAAAAAAAAAACCTAATTTGTATGATGAGTAAGTTTTTCTACGAAAAAAATTACAAGCACAGGCATAAGACTTCGCATTTTACTCCTTATGTTCAATTTTCTTTTCTAGCATTTAAAAATTTTCTTCTCCCTATAGGAAGTTGTTTGCTCGGGACTAGCAAACAGATAAGTATGGGGGTATTTGATAGCTCTAATTATTTCTATTTTTTATTTACTTTCTTCTATTAATAGTTAGATTTTAGTTATCCATTTTATAATTTAAAGTTCACAATTGTCTATTTTTTATATTTTATCTTTATTTGATCTAATAAAATTATTTTCAATCATGCAGGACTAAACTGTAGTTGTTTTGTAGCAAAACTGGGATTTTCTCCTTCTCGGCCAAGACACGCCCTCCTTGGGCGTGACCAAGGGCGTGACACAGACGGGCAAGGAAGGACAACACAAATCATCGATCTGCGACCGAAGAATAAGAGACACGCCTGTGTGGCTAGCGGACACGCCCGTGTTACCCTTACACGGGGCGTGCCAGTAGGTGGAAGAACTCTTAGGCCGCTCCACATCGGATTAACTTGAGACGCCCAGGTCACGGGCGTGACCCAGGGCGTGGCGGGTGCGTTTTCCAGCCAATATAGAGTCGTTCCTGCCGTTGCCGCTAGCTTGACGTTTCCATCTTGACACGCTCTGGTCACGGGCGTGACCAGTGGGCATGACGCCTCCATCAACTGTAATTTACTCCCGCCGTTTTCAGCTTCCCGTCATTTTCTAGAAACAGCCTTAACACGCCCTAGGACACGGGCGTGACCTAGGGGCATGACCCGTCAGTTAACAAATTTTGGTGGTTTCGTTTTCAACGTTCCCGGGGTTTCAAGACGACGGTTCCGAGCCTGACACGACCTAGGTCACGGGCGTGACTAAAGGCGTGACCAACCAGAAAATTCTTCTAAAAATTCCGGACAACTTCAAAAGCTTGGGAGTCGAATTTTGGGAAATGGAGTCTTGTAGTTTGCTTTTCTATTCTGCTGTATTTCCCTTTTCTTAGCTTAGTCTTGTTTTAAGTTTCAATTCAAGTTACTTTTTATTATGTCTTCCCCTACCTTAGCTTGTATTCCCCTAATGATAATGAGTAGTTAATTCTCATTTAGCGCTTGATCATGATGAAGCTTGGAATAAAATAAACTCTTCTATTTGTCTTTATCAAATGTCTTGTTCTTAATCTTGCTCACTTACGATTTATCTTTGATTTATATTTCGTCGAATTCATATTTCGCAGATATATTTTTTGATCCAAGATCTGTATCCTAAATGACCGAGAGGTTGTAGATACGAGTAGATCACTCAAAGATAAAAGCAGTTGCATGCAATACTCGAGAGAGGACGGCATAAATCCTTCGGATTGGAGTCAAACCCAATAGAGTGGTTCACCGCCTAAAGCAAGCTTAGGGGTTTCGACTTGCTGAGAGGTCTTAATCGATCAACCTAAGGTTAGTCAAAAGCATGAGCTCGAGAGAGACACATTTGTACATAGGAACTTCCACGGTCGAGTGAGTAATTTAAGAACTTGCATTTCTTTATTGTCAAGAAGGTTTATTTTAGTCCAAGTGGACTCTAGATCAAGTGCTAGCTTCCCCAAAATCAAATTTCTCTTTCTTAGCGTAACGTCTCCTTTTCCATTTTATACAAAAACTAACTTTCCGTCCGATAAGATAATATCTCTTTCTTGTGAGTACAAGTACTCGACAAGCCCCGAGTGGATATACGACACTTGATTCTATACTCCGAATGATAGGTATACTTGCCTCATCGATTGGAAACTCGCGTTAGCGTGGAGAAAATAATCCATCAAATCCCCTACCTCAGGCACTCAGCCCTACCTCAGCCTTTATAAACTTAGGCTTACAACTCAGAGAGATAACTCTCCTACACTCAGATCTATAAAAGATCCCACAGAGAAAATTGATTATAAAAAGAATAAATCATTCACCCAGGTAGAGAGAAAGGGGTGAAGGCTTCTTGATCAGTTCTTGAAAGATCTGACTGCTTAAGATTCAACCTGTCTTAGCTTATTCAAAGCTTCTTGAATCTGAACAAAGTAAGGTTGATCTTCTTGAGAAGTTGGAGATGATCCTCAATCCATCTTCCTCTTCTTTCAGATGTAGATCTGAATTCTTCTTGCAGACTTTTTCAGAATCTGCCTTCTCTTGATGACTTGAAGATGACAAGTCCTTTCTTCTTAGATCTTTCTCCTCTATCTTTTCTTGTTATTATTCTGTGTTGATGATAGAAAAGGTCTTTATATAGATCCTTCTGAGGTTACTGGCTGATTCGATTCATAACGGCCTTCTGACAGCTCAAATAGATGCAACAGCTTTGTTAGTTATGACAGCTGTCAAGTCTTTAGTCTTGACACTTGATGCCTCAATGAACTCTATCTCAGCAGAACAATGTCAAGACAATACTTCAAATGTTTCGACATAAATAGACTATGTGTAAACACAACTCTTGATGATGTTGATACAGCTCTCATAATGTCGACACAGCCCTTCTTTATCTTCTCAACACAGCTTCTGTGGAATGTGTCGACACAAGTCCTGTGTGTAGACACAATAGCTTCTAGTCTCGACAAAGTTGGTGTTGACAGAATTCTGGTGTGTGTCGTCACAAGTCTTATGTGTCTACACAATTATTGTCGACAAAATTCTGGGATGTGTTGACACAATCATTGTCGACAGAATTCTGGAATGTGTCGACACAAGTCTTGTGTGTCGACACAGTTATTGTCGACAGATTTTTTGTGTGTCGACACAAGTCCTGTGTGTCGACACTGTAACGCCCCGAAACTCAAAAGAGCGACGGGAGACGTTTCGGGCCAGATTTGGAATCTGGCAGGAGGCACACGGCCTGGGACACGGTCGTGTCGCAGGGCGTGTTAGGCTAGAGTATTTGGTCGTGAGTTCGACGATTTTGGAGTCGACGATCGTCGAGCAGAGAACACGGCCTGAGACACGGGCGTGTCTCAGGGTATGTCGAGCCCGTGTCGACGATCGGCCCGGGGAGTTGACGAATTTCGCTCGATGAAGTGTCGAGACAAGGCACGCGGCCTAGAACACTGGCGTGTCCAAAGCCGTGTCAGGTAGTCGACGAATTTCGCTCGACGAAATGTCGAGACAAGGCACACGGCCTAGGACACGGGCGTGTCCAAAGCCGTGTCAGCAAGTCGACGAACTTCGCTCGACGAAGTATCGAGACCGTGAACACGGCCTAGAGCCCAGGCGTGTTCGAGTAGACACAGGCTAGGACATGGGCGTGTCCAATACCCGTGTGAGTCTCGGGTTGTTTTCGGGGCTGTGTCGATGGGGGCACACGGCTGACCACACAGCCGTGTCAGGTGGAACACGGGCATGTCAGGTCGAACACGGGCATGTTGGATGCCCGTGTGTTGTTCGAGGTGCGTTCGATTTTGACGGCGAATGAGGGACACGGCCCTGGACATGGGCGTGTGCCAGGCCGTGTTCGGCCCAGGTATTACTTTTCAGGCCCGAATCAAGGCCGTTCGTTTCTTTATTTTGGGATCCAACGGCTGGGGGTTATTCCTGATGGGATATACAAGAGATTGGACCTTTGAAACCCTCATTCTTACTTGAGTGGTTCTCTTTCTAAGTCAAGAGAGAGGTGAGAGCAAAGGAGGAAGAAGAAGCTAGATCCGGCCATTGGAGGAGCTTCGAAGCACCAAATCGCGAGCCAACTTCGGATCTAAGGAGGCAAAGAGAGTGCGGTGCTTTTCATCCGCTTACATTTCCATGGCGCCAAAGAGGAACGCTAGGGTAACGATTCTCTTCTTGAGCATGTGAAGCTCTCCTTCTTTGCATAGGAAGCCCGCTCTCGCGAGTTTGCGGTGAGTTGGAGGCGTTCCTTCGGGTAGATATATAAAGTCCCTATTGTGTAGAGTCCGTAAACGAGAATGGACATAGGCATGTTGTGTGAAGCCTATCCGGACATGTTGGTCGGGATCGGTGATGTTGCATTGCATAAATGTCAGAGAAGACTCCGTGAGATTGTTTGTTTTTTGGGTTTTCTACGTGGTAGACTGCAACAGGAAGCCTTGGGGATTAACCTAAAGGTGCGCCCGGAAAACTGGGCAGATGCGTGATCTTGCCAACTTGATGGCCTGAGATCCAACTTGAACATAATCGAGTTATGTGAATTGTGTGACGGAAACGGGACTCGGGTGAAGTTTGACCCGCGCATATGGCTTAAATTATCGTTGCGATGTGAGCACGGGTTAGATGGAACTATACCCATTTTATGTCGTTCGGTTAGAGCCGTTGGCATAGATGAGGGTCTTCGGAGGTCTATGGCTTAAATTTACGTGACCTATGCCAAGAAGACAAAAGCTCATATGTTTGGCCGTCAAAGTTGCGGTGGTGAGTTCGGAATGTCTATGGCTTAAATTGACGTGACATTGGCCGGTTCACTGAGAATGTGCCCTGAGTGCACGGGGTGTGTGGTCGTGCGAGCCTACGCCTGTGATGTTGTGACATTACTATAATGCCTGTTTATACCAATAAAATGCAGGGAAGGAGCATCGTCGCCCCGAATTGGGGGCGGGATCGTTATAATTTGGTCAGCATTGCTGACCGTTGCTTTTATTTGCCACCGTGCGGTGGTTTTGTTGCTTTCAGGTGCTACTTGACCAAGCGGTCAATAGCAGGTTAAAGCCCAAATTGCGAAGCCGGCCCTCGAAGGACTAATTTGAGTGTTTACTGCTTTTATTCATGTATGACCGAACTGCGTGCCGTGGTTTGTAAATCATGTAATATTAAGTAAACAATTTTGTAAGGCCTTAAGGCCAGTACTTGTGTATGTACTACATTCTTATTTGGTGTATTAGTGGACATTCGTGCTCTTTGTGTTGTGTTCTTAATTGCAACTTATATAAACTGCTTCCGCTAGAATGCTCTGTGTAGGACGTTGGATTGGTTGGATGGTTTCCATGAGTAACCACTCGGTCTGTCTGTGGTATATGGCGTCGGGCCCCGGCCGGACCTACTGTTATATGCTATGCGACGGATAGGGGGTGTTACAATTTGGTATCAGACTACTGGTTTTGGTCAGGTTAAAAATGAATTCGTGGCTGAATTCTTTTTGAGGGGTGGTGAGCACATGTGTGTACGTCATCGTTATAACAGTAAAAGAACCCATGAATGTCCACTTAGAAATGAAAATACACGTGTTTGGGGAACCTGCGTGTTCCTATAATTGCTGTTTGAAATTTTATTTGGTCGCTTAACGGTATTTTGTACCACTATAGGTGACCAGAAGTGGTGCTGGGCCGTCGGAACGTCGAGTTTCTGAGGCTAGCAGTGCACCTAATGAAGCTCCTGCAACACCTCTATCGGCTGAGACCATACGATTGGTGGCTGAAGCAGTGTTGGTCATGATTAATACGCAGCCTGCAAGGCAAACGCAGCAGCCCGCTCCTGCGATGGAGCAGGTACCGCTGCAAGCGGCTGAGCAGCGAAGAGTGGAGCAGGTGGCAGAGGAACCGGTGGTGCCAAGGAGGGCAACCGAGAGACAGCTTAAGCATGTCATGAGCTTTAATCCTCCGGTATTCTCTGGGTTGGGAACCCCATCTCAAGCTGAAGACTGGCTCTCCAGGGTGAAGAGAGTCATGACAGCAATGGAGACGGAGGAGTGGCAAATGACCACCATTGCTACGTTCCTTTTGGACGGTGAAGCGAGAATGTGGTGGGAAGGATTGGAGCTGCATCTTTTGAGAGGTAGACAACTTGTTGATGTCTCGATGGAGGAGTTCTCGAGATTGTTCTTGGCTAGATACCTCCCTTCGCCGCAGAGGATAGCGTTGGAGAACGAGTTCCTGAAGTTGGTACAAGGAGACAGTACTGTGGATGAATATCTCCACGAATTTAATCGTTTGAGTCGATATGCTAGCTCCACCATTGCGGATGAGGAGCGTAAGACGAATCGATTCGACGAAGGGTTGAGAGATGAGTTGAGGTTACTACTCTCGGGGCCGATGACGCAGGGTTTCTTGACCTTGGTCAACACGGCCCGGTCCTTGGAGAAGGACATGCAGAATGTTCAGGCAAAGAAGAGCATTGGTGAAAAGAAATCTGAATTCAAGACGCCGACTACTTCAAAGTCCGGCTATCGAAGGTTCTTCAAGAAGCATAGCACTTCGGGTCCAGCTCCTTCGGGTGCTTCTGGGGCGACTACGGGTCGGACCCCGGGCGCATGTTTTACTTGTGGAAAGCCGGGGCACTTTGCCCGTGATTGTTGGAGCGGACGTCCCAAGTCCGAAAGGAAGCCGGGAGCTACTTACGAAGAGAAGGGCAAGGCGGTGGAGTCGACCGCGTCCCATTATGCTTCGGCCCAACCAAGGGTGTATAATCTTGGCCAACAGGAGGCCATCAAACAGGCGGATGTGGTGACAGGTACGGTTTAATTTATAGCAAGTTAATTTCTTTAAATACTTGTTATGCACATGTTACCTTACCACTGCTTGTTTAGGATTTGTTTTGATTTATGAAAATCCGGCAAGAGCACTCTTCGATACGGGAGCTTCACACTCCTTCTTGTCCGAAGGATTTATATCGCGCATCGGAGTCCCTTCTTCGATGGCGAAGGATAAGTTGGATGTGTTGTTGCCCAACGGGTGTTCGATGCGCGCGAATAGGATCTACGATGTTAAGATTCGTATTGGGAATCAGGAGTTCGATCTGCAAGCGTCGTTACTTCTGTTGGTGGAGTTCGACGTTATATTTGGCATAGACTAGCTCTCGGAGCAGCAAGCCTATATTGATTGCGGTCGCAAGGAAGTGAAGTTGGGAGCAAGTTGTGAGACGACTTTTACGGCTTAAAGGTGTCGAGCAAGACATTTATGTCTGCTCTTCAGGTGGTGAAGGCGGTTCGTGCCGGTGCAGAACTGTTCTTTACACTAGTGGAGGTTGCGAAGCGGAAGCCCGCGTTGGATAGTATATCAGTGGTAGCTGAGTACCCTGATGTGTTCCCCGTAGATCTTCCTGGAGCCCCGCCGCAGCGGGAGATAGATTTCACGATTGATCTAGTTCCAGGTGCAAATCCTGTGTCACAATCTCCTTATCGGCTAGCGCCTAAGGAAATGGCGGAGCTGAAGGTTCAACTGCAAGAGTTGTTGGAGCAAGGGTACGTGCGCCCAAGTTCTTCGCCATGGAGCGCGCCGGTCCTCTTTGTTAAGAAGAAGGACGGAAGCTTGAGGCTATGTATTGATTATGGGGAGCTCAACAAGTTGACGGAGAAGAATAAGTACCTGATCCCCCGAATCGATGATCTTTTTGATCAGTTGGTCGGGTCGACAGTGTACTCGAAGTTGGATCTCAAATCCGGGTACTATCAGCTGCGAATAAGGGAGAGTGATATCCCGAAGACAGCGTTCAGTATGAGATACAGGCATTACGAGTTTACGGTCATACCGTTTGGGCTGACTAATGCACTGTCAGTGTTCATGGATTTGATGAACAGGACCTTCAGGGAGTACTTGGACCATTTTGTGATCGTCTTCATCGACGATATATTAGTGTACTCGCAGAGTGAGGAAGATCACTTCAAGCATCTTCATTTGGTTTTGGAGACGCTAAGTTGGGATTAATTTTATGCCAAGTTCTCGAAGTGCGAGTTTTGGTTATCCTCAGTAGCGTTCCTCGGTGATATAGTGAGTGGGGAGGGTATTGCTATGGATCCGACGAAGATTGTTGTGATACGGGAGTTGCCTGAGCTTTCTACGGTAGTGGAAGTCTGGAGCTTTCTGGGGCTTGCCGGCTATTATAGGCGCTTCGTAGAGAACTCGCGGATAGCGTTACCTCTCACTACTTTGACGAGGAAGGAGCAGAAGTTCGTTTGGATGTCGGAGTGCGTGCGAGCTTTTGAGGAGTTGAAATGTCGGTTGACCACGGCGCCTATGCTGAGTTCGCCATGTGGGACCGAAGGTTATGAGATTTATAGTGATGCTTCGGGCATCGGTTTGGGTTGCGTGCTACTGCAACACGGAAGTGTGATATCCTATGGCTCGAGATAGCTGAAAGTGCACGAGAGGAATTATCCGGTCCATGACTTGGAGTTAGCGGCCATGATTTTTGCCTTGAAGCTGTGGAGGCATTATTTATATGGTGTGAAGATTGATATCTACACCGATCACAAGAGCCTGAAGTATCTGATTGATCAAAAAGATCTGAATATGCGGCAGCGTAGATGGATGGAGTTCCTGGGGGACTATACATTCAAGATCCACTACGTGCCTGGTAAGGGTAATGCGGTTGCGGATGCGTTGAGTCGCCGGTCCCCAGCTCAAGCCAATTGGCTGTCGATCCATGACGAGCGGTTGGTTCGGGAGTTGGAGGCGTTGGAGATTGTTTGTGTGGATAAGCAATCAAGTGCTGAAGCAGCACTGAATTGGACTGAAATCCAATATGACCTGGCTGATCGGATTCGGCAGGCTTTGGATATGGATGTCCTTATGAAGCAATTCATGGTAGAGGCTCTGGATGGGTCAAATTCTCAATTCATTATGGAGGACGGATTACTTTGGAAAGACGGTCGTCTGTGCGTCCCAAGTGTGGGCAATTTGCGGGTGGAGTTGTTGTACGAGGCACATCATACCAAGTACTCAATTCACCCGGGGAGCACAAAGATGTACCGTGATGTCAAGAAACTGTTTTGGTGGCCGGGTTTGAAGAAATATGTGGCTCTCTACGTGGCGAAGTGCCAAACTTGCGCCTTGGTGAAGGCGGAGTGCCAAAATCCGGGAGGATTTTTGAAGTCCTTGCCTATTCCGGAGTGGAAATTCGACGATATCTCTATGGACTTTGTGCACGGTTTGCCAAGGTCGTAAAAGGGGAACGACGCCATTTGGGTGGTCGTAGATCGGCTAACGAAGGTGTCACATTTCATTCCGCATAGGAAGGATGATCCGGTGGAGAAGTTGGCAAAACTGTATGTGGATAATATTGTACGGCTTCACGGTGTGCCCCGCAGCATCGTGAGTGACCGAGATGGGCGGTTCACGTCCAATGATTAGAGGCTAGTGCAGCAAATGTTGGGAACAAAGTTGAAATTCAGCACAGCCTTCCATCCGCAAACAGATGGCAGACCCGGAGGGTCAATAGGACTATGGAAGACATGCTCCGCATGTGTGTCTTGGACTTTAGAAAGCAATGGGAAGACCATCTTTATTTAGTGGAGTTTGCGTACAACAATAACTACCAGGCGAGTATTCAAATGGCGCCCTTCGAGGCCCTATATGGTAGAAAATGTCGCACGCCATTGTCTTGGTTAGAAACTGGTGAGTCAAAGTTGTACAAGCGCTAAGAGGTGGAAGATGCTACGTCTTTGGTTCGTACCATTCGGGAGAGGTTGCTAATCGCTCAAGACCGTCAGGTGAAGTACTATAATGCCAAGCACAGGAGTGTGGAGTTCGCTGTGGGCGACTATGTGTACTTAAAGATCAAACCGTTCAAGGGTGTCTTGCGGGTGCGGCGATTGAAAAAGCTAAGCCCGAGGTACCTGGGGCCGTTTGAGGTTTTGGAGCGGGTTGGTGAAGCAGCCTATCGGTTGAAGCTCTCAGTGTAGTTTAGTGGTTTACATGATGTATTCTATATTTCGGTGCTACGGAAGGCGGTGCAAGAGCCTTCGCAAGTGATCGCGATTGATCAAGTGCCGGTGGATAGTGGGTTGACGACAAGAGTCAAGCCCGTGCGGATTGAGGAATCGGAGGTCAAGCGGCTACGCAATAAAGAGATCAGGATGGTCAAGGTCTGATGGGATAATTGCGGTCAAGAGGAGCTCTCTTGGGAACGAAAGCAGACTATGCTTGACGAGTATCCGGAGTTGTTCCGCTCAGGCACAATTTAATTTTGGTACTTGTCTTTCCTTTATATAATTTCGTGGACGAAATTCTTTTAAGAGGGGGAGAGTTGTAACGCCCCGAAACTCAAAAGAGCGATGGGAGATGTTTCGGGCCAGATTTGGAATCTGGCAGGAGACACACTGAAAGATATAGTACCTAAACACCTAGAGGGGGGGTGAATAGGTGACCAAATTCTTTTTAAAACTTTAATGGCAGCAATCAGTTATATCACAGAATCTATACTACTTTTGCACAGCAATCACACAAGCATTCACAATCACAGCACAATCACAGCAGACACAGAGTTTTATAGTGGTTCCCCAAGCATTGGGTACATCCACTTTCCCCCTTCGCCTATCTAGCAGTATACTAGATTCGGCCAAACTCCACCACTGTCTCAGAACCCAAATTGGTTCCTACACCTCAGGCCCAAAGCCTTACAACTCAGCTTTTCCACAAAGCCTACACTCGGCCACAAAGGCCTACACTCAGCCAACAAGGCCTACACTCAGAGATTTCAATCTCCTACACTCAGGCTCTCAAGCCCTACCCTCAGCCTTTAAAATTAAAGGCTTACAATTCACTCAGATCCAAAGGATCCTACAAGATAAAAATGATTATAGAAATAATAACTCAATAACTCAGAAACAAGAGAGGGGAGTTGAGAGTTTCTTGATGAGTTCTTGGAAGAACTCAGCTGGATTCAATCTGACTTAGCTTTCTTCAAAGCTTCTTGAAAGTAGAACTGAATAAGAATGAATCCTCCTGCAATTGATCCTTGATCTCTGCTTCTTAAGATCCAGAATAAATCTGAACCCTTCTTCTCAGCCTAGTTCCAACGGCTGATTTCTTGGATGGAGCCCTCTCTCTCCAACTTCTTAGATCTGCACTTGGACAGCTAGATCTTCTTGATTTGATACTTGATCAATAACTCTGTGAACCACTTTAATAATTTGTTCAACAACAACCTGAACAACAGTTTCTGTAAACTGTATGAGCCTATTTATAGGCCTTCTTCATGGTAACCGGCTGGTCCGGTCCATAACTGAATTCTGACATCTCTGACAGGTGCTGTAGACCGGCTGGAACGGCAGCTGTCAAGTCATCCAGTCAATTCTTGAAAGTTCTCTAACTGTCTGATAGTGTCGAGACTTTCTGTCTTTAAGTGTCGACACTTATAGACCAAGTGTCGACACAAGTTGTGTAAGTGTCGACACAAGTCTACAAGGTGTCGACACAACTCCTTGTGTTGTAGATACTATGTCTCGACACAGATTCTTCTTCATGTGTCGACACTGAAATTGAGTGTCGACACAAGTACTTGATCTTCTATCTTTTGCTGAATTCTTCTAAGTGTCGACACATCTCCTTTGTGTCGACACAACTTCTTGTGTTGTATCTGTTAAGTGTCGACATTGCTTCTTGGTGTCGACACATAGTCTTCTATGTTGATACTTGCTGAGTGTCGACACAGCTCCTTGTGTCGACACTTGATTCTTCTGTTGAGACTTCAGCTGAGTGTCGACACATTCCCTTAGTATCGACACTTGTACTTAGAATATTTTGTTGATCTTGCTATTCTTTGCTAAGTGTCGACACAGCTCCATGTGTCGTCACTTTCTTCAAGTGTAGAGTCTTCAGCTGAGTGTCGACACATTGTTCTAGGTGTCGACACTTACTTCATGTGTTGACTCTTCTGTTGAGTGTCGACACTTTGTTCTTGGTGTCGACACTTTCTTCAAGTGCTGACTCTTCTTGTTGTGTGTCGACACATTGTTCTTGGTGTCGACACTTTAACTTAGTCTCTGCTGAATTTTGCTGAGTGTCGACACATCTCCAAGTGTCGACACTTTCTGGTGTAGACACAGCTTCACTGGGTGTCGACACAGCTCCTTGTGTCGACACTTTCTGTCTGGTGTCGACTCTGCATCCCAGGTGTCGACACAATGACTCCAAGTGTCGACACTGCTTGCCTGGGTGTCGACACAAGTCTTCTTCAGTGTCGACACTTTCCCTCTGGGTGTCGACACATGGACTTAGAAACTTTTGCTTCAGTCCTGCAAATACTTAACCTGCACAAGTAACTCAAAAACACATCAAATACATTTTGATGTATATCATTGAGTTGGGTGAGACTTCTTCAAATCAGGTACATTTAACCAATGTACCCAACAATCTCCCCCTATTTGGAGAAGTTATAACCCTTAGTCAATGATATACACCATTCATAATTAAAATTACAAAATGATGTAAAGCAGGACAATGTACAGCAGGGTAAACATAAACATGTATCAATTTCACATGTATACAAATTCATCATTACAGAACAAATAAGAAATAGACATATTCACAGAACAAACATGAAATAGATTAATCATATATTGTTCAAATATCTGTCTTATACAGTTTCAGAAGTTCACAAAATGTTTTTCATCAAGAAAATTACAAAGTAAACTTCAAGAAAATGCTAAATCTATTTTTGTTCTGGCTCCTTAATCACTATGCCTTTGCCAGCTTGAACTTTAGCTTGGACAGCAGCATCAGCAGTTTCAGCATCAGCAGGCTTCTTGCCCTTCAGATCTTTCTTCTTAAGCTCTTCAGCTTTGATCTTCTGTCTTTCAAAATAATGGTATGGCTTTGGAAAGTACTTGCTAGGCTCCAGAGCAGTAGGAGGTAGCTTTCCCATCTTTGCCTTCCTTCTGTGTTGAACTATGGCCTCCTGTCTGGTTTCATGTTTTCTCCATTTAGCTTCAGAGAACCATTTGTTCCTGTCTTGAATGTTATCCTTGGCAGCTTTCCAGACAGTTAATATAATATTCCTAGAGGTAGGGCTCCACTGCTCAAAGTCTGGCCTTTGTTCTGCTTGTTCCCTAAACCTCTTCTTAGACAACCTTGTCTCTTCTTCTTTTTGTAGAGATTCTTCTTCTTTCTGAAGAGCTGCTTGCATAGCTTTAGACATAGGCTGAACCACTTTCTCAAGAATAACATTAGACTTCCCTTCAGTTGGGCTATACATGTGATGAATATCAGCTTGCACCATTTCAAAATCTGGTGGAGGATAGATCACTTGAGCTACCTCTGGTTGCTCACCTCCAAGATATGCAGGTTGAATTCCAGATTCAGCAACATTATCATCATCACAAAGTGGAGGATAGCCCAGTGTAGCTCTGATGGAATTAGATATCCATTTGGCATGATCAGAGCTAGCTTTGACTAAAACTCTCTCCCCCTTTATGACTTCTCTAGCCATATGATCTCTGACATCATCCTTCTGGAATCTGATTTGATTATCCAAGAATCTGACTCCATCTTTAAAGAAAGGTTTGAGCTTTTTAAGTTGTTCAGATATGGCCTTCTAGGAGTCTTGAATAGCAGTCTTAACAGCTTTGATTTCTTCTTGAAATACCTTGTCAAAGTCAGCTTTAACAGCAGCAGTAGAGGTAGAGGGTTTAGCAGCCTTGTTCTTTAACTCAGTGACAATAGCAATATGGGAAGCAGTCAAATTGTCATTCATCCTTAGCTTATTTTCAAGAACATACCCTTGCTTCAATGCTATGTCATCCACTTGGGCCTTTATCTTTTCCTGGTGTGTTGCCAAGTACACCACTGCATTTCCACCTTTGTGGAAGCATTCAGTCATCTCCTTCTTGTTAAGGTTCATTTCAAACCTTATAGACTTTATATCTTGGGCAAGATCAAACTGTAAAGATTTCTGCCCTTCATCCACATAAGCCTCTATGGCTTTTCTATGTTCATCCAGTTTTATCTGCAGGGCAATCATTAAAGCACTATAATCAACAGTTGGAGTTTGCTGAACTATAGGCTGTGGGGCAATAGATTGAAGAGCCTTCTTATAACTTTGACTTCTTCTCTTGAATACATAAAGTTTCTTCTTCTTAGCCCTGGCAATCTCCTCATCTTCAGAGGCAGATGTGCTGGCAATATCCACCCTCTCCTTAGGGCTTGAAGGCTTCTCAGTTTGCACATCTTGTGCCTTCTCAGGTTCTGTCCTCACAGGCTCTTCCAGAATTTCCATCTGCTCCCCCTCAACAGCAGCATTCTCTTTTTCAGCAGCAGTAGGTTCTTTGTCAAAATCCACTTGATCCAGATTTAAAAATAAATCCTCCGTAGTGTACTCTTGTGGTGACTGTGCAGGAGACATTCTAGGTTCTTCAACCACTGGATCAGGAACAACAACAAATGTGTCTTCTATAACAGCATCTGGAACTTGATGATTTTGCTGAATTTGCTGATGATCATCAGACAAATCAGTATCTTCTATAAGAAATTCTAAAGTATTTAGGTCAGTGAGTACCTCTAGTATGGTGTTGGTGGCTTGTTCACTTTCCAGTGTAGAGGGTTCTTCTACAACTGGAAGCTCCCCCTGGCTTTGATCCTTGTGTATGGGGCTAGCTTGAGGTAGCTCCCCCTGGATCTCAGCATCAGCTGGAGGAGCAGGAGACTTCACTGCAGGCTCTTCCTCTTGCTCATCTGGAGTGAAGACAACTTGTTCTTCACTTGCTGAACTGCTAGTGGACTCTTGTGCCACTGGAGCAGTCTTCCTTTTCTTCTTGGGAGGAATCTCTTTCTCAGAAACTGTCTTCTCAGGGGTTGGCATTTCCTTTGACAACACCCTGTCCCATCTAGAAAATTTCCTCAGATCCATCCTTCTCATATGATTTATCTTGCTTCCTGCAGCTTGTTGCATTACCTCTGGTATGGCACCAGCTAGGTATAGACTTATAATTCTACCCAGGTTGGGCTTCTTCAGACCTTCCTTAATCTTCTCATAAACTATCATTGACCAGTCAGTTTTTAGAGAGAAGATAATCCTTGTCATTATACTAAACATAGAGGCAGACACTCTGTCATGGCCTCCTGACTTGCTTAGGATGACCTTTCCAACAATTTCAGACATGAATTTGCCTTGGCTGTGCATGCCTTTCCTGTTAAACACAGATCCCAGCTTCATCTTAGGATCAAGTCCAAACCAGGTTAGAGCTTCCCTGGTCCTTGATGCAGTAACTTCATCTTCCTCTTGAGTTCTTGGAAGCTGTAGAATCTTCCTCAGACTTTTTGGGGATACCTTAACCCTTGCTCCATGAACTCTGGATTTGATTTTGTATCCAGATTCATCCACCTTGGCTCCATTGAGGAATTCGAGTACCTCTTTCTTCCATATCTTTGTGGGTTCAGAAACTAAATATTCTAACCCAAAATTGGCTACTAGGGTTACGACAGACTTGATTTCTTGATCAGCATCTTCGAAAGCGCCGCGCACCAGCTCATATCCTTCGTTGACGTTCTCCTCAAGCTTAGGCATCATTAGGGTTTGTAGAATTTGTCTTGAGAGAAGAGAGGTGTCGACACAGTAGTTTTGGTCTCGAAACTTTGAAAGCGTGTCGACAAACAAAGACAAAACCCTATTTATACCTTTCTGATTTTGAAGATGAACAGGCGGGACAGCTAACTTAAAATGTGTCGACACTGGCAATAAGTGTCGACACTGACTTATAATGTCTCGACACATATGTGTCGACACAAGTTTAGTCAACAGATTTTATGTGTCGACACTTGGTTATGTGTCGACACAACATAACTCGACACATTGTCGAGACTTTACTTAGAAAATTCTAAGTAAATACTAAGTGTCGACACCACTCTGGATGTGTCGACACCTACTTGGCATATGTCGACACATGGAGCTGTGTTCACACTTAGCAAAGAACAACAAGATCAACAAAATATTCTAAGTACAAGTGTCGACACTAAGGGAATGTGTCGACACTCAGCTGAAGTCTCAACAAAAGAATCAAGTGTCGATACAAGGAGCTGTGTCGACACTCAGCAAGTATCAACATAAAAGACTATGTGTCGACACCAAGAAGCAGTGTCGACACTTAACAGATACAACACAAGAAGTTGTGTCGACACAAAGGAGATGTGTCGACACTTAGAAGAATTCAGCAAAAGATAGAAGATCAAGTACTTGTGTCGACACTCAATTTCAGTGTCGACACATGAAGAAGAATCTGTGTCGAGACATAGTATCTACAACACAAGGAGTTGTGTCGACACCTTGTAGACTTGTGTCGACACTTACACAACTTGTGTCGACACTTGGTCTATAAGTGTCGACACTTAAAGACAGAAAGTCTCGACACTATCAGACAGTTAGAGAACTTTCAAGAATTGACTGGATGACTTGACAGCTGCCATTCCAGCCGGTCTACAGCACCTGTCAGAGATGTCAGAATTCAGTTATGGACCGGACCAGCCGGTTACCATGAAGAAGGCCTATAAATAGGCTCATACAGTTTGCAGAAACTGTTGTTCAGGTTGTTGTTGAACAAGTTATTAAAGTGGTTCACAGAGTTATTGATCAAGTATCAAATCAAGAAGATCTAGCTGTCCAAGTGCAGATCTAAGAAGTTGGAGAGAGAGGGCTCCATCCAAGAAATCAGCCGTTGGAACTAGGCTGAGAAGAAGGGTTCAGATTTATTCTGGATCTTAAGAAGCAGAGATCAAGGATCAACTGCAGGAGGATTCATTCTTATTCAGTTCTACTTTCAAGAAGCTTTGAAGAAAGCTAAGTCAGATTGAATCCAGCTGAGTTCTTCCAAGAACTCATCAAGAAACTCTCAACTCCCCTCTCTTGTTTCTGAGTTGTTGAGTTATTATTTCTATAATCATTTTTTATCTTGTAGGATCCTTTGGATCTGAGTGAATTGTAAGCTTGTAATTATAAAGGCTGAGGGTAGGGCTTGAGAGCCTTAGTGTAGGAGATTGAAATCTCTGAGTGTAGGCCTTGTTGGCTGAGTGTAGGCCTTGTTGGCTGAGTGTAGGCCTTTGTGGCTGAGTGTAGGCTTTGTGGAAAAGCTGAGTTGTAAGGCTTTGGGCCTGAGGTGTAGGAACCAATTTTGGTTCTGAGACAGTGGTGGAGTTTGGCCGAATCTATTACACTGCTAGATAGGCGAAGGGGGAAAGTGGATGTACCCAATGCTTGGGGAACCACTATAAAACTCTGTGTCTGCTGTGATTGTGCTGTGATTGTGAATGCTTGTGTGATTGCTGTGCAAAAGTAGTATAGATTCTGTGATATAACTGATTGCTGCCATTAAAGTTTTAAAAAGAATTTGGTCACCTATTCACCCCCCCCCCCCTCTAGGTGTTTAGGTACTATATCTTTCAAGTGCTATCAGAGGGAGGTTCCTCAAAAAGGACTAACAGTCTGAGGAGATCCAGATTGGCAGATTCAGTCTAAGGAAAAGTACAGATTCAAGAAAATCAAGAAACATGGGTTCCTCTGAAAATCACAAGGAATTGGGTTCCATGAAATTACCTATATGCAGAAAGGAAATCTTTGGGATCTGGAAGGAAAGGGTAAGGCTGTTTATGGAGGCCTCAGACCCTAGGATATACATCACAGTAAAGGAAGGGCCTTATGTGCCCATGAAGATATCAGTTCTAGATGCAAATCAGAGAACCCCAAAGGATTTCTCTGAGATGACTAAGGATGAGATTGTCCTAGCCACCATGGACAAAAGGGCACAAAACATTATAGTGAGTGTCATAGATGATGCAACATTTCAGAATCTTATACACTGTAAGACAGCCAAAGAGATGTGGGACACTCTTATTGTGTATATGGAGGGTTCTGAAGAAGTTAGACAAGATAGAAAATCCTTGCTAAATCAGGAGTATGAAAGCTTTAGACAAGGAAAGGGTGATAACATAACTGAGTGCTATAAGAAGTTCTACAGAATAGTGAATGAACTTATGTCTTATGGAAGAGAGTTCAGCAATTATGAACTAAATGACAAGTTCCTAAGGTCCCTAACTAAAGATTGGGACACAAAGATTTGTGCCATTAGAGAAATGGCTAAGTTGCGAGAAATTCCTCCACCTACACTGTTTGGCAAGTTATTGTCTTATGAAATGCAGTTGACAGTGAGAAAAGAGGAGGAGAAATCAACAAGAACTGAACACAAGGAAAGAACAGTTGCTTTCAAGGCAGAAGCTTCCAGGAAGTGCAGGAATAAGTCACCAACTCCACCTCCAAAGGTAGTTGAATCAAAGTCAGATGAGTCAGTCAGCACAAAATCTGAAAGCAGTGAAAGTGATGAAGACTTTGCTGCCTTCACTAGACACTTTCAGAAATTCTTGAAGAAGAAACAGTGGAGGACAAGGCCCTCTACTTCACAAGGAAAAGAAGACCTATATCAGAATAAAAAGGCCTCAAAGAAGGACAGGAAGAGGACAAAATCTAGCAAGGCAACTGGTTCTAAGATAGTGTGCTATTGCTGCAATAGACAAGGCCATGTTATTGCAGATTGTCCTGAAAAGAGAAAAGAGTCTAGTGACAGGAAGAAGACTCATCTCAAAGGCAAGAAAGAGAAGTCTTTTGTTGCCAAGAAGGAGAAGACTCTATCAGATATCTCTTTTTCAGAAACTGAGTCTGATGCTGAGGCATACATAGGGCTGTTTGCTGAAGAAGAAGAATTCATGCAAATAATGGAGTCTATTTATGAACAAGAAGACAGTCAATGCCAAGGGCTAATGGCTTTGACAGAGAATGACAAAATCCTGGAGCAGCCAGGACCTAGTAAGGTACAAAGTTCAACTCTAAGTTCAGTTTCTTGTTCTAGTACAGAATCAGATTCATCTTCATCAAGTGATGGAAGTGTATCTGAGTCTGAGGATGATATTCATCAGCTTATAGATGAATATAAAGTGCTTTTGCAAGCTTACAAGAAAAGCAAGACCCTAGCCAAAAGTCAGGCAATGAAAATTGCTGATCTAAAAGCTGCTGTAACAGATTCTGAGAAGCAATTTGATCAAAAGCTTAATGAGATAGCCAGGCTGAAACACATAACAGTGATTCAGATGGGGACTATCACCTTTAAGAATGATCAAATCAAGAGTCTGGAGATCAATCTTCAGAAAGAGAGAGAGCTTGTTGCTAGGTTTTCTAAACCTAAGTCAGTGCTACCTTTAATTGATGAATTTGTTCATCATAAAGGCAAGGCTGGACTGGGTTTCATTAAACCTGCAAGGACTGAGCAGTCCAAGTCCAAGTCCAAGGGCAAAACCCCAACATTCAACAAGTCTGCTGTAGATAAGACAGCAAAGACAGTACCTAAGCAAAGGTACAATAAGTTTGAATGCTGGTGCTGTGACAAAGTTGGTCATTTTGCAGTGGACTGTTGGCACAATGCTAGTGCCAAAGTGAGTACCAAACTACCTGTTGGAAAGCCAGTAGGTAGCTTCAGATTGCAAACTAACAAGTACCAAGGACCCAAGAATTCTTTGGGTTCTAAGGTTCATTAATTTGTTTTGCAGGTGAGTCCAAGTGGTCATACCCCAACATGGTACTTGGACAGTGGATGTTCCAGACATATGACTGGAACTAGAGGATTACTAAAGGACTACATACCAATAAAAGATAGTCTAAAAGTCACCTTTGGTGGTTTTGAAAAAGGAATCATCAAAGGATTTGGTAACATTTCTAGTAACTTGGTTACCATTACTCAAGTGGCTTATGTTAAAGGGTTGAAACACAACCTAATAAGTATAAGTCAATTAAGTGATGTAGGGTATGACATCTCATTTGTTAAAAATGGTTGTCATATCAAGAGGTCAAGTGATCAAGAGATCATTTTGACAGCTTATAGGAAGAGGAATGTCTACTGCCTAGACATTATGGTTGAGAACAATGGTTCTCCAGTTTGTCTTGTAGCTGATGAGACAGTCACTCATTGTGTCAAATGGCATAAGAGGCTAGCCCATCTTAACTATAAGACTATCAACAAACTCTTTAGCAAAGAGTTAGTGAGGAATGGTCCTCAAGTTAAGTGTGTTAAAGATGGTATTTGCTCAGCTTGTCAAAAGGGCAAGCAGACTAAATCCACCTTTAGAAGCATAGAAAACAAAGATGCTGTGAGGTGTTTACACCTCTTGCATATGGATCTCTTTGGTCCAATGCCAGTTCACAGCTTAGGTAGGAAGGTTTATACCTTTGTAGTTGTAGATGACTACTCAAGGTTTTCCTGGGTGTTCTTCTTGAGACAGAAATCTGAAACACCTAGTGTCTTCTATAGCTTTGTCAAGCAAATTCAGAATGAACTAGACAGTACAGTGGTCAAGATTAGAAGTGACCATGGTACTGAGTTTCAGTCTGATAGCATGACAAAACTTTGTGAAGACTTTGGGATATTTCAAGAATTCTTTTCACCTAGAACACCTCAGCAAAATGGCATTGCTGAGAGGAAGAATAGGACCTTAATAGAGGCTGGTAGGACCCTACTAAGTGATACATCACTGCTAGAGTATTTCTGGGCTGAAGCAGTTAACACTGCATGCCATGTTATAAATAAGGCTACCATCACTAAAGGCCTCAACAAGACCCCCTATGAAGTTGTGAAAAGCAGGAAACCAAACCTATCCTACTTCAGGATCTTTGGTTGCAAATGTTTCATACTTAACAATGGGAAGTCTTACTTGACTAAGTTTGCTGCCAAGTCCCAAGAGAGAATTTTTGTTGGGTACAACAATAATAGTAAGGCTTATAGAGTCTACAACTTGTCTACACAAGTTGTAGAAGAATCTGTGCATGTAGTTTTTGATGAGACTAAACTTATTAACAATGAGTTGTCTAGTACTGTATGCAGCCCCACAAGTTTAACAAAGAAAATGGACAAGCTTACTATAGAAGAAGTACTTGCTGCAAGACAGCAAGTAGAGGAGAGTAGCTGTTGTCCAGGGGGAGAACTACATGTGCCAATTGCTGATGAAGTACAAGGAATACACCATGATGGAGATGCTGAAGAGGTTCAACCAGAAGTTAGGATGCCTCTAGCCAATAGGCATCTTAGAGATCATCCAGTAGAGCAGATTATTGGAGATCCAAGACAAGGAGTACAAACCAGGAGCAGATACATGAATGCAGCAATCTACTCCAGTTTTCTATCTCAAGTTGAACCTAAGAAGTTTGAAGAAGCCATACTAGATCCATAATGGACTGAAGCAATGCAAGAAGAGCTTAATCAGTTCAAGAGGTGCAAGGTCTGGGAACTTGTTCCTAAACCTAAAGACCACAATATAATAGGAACCAAGTGGATCTACAGGAATAAGATGAATGAACAAGGAGTCATCATTAAGAATAAAGCAAGATTGGTTGCTAAAGGATATAGGCAAGAAGAAGGTATTGATTTTGATCAAACCTTTGCTCCAGTAGCCAGACTGGAAGCCATAAGGATTTTTTTGGCCTATGCAACCTATCAAGGATTCAAGGTTTACCAAATGGATGTCAAGTCAGCATTCCTAAATGGTAATCTTAAAGAAGATGTCTATGTGGAACAGCCTTCAGGTTTTGTTGATCCAACTCTACCTCATCATGTTTATAGACTTAGGAAAGCTTTATATGGGTTAAATCAAGCCCCTAGGGCTTGGTATGAAACCCTATCTAGTTTCCTCATTGAGAACAAGTTCTCAAGGGGGAAAATAGATAAGACTCTATTCCTTAGGGAATCTAGAGGCAAAGTTATACTAGTCCAAATATATGTACATGACATTATATTTGGGTCTACTGAAAGCAGCCTTTGCAAAAAGTTTGCAAAACTTATGCAAGGTCAGTTTGAGATGAGTAGTATGGGAGAGCTGAAGTTTTTCTTGGGTCTCCAAGTTAAACAGACTGAAAGTGGTTTATCCATATGTCAGTCTAAGTTCACCCTAGAACTCATAAGGAAGTATGGTATGGATTCATCCAGCACCATGAAGACTCCTATGGGGTCAAGTATGTCTCTTAGCAAGGATGATGCAGGGAAACCTGTAGATGAAACCTTGTATAGAGGGATAGTTGGCTCCCTATTATACTTGACTGCTAGTAGACCTGACATCATGTATGCTACATGTGTTTGTGCAAGGTATCAAGCCTGCCCTAAAGAGTCTCATTTGACAGCAGTCAAAAGAATATTGAGATATCTAAAGGGCACTCCCTATCTAGGCCTCTGGTACCCTAGGAATGGAGATTTTGATCTAACAGGTTATTCAGATGTAGACTTTGCAGGATGCAAAGAAGATAGAAAAAACACTACTGCAACCAGTCAATTCCTAGGTGGGAGACTAATTTCATGGAGTAGCAAAAAGCAAACCAGTGTGGCTATCTCCACTGCAGAGTCAGAGTATGTGGCTGCAGGAAGTTGCTGTGCTCAACTTCTATGGATACAACATCAGCTAGAGGACTATGGATTTCAGGTAAGTAGAACTCCACTCTTCTGTGATTCTACTAGTGCTATTTCAATAGCTAATAATCCTGTATCCCATAGTAGAACTAAACATATTGAAATTAAATATCATTTTCTTAGGGAGCATGTAGAAAAAGAAGATATTTTACTTGAATATGTTAAAACTGATAATCAAGTAGCTGATATGTTTACTAAGCCCCTAGAAGAAGCTAAGTTCAATAGATTCAAAATTGAACTAGGAATGATAAACTTAGAGTAAGTTTACAGAATTGAAATTGGCTAAGTAAAAACGTGTCGACACATAGACAAGTCTATGTCGACACAGAAAAATGGTGTCGACACTTCAGGAAAAAGGTGTCGTCACATCTAGGAAGTTGGTGTCGACACTTCAGAATGTTAGTGTCGACACAAGTACTTGATCTTCTATCTTTTGCTGAATTCTTCTAAGTGTCGACACATCTCCTTTGTGTCGACACAACTTCTTGCGTTGTATCTGTTAAGTGTCGACACTACTTCTTGGTGTCGACACATAGTCTTCTATGTTGATACTTGCTGAGTGTCGACACAGCTCCTTGTGTCGACACTTGATTCTTCTGTTGAGACTTTAGCTGAGTGTCGACACATTCCCTTAGTGTCGACACTTGTACTTAGAATATTTTGTTGATCTTACTGTTCTTTGCTAAGTGTCGACACAGCTCCATGTGTCGACACTTTCTTCAAGTGTAGAGTCTTCAGCTGAGTGTCGACACATTGTTCTAGGTGTCGACACTTACTTCATGTGTTGACTCTTCTGTTGAGTGTCGACACTTTATTCTTGGTGTCGACACTTTCTTCAAGTGCTGACTCTTCTTGTTGTGTGTCGACACATTGTTCTTGGTGTCGACACTTTAACTTAGTCTCTGCTGAATTTTGCTGAGTGTCGACACATCTCCAAGTGTCGACACTTTCTGGTGTAGACACAGCTTCACTGGGTGTCGACACAGCTCCTTGTGTCGACACTTTCTGTCTGGTGTCGACTCTGCATCCTAGGTGTCGACACACTGACTCCAAGTGTCGACACTGCTTGCCTGGGTGTCGACACAAATCTTCTTCAGTGTCGACACTTTCCCTCTGGGTGTCGACACATGGACTTAGAAACTTTTGCTTCAGTCCTGCAAATACTTAACCTGCACAAGTAACTCAAAAACACATCAAATATATTTTGATGTATATCATTGAGTTGGGTGAGGCTTCTTCAAATCAGGTACATTTAACCAATGTACCCAACACACACGGCCTGGGACACTGGCGTGTCCCAGGGCGTGTCAGGATGGAATCGACGATTTGGTCGTGAGGTCGACGATTTTGGAGTCGACGATCGTCGAGCAGAGAACACGGCCTGAGACACAGGCGTGTCTCCGGGCGTGTCGAGCCCGTGTCGACGATCGGCCCGGGGAGTCGACGAATTTCGCTCGATGAAGTGTCGAGACAAGGCACACGGCCTAGGACACGGGCGTGTCCAAAGCCGTGTCAGGTAGTCGACGAATTTCGCTCGACGAAATCTCGAGACAAGGCACACGGCCTAGGACACGGGCGTGTCCAAAGCCGTGTCAGCAAGTCGACGAACTTCGCTCGATGAAGTGTCGAGACCGTGAACACGGCCTGGATCCCAGGCATGTTCGAGTAGACACGGGCTAGGACACGGGTGTGTCCAATACCCGTGTGAGTCTCGGGTTGTTTTCGGGGCTGTGTCGATGGGGGCACACGGGCGACCACACTGCCGTGTCAGGTGGAACACGGGCGTGTCAGGTCAAACACGGGCGTGTTGGATGCCCGTGTGTTGTTCCAAGTGCGTCGATTTTGATGGCGAATGAGGGACACGGCCCTGGACACGGGCGTGTGCCAGGCCATGTTCGGCCCAGGTATTACTTTTCAGGCCTGAATCAAGGCCGTTCGTTTCTTTATTTTGGGATCCAACGGCTGAGGGTTATTCCTGATGGGATATACACGGTATTGGACCTTTGAAACCCTCATTCTTACTTGAGTGGTTCTCTTTCTAAGTCAAGAGAGAGGTGAGAGCAAAGGAGGAAGAAGAAGCTAGATCCGGCCATTGGAGGAGCTTCGAAGATCCAAATCGCGAGCCGACTTCGGATCTACGGAGGCAAAGAGAGTGCGGTGCTTTTCATCCGCTTACATTTCCATGGCGCCAAAGAGGAACTCTAGGGTAACGATTCTCTTCTTGAGCATGTGAAGCTCTCCTTCTTTGCATAGTAAGCCCGCTCTCCCGAGTTTGCGGTGAGTTGGAGGCGTTCCTTCGGGTAGATATGTAAAGTCCTCGTTGTGTAGAGTCCGTAAACGAGAACAAACATAGGCATGATGTGTGAATCCAATCCGGACATGTTGGTCTGGATCGGTGATGTTGCATTGCATAAATGGCGGAGAAGACTCCGTGCGATTGTTTGTTTTTCGGGTTTTCTACGTGGTAGACTACAACAGGGAGCCTTGGGGATTAACCTAAAGGTGCACCCGGAAAACTGGGCAGATGCGTGACCTTGCCAACTTGATGGCCTGAGAGCCAACTTGAACATAATCGAGTTATGTGAATTTTGTGACGGAAACGGGACTCGGGAGAAGTTTGACCCGCGCATATGACTTAAATTGTCGTTGCGATGTGAGCACGGGTTAGATGGAATTATACCCGTTCTATGTCGTTCGGTTAGAGCCGTTGGTATAGATGAGGGTCTTCGGCGGTCTATGGCTTAAATTGACATGACCTATGCCAAGAAGACAAAGCTCATATGTTTGGCCGTCAAAGTGGCGGTGGTGAGTCCGGAATGTCTATGGCTTAAATTGACGTGACATTGGCCGGTTCACTGAGAATGTGCCCTGAGTGCACGGGGTGTGTGGCTGTGCGAGCCTACGCATGTGATGTTGTGACATTACTATAATGCCTGTTTATACCAATAAAATGCAGGGAAGGAGCATCACCGCCCCGAGTTGGGGGCGGGATCGTTATAATTTGGTCAGCATTGCTGACCGTTGCTTTTGTTTGCCACCGTGCGGTGGTTTTGTTGCTTGCAGGTGCTGCTGGACCAAGCGGTCAATAGCGGGCTAATGCCCAAATTGCGAAGCCGGCCCTCGAAGGCCTAATTGGAGTGTTTACTGCTTTTATTCATGTATGACCGACCTGCGTGCCGTGGTTTGTAAATCATGTAATATTAAGTAAACAATTTTGTAAGGCCTTAAGGCCAGTACTTGTGTATGTACTACATTCCTATTTGGTGTATTAGTGGACATTCGTGCTCTTTGTGCTGGGTTCTTAATTGCAACTTATATAAACTGCTTCCGCTAGAATGCTCTGTGTAGGACGTTGGATTGGTTGGATGGTTTCCATGAGTAACCACTCGGTCTGTCTGTGGTATATGGTGTCGGGCCCGACCGGACCTACTGCTATATGCTATGCGACGGATAGGGGGTGTTACAGACACAATCTGGCTCCTGGTGTCGACATAGCTTTTCCCAAGTGTCGACACTTGTACTTAGAAAATTTTCCTGCATTTCCTTAACCTGCACATTGAAACTCAACATACCATCAAATACACATTAATGAATATCATTGAGTTAGGTGAGACTTCTCCAAATTAGGTACACAGTTTCCAATGTACCCAACAGAAATGAAGAGAAATGAGCCTTATTTATAGATTTAAAGAGGAGTGAACCGGTAATTTTATCTGATAACTACCGGACAAACGAATAGAATTGCAACGTTTAGAGTACGCGGATCGCCATATTTACGTAAATGATGAAAACATCCCTGGATGGAAAATAATCCTCCTCGCTGGAAGAATAACCGCCTCTCCCGGGAGGGTTCGTCCGGAGATGTCGGTGGCCGTAGGAGGTCGGCGACCAGGGACGAGGGCCCTCAGCCGGGGCCGCGCGGCGAGGATGCCTCCATCCAAGGGCGGCGAGCAGGCCGCACCAACCGGGCAGCCAAAGAGCTGCCAGATTTGGGGCGCCCCTGCCCGAGGCGGAGCAACCCCATAAGGCGGGAAGCCTGGGGCTCCATGCGACAGAAATACGGCCCGGATTGGTCTGCCAAAGGTCCGCCGGACCTGGGCGGCTTTGCCCCCAGGCGGGCGGGGAGGGGGAGCAACAGGAGCGGGCGACCAGGGAGTCGCCCGCCCTACTCAGCGGAGACGCCACCCAGATCGGGCAGCCAGGAGGCCGCCAGATCTGGTGGCCTTGCTCCCAGGAGGGGAAACATAATGGGAGCGGGCGGCCAAGGTGCTGCCCGCCCCATTTTGCAGAGAAGTCGCCGAGATCGGTCGGCCAGATAGTCGCTGATCTGGGCGGCCAGATAATTGTTGATCTGGGCGGCCCTGCCTCTTGCACAGGGGGCGGCCAATGTCGGACTGCAATCTTGCATCCCGGTCAGAGCGGTGAGGAAACCGGCCCTCTGCGCACCGGCGGAGGGTTGGGCGATGAAGAGCCCGCCCGATCCGGGTGGTTACGACGCGACGGTGATTGGTACACCAGGACGTTGCGGGCACTTCGACTGAACCGGTTTAGGGGTACTCATCAAAATTTTAAAGTTATTTTTCCAAAAAATGTTAAAGTTTATGGTATTTCTAACTTGGTTATAATCTTTTTAAAAAGAAAATAACATTTTTTTTAAAAAAATGTTTCATAAGGTTGTCTAAAATTTGAGCAATCTAATGGATGTTTCTGCCCCGGCAATCTCAACCGACTAGCCATGACAATTCCCATCGGTCCGTTCTCACGTAATTTTGGGTCCCTTTGATCTTTTAAACGGACGCTGGAACATGTATGGCACACGAGCACATATTTCGTGATAATACTTGAGTCACTCTCAACCCAAAAAAGTCCGAGTCCTTCGATGTATGAGAGCGCTAAATAACCCGCAATAATGTTTATTATATTTGAATTTTTTTATAGGAAATACTATAAATAAAACAGTATATTAATGGCTTTCACGTGATCATATTTATATTTTTACTCTAGTTGAATTTCTGTTTGAACTTTGGATATGGATCTAAAAATTAGGACAATAAAATTTATGTCACTCACATTTTATATTTCCTTTAAGCAAAAAATGATATTGCAACTAGAGCAGGTGTCTATTCGAGTTCCACTCAAAATCAAAATTTTTGACTTAAACTTTGCTTGAAAATAACTTGAAATCAAAATCGATTTCGAGTCGATTCGGCACGACTTGAAATGGATCGATTTCGAGTCGGTTTGAAATGGAATCGAGCCGACTCGAAATTGAGAAAATTTTCTCTTTATTCCAAGTTGGTTCGAATTAAATGGGACAATCTTTAAATTTAGCAAATGAAACATTTAAAACCTTCATTCTTTTAATTTAACTTTAACTCAAAGTTTTTAATTTTAAAATATGAATATATTAATAAATACATCATTTATTTAATTAATTCGAGCCGATTTGAATCATATTTAAAGGGATTCAGGTCTGATTTAAAAGCAACTCGGAATCAAATTCGATTCAAATTGAATTAACACAAATTATGCTCAATATTTCAAAAATTTTCTAGCGGATTTCAAATAATAGGCTCAACCCAAATTGAACCGAGCAACCAACTACTTTTCGTCTTTTACAAATAAACAGAAATGCGCTTTAGTTATTAATTACTTGAGAATTCCCCAGCAACGTTGTGACGCTTTACTATTTGTCCCACGAATATCTCATGGGAATAGCGCCCGCTCCATTTGACATGGCCGAATACCTGCTTGACACGTGTGAGCACATGAGACGATATGAATAGAAATATAGATCCGGTGGGTGCGGTGACCGCACCGTGGAGCATCACTTTCTATAGGTTGGGGCCCGCGGGCCAGCTTCTTAAAAAGGGGAGATGCAGATGGGTCCCTACTTTGCCGACTCTTCCGGTTCAGCGGAATCGTCGAACCGGCCCAACCCGGAAAAATTAAATTTAGAGTGCCCGGTTCATTATATTAAATCGACATCTTTAGTTGTCATAAATGTACCAGTATATACATTTTTATTATATATTGCAAAATACTAATCTTCCCGCTTTAATTAGGCTTGTAAGTAAAAACCAATCGAGCTGTCAAACTGAATCAAACCAAACCACCGGTTTGGTTCGGTTTCAATAGCCCACGATTCAATCACGGTTTCGATTTTAAAAAATCATACGATTTGATTTAGTTCATGATTTTGCATGTCAAACCGAATCAAGTCCAATCGAACCGTAGTGAATAACAATATTTAATTTACTAATTACATTTAAATCTTGAAGCACAATTTAATGTAAGTAATAAACATGTATATGCATCATGAAATTTTGTGCGCTTTTGGATACACAGTTAATATGTGCTGAGATTTGTAGTTAGAAAATTATTTGTATCTCTAATATGTGTTAGCTGATAATTTTGTCGCCATTTCATAACGTAGAATTTGATGTGTGTGTCTCTATCTCACATAATTGTGTTGTGCAACTACATATACATTGTTATTTTACATATTTACTTTTGAACATGAAAACTATAAATGATTGACACACTTGTGTGAATTCATGTAAATACAATTCTATTTTATTTAACATTAATGTTCATCTTCTATTATAACACATTATTTAAACCACCAAAACCGAACCGAACCACTAGGTTAAGTTCAGTTTGGTTTCAATGTTTAAGCGGTTCAGATCGGTTCCAAATTTTTGGAACCACATTTGGATGGTTCGGTTTGCGGTTTTGCTTAAAAACCGAAACAAACCGGACTGTTATGATGTGTTAAAACTTCAAAAATTATTTAGGACACATGGCGCCCCAGGAGGTTTATTTTGAAAAGCGGTGTTTGTTTTATTTAGGAAGACGGGGCGCGCAGATTTATTATTTGGATATAAAACAGTTGAAATCGAGTTTTAACGAAAGGAGGCAAGTGCACCTATCGCGTGTAGTACATGATATTCCGGTGAGGAATATTGGGGTCGTATTGTTCTCGGGGTCGGGTTGATTATTTCAACTCTTCCCTGAAGAGCACTATTATTTTACCAAAAATTATCTTGTCGTGATATTATTTATATATATATAAACATAAAATAAAAGCATTAAAAATGGAGCCAATGAATAACTTAGCGCAACTGTATCTAGTAGAATTTGAATTAAAATAAACTTTTAATAAAAAGAGATCCTAAATTTCAAATTAATTAAGACGGAGACTTGGCCGTGGAGGTTCCACTAAAATGAGCTCACCTATCTCTAGGACTATCGCTCACCTGAACATTAAGACTATTTGATAGGGCTCTCGTCCGACGAAGGATTCCTCTTAATGCCCGCATTACGCCAAGAACCTCGTTATTGGGTGGGGAACCCAATCCGGTAGAGTTTGCGCGCCTCCTCTCTCGAGGGTTAGTGCAGAACTCCATTTACCAAGGGGAGATCGGTCCATACGCACGGCCTCTCGGCTAACCAGCGTATGGACTACAGAAATAGAGTCCACACATCGATATGTGGTTATAGGCATCGTAAACACCGGGAAAACCTTAAGTAATTTAATTAATTAGAAAAACAAGAACTTTAATTATTTAAAGCGATTTTATCTGTCTCAATGATCTTCGATACTGAGGGCTAAGAACGGTTAGCCACTCATCGGAATGAGGACGGTTTGCGGAAAGAAAGCAATAAAAAGAAAGCAGAAAAAGAAAGCATTAAAAGAAAGCATTAAAAGAAAGCATTAAAAGAAAGCAGTAAATTGCGAGCCCAACTAAAACGAGTAGGGGGGAAATGAAAGCGAGTCCTACTCAAAAGAGTTGGAGAAAATAAATGCACACACGCACACACTCTACATAAAAAAATGAAAACACAGACTCTACAGAAATTAAAACACACGCACACACTCGACATAAAGGAAAACACACACACACACTCACTCGACAGAAATGAAAATGCACACACGTTACAGAAATTAAAAGCTCCACTTTATAGAAAATTAAAACACACCCACACACTCTATTGGAATAAAACACACAAACGCACTCTACTTAAATAAAAACACACGCACACAACAGAAATTAAAACGCACATACGCACTCTACAAAAAATAAAAACACACACACTCTACAGGAAATGAAAGAAAGCTATAGAAATTATCTCATACACGCACGCACACATACAAAAAAAATAAGAAAAAGAAAGTGCTGAAAAATTAAAACAAATATATTTTTACCGGTAGATTTTGTTAAAAATACATAAAACGAAGAAATAAAAATTAAAGGAGCAAAAGTTTTTTAGAAATAAAAGGGGGAATCAAAGTGCTCGAAAAATTAAAACAAATACATTTCTAACTCTAGAATGTGTTAGAAATGCATAAAAAGAAGACCGAAAAATTAAACGAGCAAAAGTTTGAAACGAAAATTGAAGTGTTCGAAAAATTAAAATGACTATATATTCATTCTTATAACTCCGTAAAAGTGCTAAAAAAGTAGGAATAAAGTAAAAAGAATGAAAAAGTTTTACAACCTAAAAAAGGAAAATCTAAGTTGAAGAAAAATGAAAAACACTTTAAAAACACTTTTACGGATTTATAGGAATGACTAAAAAGCGATAAAAACCTATGTCTAAATGAAGTTAAGGAAAAACTACAGTAAAAACTAAACTATATAAAAAAATCCAAGAGCTAAACTAAGCAAAAATGAAATTGAAAACACAAAAAGAATAAGTTATTCTCATACACGCACACACACATAGAAAAATAAAACAAGAAAAACAAAAGAAAAAATAAGATTGCATAGGGGTGCACATAGATGAAATCCAAAATCATGTAATGAGGAAAAAAATTACATTTTTATTAAGACTAAAAAGGAGATTACAAAGCTAAAACAAAAAAAATAAAAGAGAGAGAGAGAAAATCCCATTTCAAGCCCTTGAAGAACTCCTAAGCAGCCGGCCCTAAGAAAAATGATTACAAAAAAAAGGGAACAGGAACTCAAACAGAAAACTTGAATTTATAGGCAAATTTTCAAGGCACAAGACCTAGGTCACGGGCATGTAGGGGGGCATGTAAGCACTGTTGGCGAGTCAGTTCTGAGATTTGACGCTGGTTTCACTTTTCGGCTGTACACATGACGGTCAAGGGCGTGTCTCTGCCGACACTGTCGTGTCGGGAAGGTTGATCCGGGGACGGCGTCGCGTCAATCAGTCGACGACGACGTCTTGTCGGGCCAGGTGGAGAAGTACACGCCCGTGTTGCATCTTGACACGGGCGTGTCGAGTCGGGTCGATGATCTTCGATCGCGGTTCGTCAAGCGGGTGACATGGGCCTCAGTCACGACCGTGTCATATTGGACACGGGCGTGTCAGAGGGCGTGTCCATCAATTCTTTGACTTTGGCTGATTTCTGTTTGAATCCAAGTCACACGCCCAGGTCACGAGCGTGACCGATAAGTATATGGGCATGTACTTGCAATTTTGGCAGATTTCTAAAAATTTCAGGAAATCAAAATAAAGGTAAGTTAGAACAATTTTTACAAAAAAGAAACATTTTATTAAAGAAAATTAACTAAAAATAATGAAAATAAATGAGAACGACTTAATTAATGTACATAAAAATACGTATAATTACAACTCATCACATTACAATGATAGCTTTAATCATATTTTCAATCACATTCATACAATCTCCAAATAATTTATTTGGGTCACTGATATCCGCAGCAGTTTAAGCTATCTGCACTCAAAATAGTATTTTTTTACTCTTTTTGCCTTATTACTCTATTAGCATACGCAGTGCGGAATCCCTCTTCGCGAAAATATTTTCTCGCACAGCCCACTACTAAAATCCCTTTCTTGCTTCCTCCTAGATTTTTCCGAGATTTCATACTCCGGCGGCCGTAACACTCAGATAACACTCGCCGCGACCCTCATTCCACGAACAATAGCCACTCCCTCCCCACCCAAGCGAACATCCTTCTTGTCGTTGGCCTAGGGTTTTCACGATCTGCATCTGGAGGGCCCATTGAAAGTGCAAGTTAGATCTGATATACTCTAGAGGGGGGGGGGGTGAATAGAGTATGGTGCTTGCTAAAAACTTTTTACAACAATTGTTGTATTCCTAAGTGAACAGGGAAGCAAATAATATAAAGTAAATCTAAACACAGAGCAATCACAAATCACAGCCAGAAATAAAAGAAAGACAAGCAACCAGATGACACAAGGAGCTATAATGGTTCCCCAATCAATCTGGGTACATCCACTCTTCTACCACCCTAGGTAGGAATCCACTGCAGGATGAGTTGATCAGGTGTCCTGGGCACCAATGAGCTTTTGATAAGGTGCTCAAAAACCAAACTAGATTTTTTGATCAAGTGTCTTGCCACCACTGAGTTTTGATAAGGTCTCAGAAACCAATCACAAACTTTTGAAGGGAGTTTGAAAAACCCTTTACAGCAGAGAGAGAGAGAGAGAGAGATGAGATGATCTTCTCTATCAACAATCAGAGAGAAGATAGTGGATGTTGTCAAAGCTCCCCCTGAGATCTTGAGTTATTCAGGAAGTGAAGCTTTGCAGTAGGGTGATAATCCTTCAAATGATTTGATCTCCAGCAAAAGATGATTTTAGCAACAGCTGAAATATGAGGTGTCTGGAGTCTTGAATGATGATGGCCTTTGAACACTTGAATCAAGAGAGATCTGAAAATTTCAGTTAGTTGATCTCCTTTGGTGATGTGTTCTTGTCTGAATTCTTGAGACTAAGAATGTCTGCAACTCTCTTTCTTTCTCTTATGTAATTGTTGTTGTAAGAGCTGTAATTCTCGTTGTTGCAGAGAATTGTTATTCCTGAAGATATTGTTGTTGAATAATAATAATTCTTTTATTCCTTTGATCTGAATAGAATTGATCCACTGTCCAAGATAGCCGTTAGCCTGTCAATAAATGACTTCCTTAATTGCAATTTGTCTTCTGGAGGAAAGTACAATAAAACATTCCTTGAAAATTCCTTGAAACTTGCTCCAGATTAATTGAAAAACGGCTACAAGATCTCTGAATTAAATGCTGACAATAATTCCATAACTGTTTGGATTTGAATCTTGAAAAACGTCTAACTCTTCAGAAAAACGTCGAACTGAGCTCCACTATCGTTGAACTGAGCTCAGAGACTGGTCTTGGATAGAAACAGAGATCGTCGATCTGAGCTCAACTATCGTCGAACTGAGCTCAGAGATAGAGAAATAAACTGAAGTCAAGATCATCGATCTGAGCTCGAAGATCGTCGAATGGAGTTCGACGACTCGTTGAAGTTGAGCTCAGAGATCGTCGAATGGAGTTTGATGATCCGTCGAAGTGAGCTCAACGATCGTCGAATGGAGTTCGACGATTCGTCGAACTGAGCTCGACGAAATGACTTGGTCTCCAAAACTGAAAAATCTGGTCTTGAGGGCAGCTTCCAAACCTAAATACTAACCCTTAGACTCAATTCTAATTGACCTTTAGATCTATACAATGAGGTCAAAACAGGTTTCCTAAGAGACATAGTGATACTTGCCCAAATCAGTAATAGGGTGTTCCAACAATCTCCCCCTATTTGGGTTAGGATTACTATTTACAGATACTAAAAAACATATAAAGCAGAAATGCAACGAACAAAATATTGCAGAATCACAAACATTGTCTCAGATATCTTCAAGAAACAAAAAATATATTGTCACCTTACAGAATTACTCTTTTTCTTTTCTCTTTATAAGAACTATTTCTCTGTTTGGATTGAGAGCTTCCTTCTTAGATCTTCTATCATCAGCTGCACCTAAAGAAGTTTGTTGCTTTGGCCTGGGCACTACAGCTTCAGGGTGCAGCTTCATGTAGCTTTCTGAATCAAAGAATTTAATGGATGAATATCTTTCAAGTTCCTTCTTTCTTTGATCTGATAAGGTAGTGATACTGGAAGTGTCTTTGCCTTGTTCTCTAACTTTCTTGATCTGATGCAAAGCAGCAAATTCTTTCATCCTAGCTGTCCATGAAGTAGGATTGTTTTCTGGATCCTGAAATGGAACTGGAGGCTCATATCTATTTGAAGGATTGTCTGGAGGAGCTCTGGAGGAGACTAGTTCTTTCAGCTTGTAAGGAAAGGGACCTGAAGTAGTATCAGTGGAAGCTTGTCCTTCCCTTGAATATGGATGTTGCCTGGAATGTCCTTTGGAATAAACTTGAAATTCTCTTTGATTTCCTCTATAATTTCCTCTTCTTGACTGGTAGCCTCTAGATTGACTTCCTCTATATTGGGATCTACCTTGAGGTTGATAAGAGATCTGGCTTCTGGTAGAAGGTTGAGATGCAGAACTTCCACTTGCACCTGCACCTGGTGAAGGAGGAAGAGGAGGAGGATGATTGAACTGGGTTGATCCTTTGTCATATTTCCTCTTCTTCTTCATAGCTTTAGTTAATTTTTGGAATATTGCATCCAATGTTTTGTGATAGGACAGTTATGCAGAATGTAATAAGGAATGTCATTTGTGTCTTTCACTTTTGCTGGGGGAACTCTCTTCATTGCTTTGCTTCTGGCCTTTCTTTTCCTTGTAATAGTTACAGAGGAGTCATCTGAGTCAGTCCTATACTAATCACTTTCTGAGCTTTGATCATCATATAATGCATCAATCCTTTTGAGATATTCTTTTTGTTGTTGTGATTGAGCAGGAGAAACATCAGAAATAGCAATAGTAGTAGCAGCAACAGCAGGAAGAGGAGTAGAAGTAGCACTGGCAGAAGAGGTTATGACAGCAGATTCAAATACAAAACTTTCAGAAATAACACTTTCAGAAACAGAAGGTACAACAGCAGTAACAGCAGGCTCAAGGATAAGTGCCTCTGTCATATGCATGTCCTCAGATACTAAAACAGCAGCAACATTAGAACTATCAGAAACAGCAACAATATCAGTAGGAGCAGCAGCAGTAAGATCAACAGAAACAGAAGGCTCAGCAGTATATAGGGAATTTATATAGGAGCTTATTAAGGTGGTATCACAGCTGGAGATGAGCACAATGTCCTTAGACAGATCTTCAGATTGCTGGTCTAGCAGGCAGTTGAAATAAACAGAATCAAAAATTGATAACAGTGACCTGAGGTCCACTATGATAACAGCAAGTGGAGGTACTGGAGCTTGAGCTTGGACTGAAGATACATCAGCAAGAGAAGCAGCAGCAGGCAATTCTTCATGAGACATCTCCCCCTGCCTAGATACAGTGGCAACTGGATCAAGGTACCCAGATGAAGGGATTGCCTGAGGATGAAGGAGAGAGGAGAGCCTGGCAGACAGTTCTTGGACTGTTTTTAGAAGAGGAGCCAAGGAGGTCTCCATCAAGAGTGATAGCCTGGGAGCTATCAGCTCATAAAGCCTGTTTGCTAGAGCTGGAAGATCTACATGCTCAAGAGGGACTTGAGCAGAGGTAGGGATTGAAGGTGGAGCAACAGGAGATGTTGGTGGAGAACTTGTGGATGGTGGAAATGAAGGTTGAGAGATGGGAATTGTGGAAATGGAAGATAATGGAATGGAAATAGAGGGTGTAAAGGAAGGTTAAGCAATGATATCTTGAAGTAGTTGTTGGTATGAGGTGGATGAGGATGGTGGCTCAGCAGGGGATGAGGGAGAATCATCCATAAAGGAATCATCTATAAGATTGAAAGAGGGAATATGAGAGGATGAATCAATTTCTAGATGTGTGTATTGATGTAGGGGATGGAAGATTTCTTCTGTTATTGGAGGAATTGGAGATGGAATTGAAGTAGGAGAGGGAAGTGAAGTTGGAGAAGGTGTGGAAATAATGATGGTGGAGGTGACTGATGTAGATGAAGCAAGAGGTGGAGGAGGAGGAGAAGAAACATGCAAGTCTTCTGCAGGGGCAGAAACTTAAGGGGAAGTGACTGCAGCAGTCCTTGTGCCTGAAGTAGAGCTTGCAGAGGGCCTGCTGGGTTTCACAATTTGCCTGTCCCATTTTCTAAACAGGGCACAGGTGAGCCTCTTGGAGGCATTGATGTGTATTCCATTGGAAACTAGAAGAGCAGGGCATCTGTTCTGAAGAAACAGCCCTAATATTCTCCCAAAATTAACAAAGTTTTTGTTGATTTTCTTCTTGATTAGGTCAAAGAAGATTTCTCCCCAATTCAGTTGTTTCCTATCCACAAGAGGACAAATCAAGCAGAGCTGATACCTGGAGATGATATCATGAGCTGAGTGTTTGGCCAACAATACCTTCCCAACAACATCAGCTAGGAATCTGTACTCAACAGACAGATTTTTCTTCAGCAACTTGCTAGGGTTTTCTTCTGAGTGACCCATCCTTTCAAGCATAGCAGAAAATTCCTCTCCAGAAAGTTCAACAGAACTCTTCTCCAGATTTCAATTGAAAAATCTCTGTCAGGGCAGCATGTGTTAGAAATACCTGTGTTCCTGAGATTGTGCCAACCACTGTATTCTGATCCTGATTATGGGCAGTATATACCCATTCCTTAATCTCATCTGCAGCTAATTTTATCCTGGTAGTCATTATTGTAACTAGCTGTTGTTCCTTGAAAAGGTTCAGAATGTCCTGAAAAATTTGATCACTGTTGTTGAACGAATCCATGTCGATGTCAAATCCCGCATCAAATTTCATTGCGGCCAAGATGGCGATTGAGACTGCCATTGATTCCTGCAAAAAAATAAATAACCAAACGACCAAGTGTAGAGAAGTTTGGAGGGAAATAGAAAATTTGCAGAGAGAATGAAACTACAAAGGGAGAACGATGGCCGAAAAATGAATTTTATATTAGGGTTCGACGCAGAAAAGGAAAGATCGTTGAACTCAGTTTGACGATCTGGGCTTCTAAAGGAAACTGAAAGGTCATCAATAGCGTCGATCTCCGTTCGACGATATTGGAGAGCGTCGAGCTCCGTTCGACGATAGTTTAGAAAACAAAATCGTCGAACTCAGAACGACGATCGCTGACCTGAAAGAGATAGTTGAGCACTATCTGAGAAGCGCTGAACTCTGGTCGACGATTTCGGAAAGCGTCGATCTCCGTTCGACGATCTGGGGGAAAATCGTCGAGCGCAGTTCAAAGATCAGAAACACTCTTATACACTAGAAAAATCAAGAAGTTTGCCTAGTCTTGGTCAATTTTTAGAGTTTTTTAAAAATCTTGGATCTTATTTTAGACTTCCTCCATCTAACATTCCTAACTGATTCAGGAAGAAGGTGTGTTTCTTTTCATCCAAGGGTTTGGTGAAAATATCTCCCCTTTGCAAATCAGTTGAGATATATTGAAGTTCAATTTTATTTTTCTCAACATTATCCCTTAGAAAGTGATGCCTAATTTCTATGTGTTTTGTCCTACTATGGAGGACTGGATTTTGTGCTATGGAAATAGCACTAGTATTGTCACAAAATATTTTTGACTTCTCTAAGTTGTAGCCATAGTCTAGGAGTTGGTTTTGAATCCACGAGATTTGTGAACAACAACTACCTGCAGCCATATATTCAGCTTCAGCAGTTGAAGTTGACACAGATGTTAGTTTCTTGCAAAACCAGGAGACAAGTCTGTCACCAAGAAACTGACAAGTTCCACTGGTGCTTTTCCTGTCTATTCTGCATCCAGCATAATCAGCATCAAAAAATCCAATTAAGTCAAATGCTGAATCTTTTGGATACCAGCGACCTAGATTTGGACAACTTTTTACATACCTGAGAATCCTTTTTACTAAGGTTAGGTGTGACTCTCTAGGGCTCACTTGGAATCTAGCACATATGCATGTAGCAAATATTATGTCAGGTCTACTAGCTGTAAGGTACAATAAAGAGACAATCACTGCTCTGTATATTGTCTGATCAACAGGTTTCCCATGTTCATCAGCATCTAATACAACATTAGTAGGCATAGGTGTTTTCATACATGATGCTTCAGACATACCAAATTTCTTAACCAATTCTTTTGCATACTTGGTTTGAGAAATAAATATGCCTTCAACATGTTATTTGATTTGCAATCCTAGAAAGAAGGATAGCTCACCCATGCTACTCATTTCAAATTTAGAATGCATTAGATTGGAGAACCTTCTGCACAAATTTGAATTAGTAGAGCCAAAGATAATATCATCTACATAGATTTGTACTAGTAGGGTATGAGATTTATGGGTTCTAATAAAAAGAGTTTGGTCTACTCTACCCCTTATAAACTCATTTTTCAGAAGAAAGCATGCTAGGGTCTCATACCATGCTCTAGGAGCTTGCTTTAGACCATATAATGCTTTATGCAATTTGAAAATATAATCAGGATGAGTTGAAGAGATAAACCTGGGGGTTGTCTGACATAGACTTCTTCTTTGATATCCCCATTGAGAAAAGCACTCTTTACATCCATCTGATATACTTTGAATCCTTTGTGTGTTGTATATGCTAAGAAGATTCTTATGGCCTCTAACCTTGCAACTGGTGCAAAAGTCTGGTCATAGTCTATCCCTTCTTCTTGAGAGTACCCTTGAGCAACTAGCCTTGCCTTGTTCCTTACAATGACTACTTGATCATCCAATTTGTTTCTGAACACCCACTTTGTTGCAACAATGGAGTGATCCTTAGGCCTAGGTACTAGTTCCCAAACTTTGTTCCTTTCAAATTAATGCAACTCTTCTTGCATTGCAATGATCCAGTGTGGATCTTGCTCTGCATCTTGAATGGATTGAGGTTCAATTTGAGAAAGGAAGCAAGTGTGCATCAGATTTTGGTTGACCTGATTTCTGGTTTGCACACTAGCTGAGATGTCTCCAATCACTTGGGAAATTGGATGGTCTCTTGATGTTACTAAATCAACAGGAGGTGTTGATTGTTCACCAACCTGTGTTGTTGTTTCCTCTGGTGGTACAACAACTAGCTCTTCAAGAAGTTTCTCTTCATGATGTTGAATGTATTCTTCATCTTCACAGCTTTCCTCTTTTTGAATGA
The DNA here is from genome assembly GCA_039583875.1 of Platanthera guangdongensis. Lineage (NCBI taxonomy): Eukaryota > Viridiplantae > Streptophyta > Magnoliopsida > Asparagales > Orchidaceae > Platanthera > Platanthera guangdongensis. The sequence goes on from CM077150.1 coordinate 227,724,294, forward strand.
TTTGTAACCTGTCCAAGTCTTCAGCAAGAGAGTGTACATGCAAAGGTTCTATGGTAGAAGTATTCTTCTCCTTGAAAGACATGTTAGATTCATCAAAAGATATATGAACAGGTTCTTCAATTTTATGAGTTGATTTATTATATACCCTATAAGCCTTACTGATCATGGAGTATCCCAGAAACTCTCCTTCATCAGCTTTAACTTGAAATTTTACTAAGTATTTCTTGTCATTATTGTGAATGTAACAGATACAACCAAAAATTCTAAAATAATCTACTTTAGGTTTCTTCCCTTTGAGTAATTCATAGGGAGTCTTGCCCTTCAGTTTATGTATTAAACTTCTATTCAGCACATTGTTGGAGGTGTTCACTGCCTCTGCCAAAAAAGATAGAGGAAGGTGAGTATCTGACAACAATATAGTGGTAGATTCAATAAGGGTTCTATTTTTCCTTTCAGCTACCCCATTTTATTGAGGAGTTCTGGGAGCTGAGAAAGTGTGCCTGATCCCTTCACTCTGACAGAACTCTTGCATAAAAAGAGAATCAAACTCTGTCCCATGATCACTTCTGATCAGGGCAATGTGAGTATTGAACTCAGTCTGTATGCATTTGAGAAACTATGTCAAACACTTAAAGTTATCAGACTTTTTCCTTAGAAAGAACACCCATGTGAATCTAGAGAAGTCATCTACAACCACTAAAGTGTAAGATTTCCCTCCTAAGCTTTGTACTGTAATGGGTCCAAAAAGATCCATGTGTAACAGATACAAAATCCTAGGTGAATCACTCTTATTAAGTGACTTGAAACTATTTTTGGTTTGCTTGCCTAATTGACAAGCCCTGTAGAGTCCTTCCTTCTTGTAGGGGCCAGAAGGTAGTCCTCTAACAAGGTTGTCCTTGGATAGCCTAGCAATGGTTCTAATGTTTATATGTCCTAATCTCTTATGACTTAGCTCATTAGGTCTACTAATAGAATTAAACAGACAAATATCTACTTCAGTTGAAAGAAAGTCTACTAAATAGATGTTACCTTTTCTTTTACCTGTCAACACAGTTGTGTTGTCATCTGATTTGATCTTGCATAAGGATTTGCTGAAAGTCACTTGGTAGCCTTCATCACATAGCTGACTGATCCTGATCAAGTTGTGCTTCAGTTCTTCCACATAGGCTACTTTTTTGAATGTGACTGTGCCAATCTGGACTGCACCATATCCTTTTGTTAGTCCAAAGTTTGAATCACCAAATATGACTTTGGGTCCAAGCTTGACTTTAAAGGATGTGAAGTTGTCCTTGTTTCCTGTCATGTGCTTTGAGCACCCACTATCCAGATTCCATTGCTGGTTTGATGTTGGATAGGTCTTCACCTGCACAAAAATAATTTACTTGTTTTTGACCCAGTTTACCTTGGGCCTAGGTTGATAACCTTTAAAATCAGAAATAAATGACATCCCTGGTTGACTCTTATAACCTTGTGGATGGTATCTCCTTGGAGGTATTATCCATTCAGTATAAGGGTTAAAGCTTTGGGATGAAGGACCCCTAGGTTTGGATTTTGATTTACCCTTGAAATGGTTTTCAAAGCTCTGATATCTGCTCGACGATCGTGGAGCTGAGTTCGACGATCTTGGGTCAGATCGTCGAGCTCCGTTCGACGATCGACTGTGATAGAGTTCAGGGTTTAGAGATCATCGTCCTGAGTTCGATGATTTTGCCTGAGATCGTTGATCTCCGTTCGGCGATCGTCTACCTCCATTCGACGATTTCTGTTGAATTCTTGTTTTCTTAGGTAAGTCAGAATTTTTCCTATCTACCTCTACAACTCCATTCCCTTTATCAGAGATAAACTTAATTGGGGTTGTTAGTACTATAGGTTGGCTGGATGAAGCACCCAAGCCCAGTGTACTATTGAATCTAGAGTTCACTATGCTTGTGATGTCCATTAGCTTGATGCTTCTCTCATTAAGGGATTCTTCAAGCTTTTTGGCCTCTGATAGCTCACTTTTCAGTGAAGCTATCTGCTCCCTACAACACTCCAACTCCTCAGAGAGTTTGAGGTTATCTGATTTTAAGGTACTGTGTTCAGACAATTGATTTCTGAGAGAAATGATTTCCTTCTCAGATTTTAATAAGTCTAAACATAGTGCTTTAAATTCATACTTAAAGTCCTTATAATTAAAATCAAAAGAACTTATTACCTGGTCCTCTTCAAGTTGAGTCTCTGAGTCTGACTCTGACTCTTCTGCATCTGAATTGTGTTGTGAGGCATTGATAGCCATCATGCAGAATTCCTTTTCTTCAGCATCATCCTCATCATCACTTGAGCTGGATGAAGCTTCTGATTCTTCTTCTGTCTCACTCCAAGTTTCAGCAACAAATCCCTTCCTTGTATGTTTGCTCTTGCTAGAGGAGGGTTTGCCATTGTTATTCTTCTTGAAGTCCTTGTCTTTTCTTCTTTCTTTCTTGTCCCTTATGTCCTTGTTTTTATTCTCTGGACAGTCATGCACAATGTGGCCTAGTTTCCTGCAACCAAAACAAATAATTTCTTTGTTATTTGATTTATCATACCTTGGCTTGTCATGCTCTTTGTATGATCTTTTCCTGAAGTCCTTTCTGGCCATTTTGTAAAATCTTTTGGCCAGTAGACTAAGCAGCTCATCATTGCCTGTAACCTTGTCTTCAGGCTGATCTTCAGTGACTTTGAAAGCTATTGACTTTTCCTTTCTTGTGGCTGGTGAGGCAGCCTTCTGCTCTTCTTCTCTATTTTTGATGAGCAGCTCATAAGACTTGAGCTTGCCCAAGAGAGCTTCTATTGTGATCTCATTGAGACTTCTGGCATCCTTGATTGGCCAGATCCTTGAGTCCCAAGTTCTTGGGAAGCACATTAGGATTTTATCATTTAGCTCAGTCAGTGAGATCTCTTTGTCCAAAGTCTTCAGTTCATTGACTATCAGGCTAAGTCTATTATACATTTCTGCTACTGACTCAGCTTCTCCTTTCTTGAAATTCTCATATTGGGTTATGAGGTGAGATCTTCTGTCTTTTCTCTCATCAGCTGATCCTGAGACTATTTCAGATAGCTTGTCCCAGATGTCTTTTGCTGAGTTACATTCAGCTACTTTTTGGAATATCTCATCAGACATAGTCTGTGCTAGAATGTCCATTGCTTTTGCATCTGCAACTTTCCATTTATTTATCTCTGCATCTGTTCCTGATGGAGGTGGAACAACACTTGTACTTGTGTTCTCTAGAGGTCTTGGACACACTGTCAAAACAGAATTGAAAATGTCCTCATCAATAGAATTCATGTACAGTCTAATCCTTGCCTTCCAAAGTGCAAACTTAGACAGATTGGACACTGGAGGTCTGGTGCTGGCATAATCTTTGTTTTGGGCCATGATTTGTGAAGAAATAATTCTAACAACGAAAACAAAACTAGCAGATCTAATTGGAGGGATCTTTGGGTTCAGGTGTTAGCTTGTACAACCACTAAGGTATGGTATTGTAACCAACCTGGAAGATGTGGTATTTTTAACCAACCTCGCTTTGATACCAATTGAATGTGCAAGTTAGATCTGATATACTCTAGAGGGGGGGGGGGGGGGGGGGGGCGGTGAATAGAGTATGGTGCTTGCTAAAAACTTTTTACAACAGTTGTTGTATTCCTAAGTGAACAGGGAAGCAAATAATATAAAGTAAATCTAAACACAGAGCAATCACAAATCACAGCCAGAAACAAAAGAAAGACAAGCAATCAGATGACACAAGGAGCTATAGTGGTTCCCCAATCAATCTGGGTACATCCACTCTTCTACCACCCTAGGTAGGAATTCACTGCAGGATGAGTTGATCAGATGTCCTGGGCACCAATGAGCTTTTGATAAGGTGCTCAAAAACCAAACCAAATTTTTTGATCAGGTGTCTTGCCACCACTGAGTTTTGATAATGTCTCAGAAACCAATCACAAACGTTTGAAGGGAGTTTGAAAAACCCTTTACAGCTGAGAGAGAGAGAGAGAGAGAGAGAGAGAGAGAGAGAGAGAGAGAGGGAGATGAGATGATCTTCTTTGTCAACAATCAGAGAGAAGATAGTGGATGTTGTCAAAGCTCCCCCTGAGATCTTGAGTTATTCAGGAAGTGAAGCTTTGCAGTAGGGTGATAGGCCTTCAAATGATTTGATCACCAGCAAAAGATGATTTCAGGAACAGCTGAAATGTGAGGTGTCTGGAGTCTTGAATGATGATGGCCTTTGAACACTTGAATCAAGAGAGATCTGAAAATTTCAGTTAGTTGATCTCCTTTGGTGATGTGTTCTTGTCTGAATTCTTGAGACTGAGAATGTCTGCAACTCTCTTTCTTTCCCTTGTGTAATTGTTGTTGTAGAAAATTGTTATTCTTGAAGATATTGTTGTTGAATAATAATAATTCTTTTATTCCTTTGATCTGAATAGAATTGATCCACTGTCCAAGATAGCCGTTAGCCTATCAATAAATGACTTCCTTAATTGCAATTTGTCTTCTGGAGGAAAGTCCAATAAAACATTTCTTGAAAATTCCTTGAAACTTGCTCCAGATTAATTGAAAAACGGCTACAAGATCTCTGAATTAAATGCTGACAATAATTCCACAATTGTCTGGATTTGAATCTTGAAAAACGTCTAACTCTTCAGAAAAACGTCGAACTGAGCTCCACTATCGTTGAACTGAGCTCAGAGACTGGTCTTGGACAGAAACAGAGATCGTCGATCTGAGCTCAACTATCGTCAAACTGAGCTCAGAGATAGAGAAACAAACTGAAGTCAAGATTGTCGATCTGAGCTCGAAGATCGTCGAATAGAGTTCGACGACTCGCTGAAGTTGAGCTCAGAGATCATCGAATGGAGTTCGATGATCCGTCGAAGTGAGCTCAATGATCGTCGAATGGAGTTCGACGATTCGTCGAACTGAGCTCGACGAAATGACTTGGTCTCCAAAACTGAAAAACCTGGTCTTGAGGGCAGCTTCCAAACCTAAATACTAACCCTTAGACTAAATTCTAATTGACCTTTAGATCTATACAATGAGGTCAAAACAGGTTTCCTAAGAGACATAGTGATCCTTGCCCAAATCAGTAATAGGGTGTTCCAACACCCGTCTTCCATGACCAGCAAATATTTTGACGACGTTGTCTTCGAATCAAGTGACAAGTGTTAGCTCTGACATTCAGTTACTCCTTCTGGTTTTGTTAGCTTAGCATTTGATGGTTGTCGCCATTTGTGAACCTTGTGCACCAGGCTACTACATCTGGGACTCCTATGTTCTTTGCTCCTGAATCTCGACTATTCCATTGAAAAATTTCTAATATTGCTCTGTTCATAATTGAGAATATGCCAATGCAAAGAACAAGCTTGCAAATATCAATGAATTTTATCTTTAAAAAATTTCTGATGTTGCTTTGTTCATAGTTCCTTTGAGAAAATTCTGATGTTGCTCTATGTATTTGTATGTATTCATTTGCTATTGTTTTTTTGCAAAGATACATTGATGTCAAGGAGTCTTTTAGAGTCAAAGGAAAAATTTTTACCAAAGAATCAATGTCTACATCTCTATAATAGGTGTGAACATACTAAAAAAACTTGTTTTTCATTATGTTTGCATGTCCACTTAACTTTTTACATGCATTTCTTTATCATGAAGATTCAAAAAAGTCATATGATGAATTAGATCAAAAGTTTGAAATCGATTTGGACAAGCATTTTCAAAAAGTCAAAATTTTTTGTTCAATGAAGAAGCTTATTGAGTGGGCTCGATGTGTTAGTAGGAGTCTCGACTTTGTGATCACTATCAAAACATTTGATATAGTTGTTGGTCGTTTCACCCCGCGTGTAATAATAGCGTGTGATAGAGGCGGTTACTACTAAGAGAATCAAAATAAAAAAGGTTTGGTGAAAAATGGACTCCTTAAGATGCATCCAAGAGATTTGGTTGTTTATTTCCCCTCAAAGGAGTAAAGGTTGAAAATGTAGAGGAATGAAGAGTAGAGGTTCTATGTGACATGCACAATCATGAGAGTGTTCACTTGGAGGCACATGCTTATACGAGGAGGTTAGAAGTAAAGGAGGAAAATCTTGTTATTCAAATGTGTAATGTTGATGTTAAACCACTGAAGATCCTATCGACGGTGACAATTAAGAACAGTGCAAACATCTCATTTTTGAGAACAATCTACAATACATGAGCAAAGATACAAAAGGAAAAAGATGGTCTTTCTCCAATACAATTTTTGTGCAAGTTGATAGACAAGACAAACACTATTAGTTGCAATACAGTGAATGAACGTAGCCAAAAGCTTAAAAGTTAATTTTTTGCACATCCGCTTGCAGCAAAATTGACAAATATGTTTCTAACCGTTTTTGAACTTGATTGCACTTACAAAACAAATAGACATTAGATGCCTTTATTTTGTATTGTTGGAATGACTTCTACAACAAAAAACATTCTATTCATGCTTTGCTTTCTTGTCTAGCGAAACGCAAGCAAGTTATGCTTGGGCTTTGTAATGCTCCAAGACATTACTTGCAATCGATTCTGTGATAGCAGTCCTGATAACAAATAGAGAAATTGCTTTGATGAATGCCTTTGCAAATATCTTCCCACGTTCAAAAAATATTTTATGACGAGTTCACATAAATAAGAATATTTTGGCTAATTTAAGAAACTTTTTAGCAATGGAAAGGAATTTGAAAACTTTATTTTTGAGTAGTAAAGGGTGATTGATGCAGTTACAACATGTCATTTTCATCTTTGCTACAATAAACAAGTTGTATAATTTTTGCATTACATTCATATATTCTCCATTATTTTTCATCAATATGGATAGAGCCTTATTATAAATAATATTTTATTTCCTCTTGGATTGATAAGTACATGCATCTTGGTTGAGGGTGGCCATAGCCTATTGAAAAAATTCTTAGAAGTATCCATTGGAAATTTGATGAATATATGAAAGACCTTTGATCAAATGATAAATCTACTGTATATGGACAGAAAAAGATCATTCGGGGAAAGTTGCATTAAACTTAGTAACGACTTCACAATTTTTTTGTACTCCGAGTTGATAAGGAAAATTTCGACACAGGTTTTGTACGTAATTAAAGGGGAAGAAGATTTAGTAAGAAAAATAGGATATTTTAAGAAAGCTCATGAATGCACACATATAAAAAGATTCACAATGAGTTTGCAATGCGCCCATAAGTTATATTCGTACATTACTACTTAAAAAGGATACCCGTTATGGTAAATAAATGGACATAAGAAGAAATTTCTTTTAAAGGATAATTTTGAAGTCGACATGGAGAACAACATAGATAATGAGGTTGAAGTACTAGTGTTAAAAATTTTATGACTCAAATGAACATTAAAAGAAGGAAATAAAACAGAAGTTAACAGAGATTGTACATCCAACATCAAGCCAAACTATGGAACCATCTATTCCATTGAAATTAAAAGGAAGGCTGAATGGTAGTTACAAAAAATTTAAAGAAGAGGTTTTATCAACTAAATGATTGCCCACCCATTTCGAGTACGCATTGATGAAAGACAATCATTTGGGAACTAAGAAAAAATAGAGAAGAAAAATAATTGGTTGTCCAAAAGAGGACAAGGTTTATTGATAAAGTCCGTCGCCATTTAACACCATATTGGTCGGAACACATTATAGATGCATTTTATATGTTGGGAGATGGCCACTGTGGGTACCATGTCATTAGTCATGTTTTAAATGTCCATGGTGATTGCCAACAAGTGAGGATGTATCTACAATCAGATCTTGAAAATTATAGAAGTTTATATTGTCATATTTTTGGCCACCATATATATGAAGAGTTGTTGTAGAGAGTAAAGTACTTGCATATAAGTTCCAACACCGTTTGAAAACTAGATGACAATGCCCGATATGAGCTTAGTAATCAGTTCATGTACAACATTGCTTTAGTTCAACTATCTGAAGTGCAAAATTTGACATTCATTGCACTACATTCGCCAATGTCAGAGGATCTAAAAATGATTTGCATTGGATTTGTAAGAAATAATCACTCCATTGGATTGATAGTACATGATTGCTCTTTGATACCACATATTGTTCTGATATGGATAAGATATCACGAATCCATAGCAGGTGATTGTGAAAGACATTATAAATCACGAATTACAACTCGTCAACCAAAATCCGAGAACACTATGTTAGTGGAGTTGTATGACATGCCATAAAAAGGTATGCTTAATTACTTTCTATACTATCAACATCCACAATTTAGTTATATATATATACATATAATTTTTAAGTTTTGTAGATGTCACAATGGAAACTTTTGTGAAAGTTGCCTTAAGTTTTGCAAATGTACTATGTTTTGTTTGAGGTTTTAACTATGTTATTTGTTTTGTACTATCAACGTCCACATTTTCATTAAATATTATCTATAATATTTTCTTTTTTTTGCAGATTCTAAAATTGAAGAGAAGATTTAATAGAGAGTTAATCAACGACAAGTGTTCGAATAATTCTTTTGGATATGATGTTTAGGCTATGATATATGTTTTGATTATGATATATGTTTTGGATATGATGTTTTGACTTATTTTGGCAATGAAAAGATTTCTAATATTGTTATTTTCAAGTTAAAAGGGATATCAAAAAAATATTAAAAGATTTCTAATAAACATGAAATACAGAAAAGGGATGTTTCCAAAATAAACTTGAAATACCTGAAAGGGATGTGAAAATTATATTTTCAAAATAATTTTTGACTTGTTTTGGTAAAGAAAATATTTCTAAATATTGTTTTTTCCACGTTAAAAAGGTGTGCAAATAGCGTTTTACTTGTGGATAGCTTTGGCTCAAAACAGTGCGTGCAAATAGCCAAAAATGCGGTGCGGATATCAACACTATTTATTTCCACCCATTCCATTTCATGCTCTCAAGTATACCACATTATTTCCTTCAGGCCAGCCCGCCTCATTCAATGACATTTCCTTTGCCTTCGACGTTCTAAAAATCCAGCAAACTTGTCTCATTTTCTTCAGTGATGAATGAAGGCAGACTAATTTCAGATATTTGCTAACCACACAATTTAATAACTTTTTTGTGCATACGAAGCCTTTACAGGTTCACATCTTCCTATGATTTTTTTAGTTTAACCTGCATTTATCATTGAATTGTACATATCATATGACAGGGTTCCTCTTGAGGATTTTTGGGTCAAACCCGGAAGACATAGAAAAAAATAAAAAGGTGTGCCAACCCAACCGACCGAGCCGCGCGCATGAAGTCGTACTTGCTCAAAGGGTCTAAAGAAATCCCAAAGATGGAGAGGAACCGAACGCGTGCACAGACAACAGACATGTGCATGCGCAACCAGCACGTGCCCACACGCAAGGTTTTTGCTCGCACGTCCAACACATGTGCGCGGCAAGCACGCATGAGTGTGGAAAGCACGCACGCGTAGGTCGGCCTGTACGTGAACAGACCGCCTTAGCACACACGTGCACCCCTTGTGTGTGCACGCGGTGTATGCTTGTGGTGGCCTCCACCGCCACCTTTAGCCTCCTTCGACAATCGCCACCGTCGAGCAAATTTCTCAGGCCGCCTGAATCACCCATGGGGCATGTTCGTCATTTCATGAAAATTAGTGATCTAGGTGACCGCAAATGAAGCGACACCATTTGCCAACTAAAGACCCAACCCAACGCAATTACCAGGACGATACTCTATTAAAGCTATACAATGTCCCCATGTATTCATTTGGAGACAAACAACTCCAGAGACTAAAGAGTTATGAGGTTTTCTCGAGAGAACATGGAGCTTAGAATGTTCCTCGGCTCGAAATTTACTCTGCTCTCTCTAGTCTGTGCAACGCTCAATGCTCACTTGGACACTTTAGCGAGCCCAGAAAAAGGCACAAGCGAATGCTCCCGTAGACTCTATCCTTCATGCTTTGTGGAGATAGCCTCCTTTTCACTTTCTTTATACTAAAAGCTTGTAATGGAGTGGCGGTCTGTCACCATGTAACACCCCCTATCCGTCGCATAGCATATAGCAGCAGGTCCGGCCGGGGCCCGACGCCATATACCACAGACAGACCAGGTGGTTACTCATGGAAACCATCCAACCAATCATTACGTCCTACACAGAGCATTCTAGCGGAAGCAGATTAATAAGTTGCAATAAAGAACCCAGCACTAAAGAATGAATGTCGACTAATACCAAAATAGGAATGTTGTACATACACAAGTACAGGCCTTAAGGCCTTACAAAATGGTTCACTTGATAATACATGATTTACAAATCACGGCACGCAGGACAGTCATACATGAATAAAAACAGTAAACACTCCAATTAGGCCTTCGAGGGACGGCTTCGCAAATTAGGCTTTAGCCCGCTATTGACCGCTTGGTCCAGCAGCACCTGCAAGCAATATAACCACCGCACGGTGGCAAACAAGGCAACGGTCAGCAATGTAGACCAAATTATAACGATACCACCCCCAGCTCGGGGCGCCGATGCTCCTTCCCTGCATTTCATTAGCATAAGCGAGCAGTAAAAACAACTCATTGCATCACTGGCGTTGGCACGCAGGGCCACACGCCCCGTGCTCTCAGGGCACAATCTCGGTGATCGCAGTCTAAGCCGCTAACTCACCACCATCTCCAGGACGACAATATCACGTGAGTAAAATTGGTCTTTCAGGCAGATGTTACGACACTTTAATGTCATCAATAGCCTATGTCATGACACTTTAATGTCATCGACAGAAAGACCCGACCACAATACCCTCGGTATAAAGCAGGAACGGTTCCCACTCAACCCGTTGCTCACTTGCCACGACAATTAAATATCATCGGCACGAGTTAAGTTTTCCCGAAGCCCATGAATCGAACGTACAATGTTACATAACCCAGTTATGTACAAGTTGGCTCCTAGGGCCACAAGTTGGCAAGATCACGCATCCGCACAGTTTTCCAGGTGCACCTTTGGGTTAATCCCCAAGGCTCCCTGTTGCAATCTACCATGTAGAAAACCCGAAAAACAACCAATCGCGCAGAGTCTTCTCCGTCATTTATGCAATGCAACATCACCGATCCAGACCAACATGTCCGGGTAGGCTTCACACATCATGCCTATGTCCGTTCTCGCTTACGGACTCTAAAGAACGGGGACTTTACATATCTACCCGAAGGAACGCCTCCAACTCACTGCAAACTCGCGAGAGCGGGCTTCTTATGCAAAGAAGGAGAGGTACACATGCTCAAGAAGAGAATCGTTACCCTAGCGTTCTTCTTTGGCGCCATGGAAAAGTAAGCGGATGAAAAGCACCGCACTAGCTTTGCCTCCGTGGATCCGGAGTCAGCTCGCAATTTGGAGCTTCGAAGCTCCTCCAATGGCCGGATATAGCTTCTTCTTCCTTCCTTGGATCTCCTCTCTCTCTAAGCTTTAGAAAAATAACAACTCATGAAAAGTGACGGTTTCTAAGGCCCAATCCCGGGTATATCCCATCAGGAACAACCCCCCGTCGTTGGATCACCAATTAAAGAAACGAACGACTTTGATTCGGGACTGAAATGTCCAAACTGGACCGAACACGGCCTGGCACAAGCACGTGTATAGGGCCGTGTTCCTCATTCACCGTCAAAATCGACGCGCCTGGAACAACACACGGGTATCGAACACGCCCGTGTTCAACCTGACACGCCCGTGTTCCACCTAACACGGCCGTGTGGCTGGCCGTGTACCCCCATCGATTTATCCCGAAAACAACCCAAGCACTGCACGGGTTCTAGGACACGCCCATGTCTTTGCCCGTGTCTACCTCAACACGTCTGGGCTCCAGGCCGTGTACACGGTCTCGACACTCGACACTTCGTCGAGCGAAGATCGTCGACCTGACGACACGGCCTTGGACACACCCGTGTCCCAGGCCGTGTGCCTTGTCTCGACACATCGTCGAGCAAAATTCGTCGACTCCCTGGGACGAGTGTCGACACGGGTCGACACGCCCTGCGACACGCCCGTGTCGCAGGCCGTGTGCCATGTCTCGACACTTCATCGAGCACAGAGTGTCGACTTCGCGGGCTGAGTGTCGACACGGGTCGACACACCCTACGACACGCCCGTGTCGCAGGCCGTGTGCCCAGTCTCGACACAATGTCGAGAGCAAAATGTCGACTTCGCCGGCTGAGTGTCGACACAAGCCTGACACGCCCTGGGACACGCCCGTGTCCCAGGCCGTGTGCCTCCTGCCAGAACCCAAAACTGGCCCAAAACATCCCCCGTTCGCTCTTTTGAGTTTCGGGGCATTACAACTCTCCCCCTCTTAAAAGAATTTCGTCCACGAAATTATATAAAGGAAAGGCATGTACAAAACCAAAATTTGTACCTGAACGGAACAACTCCGGATACTCGTCAAGCATAGTCTGCTCTCGCTACCAAGAGATCTCCTCACGACCGCAATTGTCCCACCGGACCTTAACCATCCTGATCCCTTTATTGTGTAGCCGCTTGACCTCCGAGTCCTCAATCCGCACGGGCTTGACTTTTGTCGTCAACCCACTATCCACCGACACTTGATCAACCGCGATCACTTGCGTAGGCTCTTGCACCGCCTTCCGAAGCACCGAAATATGGAATACATCATGTAATCCACCAAGCTCCACTGAAAGCTTCAACCGATAGGCCGCTTCACCAACTCGCTCCAGAACCTCAAACGGCCCAAGGTACCTCGGGCTTAGATTTTTCAATCGCCGCACCCGCGAGATACCCTTGAACGGGTTGATCTTTAAGTACACATAGTCTCCCACAGCGAACTCCACGTTCCTGTGCTTGGCATTATAGTACTTTGCTTGCCGGTCCTGAGCGATAAGCAACCTCTCCTGAATGGTTCTCACCAACGAAGTAGCATCCTCCACTTCCAATCGCTTATACAACTTTGACTCACCCGTTTCCAACCAAGACAGCGGCGTGTGACATTTTCTACCATATAGGGCCTCAAAGGGCACCATTTGTATACTCGCTTGGTAGCTGATGTTGTATGCAAACTACACTAAATAAAGGTGGTCTTCCCATTGATTTCCAAAGTCCAATACACACATGCGGAGCATGTCTTCCATGGTTCTATTGACCCTCTCGGTCTGCCCATCTGTTTGCGGATGGAAGGATGTGCTGAATTTTAGCTTTATTCCCAACATTTGCTGCACAAGTGTAACGCCCCCTATCCGTCGCATAGCATATAGCAGTAGGTCCGGCCGGGGCCCGACGCCATATACCACAGACAGACCGGGTGGTTACGTATGGAAACCATCCAACCAATCTCAACGTCCTACACCGAGCATTCTAGCGGAAGCAGTTTATATAAGTTGCAAAACAAGAACCCAGCAATAAGCATGAATGTCCACTAACATGATAATAGGAATGTTATTACAAAATACTCAAAAGTCGGCCTTAAGGCCTTACAAAATGTTTCACTTGTCTTTTACATGATTTACAAACCTCGGCTCGCAGGCCGGCCATACATGAATAAAACACAAAACATTTCCACTTGGGCCTTCGAGGGCCAGCTTCGCACAAAGGGCTTTAGCCCGCTATTGACCGCTTGGTCCAGCTGCACCTGCAAGCAAACAAACCACCGCACGGTGGCAAACAAGGCAACGGTCAGCAATGCTGACCAAATTATAACGATCCCGCCCCCAACTCGGGGCGGCGATGCTCCTTCCCTGCATTTCATTAGCATAAGCGAGCAAATTATAACCATAGCCATTTCATCACAGGCGTTGGCTCGCACGGCCACACGCCCCGTGCACTCAGGGCACATTCTCGGTGAACCGGTCGATGTCACGACAATTAAAGCCATTAACATTCCGGACTCACCACCGCCACTTAGACGGCCATTCCTATGAGCAATTCGTCTTCATGGTATTGGTCACGTCAATTTAAGCCATTGACCACCGAAGACCCCCATCTATGCCAACGGCGAGTGCCATGTACCTTTAGGTCTCTCTAACCCGAACGACATAAAGCGGGTACGGCTCCATCTAACCCGTGCTCACATCGCAACGACAATTTAAGCCATTTGCGCGGGTCAAACTTTCACCGATTCCCATTCTACCGCAAGACACATAACCCCGTTATGTTCAAGTTGGCTCTCAGGCCACCAAGTTGGCAAGACCTCGTGTCCGCCCAGTTTTCCGGGTGCACCTTTGGGTTAGTCCCCAAGGCTCCCTGCTGCAATCTACCGCGTAGAAAACCCGAAAAACACCCAATAGCACGGAGCTTCTCCGGCCTTATGCAATGCAACATCACCGATCCGAACTACATGTCCGGGTAGGCTTCAACCAAAATGCCTATGTCCGTTCTCGCATACGGACGCTAAACAACGGGGACTTCACATATCTACCCGAAGGAACGCCTCCAACTCTCCGCAAACTCGCGAGAGCGGGCTTCCTATGCAAAGAAAAGAGCGACTCATGCTCAAGATGAGGATCGTTACCCTTGCGGTCCTCTTTGGCGCCATCGAAAAGTAATCGGATGGAAATCACCGCACTTGCGTTGCCTCCGTCGTGGATCCGGAGTCGGCTTGCGATTCGGAGCTCCGAAGCTCCTCCAATGGCGGATCTAGCTCCTCTTCTTCTTGCTTTAGCTCTTCTTTCTCCAAGGGTTTGGAGAGAGAACAAGTGGAAAAAGTGAGGTTTTCTAAGTCAAAACCCGGGTATATCCCTTCAGGAACAACCCCCAACCGTTGGATCTTCAGTCAAAGAAATGAACGGCATCGATTCGGGACTGAAATGCCCAATCTGGGCCGAACACGGCCTGGCACACGCCCGTGTCCAGGGCCGTGTGCCTCATTCGCCGTCAAAATCGAATCACCTGGAACCTCACACGGGTCTCGAACACGCCCGTGTTCGAGCTGACACGCCCGTGTTCCAACTGACACGGCCGTGTAGCTGGCCGTGTACCCCATGATTTTCTCCCGTTTTCAACCCGAGCACTGCACGGGTTCTAGGACACGCCCGTGTCCTTGCCCGTGTCACCTTGACACGCCTGGGCTCCAGGCCGTGTACAAGGTCTCAGCACTTCGCGGCTAAGTGTCGACACGGGTCGACACGCCCTGCGACACGCCCGTGTCGCAGGCCGTGTGCCATGTCTCGACACACTGTCGACACCAAAGTGTCGACTCCGCGGGACGAGTGTCGACACGGGTTGACACGCCCTGCGACACGCCCGTGTCGCAGGCCGTGTGCCGTGTCTCGACACAACGTCGAAGCACTGTGTCGACTTCACGGCTAAGTGTCGACACGGGTCGACACGCCCTGCGACACGCCCGTGTCGCAGGCCGTGTGCCCAGTCTTGACACAATGTCGAGACCAAAGTGTCGACTTCACGCCTTAGTGTCGACACAGGCTTGACACGCCCTGGGACACGCCCGTGTCCCAGGCCGTGTGCCTGCTGCCAGAACTCAAACTGGCCCAAATTATTCCCCTCTGCTCCTTTGAGTTTCGGGGCGTTACAACTCTACCCCTCTTAAAAGAATTTCGCCCACGAAATTACATAAAGGGAAAAAAACATGTACAAACTTAAATTTGTACCTGAGCGGAACAACTCCGGATATTCGTCAAGCATCGTCTGCTCTCGCTCCCAAGAGAGCTCCTCACGACCGCAATTGTCCCACCGGACTTTGACCATCCTGATCTCTTTATTGCGTAGCCGCTTGACCTCCGAGTCCTCAAACCGCACGGGCTTGACTTTTGTCGTTAGCCCACTATCCACCGGCACTTGATTGGCCGCGATCACTTGTGTAGGCTCTTGCACCGCCTTCCGAAGCACCGAAATATGGAATACATCATGTAATCCACTTAGCTCCACTGAAAGCTTCAGCCGATAGGCCGCTTCTCCTACTCGCTCCAGAACCTCGAACGGTCCAAGGTACCTCGGGCTTAGCTTTTTCAATCGCCGCACCTGCGAGACACCCTTGAACGGCTTGATCTTCAAGTATACATAATCGCCCACAGCGAACTCCACGTTCCTGTGCTTGGCATTATAGTACTTTGCTTGTCGGTCCTGAGCGATAAGCAACCTCTCCCGAATGGTTCTCACCAACGAAGTAGCATCCTCCACTTCCGATCGCTTATACAACTTCGACTCGCCCGTTTCTAACCAAGACAACGGCGTGCGACATCGTCTACCATAAAGGGCCTCGAAAGGCGCCATCTGAATACTTGCTTGGTAGCTGTTGTTGTATGCGAACTCCACCAAATAAAGGTGGTCCTCCCATTGCTTTCCGAAGTCCAAGACACACATGCGAAGCATGTCTTCCATGGTTCTATTGACCCTCTCGGTCTGCCCATCCGTTTGTGGATGGAAGGCTGTGCTAAACTTCAGCTTTGTTCCCAACATTTGCTGCACCAGCCTCCAATCATTGGACGTGAACCGCCCATCACGGTCACTCACGATGCTGCGGGGCACACCATGAAGCCGTACTATATTATCCACATAAAGCTTCGCCAGCTTCTCCACCGGATCATCCTTCCTATGCGGAATAAAATGCGACACCTTTGTTAATCGATCGACCACCACCCAAATGGCGTCGTTCCCCTTCTGCGACCTTGGCAAACCATGCACAAAGTCCATAGAGATGTCGTCGAATTTCCACTCCGGAATAGGCAAGGACTTAAGAAATCCTCCCGGCTTTTGGCACTCCGCCTTTACCAAGGCGCAGGTTTGGCACTTCGCTACGTATAGCGCCACATCCTTTTTCAAACCCGGCCACCAAAATAACTTCTTCACATCGCGGTACATCTTCGTGCTCCCCGGGTGAATCGAGTACTTGGTATAGTGTGCCTCGTACAACAACTCCACCCGTAAATTGCCCACACTTGGGACGCACAAACGACCGTCTTTCCACAGCAATCCGTCCTCCACGACGAATTGGGAATTTGACCCATCCAGAGCCTCTATCATGAACTGCTTCATATGAGCATCCATATCCAAAGCCTGCCGAATCCGATCAGCCAGGTCATATTGGACTTCAGTCCAATTCAGCACTGCTTCAGCACTAGATTGTCTATCCACACAAACAATCTCCAACGCCTCCAGCTCCTGCACCAACCGCTCATCATGCACTGATAGCCAATTCGCTTGAGCTGGGGCTCGGCGACTCAACGCGTCCGCAACCGCATTCCCTTTGCCAGGCACGTAGTGGATCTTGAAAGTATAGTCCCCCAGGAACTCCATCCACCTACGCTGCCGCATATTCAGATCTTTCTGATCAATCAGGTACTTTAGACTCTTGTGATCGGTGTAGATATCAATCTTCACACCGTACAAATAGTGTCTCCACAGCTTCAAGGCAAAAATCACGGCCGCCAACTCCAAGTCGTGGACCGGATAATTCCTCTCGTGCACTTTTAGCTGTCTCGAGCCATAAGCTATCACGCTGCCGTGCTGCAATAGCACGCAACCCAAACCGCTGCCCGAAGCATCGCTATATATCTCATAGCCTTCGGTTCCAACCGGCGAACTCAGCACAGGCGCCGTGGTCAACCGACACTTTAACTCCTCAAAAGCTCGCGCGCACTCCGGCGTCCAAACGAACTTATGCTCCTTCCTCGTCAAAGTAGTGAGAGGTAGCGCTATCCGCGAGAAGTTCTCTACGAAGTGCCTATAATAACCGGAAAGCCCCAAAAAGCTCCGGACTTCTGCTACCGTAGCAAGCTCAGGCCACTCCCGTATCGCAACAATCTTCGCCGGATCCACAGCAATACCCTCTCCACTCACTATATGCCCGAGGAACGCCACTGAGGATAGCCAAAACTCGCACTTTGAGAACTTGGCATACAACTGGTTTCTCCTGAGTGTCTCCAACACCAAATGGAGATGCTTGAAGTGATCTTCCTCACTTTGCGAGTACACCAAAATATCGTCGATGAAGACGATCACGAAATGGTCTAGGTACTCCCTGAACGTCCTGTTCATCAAATCCATAAATACTGACGGCGCATTAGTCAGCCCAAACGGCATGACCGTAAACTCATAATGCCCGTATCTCGTACTAAACGCTGTCTTTGGGATATCACTCTCCCTTATCCGCAGCTGATAGTACCCAAACTTGAGATCTAACTTCGAGTACACCGTCGACCCGACTAACTGATAAAAGAGATCATCAATCCGGGGATCGGGTACTTGTTCTTCTCAGTCAGCTTGTTTAGCTCCCGATAATCAATACACAACCTCAAGCTTCCGTCCTTCTTCTTAACAAAGAGGACCGGTGCGCTCCAAGGCGAAGAACTCGGGCGCACATAACCTTGCTCCAACAACTCTTGCAGTTGAACTTTCAGCTCCGCCATTTCCTTAGGCGCTAGCCGATACGGAGATCGTGACACAGGCTTTGCACCTGGCACTAGCTCGATCGTAAAATCTATCTCCCGCTGAGGCGGGGCTCCAGGAAGATCTGCGGGGAACACATCAGGGTATTCCGATACCACTGAAATACAATCCATCGCGGGCTTCGGCTTTGCAACCTCCACTAGTGTAAAGAACAGCTCTGCTCCGGCACGAACCGCCTTCACCACCTGAAGAGAAGACATCAACGTCTTGCTCGACCCCTTTAAGCCCGTAAAAGTCGTCTCACGACTTGCTCCCAGCTTTACTTCCTTGCTACCGCAATCTATATGGGCCTGCTGCTCCGAGAGCCAGTCCATTCCAAATATGACATCGAACTCCACCAACGGAAGTAAGGACGCCCGCAGGTCAAACTCCTGCTCTCCAATACGAATCTTAACATCGCAGATCCTATCCGCTCGCATCGAACACCCATTTGGCAACAACACATCCAACTTATCCTTCGCCATCGAAGAAGGGACTCCGATGCGTAATATAAATCCTTCGGACAAGAAGGAGTGTGAAGCTCCCGTATCAAAGAGTGCTCGTGCCGGATTTTCACAAATCAACACAAATCCTAAACAAGTAGTGGTAAGGTAACATGTGCATAACAAGCATATAAAGGAATTGACTTGCTATAAATTAAACCGTACCTGTCACCACGTCAGCTTGTTTAATGGCCTCCTGTTGGCCAAGATTGTAAACCCTGGGTTGGGCCGGAGCATAGTGGGATGCGGTCGACTCCACCGCCTTTCCCTTCTCTTCATAAGTGGCTCCCGGCCTCCTCTCGGACTTAGGACGTCCGCTCCAACAATCACGGGCGAAATGCCCCGTCTTGCCACAAGTAAAGCACGCGCCCGGGGTCCGACTCGTAGTCGCCCCAGAAGCACCAGAAGAAGCTGGACCCGAAGTCCTATGTTTCTTGAAAGTTCTCCGATAGCCAGACTTCGAAGTAGTCGGCACTTTAAACTCAGATTTCTTTTCAACCAAGCCTTTCTTCGCTTGCACACTCTTCATGTCCTTCTCCAAGGACCGGGCAGTATTGACCAAGGTTAAGAAACCCTGCGTCATTGGCCCCGACAGTAACAGTCTCAGCTCATCCCTCAAGCCTTCATAAAAACGATTAGTCTTGCGCTCCTCATCCATGATGGTAGAGCTAGCATAACGACTCAACCGCGTAAACTCGTGGAGACATTCATCCACGCTCCTCTCACCCTGCACCAACTTCAGGAACTCATTCTCCATTGAGATCCTCTGAGTAGAAGGGAGGTATCTTGCTAAGAACAATTCCGAGAACTCTTCCATCAGAACGTCTATCAGTTGTCTACCTCGCAGATGATGCAGCTCCAAACCTTCCCACCACATCCTTGCTTCACCGTCCAACAGGAACGTAGCAATGGTGGTCATCTGCCACTCCTCCGTCTCCGTCGCTGTCATGACTCTCTTCACCCTAGAGAGCCAGTCTTCAGCCTGCGATGGGGTTCCCAACCCCGAGAATAACGGAGGGTTAAAGCTCATTACATGCTTCAACTGCCTCTCAGTCGCCCTCCTTGGCACTATTGGTTCTACAACCACTTGCTCCATCCTCCTCGGCTCGGCCTCTTGAAGAGGTACTTGCTCCATCACAGGAGCGGGCTGCTGCGCTTGCCTCCCAGGCTGCGCATTGATCACGGCCAACACCGCTTCAGCCACCAATCTTATATTTTCAGCCGACAGAGGTGTTGCAGGAGCAATATCCGGTGCACTACTTGCCTCAGAACCTCGGCGTTCTGACGGCCCAACACCACTTCTGGTCACCTATAGTGGTACAAAACACCGTTAAGCGACCAAATAACATTGCAAACAGCAATTATAGGAACACGCAGGTTCCTCAAACACGAGTATTTTCATTCCTAAGTGGACATTCATGGGTTCTTTTTACTGTTATAACGATGACGCACACAATGTGCTCACCACCCCTTAAAAAGAATTCGCCCACGAATTCAATTCAAGCCCAACCAAAACCAGTAGTCTGATACCAAATTGTAACGCCCCCTATCCGTCGCATAGCATATAGCAGTAGGTCCGGCCGGGGCCCGACGCCATATACCACAGACAGACCGGGTGGTTACGTATGGAAACCATCCAACCAATCTCAACGTCCTACACAGAGCATTCTAGCGGAAGCAGTTTATATAAGTTGCAAAACAAGAACCCAGCAATAAGCATGAATGTCCACTAACATGATAATAGGAATGTTATTACAAAATACTCAAAAGTCGGCCTTAAGGCCTTACAAAATGTTTCACTTGTCTTTTACATGATTTACAAACCTCGGCTCGCAGGCCGGCCATACATGAATAAAACACAAAACATTTCCACTTGGGCCTTCGAGGGCCAGCTTCGCACAAAGGGCTTTAGCCCGCTATTGACCGCTTGGTCCAGCTGCACCTGCAAGCAAACAAACCACCGCACGGTGGCAAACAAGGCAACGGTCAGCAATGCTGACCAAATTATAACGATCCCGCCCCCAACTCGGGGCGGCGATGCTCCTTCCCTGCATTTCATTAGCATAAGCGAGCAAATTATAACCATAGCCATTTCATCACAGGCGTTGGCTCGCATGGCCACACGCCCGTGCACTCAGGGCACATTCTCGGTGAACCGGTCGATGTCACGACAATTAAAGCCATTAACATTCCGGACTCACCACCGCCACTTAGACGGCCATTCCTATGAGCAATTCGTCTTCATGGTATTGGTCACGTCAATTTAAGCCATTGACCACCGAAGACCCCATCTATGCCAACGGCGAGTGCCATGTACCTTTAGGTCTCTCTAACCCGAACGACATAAAGCGGGTACGGCTCCATCTAACCCGTGCTCACATCGCAACGGCAATTTAAGCCATTTGCGCGGGTCAAACTTTCACCGATTCCCATTCTACCGCAAGACACATAACCCCGTTATGTTCAAGTTGGCTCTCAGGCCACCAAGTTGGCAAGAGCTCGTGTCCGCCCAGTTTTCCGGGTGCACCTTTGGGTTAGTCCCCAAGGCTCCCTGCTGCAATCTACCGCGTAGAAAACCCGAAAAACACCCAATAGCACGGAGTCTTCTCCGGCCTTATGCAATGCAACATCACCGATCCGAACTACATGTCCGGGTAGGCTTCAACCAAAATGCCTATGTCCGTTCTCGCATACGGACGCTAAACAACGGGGACTTCACATATCTACCCGAAGGAACGCCTCCAACTCTCCGCAAACTCGCGAGAGCGGGCTTCCTATGCAAAGAAAAGAGCGACTCATGCTCAAGATGAGGATCGTTACCCTTGCGGTCCTCTTTGGCGCCATCGAAAAGTAATCGGATGGAAATCACCGCACTTGCGTTGCCTCCGTGGATCCGGAGTCGGCTTGCGATTCGGAGCTCCGAAGCTCCTCCAATGGCGGATCTAGCTCCTCTTCTTCTTGCTTTAGCTCTTCTTTCTCCAAGGTTTGGAGAGAGAACAAGTGGAAAAAGTGAGGGTTTTCTAAGTCAAAACCCGGGTATATCCTTTCAGGAACAACCCCCAACCGTTGGATCTTCAGTCAAAGAAATGAACGGCATCGATTCGGGACTGAAATGCCCAATCTGGGCCGAACACGGCCTGGCACACGCCCGTGTCCAGGGCCGTGTGCCTCATTCGCCGTCAAAATCGAATCACCTGGAACCTCACACGGGTCTCGAACACGCCCGTGTTCGAGCTGACACGCCCGTGTTCCAACTGACACGGCCGTGTAGCTGGCCGTGTACCCCATGATTTTCTCCCGTTTTCAACCCGAGCACTGCACGGGTTCTAGGACACGCCCGTGTCCTTGCCCGTGTCACCTTGACACGCCTGGGCTCCAGGCCGTGTACAAGGTCTCAGCACTTCGCGGCTAAGTGTCGACACGGGTCGACACGCCCTGCGACACGCCGTGTCGCAGGCCGTGTGCCATGTCTCGATACACTGTCGACACCAAAGTGTCGACTCCGCGGGACGAGTGTCGACACGGGTTGACACGCCCTGCGACACGCCCGTGTCGCAGGCCGTGTGCCGTGTCTCGACACAACGTCGAAGCACTGTGTCGACTTCACGGCTAAGTGTCGACACGGGTCGACACGCCCTGCGACATGCCCGTGTCGCAGGCCGTGTGCCCAGTCTCGACACAATGTCGAGACCAAAGTGTCGACTTCACGCCTTAGTGTCGACACAGGCTTGACACGCCCTGGGACACGCCCGTGTCCCAGGCCGTGTGCCTGCAGCCAGAACTCAAACTGGCCCAAATTATTCCCCTCTGCCCCTTTGAGTTTCGGGGCGTTACAACAAGCCTCCAATCATTGGACGTGAACCACCCATCTCGATCACTCACGATGCTGCGGGGCACACCGTGAAGCCGTACAATGTTATCCACATAAAGTTTTGCCAACTTCTCCACCGGATCATCCTTCCTATGCGGAATAAAATGCGACACCTTTGTTAGCCGATCAACAACCACCCAAATGACATCGTTCCCCTTTTGCGACCTTGGCAAACCGTGCACAAAGTCCATAGAGATGTCGTCGAATTTCCACTCCGGAATAGACAAGGACTTCAGAAATCCTCCCGGCTTTTGGCACTCCGCCTTCATTAAGGCACAAGTTTGGCACTTCGCTACGTAGAGCGCAACATCCTTCTTCAAACCCGGCCACCAAAACAATTTCTTGACATCACAGTACATCTTCATGCTCCCCGGGTGAATTGAGTACTTAGTGTGGTGTGCCTCGTACAACAATTCCACCTTCAAATTATCCACACTTGGGACGCACAGACGACCGTCTTTCCAAAGCAATCCGTCCTCCACAACGAATTGGGAATTTGACCCATCCAGAGCCCCTACCATGAACTGCTTTATAGGGGCATCCATATCCAAAGCCTGCCGAATACGATCAACCAGGTCATATTGGACTTCAGTCCAATTCAGAACAGCTTCAGCACTTGATTGCCTATCCACACAAACAATCTCCAACGCCTCCAACTCCCGCACCAACCGCTCATCATGCACCGATAGCTAATTGGCTTGAGCTGGGGCTCGACGACTCAACGCGTCCGCAACCGCATTCCCTTTACCAGGCACGTAGTGGATCTTGAATGTATAATCTCCTAAGAACTCCATCCATCTACGCTGCCGCATATTCAGATCTTTCTGATCAATCAGATACTTCAGGCTCTTATGATCGGTGTAGATATCAATCTTCACACCGTACAAATAGTGTCTCCACAGCTTTAAGGCAAAAATCACGGCCGCTAACTCCAAGTCATGGACCGAATAATTCCTTTCATGCTCTTTTAGCTGTCTCGAGCCATAAGCTATCACACTTCCGTGTTGTAGTAGAACGCAACCCATACCGCTGCCCGAAGCATCACTGTAAATCTCATAGCCTTCGGTCCCACATGGCGAACTCAGCATAGGCGCCGTGGTCAACCGACCCTTCAACTCCTCAAAAGCTCGCGTGCACTCCGGCGTCCAAACGAACTTCTGTTCCTTCCTCGTCAAAGTAGTGAGAGGTAACGCTATCCGCGAAAAGTTCTCTACGAAGCGCCTATAATAGCCGGCAAGCCCCAGAAAGCTCCGGTCTTTCGCTACCGTTGCAAGCTCAGGCCACTCCCGTATCGCAACAATCTTCGCCGGATCCACTGCAATACCCTCTCCACTCACTATGTGACCGAGGAACGCAACTGAGGATAACCAAAACTCGCACTTCGAGAACTTGGCATACAGTTGATTCCTCCTTAGCGTCTCCAAAACTAAATGAAGATGCTTGAAGTGATCTTCCTCACTTTGCGAGTACACCAAAATATCGTCGATGAAGATGATCACAAAATGGTCCAAGTACTCCCTGAAAGTCCTGTTCATCAAATCCATGAACACTGACGGTGTATTAGTCAGCCCAAACGGCATGACCGTAAACTCATAATGCCCGTATCTCGTACTAAACGCTGTCTTCGGGATATCACTCTCCCTTATTCGCAGCTGATAGTACCCCGACTTGAGATCCAACTTCGAGTACACCGTCGACCCGACCAACTGATCAAAAAGATCATCGATCCGGGGGATCGGGTACTTGTTCTTCTCCGTCAACTTGTTGAGCTCCCGATAATCAATACATAACCTCAATCTTCCGTCCTTCTTCTTAACAAAGAGGACCGGTGCGCTCCAAGGCGAAGAACTTGGGCGCACAAACCCTTGCTCCAACAACTCTTGCAGTTGAACCTTCAGCTCCGCCATTTCCTTAGGCGCTAGCCGATAAGGAGATCGTGACATAGGCTTTGCACCTGACACTAGCTCAATCGTGAAATCTATCTCCCGCTGAGGCGGGGCTCCAGGAAGATCTGTGGGGAACACATCAGGGTATTCCGATACCACTGAAATACAATCCAACGTGGGCTTCGGCTTTGCAACCACCACTAGTGTAAAGAACAGTTCTGCACCGGCACAAACCGCCTTCACCACCTGAAGAGCAGACATCAACGTCTTGCTCGACCCCTTTAAGCCCGTAAAAGTCGTTTCACGACTT
This sequence comes from Platanthera guangdongensis, assembly GCA_039583875.1. NCBI lineage: Eukaryota > Viridiplantae > Streptophyta > Magnoliopsida > Asparagales > Orchidaceae > Platanthera > Platanthera guangdongensis. The sequence goes on from CM077150.1 coordinate 227,749,247, forward strand.
ACTCCCAGCTTGACTTCCTTGCTACCGCAATTAATATAGGTATGCTGCTCCGAGAGCCAGTCCATGCCAAATATAACGTCGAACTCCACCAACGGAAGTAACGACGCCTGCAGATCGAACTCCTGATTCCCAATACGAATCTTAACATCGCAGATCCTATCCGCACACATCGAACACCCATGGGGCAACAACACATCCAACTTATCCTTCGCCATCAAAGAAGGGACTCCAATGCGTGATATAAATCCTTCGGACAAGAAGGAGTGTGAAGCTCCCGTATCGAAGAGTGCTCTTGACGGATTTTCACAAATCAAAACAAATCCTAAACAAGCAGTGGTAAGGTAACATGTGCATAACAAGTATTTAAAGAAATTGACTTACTATAAAGTAAACCGTACCTCTCACCACATCAGCCTGTTTGATGGCCTCCTGTTGGCCAAGATTATAGACCCTTGTTTGGGCCGGAGCATAGTGGGACGCGGTTGACTCCACCGCCTTGCCCTTCTCTTCGTAAGTAGCTCTCGGGTTCCTTTTGGACTTGGGACATGCGCTCCGGCACTCACGGGCATAATGCCCCAACTTCCCACAGTTGTAACATGCGCCTGGGGTCCAACCCATAGTCGCCCCAGAAGCACCAGCAGAGAGGGCTAGACTCGAAGTCCTAGCTTTCTTGTTCCACTTTCGGAACACAGATTTTGAGGTGTTCGGCCCTCTGAACTCCGACCTCTTCTCGCCCAAGCTTTTCTTTGCCTGCACATTGTTCATGTCCTTCTCCAAGGACCGGGCCGTGTTGACCAAGGTCAAGAAACCCTGCGTCATCGACCCCGAGAGTAGTAATCTCAACTCATCTCTCAACCCTTCGTAGAATTGATTCGTCTTGCGCTCCTCATCCGCAATGGTGGAGCTAGCATATCGACTCAAATGGGTAAACTCGTGGAGATATTCATCCACGGTACTGTCTCCTTGTACCAACTTCAGGAACTCATTCTCCAACGTTATCCTCTGCGCCGATGGGAGGTATCTAGCCAAGAACAATCTCGAGAACTCCTCCATCGAGACATCAACAAGTTGCCTACCTCTCAATAAGTGCAGCTCCAATCCTTCCCACCACATTCTCGCTTCATCGTCCAGAAGGAACGTAGCGATGGTGGTCATTTGCCACTCCTCCGTCTCCATTGCTGTCATGACTCGCTTCACCCTAGAGAGCCAGTCTTCAGCTTGAGATGGGGTTCCCAACCCCGAGAATACCAGAGGGTTAAAGCTCATTACATGCTTAAGCTGCCTCTCGGTTGCCCTCCTTGGCACCAACGGCTCCACTACCACCTGTTCCACTCTCCTCGGCTCAACCTCTGGAAGAGGTTCCTGCTCCATCGCAGAAGTGGGCTGCTGCATTTGCCTTGCAGGCTGCGCATTTATCACGACCAACACTGCTTCGGCCACCAATCGTATGTTCTCAGCCGATAGAGGTGTTGCAGGAGCAACATCTGGTGCACTGCTAGCCTCAGAAACTCGACGTTCCAACGGCCCAACACCACTTCTGGTCACCTATAGTGGTACAAAACACCGTTAAGCGACCACATAAAATTGCAAACAACAATTATAGGAACACGCAGGTTCCTCAAACATGTGTATTTTCATTCCTAAGTGGACATTCATGGGTTCTTTTACTGTAATAGCGATGATGCACACAATGTGCTCACCACCCCTTAAAAAGAATTCGCCCACGAATTCTTCTTAAGCCCGACCAAAACCAGTAGTCTGATACCAAATTATAACACCCCCTATCTATCGCATAACATATAGCAGTAGGTCCGGCCGGGGCCCGACGCCATATACCACAGACAGACCGGGTGGTTACTCATGGAAACCATCCAACCAATCATTACGTCCTACACAGAGCATTCTAGCAGAAGCAGATTAATAATTTGCAATAAAGAACCCAACACTAAAGCATGAATGTCCACTAATACCAAAATAGGAATGTTGTACATACACAAGTACAAGCCTTAAGGCCTTACAAAATGGTTCACTTGATAATACATGATTTACAAATCACGGCACGCAGGCCGGTCATACATGAATAAAAATAGTAAACACTCCAATTAGGCCTTCGAGGGCCGGCTTCGCAAATTAGGCTTTAGCCCGCTATTGACCGCTTGGTCCAGCAGCATCTGCAAGCAACAAAACCACCGCACGGTGGCAAACAAGGCAACGGTCAGCAATGCTGACCAAATTATAACGATCCCGCCCCCAGCTCGGGGCGGCGATGCTCCTTCCCTGCATTTCATTAGCATAAGCGAGCAGTAAAAACAACTCATTGCATCACAGGCGTTGGCACGCAGGGCCATACGCCCCGTGCTCTCAGGGCACAATCTCGGTGATCGCAGTCTAAGCCGCTAACTCACCACCATCTCCAGGACGACAATATCACGTGAGAAAAATTGGTCTTTTAGGCAGATGTTACGACACTTTAATGTCATCAACAGCCTATGTCACGACACTTTAATGTCATCGACAGAAAGACTCGACCTCTATGCCCTCGACATAAAGCAGGAACAGTTCCCACTCAACCCGTTGCTCACTTGCCACGACACTTAAATATCATCGGCATGAGTTAAGTTTCCCCGAAGCCCGTGAATCGAACGTACAATGTTACATAACCCAGTTATGTACAAGTTGGCTCCTAGGCCCACAAGTTGGCAAGATCACGCATCCGCCCAGTTTTCCGGGTGCACCTTTGGGTTAATCCCCAAGGCTCCCTGTTGCAATCTACCACGTAGAAAACCCTAAAAACAACCAATCGCGCGGAGTCTTCTCCGGTATTTATGCAATGCAACATCACTGATCCAGACCAACATGTCTGGGTAGGCTTCACACATCATGCCTATGTCCGTTCTCGCTTACGGACTCTAAACAACGGGGACTTTACATATTTACCCGAAGGAATGCCTCCAACTCACCGCAAACTCGCGAGAGCGGGCTTCCTATGCAAAGAAGGAGAGCTACACATGCTCAAGAAGAGAATCGTTGTCCTAGCGTTCTTCTTTGGCGCCATGGAAAAGTAAGCAGATGAAAAACACCGCACTAGCTTTGCCTCCATGGATCCGGAGTCGTCTCGTGATTTGGAGCTTCGAAGCTCCTCCAATGGCCGGATCTAGCTTCTTCTTCCTTCCTTGGATCTCCTCTCTCTCTAAGCTTTAGAAAGATAACAACTCATGAAAAGTGAGGGTTTCTAAGGCCCAATCCCGGGTATATGCCATCAGGAACAACCCCCAGCCGTTGGATCACCAATTAAAGAAACGAACTGCTTTGATTCGGGACTGAAATGTCCAAACTGGACCGAACACGGCCTAGCACACGCCCGTGTTTAGGGCCGTGTGCCTCATTCGCCGTCAAAATCGACGCGCCTGGAAAAACACACGGGCATCGAACACGCCCGTGTTCGACCTGACATGCCCGTGTTCCACCTGACACGGCTGTGTGGCCGGCCGTGTACCCCCATCGATTTATCCCGAAAACAACCCGAGCACTGCACGGGTTCTAGGACATGCCCGTGTCCTTGACCGTGTCTACCTCAACACGCCTGGGCTCTAGGCCGTGTACACGGTCTCGACACTCGACACTTCGTCGCGCGAGGATCGTCGACCTGACGACACGGCCTTGGACACGCCCGTGTCCCAGGTCGTGTGCCTTGTCTCGACACATCGTCGAGCAAAATTCGTCGACTCCCCGGGACGAGTGTCGACACGGGTCGACACGCCCTGCGACACGCCCGTGTCCCAGGCCGTGTGCCATGTCTCGACACTTCGTCGAGCGCAGAGTGTCGACTTCGCGGGCTGAGTGTCGACACGGGTCGATACGCCGTGCGACACGCCCGTGTCGCAGGCCGTGTGCCCAGTCTCGACACAATGTCGAGAGCAAAATGTCGACTTCGCCGGCTGAGTGTCGACACAAGCCTGACACGCCCTGGGACACCCCCGTGTCCCAGGCCGTGTGCCTCCTACCAGAACCCAAAACTGGCCCAAAACGTCCCCCGTTGCTCTTTTGAGTTTTGGGGCGTTACACACCATATGAGGAACTTCAAACACCTACAAACAATGCTAAATAGTGAATTTTAGTCGACACATATCTGACCACATGGCTTTTTACCCTTTCTGGGGTTTCCACGGTAAAAAAAGCCTCTTTTCATTGCCATTTGGTTTTCTCGTGACTATTTGCTGAAAGACTTTATTTTCGAGGTCAGCTAAAACCTAGAGGGGGGGGGGGGTGAATATATTTTAGGCCTCTTTAAAATTATCTAGACCTAACCCTAATTAAACTTTGCTTAGAGTTTTGATTTGTTTTTCTTTCTAGATACACACACAGCAGACACAGATATTTTATAGTGGTTTCCCAGATTTTTGGTACATCCACTGTCCCTCTCCGCCTTTCTAACAACTTATTAGACAAGGCACTTCACCAATTTCTCGTCTCCAAAGAGCTTACAACTCGATTCCGTGTAACCACTTAGTCTCCTTCAAGACTTACAACTCAGGCATAAAGCCCTACAACTCATTGATTCAGTAATCACCTACCTCAAGCTCAAAAGCCCTACAACTCAGTCTAGAAGGACAACCCTACAAACTCAGAGAGATAACTCTCCTACAAGCTTAGGCCACTTACCTTACCTCATATCTATAACAGAGATCCTACACTCGGCCTTTATAATACAGGCCTACAATCTCAGATCTAAAAGATCCTACACTCAGATCCAAGACTGGATCCTACAGAAAGAACAAGGTTGAGATTATTTGACACCAGAGATATTTCTCTTTGTCTGCTTCTTGGGCTGAGACTACATCTGTCAACTTCTTCTCAGCTACAAGATGAAAAATGTCTTCAGTGGATTGTTGCTTGTGCTGGAAGTAACTTAGAATCAAGATTCTGATCTGCTATTGAAGATAATGGATCTGAACGTTTTGTATCTTCTTCAAACAGCTACCAGGACTAGCAGACTCTGAAGGCTCTACTTCTCTTCTCAATCAGAAATCAATTCTGAACTTGCTGTCGCTCATGAAGATTGCAACAGCTAACTCTTGTCGCTTTCAGGTTCACTGATCAGAATAAAACCTTCAAGCTCGTCAATAATAGCGAGGAAGATGATGATATTCCGCCGCAATGGGTAATCAGAAAACCCTAAAAGCTTCTTTCCTTTCAGCCAATCTTATCCTTTTATAATCAGCTGATCAACGACTCTTTGAACTGTGGGCCCAGCCTAAAAAGGACGAGTTACCACCTTCCATTTGCAAAAAAATGACAACAGCTGTTTGCCGATGCCATAAAAGGCATACTGCAGCTTTGCCGCAAAGAATTTGAACTGCGTTGACTTTTGCTGATGTCACCCATTCTGGACTTAGCCAAATTCACAGAATCACTCCAAGAGTTGAGTGCATTGAGTGAACTGGTTTCACTCAATGATTCTGGACTTAGCTTATTCTTCAGCATTTTCTGCATCCATTGGCGTTGAGAGCGTTGAGTGGTTGGCCTACACTCAACGCAAGCTGCCTTAGCTCCTTTCTTAATTCTGCCAACTGTTGAGGTGTTGAGTGAACTGGCTTCACTCAATGCTTTTGTACTTAAAAAATTTCCTTATGAATGGAGGCATTGAGTGTGTTGGCTTCACTCAATGCTTCCTGCCTCAGCCTCATCTTTTGACTAGGCATTGAGTGAACTAGCTTCTCTCAATGCTTCTAGACTTAGTCAAATCCTTTCACTCCTTCTGGCTTTCACTACTAGAGCTTGTCGCAATGCTTCTATCATATGGCGTTGAGTGAACTGGTTTCACTCAACGCTTTTGTGCTTAGATAGATTTTTTTGTCTATCTTCTTTGGCTTTGATAGAATTAGTATGACGTTGAGTGAACTAGATTCACTCAATGCTTCTAGACTTAGAATCTTTTTCTTTGTGAAAAACTCTGTGGCTTTAACATATTGAGCTTTAATCGATGAATATGCAGCATAATGTTGAGGGAGTTGACATCGCTCAATGCCTGTGGACTTAGTCGATATTTCGGCTTACTGAAGCTTGACCTTGACTATCCACACCTGAATTAGCACTTTAGCTCATATGGCGTTGAGTGAGCTGTCCTCACTCAATGCTTTTGGACTTAACCAAAACTCTACCCTTTGTCAACATTCTCCTTTACCTCTGGCATTGAGTGAATTGGCTTTATTATTTGGATATAAAATAGTTGAAATCGAGTTTTAACGAAAGGAGGCAAGTGCACCTATCATGTGGAGTACATGAAATTCCAGTGAGGAATATCGGGGTCGTATTGTTCTCGGGGTCGGGCTGATTATTTCTACTCTTCCCTGGAGGGGACTATTATTCTAACGAAAATTTTATCTTGTCATGATATTATTGATATATATATAAAAATAGAAAATAAAAGAATTAAAAATTGAGCCGATGAATAACTTAGCTCAACTGTATCAAATCGAATTTGAACTAAAATAAACTTTTAATAAAAAGAGATCCTAAGTTTCAAATTAATTAAGGCGGAGACTTGGCCGTGGAGGTTTGACTAAAATGAGCTCACCTATCTCTAGGACTATCGCTCAACTGAACATTAAGACTATTCGACTGGGTTCTCATCCCACGAAGGATTCCTCTTAATGCCTGCATTACACTAAGAACCCCGCTATTGGGTGGGGAACCCTATCCGGTAGAGTTTGTGCGCCTTCTCTCTCGAGGGTTAGTGCGGAACTCCATTTACCAAGGGGTGATTGGTCCATACGCACGGCCTCTCGGCTAGCTAGCGTATGAACTACAAAAATAGAACCCACACATCGATTATGTGGTTCTACGCTTCGTAAACCCAGGGCAAACCTTAAGTAATTTAATTAATCAGAAAAATAGGACCTTTAATTATTTAAAGCAATTTTATCTGTCCCAATGCTCTTCGATACTGAGGGGCTAAGAGCGGTTAGCCACTCATCGGAATGGGGACGGCTTGCGGGAAAAAGCGATAAAATGAAAGTTGAAAATAAAGCAGGAAATAAATCAGTAAAATAAAGCAATAAAGAAAGCAGTAAATTGCGAGCCCTACTCAAACAAGTAGGGAGAAATGAAAGCAGTAAAAGATAAGTCCTACTCAAATGAGTTGGGCTGAAATTAAAGCAAGTCCTACTCAAACGAGTAGGAGAAAATAAATGCACCCACGCACGCACTCTACGGAAATGAAAACTCACACACACACTCTACCTAAAAGAAAACTCTCACACTCAACAGAAAAGAAATCTCCACTCTACATAAATAAAACGCACACACACAAGTACTACTCAAGTGAGTAGGCGGAAAAATAAAGTGACTCCTACTCAAACGAGTAGAAGAAAATAAATACACACACACACTCTACTTGAAATAAAAACACACTCACACAACAGAAATAAAAACTCACACACTCAATAGAAATAAAAACTCACACACTCAACAGAAATGAAATCTGACTCATACACTCACGCACTCTACAGGAAAGAAAACACACGCACTCTGCAGAAATTAAAACAAACACACTCACTCTACATAAATAAAAACACACACGCACTCTACAGTAAGTAATGAAACCTATAAAATCTATCTTATACACACACACACACACATACAAAAATAAGAAAAACTAAGTGACTGAAAAATTAAAACAACTACATTTCTACCGTTAGAATACGGTAGAAATGCATAAAAAGAGAAAATAAAAATTAAAAGGGCAAAACGGTTGTTAAATAAAAGCAAAATGAAAATGATCGAAAAATTAAAAGGACTTTATATTCATTCTTATAACTTGATAAAAACGCTAAAAAAGTGGAAATAAAGTTGAAAGGAATAAAAAGTTTTACGAACAAAAAAGGAACAAAACTAACGAAAAAGATAAACCCCACTTTTAAAATATTTTTATAAACTCATAAGGATGAACATGAAGAGTGCTAAAAAGCTAAACTATTAAAACTATGAAATCTATGAAAGCGTAAAACAAAACTTATACACACAAACACACACCCAATAAAAAGAATGAAAACAAAGGATAAAAAAATAAAAATAAGATTACTTAAGGAGGAGGGCACATAGATGAAATCCAAATCCATATAAACGGAGAAAATCTACAATTTTATTAATCTAAAAAGGAGATTACAAAGCTAAAAATAAAATAAAGGAGAGGGGGCAGGGAAATCACTTACAGAGCATTTGGAATCATCTAAGCGGCTAACTCCCTAACCAAAATGGTTCAAAAAAAGAGAACAGGGGTTCATACAGAGAGCTTCTATTTATAGGAGAAAATTTCAAATTACACGCCCTTGGACACGAGCGTGTACTGAGGGCGTATCAGTACTGTACAGGATGTGATTAGGTGATTTGACGGCTGGTTTGACTTCTGCGCGGTCCACGTGTGTCACAACCCGCATTTTCTCAGTAATCAAAAATACGTCAGAGTAGAGAAACTACGCATCGTGATGCCACGCCATGCAGGGGACAACTGCAGACGCTCAGGCAACCCATCCTCACATTTACTTCAAGTAAAAGATTTATAGCTTTTAGTTAAAAACAATGCATATAAATTAATAGAGTTAATGACCGTGTCCCTCGGTCGGGTGGACTACTGTCCATAGGTGAGAAAATATACATCTTTTACGTGGCGGAAAATATTGAGTTAGCTCATTTATTATCCTACGTGGGAGTGAGGGTCCAGTGTCATAAAATGTTGATGTGACTTCTACATTTTCTATATATACATAGAAATCTTTTGTACGCTTAAAAGTAGTAGATTTAGTAGTTGAAGTCATGCCATGCCAATATTCCGAAATGCTGTTTTGTATACTTTAAAATAACTAAATGCATCCTAACATAAATCCTTCCCAGAGAGCAAGAACCATCAGGTAAAAAGTAACAGTAGTAACAGCAGCAAGTAGTCCATCACAGAAAAGTCAAAGTCTATGGGCGTTAACAACTGACACGAACCCATAGCAAAATCTGACAAGTCTAAACAAGACAACTACATCAAAGCTCAGAGGTGGAAACAAATGGCCGCAGAAACTAACAGCACCAGAAGCCCAACCCTGTCAGCTAAATCTGCTACAGCTCTGATCCTGAGGCATTCAAAAGAAGAACACCTTAGAAGCAAGTCACAAATAGTGCAAGAGTAAAAGCAGACTACAAAAACCTCGAAGTAAAGGAGAATTAAAAAAAGTGACTGCAACAAAACGGTCAGCAGAGTAAAGGTGAGCAACTGTAAAAATAGCCGAGCAAGAAATGTTAAACACTTTATCAAAATGGAACAAGCACCAGCAACAGAAGTTCAATCTTTCATTAATAATTACTATGCCGAGGGAGAAACCCCAACGCGCACAGTCTATCTGAGCATAAAGCACTATGCCGAGGGAGGAACCCAACACGCACAGTTCATCTGAGTATAAAATACTATGCCGAGGGAGGACCCCAACGCGCACAGTTCATCTGAGTATAAAACACTATGCCGAGGGAGGACCCCAACGCGCACAGTTCATCTTAGTATAAAAAACTATGCCGAGGGAGGACCCCAACACGCACAGTTCATCTGAGTATAAAATACTATGCCGAGGGAGGACCCCAACGTGAACAGTTCATCTGAGTTTCTTTAGTTACATAATTATACGAGCAGGGTTCATTTGTTTTTATTCATCATAGACTCAAAGGATAGCCAACCAAGTGGACTGCATAAGGGCATTTCAAAGAACAGCAAGTATAGTTTAATAAGAAAAACGAACAAGATGACTCGATGGTTAAAATAGCACGACAACCAATTTGTTTACCAATTCAATGCACTAAAGTTTTGAGGTTAAGGCTTTAGGTACATCAAGTCAAAATTCTAGAAATAGAGGGGGGAACAAGTTAGGATTTCTGGACAAGTATCTCAACAGTCGAAACATAATAAACTCAACAAGTGTAGAAAAAGGCAAAAAAATTTAGAATCAAGAACAAGAGGGAGAGCAAGAACACTACTTGCCTCGATTTACCGAAAAAACTCTCCAAATCTCCACGCGTCGCGATAGGAGCCGAAATCTGGACGAAAATGTCCGAAATAACGGTTAGGGCCGAAAACCCTAACAAGAAAATCTCAAGAAACGGGGAAGAAACTAACACGAGGGTGCAGCTCTCGATGAGAGCTTTTTGGATCTACGATCGGTTGGAAATTCCGAGCACCGGAACTCCGTCGGTGGTCACCGGAAGAAGCACGGACGGACAACCTTCTCCTCACACGCCGCCCTGGTATGGAAGGCAGGAGAAATCTAGGCCGGCTTAAAGAGAAAGAAGAAGGAGAGAGTATAAATACTCAACAGCAGAAAAGACCGGGTTCAACAAAATTGGCCCAGCGGTGTCGACACAACTGTGTCGACACCCGACGGCAGTGTCGACAACCGACGGCAGTGTCGACACCAAACTGTTTGATTTTACTTTATTTTCCTCTCTGGTGCTGTCTGGGTTCGATGATCGTCGAGCGGAGCTCGATGATCGCTTTTCCCCTCTAGTGCCATCTGGGTTCGACGATCGTCGAACCCAGACAGCACCAGAGAGGAAAATAAAGTAAAATCAAACAGTTTGGTTTTACTTTATTTTCCTCTCTGGTGCTGTCTGGGTTCGACGATCGTCGAGCGGAGCTCGACGATCGATTTTCCTCTCTGGTGCCGTCTGGGTTCGACGATCGTCGAGCGGAGCTCGGCGATTGCTTTTCCTCTCTGGTGCCGTCTGGGTTCGACGATCGTCGAGCGGATCTCGACGATCACTTTTCCTTTCTGGTCACTGTCGGGGTTCGACGATCGTCGAGCGGAGCTCGACGATTGTTGATTTCTCTGGGCATTGTTTGGATGTCGACGATCATCGAGTGGAGCTCGACGATTGTCATGCTGAACGTCGAGCGGAGCTCGCTATGGGTCTAGCGGTTCTGGGTGTTGAGTTCGTCGACCAGGCCCTGCTTTCTGTGTTCGATGATTTTCGTGCAACATTCGTCGAATGGGGTTTTCCCTTTTATTCGACAATCGTTGAGCTGAGCGGTATGGTGTTTACATGGTTGTGTCGATACCGCTGAGCTGAGCCATCGGGTGTCGACACTGTCGTCGGGTGTCGACACAGCCGTGTCGACACCGCCTAGCCGTCGGGTGTCGACAGTGCCGTCGGGTGTCGACACAGCTGTGTCGACACTGCTGAGCCGTCGGGTGTCGACACAGTTGTGTCGACACCGCTGTGCTGTCGGGTGTCGACACTACCGTCGGGTGTCGACATTGCCGTCGGGTGTCGACATAGTTGTGTTGACACCGCTGGGCCGGTTTTGTTGAACCCGGTATTTTCTGCTATTGATTATTTATACTCTCTGCTTCTTCTTTATCTTTAAGCCGACCTAGATTTCTCCTGCCTTCCGTACCAGAGCGGCATGTGAGGAGAAGGTTGTCCGTCCGTGCTTCTTCCGGTGACCACCTACGGAGTTCCGGTGCTCGGAATTTCCAACCGATCGTAGATCCAGAAAGCTCTCGTCGAGAGCTGTGCCCTCGTATTAGTTGCTTCCCCATTTCTTGAGATTTTTTTATTAGGGTTTTCGGCCCTAACCGTTATTTCGGACATTTTCGTCCAGATTTCGGCTCCTATCGCGACGCGTGGATATTTGGAGAGTTTTTCCGGTAAATTGAGGCAAGTAGTGTTATTGCTCTCCCTCTTGTTCTTGATTCTAAATTTTTTTGCCCTTTTCTACACTTGTTGAGTTTAATATGTTTCGACTATTGAGATACTTGTCCAGAAATCCTAACTTGTTCCCCCCTCTATTTCCAGAATTATGACTTGATGTCCCTAAAGCCTTAACCTTAAAACTTTAGACCATTGAATTGGTAAACAAATTGGTTGTCGTGATGTTTTAACCATCGAGTCATCTTATTCGTTTTTCTTATTAAACTATACTTGCTATTCTTTGAAATGCCCTTATGCAGTCCACTTGGTTGGCTATCCTTTGAGTCTATGATGAATAAAAACAAATGAACCCTGCTCGTATAATTATGTAACTAAAGAAACTCAGATGAACTGTGCGCGTTGGGGGTCCTCCCTCGGCATAGTGTTTTATACTCAGATGAACTGTGCTCGTTGGGGTACTCCCTCGGCGTAGTGTTTTATACTCAGCTTAACTGTGCGCGTTGGGGTCCTCCCTCGACATATTGTTTTATACTCAGATGAACTATGCGCTTTGGGGTCCTCCCTCGGCATAGTGTTTTATACTCAGATGAACTGTGCGCGTTGAGGTCCTCCCTCGGCATAGTGCTTTATGCTTAGATAGATTGTGCGCATTGGGGTTTCTCCCTCGGCATAGTAATTATTAATGAAAGATTGAACTTCTGTTGCTGGTGCTTGTTCCATTTTGATAAAGTGTTTAGCATTTCTTGTTCGGCTAGTTTTACTGTTGCTCACCTTTACTCTGTTGATCGTTTTGTTGCAGTCAATTTTTTTCATTCTCCTTTACTTCGAGGTTTGTGTAGTCTGCTTTTACTCTTGCACTATTTGTGACTTGCTTCTCAGGTGTTCTTCTTTTGAATGCCTCAGGATTAGAGCTGTAGCAGGTTTAGCTGATAGTGTTGGGCTTCTGGTGCTACTGGTTTCTCGGCTGTTTGTTTCCACCTCTGAGCTTGAGGTAGTTGTCTTGTTTAGACTTGTCAGATTTTGTTATGGGTTCGTGTCAGTTGTTGACGCCCATAGACTTTGACTTTTCTGTGATGGACTACTTGCTGCTGTTACTACTGTTACTTTTTACCTGATGGTTCTTGCTCTCTGAGAAGGATTTATGTTAGGATGCATTTAGTTATTTTAAAGTATAAAAAACTGCATTCCGGAATATTGGCATGACATGACTTCCACTACTAAATCTACTACTTTTAAGCGTGCAAAAGATTTTTATGTATATATAGTAAATGTAGAAGTCGCATGAACATTTTATGACACTGGACCCTCACTCCCACGTAAGATAACAAATGAGCTAACTCAGTATTTTCAGCCGCGTAAAAGATGTATATTTTCTCACCTATGGACAGTAGTCCACCCGACCGTGGGACACGGTCATTAACTCTATTAATTTATATGCATTATTTTTAACTAAAAGCTATAAATCTTTTACTTGAAGTAAATATGAGGACGGGTTGGCTGAGCGTCTGCAGTTGTCCCCTGCATGGCGTGGCATCACAACGCGTAGTTTCTCTACTCTGACGTATTTTTGATTACGGAGAAAATGCGGGTTGTGACAACGTGGGAGTCACGCCCTAGGTCACGGGCGTGTCAGTGGGCGTGTCGGAGAGGTCGATCTGGGCACAGGTCGCGTCGAAAATTCGTCGTGCTGTCTTGTCGGGCCAGGTGGAGGAGTCACGCTCGTGTCGTATCTTGACACGGGCGTGTCGGGTCGGGTCGATGATCGTCGAGCGCGAATTCGTTGATGGCGTGACACAGGCTTAGGTCACGGGGCGTGTCATTTGACACGGGCGTGTGATAGGGCGTGTCATGATTTTTCTTCAAAAAATGGCTGAGTTCGTGGGAATTGAATTATCACGCCGAGGTCACAGGCGTGACCCAAAGTACACGGGCTTGTACTATGCACTTTTTAACAACTTTTCTAAAAATTTCAGGAAACAAATTTAAAGTTAAGTTAGTACAATATTTACAAAAAGAAACAACTTATTAAAGAAAAATGACTAAAAATGACAAAAATAAACTAAAACGACTTATTTATTGTACGAAAAAAATACGTATATTTACAACTCATCAATGAGTGTGGAAGGGAGCGTGTCAAGAGGTGATATGAGAGGCATTCCAGAGCACACAGGGGTAGGGGGCACTCCCGTGCATTGGTTTGAATAAAAGAGAGGCCGCTACAGGCCGATGGCCACATAAGGGAGGACCCCACACGCTAGTATGTATAGGAGGCACTCGCAGAATTGCATACAGGAGGAAAACTACATGCACTAGTGCCCCTGGGGGCTCTCCCACATGTTATTGCATCCGGAGGGCACTACTGTCTACTAGTTCACGCGAGAGGAAATCCCCCACACAATGGTGCATGCAGGCGATGCTCTTGTATACCGATGCATGCTTGATAGAGCCCTCACATGCTGGTGCTTGTTGGGGGAGGGGGCTTTAATTTTGTTGGCTGGTACACGCGATACAGAGACCCTTGTGCACTAGTGCATGCAGGAAGGAGGCCCCCACGTGCCGGTGCATGCTGGAGGGAGGCCTCCACACACTAGTATGCATAGGAGGGAGGCAACTATGTGCAGGTGTGCATGGGAGTGAGGCCCATACATGCTAGTGCATGATGGTGTGAGGCCCCCACATACTAGTACGCAAAGGATGAAGGCCCCCGCGTACTGGTGTGTGCAGGGGGATCTCCCTTGCACTAGTGTATATAAGAGACACTCAAACATGCTTATGTGTATGGGGGTCTGTTTCTATGCATTTGTGCACATGTGAGTGAGATCCCCGCAAGCAAGTAGGCGCGACAAGCTACGTTAGCATGAGGGAGTGTGTCATGGGCCACTCCTGCATGTGAGGTGTTCTGCCGTTCATTTGGGGGGTATCAAACAGACTTGGAGCTGCACACAAATGGGCCCTTTGAAAATTGTATCGATGAGTAGGCCGAGGTTGTGACAAAAAAATCAAGTTTGACAGAAGTATTTTTTTGAGGAATCCCATCAAACATCACCAATTTTCGGAGGTCGTTTCTATAAAAATGTGTTTGAAATTTGTTTGACGTATATTTTTGAGCGTGAGAACTTGTTTGGGCAAATTAAAACAATCTTCAGTGTATGTGCTTACCTATTTACCTAGGTTTTAGCAGTCAATGTCTGAGTTACTTAGCCTATTTGGTTATGTTTGTGGTTGTAGACTCATTTTTTGATGTTGATACCAAAAGTTGGTGATCATTTATGGTATGGGGGAACCTTGTCCTTTTACACATGTTATGAGTGAGCCTGTTGCTTGAGATTGACACTGGAGATCGCTAGTGTGATAAGCATCCGACCCAAAGGGGCTTGATATAATTGGAGCACATTGCTCATAGGAAGGTACTTTAATTATGAGTGCTATATGGAGGAAGTTGCTATAAATGAATGTGTGGACCAAAGACAATTACTGTAAATGGGCACGACTCATGAAGGCAGTTATTGTAAATGAGTGTGCTACCCAGAGGTAGTTGTTGTAAATGAGTGTGCAACCAGGAGGCAGTTGTTGTAAATAAGTGCACTACCCGAAGGAAGTTGCTGCAAATGAGCACGATGTTTAGAGATAGTTACAATAAATAAGCAAGCAACCCAGATGTAGTTGTTGTAAATGAGTGCACTACCCAGAGGTAGTTATAGTAAATGAATACATTGCATGGAAAGAGTTTCTAAAAATGAGCGCACTGCCCGAAGGCAGGTGCTGTAAATGAGATTACGTTGTCTAGTGGAAGTTTCTACAATTGAGCATGCTACTCAGAGGCAATTTCTATAAATGAGTGTGGTGCTCTGAGACAATTGTTGTAAATGAGAGCATGCTGCTCGGAAGCAGTTGCTGAAAATTAACATGCTACTTGGAGATAGTTGTTGTAAATGACCACGCTGCTGGAGGTAGTTGCTAAAAATTAAAGCACCCTACCTAGAAGCAGCTGTATTAATTACGAGTGTGCTGCCAAGAAGAAGTTGCTCGAATTGAGCACATTCTTTGGAGGCAATTATTATAAATGAGCATGCTGCCTGGAGATAGTTTCTATAAAAGAAGGAGTGTTGCTTGGAGGCAATTGCTACAAATGAGCATAAAAATCAGAGATAGTTACTATAAATGAGTGCATTGTTTAGAGGCAGTTACTGTAAATGATAGTGTGGTGCCCGAAGGCAATTGCTGTAATTAAGAGCGTGCTGCGTGGAGGTAGTTAATGTAATTCAGAGCGCGTTCCCCAAAGGTAGTTATTGTAACTGATATCACACTGTCCGGAGTTAGTTACTGTAGTTACGAGCACACTGCGCGCTAAAGAAATTATGGAGAAGTATGGGGCCCTCCTAGAAGCTAAAACTAAAACTATCTCGTGGAAAATAGCTATGGACTGATGGCTCAAGGTAACACACATCCTGATAAGGTATGAACTAAAACTATCTTGTCTGATTCAAATTATGAAACTAGTGCTGAGTCAGAGGCTACCTCATCTTCTGGAAATGAGGAGGACTCTGAACTAGAGAATTCTTATGATGAGATTGTGGAGAAGTATGGGGCCCTCCTAGAATCCTTGGTAAAGATTAGGAAGCTTGCTAAAAAGCAAGTTAAAGAGATTAAACTCCTCATACCTCTAAGGGGTCAAGTTGAGGGGAAGATGGATGAGATCCATCAAATGAATTTAAAGATCATTGAGCTCCAAGAAATCATAGATGTGCCTGTTGAACTTCACCTTCAAAAATAAAGGATCATTAAGAATCTTGAAAATGATCTCTTCAAGGAGAGAGACCTGGTACTAAATTACAAGCCCCAGACTATTCTCCCTATAATAAAAACCTTCTATGCACCATACAAAAATAGTGTTGGATACAAGAAGGGTAATAGAAGCAGAATAAAAGCTATAAAGAAAGCACCCTTGCAACCCATAAATTTCAAAAAACTTCTCTTACCCTCAAAAAACTATGACCTGAAAACTATCCATGGGCACTAGAAAAATGAATTTTAAACTAGCGGAACCAAAGATGTGCACTGTGGAAAGTGTGCTCTCAAAGCATCTTATGTGGAAGTTGTGATTAAGGATCATGGACTCTTTGTGTTTGATGTTAACACGAACACTATGGGTAAGGTGAGTGGTCCTATAAGAAGAGATTTGAGGAAGGGCAAAGCTATAATTATGGATGATAAAAAAGCATTAGCACAATACCACAAGCCCAACAAGGACTCACATGCAATCTCCTACAGACACTCCTATGATCCAGAGAGGACCCATCCAACTCCTGATATGAGGTCCAAGAGAAGGTATAATAAATTTGATCACTGGTGCTGTGGATAGGTTGGACATTTTGCTATAGACTGTTGGTTCAATCTAACTGTCCATAGAACATTCTCCAACAAACCAGACCCCAGATCTGAACAATTCCATAATGCACCTCAGCAAGGTCTAAAGCCAAGGCAAGGAGAAAATACTAACAAACATCTAAGTCCCAATAATATTTGGGTTCCTAAGAAAAGTTAATCTCTTTTTCAGGGATGTCCAAAGCCAACCAAACTTCCATTTTGGTATTTAGATAGTGGATGTTCCAGGCACATGACTAGAACTAGCAGCCTTCCGATAGATTATTCTCCAATTAAGGATGGACCCAAAGTCATCTTTGGAGGTTCTGACATAGGGAAGACTAAAGGTTATGGTAAGATCTCAAATGGCATAGTCAGCACCTAAAGGGTAGCTTATGTTGAAGGATTGCAACACAATCTAATAAACATAAGCCAACTATATGATCTTAGCTATGTCATTAATTTTCACAAGGATGAGTGCCTAATTAAGAAGTCTGAAGAGACAATTATAACTAGCACTAGGAGTGGAAACATTTATTACTTAAATTTTCTTTGTAATAATTTTGACTATTATATATGTCTTATGGCTGAGAATAAAGCTTCACTTTGTGTGCAATGTCATAAGATATTGGCTCACCTCAACTATAATACTATCAATAAGCTCATCTCAGAATACTTAATTAGAGCTGGCCCAAGATGGAAGTGTGTCATAGAAAGTCCTTGCCAGACATGCCACAATGGAAAGCAAACAAGGGGAACATTCAAGCCCAATCGGGTTAAGGACTCCACAAGGTGTTTATACTTATTGCACATGGACTTGTTTGATCGTATACCAATTCACAGCTTAGGACGAAAGGTCTATACCTTAGTGATTATTGATGATTTGTCAAGATTCACTTGGGTGTTCTTTCTCAAACAAATGTCGGATACTTGAGAAATATTCACTAAATTTGTCAAGCAAATTTAGAATGAAATAGACAGCCCTGTAGCAAAGATCAGGAGTGATCATGGGACTGAATTTTAATATATTACAATGACCAAGTTTGTGAAAAACTAGGTATCATTCAAGAGTTTTACTCTGCTGGGACTCCACAACAAAATGGAGTTGCAAAGAGAAGGAATAGAACCCCAATTAAAGCTTGTAGAACCATGATGAGTGACTCCTCAGTCCCAAAATATTTTTGGGCTGAAGGTGTCAACATGGCCTGTCATGTTCAGAATAGGGCATTAATCAACAAGTCTCACAATAAGACCCCTTATGAGCTTGTGAAGGGCAGAAACCAACACTGGAGTACTTCAAAATCTTTGGAAGTAAGTGCTATATATTAAACAATATGAAGCATTTTTTGGCCAATTTTGCTGAGAAAGCTTATGAAGGAATTTTTGTTGGATATTTCTCTCACAGTAGAGCTTACAAAACATTTAACAAAAAGACCTGAGTTATAGAAGAGTCCATTTATATGGTATTTAATGAGACTAGCCTGATTCATAAGGGCTGGTCTCGTTCTCCTAGTGTTACAGGTATAGAGAAAAGACTTGAGCTTGCAATTATCAATGAACTAAGGAAGGAAGGTGAACATTCTTTTTTGAGTAAATTGGTCCCAAATGGAGACTACCTCAATGAATAAGAAAATGAGGCTGCTGAAAGGACATAGACACCTATATGTCAACAGGAACCAGTGGAACTGGACATTGCAGAAGTACTTCCAGCTACTACAAGACATCTAAAGGATGAAACTCAAACCCAAATCATTGGAGATCTAAATCAAGGAGTATAGACTAGAAGAAAAGCTATGAATGTAGTGCTCCATCTGAGTTTTCTCTCTCAAGTAGAGCCAAAGAAGTTTGAGGAGGTCAACACAGATCCACCAGGATCTTCACCATGCAAGAAGAACTTGAGCAATTCAAGAGATATAAGGTATAGAAGTTGGTCCTCAAACCTCTCAACCACAATGTCATAGGGACAAAATGGGTGTTCAGACAAAAGTTGGATGAGTAAGCACGCATCCTAGAAACCAAGAGGAGAAGTGTCATTACCTTACGACCCCTCTTCCTAGCCATGGGAACTTAGCCGGATGAAAACCACCGCAACGGACTTGCCTCCGCGGATCTGTACTCGGCTCGCGATTTGGGGCTCCGAAGCTTCTCCGGCAGCTGGATCTCTCCTTCAACTTCTTCCTTGCTCTCCCTTCTCTATAAAACTTTAGAAAGAGAAGACTTGATGAGGAATGAGGGTTTGAAACCCTATTCCCGGACTTATCACAGCAAGGACAGCTCTGGACAATCAAATCCCATTAGAAGAAATCAGACGGCCACGATTCGCACTAAAAACCAAAATCCTGGGCCGAACACGGCTTGTGACACGCCCGTATCCAATGTCATGTGCCTCAATCGACCCCGAAACCGTCGCATCCAGAACAAGACACGGGCTCTGGACACACCCGTGTCAAACGTGACACGCCCGTGTCACTCAATACACGCCCGTACTTCTGGGCGTGTTCCTCTATCGACACAGGACCAAACACAACCCGAGGAGAATATGGGTACTTGATACGCCCGTGTCAAATTTGACACGCCCATGTCAGGTTGAACACGCCTGGGCTCCAAGCCATGTTCCTCCCACAACACAGCCCGACTAACATCTCGAACAGGACACATCCTGGGACACGCTTGTGTCTTAGGCCGTGTTCGCTGTCTCGACGATCGTCGATCGCATTTTCGTCGACCACTCAGAAAATTCGTTGAACACGAGCACAACACGGCCTTGGACACGCCCATGTCCCAGGCCGTGTTCACTGTCTTGAAACTTCGTCGAGCTCAGCTCGTCGGCCACCCGGGTTCTTCGTCGAACCCGAGCACGACACGGCCTTGGACACGGCCGTGTCCCAGGCCGTGTGACCCCTACCAGACCCCAATTTGGCTCTAAACGCTGTATGTCCATCTTTCGAGTTTCGGTTGATTACAACTCTCTCGCCCTTAAAAGAATTTCGTCCCGAAATTACAGAAAATGAAAGATACACAAAACTTAAATGATACCTGAACGAAGTAACTCTGGATACTCCTCCAGCATGGTCTGTTCTCGCTCCCACGAGAGCTCCTCACGACCGCAGTTGTCCAATCATACTTTTACGAGTTTGACCACTTTTTTCTACAACTGCCGAATTTCTGAATCCTGTATAGCTACTGGACGAACTCGCGTCCTCAAGTCCTCTTCTATCGGCACTGATGCCTATTCGATCACCACACTATCCTCTACTAATGCTTTCATCAAGACGGAGACACAGAAGATGTCGTGTAATCCACTCAGCTCTGCGGACAACACCAACCGGTACACTGCTTCTCCCACCCGTTCTATAACCTCGAAAGGTCCCAAAAACCTCGGACTTAACTTCTTGAGTCGGCGAATACGCAAAATGCCTTTGAACGGCTTGATCTTTAGATAGACCCAGTAGCCTACCGCGAACTCCAGCTTCCTATGGAGAGCGTTAAAATATTTTGCTTGCCGATCTTGAGCCACCTTCATACGCTCTTGAATGGTTCGCACCAAGTCACATGCATCATCTACCACTTCTTTTCCCAAAAGTTTGGTGTCTCCCGCCTCTATCCAAGACATCGGTGTTCGACACCGCCTCCCATACAAAGCTTCGTATGGCATCATCTTTATACTTGTTTGGTAACTGTTGTTATAAGCGAACTCTACCATGAAGAGGTGATCCTCCCACTTCTTGCCAAAGTCAAGAATACACATCCTCAGCATATCCTCCATAGTACGGTTCGTTCTTTCGATTTGCCCGTCAGTTTGAGGATGGAAAGTCATACTGAACTTGAGCTTCGTGCTAAGACTCTTCTGAACCAACCTCCAGTCCTTGGACGTGAAATGCCCATCGCGATCACTAACTATACTCTTAGGAATCCCATGTAGTCGCACAATGTTGCGAACATACAACTCTACCAGCTTCTCCACGCTGTCCTCCTTTCGATTTGGGATGAAGGGAGCAACTTTGGTTAAGCGATCCACGATCAACCAAATCGCATCATTACCCTACTGTGATCTAGGTAACCCATGTACAAAGTCCATGGAGATATCATCTAATTTCCACTCGGGAATAAGAAGAGGCTTCAGGAACCCGCCCGGCTTCTGACACTCGGCCTTCAGCAAGGCACAGGTTTGGCATCGATTCACATACAAAGCTACATCCTGCTTCAGTCCAGGCCACCAAAAGGTTTTCTTCATATCCAAGTACATCTTTATACTGCCCGGGTGAATGAAGTACTTTGTGAAGTGAGCCTCAAACATCAACTCCTCACGGAGCTTGTCGAACTGCGGTACACAAATCCTTCCATCCTTCCTCAGAATCCCATCAATTATCTCCCAGGTGCTACTCTCGCACATATGAGCTTCCACCACGTATGGCTGGAACTCATCATCCAAACGGGTCGCTTCCTGGATACGATCAGACAAATCATTCTGCATTTCAATCCAGTTCAACCGAGCCATGCTAGACTCGCCCCTTGCTACACACTCCAAGCTGAGGGACTTCTAGTCCAGCACCAACCGATCATCATGAGCTTTGATCCAATTCCCTTGCCCAAAGTATTTCCTACTCAAGGCATCCGCCACCACATTGGCTTTGTCTGGCGTATAATGAATCGCCACCTCATAGTCTCCAAGGAACTCGACCCATCTGCACTGCCGCATATTCAAGTCCTTCTGAACTAGGAGATACTTCAGGCTTTTGTGATCCGTGAAGATGTCCACCTTCGCACCATAAACATAGCGCCGCCACAATTTCAATGCAAAGATTACCCCTGCCAATTCCAAGTCATGGACGAGGTAATTCCTCTCCTGATGCTTCAACTGCCTAGACCCAAAGGCTATCACAATGTCATGTTGCACCAATACGCAACCCAAACTGCATCCCAATGCGTCACTGAAAATTTGAAATGCTTCAGTCCCTTTCGGTAGACTTAGGATGGGTGCTTTCATCAGCCTTTCCTTTAGTGTCTCAAATGCCTGATTGCACTCCTGAGTCCACACAAACTTCTAATGCTTACAAGTCAGTGAAGTGATGGGTAGATCTATCCACGAAAAGGTTTTTACGAACCTTCTATAGTACTCGGCTAGCCCAACAAAACTTCGGACTTCCTCCACGGTTCTCAAAGTTGGCCAATATCTGATGGCAACCACTTTTGTTGGATCTACTGCCACCCCATCCCCACTAATCACATGGCCCAAAAATGCCACCTTCTCTTGCCAGAACTCGCACTTCGAGAACTTTGCATAAAGCTGGTTCTCTCTCAACACTTGCAAAACTACTCTCAAGTGAGTCTCATGCTCCACCTCCGATTTGGAGTAAACCAGAATGTCGTCAATAAAGTCAACTACAAAAGAATCCAAGTATTCCCGAAATACTCGATTCATCAAATCCATGAATACGAATGGTGCATTCATCAGCCCTAACGGCATCACCGAGAACTCAAAGTGACCATACCTCGTACCAAATGCTGTCTTGGGTATGTCCTCGTCTCGAATTCGCAACTGATAGTATCCTGACTTCAAGTCCAACTTTGAATACACCACCGACCCCACCAACTGGTTGAACAGGTCATCTATCCGAGGAATCAGATACTTATTCTTGATAGTCAATTTATTCAACTCTTGGTAGTCTATGCACAACCGCATACTACCATCTTTCTTCTTCACGAACAACACAGGTGCGCTCCACGGTGAAGAACTGGGTTTGATATACCCCTACTCCAAATAGTTCCTGCAACTGTACCTTATGTTTCGCCAACTCCCTTGGTGTCATCCTAAATGGAGGACGTGACATCGGCCTTGCCTCTGACACTAACTCAATCGAGAAATCAAACTCCCGTCGAGGAGGTGCTCCAGGAAGATCATCAGGAAACACATCCTCGAACTCTGCCACCACGGGCACTTCTACAAGTGATAACTTGGAACGACGAATCTCCAATAATGTTACAAGAGCTACTCCCCCTTGTTTAACTGCCCGCACCAACTGCATGGCCAAAATCAGGTAACAGGCCACTCCATTAAGGCCCTCAAACTTAACTTCTGTCTGCCCTTCGCTTCTTAGGGTCACCACCTTGGATATGCAGTCAATAATAGCACGCTGCTTTGCTAGCCAGTCCATTCCCAATATCACATCAAACTCAACCAACGATAGGACCGCTGCTATCAATATGAAGTCAACTCCGTATAGCCTCCAACAAATGCGCCCTTTTTCCCCGGTGGTCATGGAGGACCCATTAGGCATGCATACCCTTAGCTCTACGTTCGCCGAGAACGACTCAACTCCAATTCTCCGGATAAAGCTTTCCACAAGAAAAGAGTGCGACGCTCCCGTATTAAACAGTACCCTAGCGGGGTATCCGGAAACTAACACAAAGCCTAAAACAGAGGCATCAAACATAACGTTCTGAAAGTATGAAGTATAAGGTTAAATTTAAACTTTCTCATACCTGTCACCACATCGGATTGGCGGATCGCTTCCTGCTGCCCAAGGTTGTAAGCCCTTGTTTGCACCGGTTAGAACCGAGAAGCACTAGACTCCGCCATCTTCCCTTTCTCTGCGGCACTGGGGCCGGAGCGCTCAGTCTGCTCCTGCCTTGGCTCCTGCTCAGGACCTCCTTGAGTACAAAAACGAGCTATGTGCCCCACCTTACCATAATTGAAGCATGTCGGTGGTCCCTTAGAGTGAGACCCTCCAGACGCCCACTTGATTTTCTCACCGGAATTGAATGGGTGAGGCTTTTTCTTCCATCTTGTACCTTCAGACTTCCCTTGTGATTGAGAAGGCTTACCTTCCCCTTGCTTGGGTGCAAAACCCTTACGATGTTAGGTCCGCTCTAGAGCACTCTCCAACGTCCTGGCAGCTTCAACTAGCTCATTGAAACCAGCTCTCTTCATGACGATGAGGGGTTTTCTTAGATTCTCCCTCAGCCCCTGGTAGAAGAGGTTATCCCTCTCCTCATCATCGGCCATTGTCGTTCTTGCATAACGACCCAACCGAGAGAACTCCTGTACATACTCGTCCACCACCTTATCCCGCTGCACCAAGTGCAAAAATTTCCTTTGGAGGGCCAACCTTGTCGAAATAGGAATGTACTTCTTTAGGAAAGCATTCCTAAACTCTTCCATGGATGGGGTGCATCCGGGAAACTGGTGGCCGCTATGGCTCACCCACCATAACTTCGCATCTCCCTCCAACATGAAGGCCACAAACTCAGATTTCTTCTCCTTTGGCGTCTCTGCCGCCCTCAGAAGTTCTTGTATCCGTGCCCACCAATCCTCTGCATCAGTCGGCATACCAACTCCCTTGAACGTTGGAGGATGGAAGCTCAGAAAACACTTCATCTGCCGATCTCCATGCCCGACAACCACCCTTTCGGCCATCGGCTCTGCTCGCCTGGCTTCTCCGCCCGGCATGTCCGTCGCCACATCCGGGGTAGCAGGAGTTGCTACATGAGCAACAGGGGTTGCTACTTGAGCTGTCGCTACAACTTGGGCTGCCACCATTGCTGCTGCAAGCATGCGATAAAAATTGGCCGGGTTTACACCCATGCCCAAAGGACACTGAGCAGTAACGCTGCTCGCTGAAAGCTTTTCTCTTAGTCTCAACGTACTTGTCTCATTGCTTACACTCTTAAGAAAAGAAAGGTAAAAAGGAATCAGTCTCTTAATCACAAGACTCAAACATAAGGACACTCATGATCCCGCATTACTCCTATGTGGATAACTTCTATACGCGATCCGATTATGTTAAATCGACCGCCCTAACTGACCTTGGATGCAACCTGGCTCTGATACCAAATTGTAACACCTACCCTATAATGACCGTATAATATGGGTCCGACCGGGGCCCCACAACATACAGATGCCACAGCTTTAGCGTTAAAAGATGATATTAAATTCCCAATCTCAAAACTCAATATCAAACAACAGCGAAAACAACAAACAAGACCCGAAGTTATCCACATATATACATAAGAGTATCCAAACGGCCTTAAGGCCTTACAATAATAGAGAGTCCAAAATCAAATGATAACAACAAACATCAATGTGCATAAGAACCCCTAAACTACCTCGGCATGCAAGCTGGAAAACTCGAGCATCAAACATACAATGACACAAAAATAGAGCTAGTACAAAACTTGTAGCACTTCATGAGGCTTAGGCCTTTTTGGCCGACGAGCTAGCTCCTACTTGCGATCCTTTTCCTGAAAAATTTGGTGGTAACGTGGGTCAGCAAAGGCTGACCTCAAACTGTGTAACCAACACATCTCCTCCCAGTCATCCATAACGGACCCCGGGGTACCCCTTCAACCTGCAAGTTTGCACTTCGTATGCCATATAAAAAACATGTAAAGCTCTAAAAACAGGTTTGGATGTCTCAAGAAACAAATATGTTTTCTATGTTGAGCATATAATTAAAAGGGGGCCT
This sequence comes from Platanthera guangdongensis, assembly GCA_039583875.1. Lineage (NCBI taxonomy): Eukaryota > Viridiplantae > Streptophyta > Magnoliopsida > Asparagales > Orchidaceae > Platanthera > Platanthera guangdongensis. The sequence continues at coordinate 227,774,761 of CM077150.1, forward strand.
ACTATGCAGCATTTATGAAAAACCCGGACTTCACCCAAGGCACCCTATTGCGTATGTATCTAGCACATCATTATAACATCTGGGTACTCTCAATTTCCCCATTGGCATTAAGCCGCAAACAAAAGGGTACTGCATTTCCCCTAACGACATAAAAACCACCACATGGAAATCTTGCAAAGGCCCCACCTGCTCGTGGGTCTAAGCCTCGGGCTTGCCTGCAAATTCTGACTTGACGTGTCAGGATTCCGTCTCACACACAAACCGATTCTAAGAACCCTTGCTGGACCCTACCCGTTCGTGACTTCATTGCCCGAGCTTGTCCCATGCTTGGCATTCTCGTCAGTCTCATAGAAGGGACTAGTCACGTCGGGACACTCTCCCCACATGTCTTGCACATCACGGGATAGCCAGCTGACCATGGAGATAAAGCCGCACCTTAGCACATCACAATCCATAAAAATTTCCACCATAATCCATCATTTGTACTGCAACGTCCCCGCACACCAAGGAAACCATCTACCGCCAATGCGGAGATAACCTTGTCCACCAAGGAAACCATCTACCGTCAATGCGAAGCTAACCTTGTCCGGTTCCAGCTACACATACTCACTCAAGAAAATGGGGAAATAATATACATCACAAACGGCATCTTGCTGCAACGGTTTTCTACAAAATCCCTAAGGCTCGCTATGCAACATCACTGAGTCGGACTAACGGTCACGACCACGACTTCACTCACAATGCCTAATCCACTAATAGAGCGGATCTCTAATGCAAAAAATCATGCCGAGGACGGACTCAATCGACCCAGAGGTTCCTCTTGAACCATGGCGACCCAAACCCCTCTCATTTGAGAGATTTGGTGCCCAAAAGCTTGAAAGAAAAAGATGCTAAGCACGCATCCTATAAACCTAGAGGAGAAGTGTCGTTACCTTATGACCCCTCTTCCTAGCCATGGGAACATAGCTGGATCAAAACCACCGCAACGGAGTTGCCTCCGCGGTCCGGACTCGGCTCGCGATTTGGCACTCCGAATCTTCTCCGACAGCCGGATCTCTCCTTCACCTTCTTCCTTGCTCTCCCCTCTCTCTAAAACTTTAGAAAGAGAAGACTTGATGAGGAATGAGGGTTTCAAACCCTATTGTTGAATTTTCTCAAAGTGGTCAGCAAGATAGCCCAAGCCCCAAAATAATATTCTCGGCACTACCCAGTTCACACTTGATCAAGCGGAAACCCAAGGAACAAGGTTAACACCAACAACCAATGGAAGCACAAGCAGATCTTTCATTCATTTACACTTCTTTACAAGGCTAGGTATACGTAGCGAGACATGATTTCGCTAGTATACAAGCTACAACAGAAAGCACAAAAAACAAGCCGGGCGGACAACACTGGAAACCGCCGAGTCTGCCAAGTTGCCAAGTCCGCCGAAGCCGCCCGAGCTGAAGCAACAACACGCCGAATAGACACGGAGTCCGCTGAAGCCGCGAGGCCGCGCGGACATACTGTTATTCGCCTCCTGCTGAAGAACTGAGGAACAGACTGCCTACCCGCCTGCGCCTGGCGGACAGGTTATTGGAACTTGCAAATGTTAAAGCAGAGAACTGACAAGCCGCAGAGCGACCTGCTGAAGCCGTAGAGACCGCACACTTCCAAGTACTTGACGGAAGTCAAAGACAAACTCCTGGCTCCTTGAAGCTACCCGCGTGACCTGCACACATCAAACCGTCAGCTCTATTTAACCCGCGCGGACAGAAAACGCAGACCGCAGCAATTTGCCGAAGCCCCACTTACTGTTCCCTCAGTTACTGTAGATGTGCCGGGTGGTCCTATTTATAGGCGAGGTGAGGAGTGTGGTCACCGCCATAGTGGATAGAGACACCAGCCAAGCCCGCGCGCTAGCAAAAACTCTATCCGCTGAGTCCGCAAGGACTTAGCCGGATTCCAAGGAATAACCCGGCAGGAGCAAGGCACCTTTGGGCGAACCCTCAACAGTCCGCCCAAGCTATGCGGAAAAGGCACCAGCCCGCAAAGCCCACAACACCGCAGGACAGCATCCCCCTTCAGAGGCTGTCCGCACAAACCAAAGGTAGTCTTCATAGAACAGGACCAAAGCCTCCATCTGCCACAAGTCCACGACCAAAGGCAGGGTTAGCAACAATCCGCCCGGTCAACAGCGGACTTGGCTGATACAGCGGACACACTGGGCATGTCACAGAATGTGACCAGGTCCAGTAAAGCACCAAAGGTCCTAACGCGAGTACAGCGGACAAAATCCCGTCCGCCAACCATCAAGAAGGTCGCCACACTCCTCCTGAGTTAAGTTAGAGTCCACAAGAACCTCGCACAATAGTCCAACGTAATGGCCATCTGTCGGACACCACACACAAGTCCGCCACAGCAACAGCAGTGTTGTTCTACCAGAGCTCGGCAAGGCCACAGCCAAACTCCTAAGGTCAGTACGCAACAGCGGACACCGCGGACACGCCAGTCTGCAAGCCTCCCGCGGATAGCACCCAATCCGCCGGTAAGCACAAGCTTGCAACACGGCCACTGAGCAACGTACACCAGTCCGCGAACCTTTATCTGCTCAGGCCGCTCCTTGGCAAAGCCAACAACCAATGCCATATCTCCAGATAACAGTCCGCCCAGGCCGCGGACTTAGTCCGCACAACCCGCTCAGAAGAACAGCCAGCTTCCACTAGACCTATCACCAGGCCGCATAACAGCAGTCCGCCCAGTCCGCCTAGTCCGCCGGCTATGCCCGCTCAGTCCGCCCGGCCTGCCCCATCAACCACTTCCACTTCACAAATTTCAACACTACCCCTTGAAGTGAGAAGTGGTGATCAAGACCAGCAAGTTGCGCAACCGCTCAAAAGGCCCCTTCGACAGTGGCTTCGTGAAGATGTTAGCAAGATTGTCTTCACTCCGAACATTCCCGACCAAAAGAGATCCCTCCAACACCTTCTCCCTAATAAAGTGCTGATCGATCTCTATATGCTTGGTCCTAGCGTGACACACTGGATTGTTTACCAGCTTGAGAGCACTCTCATTGTCACCCCAGAGTAAAGTTGGCCCTTGCACTTCTTCATGAACATCCTCTATAAGCCTGCTCAAGCAGATGGCTTCCCGAGCTGCCAAGGCCGAAGCCTTATACTCTGTCTCCGTAGTCGAGACGGACACCGAGTCCTACTTCTTGCTACACCACGAGATGCTAGCTGATCCGCAAGTGAACACATAACCTGAAGTTGACCATCGATCATCCGAATCACCGCCATAGTCAGCATCCGTGTACCCAAGCAAGGCAAAATCCGAGTCCCTTTTGTAGAGAAGTCCCATGTCAGAAGATAACTTGACAAACTTCAAGATATGTTTCGACGCCACTAGATGAGACTTCCTTGATTCAGCCATAAACCGACTTACTCGGCCAACAGCGTAAGCAATGTCTGGCCTTGTAATCGTCAGGTAGATCAAGCTCCCAACAAGAGCCCTAAACACCAAGGGATCATGAAGAACCCTTCCCTCATCTCGTCAAAGCTTCAGCCCATGTTCCAATGGAGTAGAGCAACTCTTTCCTTCGCCCATGTCGAATTGCTTCACAATGCGATCCGTATAACCTCTTTGGCAAATGAGTATACCGCTCTTCTTCCTCTCCACTTCAAGACAGAGAAAGTGATGAAGCTCTCCCAAGTCTTTCATCTCGAAGCGTATAGCAAGCTCAGCCCTGAGCCTTGCTACTTCCCCCTCCGAATTCCCTGTGATGATCATGTCATCCACATACAGTAGGACCAAGACTTTAAGCTCCCCCTTCTTCTTGACGAACAAGCTAGAATCCGAGTTGGAGGCCAGATACCCGCAGAATTGCAAATACTCTGCTATCTTCCCACACCAAGCTCTAGGAGCTTGCTTCAACCCGTAGAGAGCCTTCCTGAGCTTGCAGACATACTCCAGATGATCTTCAGAAACAAAACCAAGTGGCTGATCCATGAAGATGTCCTTGTCAATCTCTCCGTAAAGAAAGGCATTCTTCACATCGCGTTGCCATAACATCCATCCCTTGCTAGCAGCCAAGGCGATCACCACTCTAACTGAAGTCATCTTCGCAACTAGACTAAATGTCTCCTCATAATATTCTCCATACTGTTGTGAGAATCCTCGAGAAACTAGGCGAGCTTTGTATCTATCAATGCTCCCATTAGCCTTCTTCTTCAACTTGTACACCCACTTGCAAGTGACCGGAGTAATGCCATCAACCTTGGGCACAAGGTCCCAGGTTTCATTCTTCTTGAGAGCAACAATCTCTTCCTTCTTGGCATCATCCCACTCCTTAACTCTAGTGGCCTCGTTGAAGTTTGCAGGCTCTCGCTCATCCAAAGGACCTGCAAAGAAGCAGGAGACAAATCTCACTGCATTCCCATCATAGTACCGAGCCGGTGGCTTAATAAACCTCTTCGATCTCCGAAGGGTCGGCTCCTTGCTCACTACTTCCGTTACTTCTTCGGGCTCAACTCCTACTTGGGGCAAGCTTTGAGTAGTGCTCCCCCTGCTTCCTGAGCCAGAAGGCTCAGCCTCAGAGTTTGAAGCAACAAGAGCTGCTGGTGAAACAACAAGCTCCTCTTCCAGGCCTTCAGCAGCCACCATTGGTTCTTCATCAACCTTGCTATCAGACAGCTCAATTGAGCCTCCTCCATACGACGTCAGCTCGTCAAAGACAACGTCTCTTGACACAACGAACTTCTTCATCGCAGGATCCATGCATTTCCATCCCTTCTTTCGCTCATCGTAGCCAACAAAGACAAGCTTCCTTGCCTTTGCATCCAGCTTAGTCCATGAAGCATCCGGGACATGAGCATAGCAAGTTGAACCGAACACCCTAAGGAGTCCCACACTCGGCTTCTCCTTCAACAACAACTCAAAAGGAGTCTTCATGTTGATCGGGCTAAGTGGCATTCTGTTGATGACATAAGACGCACAAGACATCCCCTCCGCCCCAAAGGACCTTGGAATGTCTTTCGCATGAAGCCAGCATTTGCAAGTCTCCGTCAGATGACGGATCTTCCGCTCCGCTACTCCATTTTGTTGTGGAGTGTGAGCACAAGTGAGCTCTCATTGGATCTCGTGCTTTCTGCAGAAGTTAGAAAACTCGGAGGAGATAAACTCACCACCGTTGTCTGTTCTCAACTTCTTGATCCGCAAGATAAGCCGGCCTTCCACCAACTCCTTGAACTCCACAAACAAACGAAAGGCTTCTGATTTCTCCTTCAAGAAGTAAACCCAAGTATACCTTGAGTAGTCATCAATCAGGATAAGCATGTATCTGCTTCCACCAAGGCTGGCAGTGACCGTTGGTCCCATCAAGTCGCCATGAATGCACTCCAATGGTTGCTTGCTCCTTGTTTGTGATTTATCAAACGGAAGGCGAAGTGCCTTACTGTATTGACACCCCGCGCAAACATGCCCGTCACCAAAGGAGGACAACTTGGGCAATCCTCTCACCAAACTTCTACTAGCCATAACCTTCAGCTTGTCCATACCTACATGCCCCAGCCTCTCATGCCAGATAGCAGGGCAATCGTTGGCTCTAATCCGATCAACATAAGAATTGGTTGCAAGAACAAACAAGTTCTTAACCCTCCTTCCTACATGAGCAACATCAACCTTAACTGCTGATACGTTGCGAAGGAACTTCACGTCTATTGGCCAAAACAGAACGTGGTAACCAGCATCTACAGCATTGGTCACCGAGAAGAGGTTCTTCTTCATGCCCGGTACGTGATACACACTCCTTAATGTGAGTGGCCCCTGATCACTACCCAAATACATAACCCCCTCTTTCTCTACTGCATAAACAGTATTATCAGCAGTGATAATAGCTTCATTACCTGAGTATGCTTGCATGGAGGAGAACTTCAACTTGTCTCCAGTTAGGTGATGACCATACCCGGAGTCCACGATCCATTCTCCGTTGAAGTCCTTAGCAGACAAGGCACGGACACAAGTGCCCGTCATGAAAGCTCCGCCCCATTCTGCTTCCTCACTCCTAGAGCAAGCTTCCTCCTTTCCTGCAGCATGCCCAGGCTGCAGTTTGACCTTGCAGTCCCGCTTGAAGTGCCCTCGCTGATGATACCTGTAGCACTTCAAGTTCTTCTTCCAGTCCTTAGGAGCATTGCCCCTCTCCGGCTGATAAGATGTTGAAGGCTCTTTCTCACCAGCGACATGCTTCTTCTTCCCTTCCCATCTCTTCTTTTTCTTGCCCGTGAAGAGTGCTTCACTGCTCTCCTCAGAGACAGTCACTCCAGCCATCTACCTTGCCAGGCTTTCCTGTGAAGCAAGCAGATTCTCATGCTCCAGCAAAGATGGTTGAGTAGCCCAGCCTTGAACTGATGTCACAAAGGCAGCATACTCCTTCCGCAAGCCGCGGATTACGTGCCTCTTTAACTTAGTGAAAGTCCACCTAGTGTCAACTATGTTCACCTATGGGGGGGGGGGAATAGGTGACGTGCAGCGCTTTTGCTGAATTTAAATTGTACCTGCACACGAAAATAAACCAACACAGCACAACAGAGTACACAAGCTATTTATAGTGGTTCCCCGACTTGGGTACATCCACTTTCCCCCTTCGACCTATCTCCCAACCAAGGACGACTCGGTCTCTTCTCCAACGGGATTGAAATCTAATCCCTGCACTATCGGAAGGAACCCTTCCACACGTAGGAGTCAACACTCCCACAAACCGGGTTGCACCCAACCCTTACAACACGGAACCAACGTTCCTTTACAACAAAAGTAAAATAGAATGTACAAGAAATACAAACTACGTGAGGAGACTACGGTGTCCCTCTTCGTTGATGACGTGATCTTGAAGTCTACAAAGAGTCCACAACCTTGGTCTCCCTTGGAGAGGATCTCCCCGGAACCGGCGGCGGCAAGAAGGGCGGCGGCTAGGTTCACGGGATCGGCGGCGATGACGATGTGCGGCTGCTGTTCTTTAGAGATCCAAACTTCGTAGCGAAGCTAGCTAGGTCTACCAACGGTCACACGAGGATCGGTCGTCTCGATCGATTCGGACGGGGAAGTTTTTCCCGATCAACAAATCGAGAGACAAGGGATCTCTGGATAGACGCGTGAGACTCTAAGCTTGGCTAAGCTTCTGTCGCCGGAGATCGGGAAGAAACGCGATCAACAACGGCGACCAACTAGCGCGAGCGGCGACGGCGGCGGCGGAGCAGTTTCGCGATTTTAGGGTTAGATCGTGCTCGGCTTCTTTTCTGTGTATGTATTCCGTTCAAAATACCCGTATATATATACTGTAGACGCTTTCAAAATGACCGTTGTGGGACCCACAAGTAGAAACCCGAAATCCGGTTCAAAATAGTGCCAGCGGCAGAATCCGGTCCAGCAGCTTCCAGAGAAATCGCTAAGTAAAAATCGGCGAGAATCGCAGATGATTCTCGACGAATCGGCGAGAATCAGTTAGTGATTCTCGACGATTCGGCGAGAATCACTAGTGATTCTCGCCGAATCACTTTTTGATTCTCAACGAATATAACTTGGTATTCATGATCTGCTCTGTGATGGGTTCGGCGAGAATCACTAGTGATTCTCGCCGAATCTTACTTGGCACCGTTTTGAGGTAGCCGGAAAGAGTCAGCGAGAATCACTAATGATTCTCGACGATTCGGCGAGAATCACTAGTGATTCTCGCCGAATCGGCGAGAATCACTTGGTGATTCTCGTCGAATTATACTTGGACGAATTTTCGTCTTTCCACCCAAGAGCTCTCCTTGACCCATCCTTGCTCCTTGTCTTCTCTTGCATAAACACAGCCCTGTACTTGAAAGTAAGTGCACTCCAATAGAGAGAGTACACGTAGGCCAACACACTGATCTGCTCAACGAGGGATTACGTCGTGCAGACCCGTGTATATTGACCTACTGCACCCTGACATTGGTGTGCACTTAGCGTGAAATAACTGCAAGTACAACTTGAAAGATTTTATCAAATACATTGTCTATTGACCTTAGCTTGTCCAGGGGCTTCTTCAAATCAGGTACATTGTGGATACAATACCCAACACTTAGCCTCTGAGATAGGCTCATCAGGATCAAGAGCTAAAATCTCTGCACACAGGCTTTTCATCTTCAAGAAGTATTTAGAGATGGACAAGTCTCCTTGAGTTGTCCTGGCCAACTCATTCTCCAGGAACTGAAGTCGAGCCACATTCTTCCTATTGAACAACTCATCAATGGTTGTCCTAAATATCAGCAGCCGAATCACATCCAATGATGTGATCAAACAGTTCTAGTGAAACGGCTCTCTTGAGAACAAACTCTGCCTTAGCATTTGTTTTTCTCCAGAGCCTAACCCGCTCAGCAGTACCAAACGCAGCAGTCACTTCCTGTCTGTCATCACCACCGACGAACTCCCATAGCTCCTCACCTAGAAGGTAACTCTTCATACACGACTTCCACTTCTTGAAGTTAGTCGGCGTTAAGAGTTCAATGTCAAGACCTCTTGCATAACTCCCTTCCATTACAACAACTGTTGGAACCTTTCAGAAGCTCAGAGAACCAACTCAGGTTGATCACCACTCAAGCACAGAGTAACAACACTGGTTGAACACCGCTCAAGCAACTGAACCTCGCTCTGATACCATGTTGAATTTTCTCAAAGTGGTCAGCAAGATAGCCCAAGCCCCAAATTAATATTCTCGGCACTACCCAGTTCACACTTTGATCAAGCGGAAACCCAAGGAACAAGGTTAACACCAACAACCAATGGAAGCACAAGCAGATCTTTCATTCATTTACACTTCTTTACAAGGCAAGGTATACGTAGCGAGACATGATTTCGCTAGTATACAAGCTACAATAGAAAGCACAAAAAATAAGCCGGCCGTACAGCACTGGAAACCGCCGAGACCGCCAAGTCGCCAAGTCCGCTGAAGCCGCCCGAGCTGAAGCTGCAACACGCCGAATAGACACGGAGTCTGCCGAAGCCGCGAGGCCGCGCGGACACACCGTTATTCGCCTCCTGCTAAAGAACTGAGGAACAGACCGCCTACCCACCGACGCCGGGCGGACAGGTTATTGGAACTTGCAAATGTTGAAGCAGAGAACTGACAAGCCGCAGAGTGACCTGCTGAAGCCGTAGAGACAGCACACTTCCAAGTACTTGACAGAAGTCAAAGCCAAACTACTGGCTCCTTGAAGCTACCCGCGCAACCTGCACACAACAAACCGTCAGCTCTACTCAACCCGCGCGGACAGAAAACGCAGACCGCAGCAATTTTCCCAAGCCCCACTTACTGTTCCCTCAGTTACTATAGATGTGCCGGGGGGTCCTATTTATAGGCGAGGTGAGTAGTGTGGTCACCGCCCTAGTGGATGGAGACACCACCCTAGCCTGCGTGCTAGCAAAAACTCCGTCCGCTGAGTCCGCAAGGACTTAGCCGGATTCCAAGGAATAACTCGCCAGGAGCAAGGCACCTTTGGGCGAACCCTCAACAGTTCGCCCAAGCTCTGCGGAAAAGGCACCAGCCCGCAAAGCCCGCAACACCGCATGACAGCATCCCCCTTCAAAGACTGTTCGCACAAACCAAAGGAAGTCTGCATAGAACAGGACCAAAGCCTCCATCCGCCACAAGTCCACGACCAAAGGCAGGGTTAGCAATAGTCCGCACGGTCAACAACGGACTTGGCGGATACAGCGGACACACTTGGCTTGTCACAAAATGTGACCAGTTCTAGTAAAGCACCAATGGGCCTAACGCGAGTACATCGGACAAAATCCCATCCACCAACCATCAAGCAGGTCGCCACACTCCTCTTGAGTTAAGGCAGAGTCCGCAAGAACCTCGCACAACAGTCCAACGCAATGGCCATCTGCTGGACACCACACAACAGTCCGCCACAGCAACAACAGTGATGTTCTACCAGAGCTCGGCAAGGCCACAACCAAACTCCTAAGGTCAATCCATAACAGCGGTGTAACACCCCCTATCCGTCACATAACATAAAGCAGTAGGTCTGGCCGGGGCCCGACGCCGTATGCCACAGACAGACCGGGTGGTCACTTATGGAAACCATCCAACCAATCTCAACGTCCTACACAGAGCATTCTAGCGGAAGCAGTTTATAAAAGTTGTAAACAAAGAACCCAGCATCAAAGCACGAATGTCCACTAATACAAAATAGGAATGTTATACAAAATACCCAAAACAAGCCTTAAGGCCTTACAAAATGTTTCACTTGAATATTACATGTTTTACAAACCACGGCACGCAGGCCGGTCATACATGAATAAAACATTAAACACTTCCATTTGGGCCTTCGAGGGCCGGCTTCGCAAAAAGGGCTTTAGCCCGCTATTGACCGCTTGGTCCAGCTGCACATGCAAGCAACAAACCACCGCATGGTGGCGAAAACAAGGCAACGGTCAGCAATGCTGACCAAATTATAACGATCCCGCCAACAACTCGGGGCGGTGATGCTCCTTTCCTGCATTTCATTAGCATAAGCGAGCAATTTATATATATATAGCCATTTCATCACAGACGTTGGCTCGCACGGCCACACGCCCCGTGCTCTCAGGGCACATTCTCGGTGAACCGGTCGATGTCACGTCAATTAAAGCCATAGACATTCCGGACTCACCACCGCCACTTGGACGGCCAAACCTATGAGCAATTTGTCTTCCTGGCCTGGGTCACGACAATTTAAGCCATTGACCGCCGAAGACCCTACTCTATGCCAACGGTAAGTGCCACGTGCCTTTAGGTCTCTTTAACCGAACTACATAGAACGGGTACGGTTCCAACTAACCCGTGCTCACATCGCAACGACAATTTAAGCCATTTGCGCGGGTCAAACTTCCACCGAGTACCATTTCCATCACAAGTCACATAACTCAGTTATGTTCAAGTTGGCTCTCAGGCCACCAAGTTGGCAAGATCTCGTATCCGCCCAGTTTTCCGGGTGCACCTTTGTGTTAGTCCCCAAGGCTCCCTGCTGCAATCTACCGCATAGAAAACCCGAAAAACAACAAATAGTATGGAGTCTTCTCCGGCATTTATGCAATGCAACATCACCGATCCAGACCAACATGTCCGGATAGGCTTCACACATCATGCCTATGTCCGTTCTCGCTTACGGACTCTAAACAACGGGGACTTCACATATCTACCCGAAGGAACGCCTCCAACTCTCCGCAAACTCGCGAGAGCGGGCTTCCTATGCAAAGAGAGAGAGCTACTCATGCTCAAGATGAGGATCATTACCCTTGCGTTCCTCTTTGGCGCCATGGAAAAGTAATCGGATGAAAACCACCGCACTAGCGTTGCCTCCGTGGATCCGGAGTCGGCTCGCGATTCGGAGCTCCGAAGCTCCTCCAATGGCGGGATCTAGCTCCTTCTTCCTCCCTTGGCTCTCCTCTCTCTCTAAGGCTTTAAAAAGAGAACACTTAAGAAAAAGTAAGGGTTTTGAAAGCCCAAACCCGGGTATATCCCTTCAGGAACAACCCCCAGCCGTTGGATCTCAAAATAAGGAAACGAATGGCTTTGATTTGGGGCTGAAATGCCTAATCTGGACCGAACACGGCCTGACACACGCCCGTGTCCAGGGCCGTGTGCCTCATTCACCGTCAAAATTGAATCTCCTGGAACCTCACACGGGTATCGAACACGCCCGTGTTCGAGCTGACACGCTCGTGTTCCAACTCACACGGCCGTGTGTCCGGCTGTGTACCCCATGATTTTTCCCCAAAATCAACCCGAGCACTGCACGGGTTCTAGGACACGCCCGTGTCCTTACCCGTGTCACCTTGACACGCCTGGACCCCAGGCCGTGTACACAGTCTCGACATTTCGTCGAGCAAAAATCGTCGACCTGATGACACGGCCTTGGACACGCCCGTGTCCTAGGCTGTGTGCCTTGTCTCGACGAATCGTCGAGTAAAGCTCGTCGACTCCCCGGGACAATCGTCGAGAAAGGTCGACACGCCCTGCGACATGCCCGTGTTGCAGGCCATGTGCCTTGTCTCGACGCATCGTCGAGCGAATCTCGTCGACTTCGCGACTAAGTGTCGACACGGGTCGACACGCCCTGCGACACGCCCGTGTCGCAGGCCGTGTGCCCAGTCTCAACGAATCGTCGAGAGAATATCGACGACTTCGCGGCTAAGTGTCGACACGGGTCGACACGCCCTAGGACACGCCCGTGTCCCAGGCCGTGTGCCTGCTGCCAGAACCCAAACTGGCCCAAAACGTCCCCCCTTCGCTCCTTTGAGTTTCAGGGCGTTACAACTCTCCCCCTCTTAAACGAATTTCGCCCACGAAATTACATAAAGGAAAGACATGTACAAAACCAAAATTTGTACCTGAGCGGAACAACTCCGGATACCCGTCAAGCATAGTCTGCTCTCGCTCCCAAGAGAGCTCCTCACGACCGCAATTGTCCCACCGGACCTTGACCATCCTGATCTCTTTATTGCATAGCTGCTTGACCTCTGAGTCCTCAATCCGCACGGGCTTGACCTTTGTCGTTAGCCCACTATCCACCGGCACTTGATCGACTGCGATCACTTGCGTAGGCTCTAGTACCGCCTTTCGGAGTACCGAAATATGGAATACATCATGTAAACCACTAAGCTCCACCGAAAGCTTCAACCTATAGGCCGCTTCACCAACTCGCTCCAGAACCTCAAATGGTCCAAGGTATCTTGGGCTTAGCTTTTTCAATCGCCGCACCCGCGAGACACCCTTGAACGGCTTGATCTTTAAGTATACATAATCGCCCACAGCGAACTCCACGTTCCTGTGCTTGGCATTATAATACTTTGCTTGCCGGTCCTGAGCGATAAGCAACCTCTCCCGAATGGTTCTCACCAAAGAAGTAGCACCCTCCACTTCCGATCGCTTATACAACTTTGACTCACCCGTTTCTAACCAAGACAACGGCGTGCGACATTTCCTACCATATAGGGCCTCGAAAGGCGCCATCTGAATACTCGCTTGGTAGCTGTTGTTGTATGCGAACTCCACCAAATAAAGGTGGTCTTTGAAAGGGGAAACTAGATCTGATATACTCTAGAGGGGGTGAATAGAGTATATGGTGCTTTTAAAACACAAAGAAAAACTTTTGCAAAGCTTTACAACAATTGTTGTAATGAGTGTGAGCAGGGAAGCAAATATAAATCTATCACAGAACTAAACTATGCAAAAACTAAGCACAGACAAATCAAGGCCAGAAACAAAAAGAAAACATGCAGAACCAGATGACACAAGGAATTATAGTGGTTCCCCAAACTTGGGTACATCCACTCTTCTACCACCCTAGGTAGGAATCCACTGCAGGATGAGTTGATCAGGTGTCCTGGGCACCAATGAGCTTTTGATAAGGTGCTCAAAAACCAAATCAGATTTTTTGATCAGGTGTCTTGCCACCAATGAGCTTTTGACAAGGTGCTCAAAAACCAGATTCAAACTTTTGAAGGGAGTTTGAAAAACCCTTTACAGAGTGGGGGTGAGAGAGTGATGGCAGTCTTCTCTTTCTCAAGCAACTGAGAAGACTAAGTGGATTGATGTCAAAGCTCCCCCTGAGTCCTTGATCTTCAGGAAGATGAGCTTTGCTGAGGGTGATAGGCCTTCAAAGATAGATCTCCAGCAAAAGATGATTTCAGCAAGCTGAAATGTTGAGAGTCTGGAGTCTTGAAATGATGTTGGCCTTGAACACTTTGAGAGCTGAAGAGATCTGAAGATTTTTGAAAGCTTGATCTCTCTGATGAGTGTTCTTCAGAATTCTTGTTGACAGAATATTTTGAAAGAGTTTCTGTATTCTGAGTTGTGTGTCCTCTCCTTGTCAATCTCTGTATTTCTTCTGTATTGATTCAAAAACATTCTGTCTTTTATTCTATGTGCCAGAATAGAATATCACTCTGTCAAAGATAGCCGTTGGTCTGCATTGATTACAGCCTTGATTGCATAATTTCTTCTGAAGGAAAGTCCACTGAATTGTTCCTTGAAAAATCCCTTGAAACTTGCTCCAGAAGTAAATGAAAAACGGCTGGCAGATCTTCTGAATTAAATGCAGAATAACTTCTATCTGATTTGAATTTGAATTCTGAAGGATAACTGAAATCGTCGAACTGAGCTCTGCTATCGTCGAGCTGAGCTCAGCGAGCTGGAAAATCCAAGTAGCAAGATAATCGTCGATCTGAGCTCAAAGATCGTCGAACTGAGCTCAGAGATAAGGATCCAATGCAGAGTTAAAATCGTCGACCTGAGCTCAGCGATCGTCGAATGGAGTTCGACGATATTATGAGGTTGAGCTCAGCGATCGTCGAATGGAGCTCGACGATCTACAGAAGTTGAGCTAGACGATCGTCGACCGGAGTTCGACGAATCGTCGTGCTGAGCTCGACGATTAGACTTGGTCTACAGAAAAACTTGGTCTTCAGGGCAGCTTCCAATCCTAGACTTCTAACCCTTAGACTCAATTCTATTTGACCTATTAAGCTATACAGAAGGTCAAACACAGATTCCTAGAGACATAGTGATCCTGACCCAAATTAGTAATAGGGTGTTCCAACAATCTCCCCCTATTTGGGTTAGGATTACTATTTACAGACTTTGGAAAAATCAAATAACATCATACAATCAGAAAAACATGAAAACAATATACAGACATTGCAGAAACATCACAGATATATATATATAACATGATATCCAGACAGCAGTCAGAAAAACCAAGGATTGTCACCTTACAGAGTTACTTTTTCTCTTTGCCTTTTACCATTTTGATTTCTCTGTTAGGATTTAAAGCTTCTTGTTTGGATCTGGTGTCATCTGCTGCACCCAAATAAATTTGCTTAGTAGCCCTGGGAACCACAGCAGCAGGATGCAATTCCATATATCTTTCTGCATCAAAAAATTTGCTGGAAGCATATCTCTCTAATTCCTTCTGTCTTTGTTCTGACATAGTAGAAATATTGGAGGTGTCTAGGCCTTGTTCTTTGGCTTTCTTTATCTGGTCTAATGCAGCCAACTCCTTCATCCTAGCAGTCCAAGCAACAGGATTCTTCTCAGGGTCCTCAAATGGTACAGGTGGCTCATACCTGTTGGAAGAAGTATCTTGAGGAGTCCTGGCAGTCACAGTTTCTTTGAGCTTATAAGGGAATGGACCAGAAGATGTATCAGAAGAAACATGTCCTCCCCTGGAATAAGGGTGCTGCCTGGAATGCCCTTTAGAATAAACTTGAGTCTCTCTTTGATTTCCCCTATATCCTCCTCTCCTAGAGTAAGAGCCCCTAGACTGGCTTTCCCTTTGATAGGTTCTAGCATGGGGTTGGTAGGGAGCCTGGCTTCTAGATGGGGCTTGGCTTGCAGAGCTGCCACCTGCACCTGCATCAGGTGGAGGTGGTGGAGGAGGATGAGGGTGCCTGAACTGGGAGGAGCCCTTCTCATACTTCCTTTTCTTCTTCATTGCTTTTAACTGATTTTTGGAATACTGCATCCAATGTTCAGTAATTGGGCAGTTGTGCAGCATATAATAAGGAACATCATTATCATCTTTTACGTTGGCAGGTGGAACCCTTCTCATAGCCTTGCTTCTAGCCTTCCTCTTCCTGACAATAGTGGCAGTAGAGTCATCAGAGTCTGTCTTGAACTCATCAGAGTCAGAACTCTGGTCATCATATATAACATCAATCTTCTTCATAAGATCTTTCTTCAGTTGCATTGCAGCAGATGAGGCAGAAGCAAAAGGGGCAGCAGCAGGAATAGCAGCAGATACAGCAACAGATACAGGAACAACAGCAGATGGGGCAGCAGATACAGAAGCAACATCAGAAACAGCACTAGTAACTTTAGGAGAGATGGCAGCAGCAGCTTCAGAAACAACAACAAAATCTTCAGCAGGCTCAAAAACAGCAGCCTCTGTCATCAGAAAATCCTGGGATGTGGGCTCATCAGAAACAATTTGAATTTCAGCAGCAGTTGGAACATTTTCTTCAGCAGCAGCAAAGTCAGTTTCAGAAGCAGATACAGCCTTTTCTTCATCAGTAGCAGCAGCAGTCATCACTGAGAGTACAAAAGAGGAAAGAATGTTGGGGTCACAGCCAGAGAGAGGCACCAGAGCCTTGGACAGATCTTCTGGGGGCTGGACAGCATGTGGCTCTGGGAGGTAGCTGTAATATGCAGTATCAAATACAGAGAGCAAAGACCTTAGGTCTGTTGCTAAGACTGGAGTAGGAGCCTGAACTGGAGTAGCAGCAACAAGAACAGCAGATTCAAAAACAGCAGCAGCAGCAGCAGGAGCAGAAGCAGCAGCAACAGCAGCATGAAGGCTGGCTTCATAGGGCATCTCCCCCTGCCTGGATGCAGATACCTCTGTATCAAGGCAAACTGCTAGAGGTGCTGCCTGAGGAAAGAGGGAGGAAAGCCTGGCAGACAGGGCTGCCACTGACTGTTGCAGAGGAGCTAAGGAGGCCTCCATGAGAAGAGAGAGCCTGGGGGCAAGTAGCTCATACAACTTGTCAGCTAAGGCTGGCAGATCTACATGCTCAATGGCAGGAGCAGAGGTAGAGGGTATTGGGATGGCTGAGGAAGCTGGAAGTGGAGGGCTGAATGGTGGAGGGATGGATGGCTGAGGTGTGGGGATTGTGGAGATGGAGGACAAGGGTATGGATATGGATGGAGTGAATGATGGTTGGTCAAGGATGTGGTGGAGGAGATCTTGGAAAGATGTTGAGGAGGAGGGTAATTCTTGAGGAGAAGAGGGGGAATCATCCATGTAGGATTCATCCAGAAGGGTGAATGATGGTATGGATGGAGATGATGTGACATCTGGAGGTGGATATGAGAACAAGGGGTGGAATTGGTCTACTGGAGGTGATGAAATGGTTGCTGGAGATGGAATAGATGTTGAGATGGGCTGGAGATTGTAATGGGAGATGAGGCTGGAATGGTGGATGGAGCTGGAGTGGTGGATGGAACTGGAGGTAGGGTTGAACTTGGAGGAGGAGGAGAAGCAGCACTAGCAGCAGGCAGGTCTTCTGCAGGAGCAGAGACCTGGGGGGGAGTGACTCTTGAAGTCCTGGTGCCTGAAGGATCAGTTGAAGAGGGCTTGCTGGGTTTGCTAATTTGCCTGTCCCACTTCCCAAATAGGGCACAGGTGAGTCTCTTGGAGGCATTGATGTGCACTCCAGAGGAGACCAGCAGAGCAGGGCACCTTGCCTGAAGGAAAACTCCAAGAATTCTTCCAAAATTTACAAAGCTTTTATTAATCTTCTTCTTTATCAGGTCAAAGAAGACCTCTCCCCAGTTTAAGCTTTTCCTATCTACCAGAGCTCCCATGAGGCAGAGCTGATGTCTGGAGATGGTATCATGTGCAGAATGCTTTGCCAACAGCACCTTGCCTACAACATCAGCTAGAAACCTGTATTCAACTGACAAGTTCCTCTTAAACAACTTGCTAGGGTTTCCCTCTGGATGACCCATCCTGGCAAGTATATCAGAAAATTCCTCTCCAGATAGTTCAGCAGTGTCTTCACCATTTCTCAAGCCAAAAACCTCTGTTAAAACTGTTGGGGTCAGAGGTACCTGGGTTCCAGCAATAGATCCAACTATGGTATTGTTGTCTAGATTGTGAGCAGTATAGACCCATTCTTTTATTTCATCTGAGGCAAGTTTGATTCTTGTGGTCATGAGGGCAGACAAATGCTGATCCTTGAATAAACTCAGGATGTCCTGGAAGATTTGATCAGTGGTGTTGAAGGAGTACAGATCAATATCAAATCCTGCATCAAACTTCATTGCGGCGAGGACAGCAACTGAGACGGCCATGGTACCTGCAAAAACTTAACAAACAAACCGAACAAGCGTAGAACTGTTTGGAGGGAAGAAAATTCTTGCAGATAAATTGAAAGCGCAAGAGAGAACGACGGCGAAAAAAGAGTTTTATATTAGGGTTCGACGCAGAATTGGAAAGATCGTTGAACTCAGTTCGACGATCTAGGCTTCTAAAGGAATCTGAAGAGACTCCAACATCGTCGATCTCCGTTCGACGATCTTGGAAAGCGTCGAGCTCCGTTCGACGATCGTTCAGGGAACAAAATCGTCGAGCGCCGTTCGACGATCGTTGACCGGAAGAGATAGTTCATACTATCTGAGGGCGCTGAACTCAGTTCGACGATTCTGGAAATCGTCGAACTCCGTTCGACGATCTGTGGGGAAATCGTCGAGCGCAGTTCAGAGATCAGAAAATCCTAGACATTAAGAAAAATCAGAATTTTGCCTAGTCTTGGTCAATTTTTAGCTTTCAAAATCTTGGGTATTAATTAAGACTTCCTCCATCTAACATTCCTAACTGATTTAGGAAGAAAGTGTGTTTCTTTTCATCCAAAGGCTTGGTGAAAATATCTCCCCTTTGTAAATCAGTTGGGATATATTGCAGTTCAATTTTATTCTTTTCAACATTATCCCTTAAGAAATGATGCCTAATCTCTATGTGTTTTGTCCTACTATGGAGGACTGGATTTTGAGCTATGGAAATAGCACTTGTATTGTCACAAAAGATTTTAGACTTCTCTAAGTTGTTACCATAGTCTAGGAGTTGATTTTGAATCCACAATATTTGTGAACAACAACTGCCTGCAGCCATATATTCAGCTTCAGCAGTTGAAGTTGACACAGATGTTTGTTTCTTACAAAACCAAGAGACAAGTCTATCACCAAGGAACTGACAAGTTCCACTAGTGCTTTTCCTGTCAATTCTGCATCCAGCATAATCAGCATCAGAGAATCCAGTTAACTCAAATGCTGAATCTTTTGGATACCAGAGACCTAGATTTGGACAACTTTTAACATACCTCAGAATCCTTTTTACTAATGTGAGGTGTGACTCTCTAGGGCTTACTTGGAACCTAGCACATATACATGTAGCAAACATTATATCTGGTCTACTAGCTGTAAGATACAGTAAAGAGCCAATCATTGCTCTATATGTTGTCTGATCAACAGGTTTCCCATGTTCATCAGCATCCAATACAGCATTGGTAGGCATGGGTGTTTTCATACAAGATGCCTCAGACATACCAAATTTCTTAACCAACTCATTGGCATATTTGGTTTGGGAAATAAAGATGCCTTCAGCATGTTGTTTGACTTGCAATCCTAGGAAGAAGGATAGCTCACCCATGCTACTCATCTCAAATTTAGAATGCATTAGATTAGAAAACCTTCTGCACAATTTTGAGTCAGTAGAACCAAAAATGATATCGTCTACATAAATTTGTACTAGTAGGGTATGGGACTTATGGGTTCTAATAAAAAGAGTTTGGTCTACTCTACCCCTGATAAAACCATTTTCCAAGAGAAAGCATGCTAGGGTCTCATACCATGCTCTAGGAGCTTGCTTGAGACCATATAATGCTTTGTTCAGTCTAAAAACATAATCAGGATAAGTTGGAGAGATAAAACCTGGAGGTTGTCTGACATAGACTTCCTCTTTGATGTCTCCATTTAAGAAGGCACTCTTGACATCCATCTGATAAACCTTGAAGCCTTTGTGAGCTGCATAAGCTAGAAATATTCTGATGGCTTCCAATCTTGCAACAGGTGCAAAGGTCTGGTCGTAGTCAATTCCTTCTTCGTGAGAATATCCTTGGGCAACTAGCCTTGCCTTGTTCCTTATTATTACTCCTTGATCATCCAGTTTGTTCCTGAATACCCATTTTGTTCCAACAATGGAATGATCCTTTGGCTTTGGCACTAGTTCCCATACTTTGTTCCTCTCAAATTGATGCAACTCCTCTTGCATTGCAATGATCCAGTGTGGATCTTGCTCTGCATCTTGAATGGACTGAGGTTCAATTTGAGAAAGGAAGCAGGTGTGCAACATGTTTTGGTTGACCTGATTTCTGGTTTGCACACCAGCTGAGAGTTCTCCAATTATTTGGGTAATTGGATGGTCTCTTGATGTTACTAAATCAACAGGGGGTGTTGATTATTCACCAACCTATGTTGTTGTTTCCTCTTGTGGTACAACAACTGGCTCTTCAAGTGGTGGTTCAATATGTTGAGCATTGCTTTCATCTTCACTGCTTTCATCCTCTTGAGCAACCTGTAACTTGTTCATATCTTCAACTAGAGAGTGTTCCTGCAAAGGTTCTATGGTAGAAGAAATCTTCTCCTTGAAGGACATGTTAGTTTCATCAAAAGAAATATGAACAGATTCCTCAATTTTCAAAGATGATTTATTATAGACCCTATAGGCCTTGCTGATCATGGAGTATCCCAGAAACACTCCTTCATCAGCTTTGGCTTGAAATTTTGCTAAGTATTTCTTGTCATTATTGTGAATATAGCAAATGCAGCCAAAAATTCTGAAATAGTCAACTTTAGGTTTCTTCCCTTTGAGTAATTCATAGGGAGTCTTTCCCTTCAGTTTATGTATCAGACTCCTGTTCAGCACATAGTTGGAGGTGTTCACTACCTCTGCCCAAAAGGATAGAGGTAGATGTGCATCTGACAACAATGTAGTGGCAGATTCAATGAGGGTTCTATTTTTCCTTTCAGCTACCCCATTTTGTTGAGGAGTTCTAGGAGCTGAGAAAGTATGCCTGATCCCTTCACTCTGACAGAACTCTTGCATAAGAAGAGAATCAAACTCTGTCCCATGATCACTTCTGATCAGGGCAATGTGAGTATTGAACTCAATCTTTATACATTTGAGAAACTCTGTCAGACACTTAAAGTTATCAGACTTCTTCCTTAGAAAGAACACCCAAGTGAATCTAGAGAAGTCATCTACAATTACTAAAGTGTAGGATTTCCCTCCTAGGCTTTGTACTGTGATGGGTCCAAATAGATCCATGTGTAACAGATACAATATCCTAGGTGAATCACTCTTATTAAGTGACTTAAAACTGTTTTTAGTTTGCTTGCCTAATTGACAAGCCTTGCATAGTCCTTCCTTCTTGTAGGGGCCAGAAGGTAGTCCTCTAACAAGGTTGTCCATGGAGAGCTTAGCAATAGTTCTAAGGTTTAGGTGTCCTAATCTCTTATGCCATAAAACATTTGGTCTACATACTGAATTAAATAAACAGATATCTATAGAAGTTGAAAGAAAATCTACTAGGTAGATGTTACCTTTCCTTTTACCTGTCAACACAGTTGTGTTGTCCTCTGACTTGATTTTGCATAAGGTTTTGCTGAAGGTCACCTGGTACCCTTCATCACATAGCTGACTGATGCTGATTAGGTTGTGCTTCAGTCCTTCCACATATGCTACCTTCTTGAAGGTTACAGAACCAATCTGGACTGCACCATATCCTTTAGTTTGTCCAAAGTTGGAATCACCAAAGATAACTTTGGGTCCAAGCTTGGCTCTAAAGGAATTGAGGTTGTCCTTGTTCCCTGTCATGTGCTTAGAGCACCCACTATCCAAATACCATTGCTGGTTAGATGTTGGATAGGTCTTCACCTGCACATAAAATAATTCACTTGTTTTTGACCCAGTTTACCCTGGGCCTAGGTTGATAACCTCTAAATTCAGAAATGAAAGACATCCCTGGCTGACTCTTATATCCTTCAGGATGATATCTCCTTGGAGGTAAAATCCATTCAGTATAAGGGTTGAAGGTTTGGGATGAAGAACCCTCAGGATTCAATTTTGATTTGCCTTTGAGAAATTTTCCAGAGCTCTGACCTCTGTTCGACGATCTTGGAGCTGAGTTCGACGATCTTGGGTCAGATCGTCGAGCTCCGTTCGACGGTCGACTATGGCTGAGGTCAGGTATATGGGATCGTTGACCAGCGTTCGACGATCTTGGCTGAGATCGTCGATCTGCGTTCGACGATTTGTCCTGAGATCGTCGAGCTGCGTTCGGCGATCGTCGAGCTTCATTCGGCGATCGTCGAGCTTCGTTCGACGATTTCTGCTGGGACTTAAATTTCTGAGGCAGATCAGAATTTTTCCTGGCAACCTCTACAACTCCCTTTCCCTTGCTAGAAATAAACTTGATGGGAGTTGTTAGGACTATAGGTTGGCTGGATGAAGCACCCAAGCCCAGTGTACTGTTAAGTCTAGAGTTCACTGTGCTTGTGATGTCCATCAGCTTGATGCTTCTCCCATTAAGGGATTCTTCAAGCTTCTTGGCCTCAGAGAGCTCACTTTTCAGTGTAGCTATCTGTTCCCTACAGTTCTCCAACTCCTGAGAGAGTTTGAGATTTTCTGATTTTAAAACATTTTGTTCAGATAATTGATTTCTGAGAGAGATGATCTCTTTCTCAGACTTTAGCAGGTCTAAACATAGTGCTTTAAATTCAGATTTAAAATCTTCTGAAGTAAAATCAAAAGAGCTGATTACCTGATCTTCTTCAGGTTGAGTCTCTGAGTCTGACTCTGACTCCTCTTCCTCTGAGTTGTGTTGTGAGGCATTGATTGCCATCATGCAGAACTCCTTTTCCTCTGCATCATCCTCATCATCACTAGAGCTGGAAGAGGCTTCTGACTCCTCTTCAGTCTCACTCCAGGATTCAGCAACAAATCCTTTCCTTGTATGCTTATTTTTGCTGGAAGAAGGTTTGCTATTGCCACTCCTTTTGGAGTCTTTCTCCTTTCTTCTCTCTTTTCTTTCCCTTCTGTCCTTGTTCTTGTTCTCTGGACAGTCAGGAACTATATGCCCTGGTTTCCTGCAACCAAAGCAAATAATGTCTTTGTTATTGCCAATGGACTTGTCATACCTTGGCTTATCCTGCTCCTTGTATGATCTTCTTCTAAAGTCCTTTCTGGCCATCTTATAGAATCTTTTGGCCAACAAGCTGAGAAGTTCATCATTGCCTGTTCCTTTTTCTTCAGGCAGATCCTCAGTTGCCTTGAATGCTATGGTCTTCTCCTTTCTTGTGGCTGGTGAAGCAGCCTTCTGTTCTTCCTCTCTGTTCTTGATGAGTAGCTCATAAGATTTGAGCTTACCCAACAAGGCTTCAGTGGTGATCTCATTCAGACTTCTGGCATCTTTAATTGGCCAGATTCTTGAATCCCAAGTGCTGGGAAAGCACATTAGGATCTTGTCATTAAGTTCTGTCAGTGAGATCTCTTTGTCTAATGTCCTCAGTTCACTGACAATTAGACTCAGTCTGTTGTACATGTCTCCCACTGACTCAGTCTCTCCCTTCTTGAAGTTCTCATATTGGGAGATGAGATGGGATCTTCTGTCCTTTCTCTCATCAGCTGAGCCAGAGACAATTTCTGAGAGCTTGTCCCAAATCTCCTTGGCTGAATTACATTCAACTACCTTTTGAAAAATGTCATCTGACATTGTCTGAGCTAGAATGTTCATTGCCTTGGCATCAGCTACTTTCCACTTTTTGATGTCAGCATCTGTTCCTGATGGAGGTGGAACAGCATTTGTACTTGTGCTTTCTGGGGGTCTTGGACACACTGTCAAAACAGAATTAAATATATCTTCGTCAATAGAATTCATGTAGAGTCTAATCCTTGCTTTCCAAAGTGCAAACTTTGACAGATTGCACACTGGAGGTCTGGTGCTTGCATAAACTTTGTTTTGGGCCATGATTTGTGCAAACAAAATCTAATTATAACAAAAAGATCTAGTTTGGGATCTTGGGGTTCAGGTGTTAGCCTGTACAACCAGTCAGGTATGGTATGTTTAACCAACCTCGCTTTGATACCAATTGAAAGGGGAAACTAGATCTGATATACTCTAGAGGGGGGTGAATAGAGTATATGGTGCTTTTAAAACACAAAGAAAAACTTTTGCAAAGCTTTACAACAATTGTTGTAATGAGTGTGAGCAGGGAAGCAAATATAAATCTATCACAGAACTAAACTATGCAAAAACTAAGCACAGACAAATCAAGGCCAGAAACAAAAAGAAAACATGCAGAACCAGATAACACAAGGAATTATAGTGGTTCCCCAAACTTGGGTACATCCACTCTTCTACCACCCTAGGTAGGAATCCACTGCAGGATGAGTTGATCAGGTGTCCTGGGCACCAATGAGCTTTTGATAAGGTGCTCAAAAACCAAATCAGATTTTTTGATCAGGTGTCTTGCCACCAATGAGCTTTTGACAAGGTGCTCAAAAACCAGATTCAAACTTTTGAAGGGAGTTTGAAAAACCCTTTACAGAGTGGGGGTGAGAGAGTGATGGCAGTCTTCTCTTTCTCAAGCAACTGAGAAGACTAAGTGGATTGATGTCAAAGCTCCCCCTGAGTCCTTGATCTTCAGGAAGATGAGCTTTGCTGAGGGTGATAGGCCTTCAAAGATAGATCTCCAGCAAAAGATGATTTCAGCAAGCTGAAATGTTGAGAGTCTGGAGTCTTGAAATGATGTTGGCCTTGAACACTTTGAGAGCTGAAGAGATCTGAAGATTTTTGAAAGCTTGATCTCTCTGATGAGTGTTCTTCAGAATTCTTGTTGACAGAATATTTTGAAAGAGTCTCTGTATTCTGAGTTGTGTGTCCTCTCCTTGTCAATCTCTGTATTTCTTCTGTATTGATTCAAAAACATTCTGTCTTTTATTCTATGTGCCAGAATAGAATATCACTCTGTCAAAGATAGCCGTTGGTCTGCATTGATTACAGCCTTGATTGCATAATTTCTTCTGAAGGAAAGTCCACTGAATTGTTCCTTGAAAAATCCCTTGAAACTTGCTCCAGAAGTAAATGAAAAACGCATGGCAGATCTTCTGAATTAAATGCAGAATAACTTCTATCTGATTTGAATTTGAATTCTGAAGGATAACTGAAATCGTCGAACTGAGCTCTGCTATCGTCGAGCTGAGCTCAGCGAGCTGGAAAATCCAAGTAGCAAGATAATCGTCGATCTGAGCTCAAAGATCGTCGAACTGAGCTCAGAGATAAGGATCCAATGCAGAGTTAAAATCGTCGACCTGAGCTCAGCGATCGTCGAATGGAGTTCGACGATATTATGAGGTTGAGCTCAGCGATCGTCGAATGGAGCTCGACGATCTACAGAAGTTGAGCTAGACGATCGTCGACCGGAGTTCGACGAATCGTTCGTGCTGAGCTCGACGATTAGACTTGGTCTACAGAAAAACTTGGTCTTCAGGGCAGCTTCCAATCCTAGACTTCTAACCCTTAGACTCAATTCTATTTGACCTATTAAGCTATACAGAAGGTCAAACACAGATTCCTAGAGACATAGTGATCCTGACCCAAATTAGTAATAGGGCGTTCCAACAGTCTTCCCATTGCTTTCCAAAATCCAAGACACACATGCGGAGCATGTCTTCCATGGTTCTATTGACCCTCTCGGTCTGCCCATCCGTTTGCGGGTGGAAGGCTGTGCTGAATTTCAACTTTGTTCCCAACATTTGTTGCACCAGCCTCCAATCATTGGACGTGAACCGCCCATCTCGGTCACTCACGATGCTGCGGGGCACACCATGAAGCCGTACTATGTTATCCACATATAGTTTTGCCAGCTTCTCCACCGGATCATCCTTCCTATGCGGAATAAAATGCGACACCTTTGTTAATCGATCAACAACTACCCAAATGGCGTCGTTCCCCTTTTGCGACCTTGGCAAACCGTGCACAAAGTCCATAGAGATGTCGTCGAATTTCCACTCCGGAATAGGCAAGGACTTAAGAAATCCTCCCGGCTTTTGGCACTCTGCCTTTACCAAGATGCAAGTTTGGCACTTGGCTACGTATAGCGCCACATCCTTCTTCAAACCCGGCCACCAAAATAGTTTCTTCACATCACGGTACATCTTCGTGCTCCCCGGGTGAATCGAGTACTTGGTATGGTGTGCCTCGTACAACAACTCCACCCGTAAATTTCCCACACTTGGGACGCACAAACGACCGTCTTTCCAAAGTAATCCGTCCTCCACGACGAATTGGGGATTTGACCCATCCAGAGCCTCTACCATGAACTGCTTCATATGGGCATCCATATCCAAAGCCTGCCGAATACGATCAGCCAGGTCATATTGGACTTCAGTCAAATTCAGAACTGCTTCAGCACCTGATTGTCTGTCCACACAGACAATCTCCAACGCCTCCAACTCTCGCACCAACCGCTCATCGTGCACCGATAGCCAATTGGCTTGAGCTGGGGCTCGGTGACTCAATGCGTCCGCAACCGCATTCCCTTTGCTAGGCACGTAATGGATCTTGAACGTATAGTCCCCCAGGAACTCCATCCATCTACGCTGCCGCATATTCAGATCTTTCTGATCAATAAGATACTTCAAGCTCTTGTGATCGGTGTAGATATCAATCTTCACACCGTACAAGTAGTGCCTCCACAGCTTCAAAGCAAAAATCACGGCCGCTAACTCCAAGTCATGGACCGGATAATTCCTCTCGTGCACTTTTAGCTGTCTCGAGCCATAAGCTATCACGCTTCCGTGCTGTAGTAGCACGCAACCCAAACCACTGCCTGAAGCATTGCTATATATCTCATAGCCTTCGGTCCCAACCGACGAACTCAGCACAGGCGCCGTGGTCAACCGACACTTCAACTCCTCAAAAGCTCGTGCGCACTCCGGCGTCCAAACGAACTTATGCTCCTTCCTCGTAAAAGTAGTGAGAGGTAACGCTATCCGCGAGAAGTTCTCTACGAAGCGCCTATTATAGCCGGCAAGCCCCAGAAAACTCTGGACTTCCGCTACAGTAGCAAGCTCAGGCCACTCCCGTATCGCAACAATCTTCGCCGGATTCACAGCAATACCCTCTCCACTCACAATATGCCCGAGGAACGCCACTGAGGATAGCCAAAACTCGCACTTCGAGAACTTGGCATACAACTGATTTCTCCTTAGCGTCTCCAACACCAAATGAAGATGCTTGAAGTGATCTTCCTCACTTTGCGAGTACACCAAAATATCGTCGATGAAGACGATCACAAAATGGTCCAAGTACTCCCTGAATGTCCTGTTCATCAAATCCATGAACATTGACGGCGCATTAGTCAGCCCAAACGGCATGATCGTAAACTCATAATGCCCGTATCTCGTACTAAACGCTGTCTTCGGGATATCACTCTCCCTTATACGCAGCTGATAGTACCCAGCCTTGAGATCCAACTTCGAGTACACCGTCGACCCGACTAACTGATCAAAGAGATCATCAATCCGGGGGATCGGGTACTTGTTCTTCTCCGTCAGCTTGTTGAGCTCCCGATAATCAATACATAGCCTCAAGCTTCCGTCCTTCTTCTTAACAAAGAGGACCGGTGCGCTCCAAGGCGAAGAACTCGGGCGCACATACCCTTGCTCCAACAACTCTTGCAGTTGAACTTTCAGCTCCGCCATTTCCTTAGGCGCTAGCCGATACGGAGATCGTGACACAGGCTTTGCACCTGGCACTAGCTCGATCGTAAAATCTATCTCCCGCTGAGGCGGGGCTCCAGGAAGATCTGCGGGGAACACATCAGGGTATTCCGATACCACTGAAATGCAATCCAACGCGGGCTTCGGCTTTGCAACCTCCACTAGTGTAAAGAACAGTTCTGCTCCGGCACGAACCGCCTTCACCACCTGAAGAGCAGACATCAACGCCTTGCTCGACCCCTTTAAGCCCGTAAAAGTCGTCTCACGACTTGCTCCCAGCTTAACTTCCTTGCTACCGCAATCTATATGGGCCTGCTGCTCCGAGAGCCAGTCCATGCCAAATATGACGTCGAACTCCACTAACGGAAGTAAAGACGCCCGCAGGTCGAACACCTGCTCCCCAATACGAATCTTAACATCACAGATCCTATCCGCTCACATCGAACACCCATTGGGCAACAACACATCCAACTTATCCTTCGCCATCGAAGAAGGGACTCCGATGCGTGATATAAATCCTTCGGACAAGAAGGAGTGTGAGGCTCCCGTATCGAAGAGTGCTCGTGCCGGATTTTCACAAATCAATACAATCCTAAACAAGTAGTGGTAAGGTAACAAATGCATAACAAGTATTTAAAGAAATTGACTTGCTATAAATTAAACCGTACCTGTCACCACATCAGCTTGTTTGATGGCCTCCTGTTGGCCAAGATTGTAGACCCTTGGTTGGGCCGGAGCATAATGGGATGCGGTCGACTCCACCGCCTTTCCCTTCTCTTCATAAGTAGCTCCCGGCCTCCTCTCGGACTTAGGACGTCCGATCCAACAGTCACGGGCGAAATGCCCCGTCTTTCCACATGTAAAACACGGCGCTCGGGGTACGACTCGTAGTCGCCCCAGAAGCACCAGAAGGTGCTGGACCCGAAGTCCTATGCTTCTTGAAAGACCTCCGATAGCCGGACTTTGAAGTAGTCGACACTTTAAACTCAGATTTTCTATCACCCAAGCCTTTCTTTCCTTGTACGTTCTTCATGTCCTTCTCTAAGGACCGGGCAGTGTTGACCAAGGTTAAGAAATCCTGCGTCATTGGCCCCGAGAGTAATAATCTCAACTCATCTCTCAAGCCTTCATAGAAGCGATTAGTCTTGCGATCCTCATCCATGATGGTGGAGCTAGCATAACGACTCAGACGAGTAAACTCGTGGAGATATTCATCCACGCTCCTCTCACCCTGTACCAACTTCAGGAACTCATTCTCCAACGCTATCCTCTTCGTCGAAGGGAGGTATCTTGCTAAGAACAATCCCGAGAACTCTTCCATCGGAACGTCTATCAGTTGTCTACCCCTCAAATGATGCAGCTCCAATCCTTCCCACCACATTCTCGCTTCACCGTCCAAAAGGAACGTAGCGATGGTGGTCATTTGCCACTCCTCCGTCTCCATCGCTGTCATGACTCTCTTCACCCTGGAGAGCCAGTCTTCAGCCTGAGATGGGGTTCCCAACCCCGAGAATAACGGAGGGTTAAAGCTCATTACATGCTTAAGCTGCCTCTCAGTTGCCCTCCTTGGCACTATTGGTTCCACACCCACTTGCTCCACTCTCCTCGGCATAGCCTCTTGAAGAGGTTCTTGCTCCATCACAGGAGCGGGCTGCTGCGTTTGCCTTGCAGGCTGCGCATTTATCACGGCCAACACCGCTTCAGCCACCAACCGTATGTTCTCAGCTGATAGAGGTGTTGCGGGAGCAACATCTGGTGCACTACTAGCCTCAGAAACTCGGCGTTCTGACGGCCCAACACCACTTCTGGTCACCTATAGTGGTACAAAACACCGTTAAGCGACCAAATAAATTGCAAACATCAATTATAGGAACACGCAGGTTCCTCAAACACGAGTATTTTCATTCCTAAGTGGACATTCATGGGTTCTTTTTACTGTTATTACGATGACGCACACAACGTGCTCACCACCCCTTAAAAAGAATTCGCCCACGAATTCACTTTAAGCCCGACCAAAACCAGTAGTCTGATACCAAATTGTAACACCCCCTATCCGTCACATAGCATAAAGCAGTAGGTCCGGCCGGGGCCCGACGCCGTATGCCACAGACAGACCGGGTGGTTACTTATGGAAACCATCCAACCAATCTCAACGTCCTACACAGAGCATTCTAGCGGAAGCAGTTTATAAAAGTTGTAAACAAAGAACCCAACATCAAAGCACGAATGTCCACTAATACAAAATAGGAATGTTATACAAAATACCCAAAACAAGCCTTAAGGCCTTACAAAATGTTTCACTTGAATATTACATATTTTACAAACCACGGCACGCAGGCCGGTCATACATGAATAAAACAGTAAACACTTCCATTTGGGCCTTCGAGGGCCGGCTTCGCAAAAAGGGCTTTAGCCCGCTATTGACCGCTTGGTCCAGCTGCACCTGCAAGCAACAAACCACCGCACGGTGGCGAAAACAAGGCAACAGTCAGCAATGCTGACCAAATTATAACGATCCCGCCCCCAACTCGGGGCGGCGATGCTCCTTTCCTGCATTTCATTAGCATAAGCGAGCAATTTATATATATATAGCCATTTCATCACAGACGTTGGCTCGCACGGCCACACGCCCCGTGCTGTCAGGGCACATTCTCGGTGAACCGGTCGATGTCACGTCAATTAAAGCCACAGACATTCTGGACTCACCACCGCCACTTGGACGGCCAAACCTATGAGCAATTTGTCTTCCTGGCCTGGGTCATGACAATTTAAGCCATTGACCGCCAAAGACCCTACTCTATGCCAACGGTAAGTGCCACGTGCCTTTAGGTCTCTTTAACCGAACGACATAGAACGGGTACGGTTCCATCTAACCCGTGCTCACATCGGAACGACAATTTAAGCCATTTGCGCAGGTCAAACTTCCACCGAGTCCCATTTCCATCACAAGTCACATAACTCAGTTATGTTCAAGTTGGCTCTCAGGCCACCAAGTTGGCAAGATCTCGTATCCGCCCAGTTTTCCGGGTGCACCTTTGGGTTAGTCCCCAAGGCTCCCTGCTGCAATCTACCGCGTAGAAAACCCGAAAAACAACCAATAGCACGAAGTCTTCTCCGGCATTTATGCAATGCAACATCACCGATCCAGACCAACATGTCCGGATAGGCTTCACACATCATGCCTATGTCCGTTCTCACTTACAGACTCTAAACAACGGGGACTTCACATATCTACCCGAAGGAACGCCTCCAACTCTCCGCAAACTCGCGAGAGCGGGCTTCCTATGCAAAGAAAGAGAGCTACTCATGCTCAAGATGAGGATCGTTACCCTTGCGTTCCTCTTTGGTGCCATGGAAAAGTAATCGGATGAAAACCACCGCACTAGCGTTGCCTCCGTGGATCCGGAGTCGGCTCGCGATTCGGAGCTCCGAAGCTCCTCCAATGGCGGGATCTAGCTCCTTCTTCCTCCCTTGGCTCTCCTCTCTCTCTAAGGATTTAGAAAGAGAACACTTAAGAAAAAGTAAGTGTTTTGAAACCCCAAACCCGGGTATATCCCTTCAGGAACAACCCCCAGCCGTTGGATCTCAAAATAAGGAAACGAACGACTTTGATTCGGGGCTGAAATGCCCAATCTGGACCGAACACGGCCTGGCACATGCCCGTGTCCAGGGCCGTGTGCCTCATTCGCCGTCAAAATAGAATCTCCTGGAACCTCACACGGGTATCGAACACGCCCGTGTTCGAGCTGACACGCCCGTGTTCCACCTCACACGGCCGTGTGTCCGGCTGTGTACCCCATGATTTTTCCCCAAAATCAACCCGAGCACTGCACGGGTTATAGGACACGCCCGTGTCCTTTCCCGTGTCACCTTGACACGCCTGGACCCTAGGCCGTGTACACGGTCTCGACATTTCGTCGAGCGAAAATCGTCGACCTGATGACACGGCCTTGGACACGTCCGTGTCCTAGGCCGTGTGCCTTGTCTCGACGAATCGTCGAGTAAAGCTCGTCGACTCCCCGGGACGATCGTCGATACAGGTTGACACGCCCTGCGACACGCCCGTGTCGCAGGCCGTGTGCCTTGTCTCGACGCATCATCGAGCGAATCTCGTCTACTCCGTGACTAAGTGTCGACACGGGTCGACACGCCCTGCGACACGCCCGTGTCGCAGGCCGTGTGCCCAGTCTCAATGAATCGTCGAGAGAATCTCGACGACTTCGCGGCTATGTGTTGACACGGGTCGACACGCCCTGGGACATGCCCGTGTCCCAGGCCGTGTGCCTGCTGCCAGAACCCAAACTGGCCCAAAACGTCCCCCCTTCGCTCCTTTGAGTTTCGGGGCGTTACAAGCGGACACCGCGGACACGCCAGTTCGCAAGCCTCCCGCGGATAGCACCCAATCTGTCGGTAAGCACAAACTTGCAACACGGCCACTGAGCAACGTACACCAGTCCGCGAACCTTTATCCGCTCAGGCCGCCCCTTGGCAAAGCCAACAACCAACGCCCTATCCGCAGATAACAGTCCGCCCAGGCCGCGGACTTAGTCCGCACAACCCGCTCAGAAGAAAATCAGCCTTCCACTAGACCTATCACCAGGCCACATAACAGCATTCCGCCAAGTCCGCCCAGTCCGCCGGCTATGTCTGCTCAGTCCGCCCGGCCTGCCCCATCAACCACTTCCACTTCAAAAATTTCAACACCTATTCCCGGACTTATCACAACTGGGACAACCCTGGATCATCATATCCCATTCGAAG
The DNA here is from genome assembly GCA_039583875.1 of Platanthera guangdongensis. Classification (NCBI taxonomy): domain Eukaryota; kingdom Viridiplantae; phylum Streptophyta; class Magnoliopsida; order Asparagales; family Orchidaceae; genus Platanthera; species Platanthera guangdongensis. Next base: position 227,806,848 of record CM077150.1, read on the forward strand.
GAATCGAACGACCACGATTCGCAATAAAAACCAAAATCCTGGGCCGAACACGGCTTGTGACATGCCCGTGTCCAAGGCCGTGTTCCTCAATCGACGCCGAAACCGTCGCACCCAGAACATTACACGTGCTCTGGACACGCCCGTGTCAAATGTGACACGCTCGTGTCACTCAGTATACACCCATACTTCTGGGCGTGTTCCTCCATCGACACAGGACCAAACACAACCTGAGGAGAACACAGGTACTCGATATGCCCATGTCGAATTTGACACGCCCATGTTAGGCTAAACATGCCTAGGCTCCAGACCGTGTTCCTCCCCCGACACAGCCCGGCTAACATCCCAAGCAGGACACGGCCTGGGCACGCCCGTATCTCAGGCCGTGTTCGCTGTCTCGACGATCGTCAACCATATTTTCGTCGACCACTCGGAAAATTCATCGAACCCGAGCACGACACGGCCTTGGACACGCCCGTGTCCCAGGCTGTGTTCACCGTCTCGACACTTCGTCGAGCTCAGCTTGTCGGCTACCCGAGTTCTTCGTCAAACCAGAGCATGACACGGCCTTGGACACGCCCGTGTCCCACGCCGTGTGACCCCTACCAAGACCCCCAACTTGGCTCTAAATGCTGTCCATCTCTCTTTCGAGTTTTGGGGCGTTACATGGATCCATTTGAATTTTCTCCTCAACCTTCCTTCCCCGAGGTTAAGCAAGTTTCTGAAGATGATGACTATCATTCCCCAAAGACCTATAAAGCAACTTGTGGAGGAGAGTATGATCCTACACCTTCACCTGCAGAGCAAGGTGAGGTTTCTTCAAGAAAGAGAAGGGCTGATCAACTTCAAGAGGAAAGAATGGAAGCAAGACATAAAAGGAGGATAAAAATTCATAACGTGCCTAGGTATTAGTACTGGAACCCCATTTCAGAAAATATCATACTGTATACCTGGAATAACTTTGGAAAGCATGACAAAAATATTTCCAGATATAACAATTTTGTGGATGGAAGAAACATGAAAATCAAGTGATCAGGAGGAGAATTCACAAAACATCCACCCAAATGGACCTCCTCATCCTCCCAGATATATCCCTAAGCCTATAGGATATTTTGAAAGGCGGAAGAGGAAGGAAGAAGGAGAAGACTTCTAGGATAAGACTGTGAACTCTAGGATGACTTTGGGAGATTTTGTCATAAATAATTTTTTTGTAATCCTATTTATTTTATGATTTATAATATGATAATGATTCACCTCTCTGTCTATAATATGTCTTTGTGTGTTTTATTGTTTGTATGGTTATTGCCATATAAGGTTCTGACTTCTTCAAATAGAGGGAGATTGTTGAGAGTATTATTCCCAAGATTCCTGATTTGAAGAAGGCCTTTAGATGATAATAATCATATTGTATTCAATGTTCTCTCTAGTATTGGAGTGACAGGTATAACTAAAGTGCATGGCTAGTGTATGATTAGACACTTGGTCACCTAAACATGATTTTGTACTTGTAATCCTCAAGTAGCAGAATTTATGTTGACATCTTGACTAATTATATATTAGACATGTCACTATCATTGGAAACAGTGACAAAGGGCAAAAGAAATTAATGGCAAGATCAGAAATTGACTTAGTAATTAATCGGGTTCATAGGCCAAAAAGTCCAACTGCATCGAGTGCAAAAGTTCGACTGGATCAAAAGCATCGAATTTATGACTAAGTAAAAGTTTGACTGCATCGAGTGCAAAAGTTCGGTTGGATCAAAGGAATCATATTTATGACTAAGTAAAAGTTCTACTTCATCGAGTGCAAAAGTTCAACTGGATCAAAGACATCAAATTTATGACTCGGTAAAATATCGACTGTATCGACTATAAGAGTTCGACTGGATCGAATACATCAGAGATAGAATTCGACTCGATCGACTACAAACTGAAAGAAGCTTTTGAGCAGGCTGAAATGGCTAAGTGTCGGGACTTTAATTATAAAACTCTTATATGGTTTAAGGGCTATCCATGAATATTTCATGAGTGCTATTAGACTTAGTCCATGACATCATATCGTGGTAACATAGACCAATTTTTCCTGGCCTGACATGTGGCACCACAATTTTATCCTTGAATGTAGGCTCATATTATACAGTATATTCAAATAAGAATAAAAGGTTTGATTTGCTGCATACTTCAAGGGTAGGCCATTAGGAGGAAATATTCTCATTTATGAGTGAATAATTCTTTATTCCAAAATCCTTATTTAATCAGATTTCGACAGTCTTTGATTATTACAAAGGAGGATTATTTCCTAAAGTGCCTGCTAGCCGTTTGAAAGAGAATTTGCCAAGAATAAGTTTATTCTGAAAGTCTTTCTTATACAGAATTATATTTGAGTCATTGGTCTTTCCTAATACATCATTTGCCAAAGGAAAATCAATCTATCCAGTAGAGAATCAACTTAATATTTATTTTTCCTCTGCCAGTCAAGTTAAGTATAAAAGAAGCACTTGAAGATATCAAGAAAAGAAGAAGTTTTTTTTGATTTCAATTGAGTACTAGACATTGAAATTTTCTCAAGTCTTCTGTGAAATTTCTATAGCAGTGATCAATTTTAAAGTATTTTCATTTTCAACCAAAGCTGCATTATTCAGAGAAAAGTTTCTTCTTGATTTTACTTATAAACATCTTTTGTGAAGGTTCTTCTCTACAATAAGTTCTTCTTGGCCAACAATCTATTTTAAAAGGAGATATTTCAAGTGCTGATCTAGATAAAGAAGAGGAAGCCTGCAAAGAGTGCTTCTAGTAGAAGACTCAAACTTCAAAGTGTTGAGTCCAAACCTGTACTCTATAATCTCTGTAGGATTTCTTGTGAATCTGAGATGTAAGATCTCTAATCTGAGTGTAAATCTCTAAGTGTGGAAATTGAGGTAGGACTTGCATTATATCCTGAGTTATAGGACTTATGTTATAGCTTGAGTTGTAGGGTTTGTGGTATAGACTGTGTTGTAGGGCTTGTGTTATAGCATGAGTTGTAAGTCTTAGTGCTTGATTTATAAGGCTTAGTGCCAGAGTGTGTAGTGATCTTGTGTAGCCAGAGCTGTAGGTCCTAGGGAAAGGTCTGAGGTAGGAACTTGTGTTCCAAAGTTGTAAGATCTGAGGATCTGAGGAAAGATTTGAGAAGTTTGGGCTAAGATAGCTCTTTGCTAGATAGGTGAAGAGAAAAAGTGGATATACCCATTCTTGGGGGACCACTAAAAATCTCTGTGTGATGTGGCTTGTATGTATTCCTTACTATTCTTCTATGCTAATTGAAAAGTGAACAACAAGAATCAATAATCTTAGTAAATCACCTATTCACCCCCTCTAGGTGAGTAGCAACCCTTGACTTTCAGGGAGGTAACCCTTGACGGGGATATGGAGCTGGAGAACTCCGATTTGAGTTGTGATAGTTCCTGTGGACTCATATAGTCAATACGAATACGTTGGAACTCGTTCTATTGAATTCTGAGGTTATATGGTGGATATGACCATTCCTCGCAGAACTTCGCGAATACAAGATTTTTTTAATGTCGAGCTAGAGAACTCCATTCTGAGATCTATTAGTTCTTATAGCTTCGTATAGTCGATACGAGCGCGTTAGAAATTGTTCATTGCAATCCGAATTCAGACGGGAAGTATGACGTTTTGACCGCTTTAGTGTGTCACGACGTGCAAATTTGGAATTTTAGAAAACAAACTCCTATTCGACCCTGGTTAGTGGAAATGAATTCGTATGGTCAATACAAAGTGAACATAGTTTACCTCAATCAATTTTGATGACAGGTGGTCAATCTATGGTCAAATCGAGCACAATTTTACACTGAAAAGCATGCGAACACCAATTATTGCACGATACCCCAACTTTGACCCGACTCCCAATGACTTGGAACCTACCCCATTCACCCTTGGGCCACTAAAACCAACAAGCTTGGCTAAGCCTTGGTACAAGAGGAGCCCATCCACTCCCCTCTCCTTTCTCTTTTACAAAAACCCAAGCCCAAGCTTGGATGGTACTGTGCCTCCAGATGAATGCCACCTGGCTAGAACAGCTGGAAGAGGAGGAGGGAATTTTATTCCTATGGAATTTATCCCACATTGGCCCCAAACCCGAACCAAACCTCCTCCCCATCTATATAAGTACATGTGCACCCACTCTCCTCCTCACAAGCTCAGTCAAGCATACCCTCCCTCGCTTGAACCCTAGGGTCACCGAAAAACACAAATCGAGAATCTGCCACCCTCCTTCTCCACCACCTCTATTGGCAGGTCGGCCCAACACCTGTAGATCTTCCCTAGCATAGCTGGATACTAACTTCCTCCTCCTTACCCACTCCCTTGATGACCTGCATGCTCCTCCTGGCGGTCGGAGCGCCGTCGATGCCACCCAAGCCCTACTCTAGGTCGGGTGGTGGTCACACCTACTGAGCCAGTGCCGGTGGTGGCACTGGGGGGGGGGGGTGGGAGTGTTACACTACCGAGGATATTCATCCCCGATGGTGGAGGGCCGTAGTGCCGCCGGATTTCGCCTCTCCGGCGGCACCCAAGAAGAATTATTATCCTCTGTTTTATTTCCTACGACGGCGACCGAGGGCTCCAGAATGCCCGACCACAAATGGAGGGAACACCGAACCATGGTGCACTGGCTCGAGGTGGTGATGTAGACTGGGAGCCAATAAAGAGGAGGGTAAGCGCGACATGACTATGAGCAGAGTAGGTCGCACTACCCCGCTCTCGAGTTGAGAAAATTCGTCGGTGGCCGGTGACGCTAGGCCGCTGGACCACAGCCCAGAAATTTGCCAGCCTTCAGAGAGCTGATCGGGTGCGTAACCATTATGAGGCAGCTACCAGCCGACGGTGGTAGAGCCCATTTCTGCTCTACACAATTGACAAAAAATAGTTGTCGTCCGATCTTCCCAATGAAGATCGAACGACCAAGAACTTATAAAATTACCTGCTCGATCAATTTTTAGGACCCCACAGCAGATCCGAGCCTGATCAACAGCAGGTTAGAAGAAAGAAATCTCCTATTAGGCTTGATCTCATCCTCAGGATTAAGCCTTGATGGCTATTTCTATACCAATAAATATACAAAAATTTTAGGATTTTTCTAAGAGAAATCTAGGCTCTCAGGGGAAAAAGTTTAAACATAAAAGTTGTTCTCCTTGATGAGGGTTATCTCCGCAAAAAATTAGGAGTTTTATGATTTGATTTGCTATTTTAAAAAGCCTAAATCAGAATTATTTGGCCAATTGATAGGCCCAAAAATGTTTGGAAAATTTTGGAAAAATTTCTTGGCTCATTTTAGGCACTCTTTAATGTTGTGTAAAAATTTGGGAACTTTGAGGTAAAAATTGAAGATTTTCTAATTTCTCGGAGCCTAAGGTCCTTCTTTGATAACAATGCGTTAAGAACTTTCGGAAAAAGAATATCGGCGCACGCGATCAGGGTTTAAATTGAATATTGAGTTCAAAATAAATGATCGACGAGATTTACCGAGGAGATAAGTAAAGCTCATAATGTTTTGAGGATTTTTTTCAAATCCATTGAATGCCTTATTTTTGAAATAACTCTTGGATATTTTGGGTAAACTTGTAAGGTGAAATGCCCAACCTTTTCTCGGGTGAAGAATCTTTCCCATGTCTTGGAAATGATTTTCGAGGTTGAAATTCAAGGAAGAACGTGCTTTCTAATAATATACTTGGATTTGATTTGACGCAAGCAAATAAGTTGGTAATTATTCTTGAATGAATAATAAAGGTGTAACCCATAGTAAGCTTCCCCAGTTCGATTAAGATGTGATAGAAAGGCACAACTTAATTAATATCGGATCCTAACAATGAGTGAAACTCAAAAGAAGCTTTTTAAAAAACTAAAATGGAACTAAACATTCCTCCTGAGAACGGAGATGGAATTGAACATTCCTCCTGAGAACGGAGATGGAACTGAACATTCCTCCTGAGAATAGAGACAAAACTGAACTTGCCACCTAAGAACGGAGATGGAACTGAAGCCTTCTAAATGGAGTGATTGTACTACTAACCCTTTTCTTTTTTTCTTTATTCTAGCCTCGCACTGCTCCAGTTCCTTTATTTATATTCAATTTAGTACTTTCTTTTCAATATTCCAGTCTTGCAATGGTCTAGTTCCTCTATTTATTTTCAGTTCAGTACATTCTTTTCAGTACTGCAGTCTTGCACAGGTCCAGTTCCATTATTTATCTTTCAGTTCAGTTCTTTCCTTATTGTACTCCAGTCTTGTACTGCTCCTGCTTATTTACATTCAGTCCAGTTCTTTCATTTCAGTACCATTACAGTTTCGCAGTGGTCACATTTATTTCAATATTTCAATATAGCAGCTTATCTTTTAGCAGCTTTTATTACCATATTTATAATTTCTGCAATTTATTATTTTAGCATTTTAAGCACGGGTCCTACTTTGATGAGCAGTTGATTATTAGGTTGAGCGTTAGTTGAGGATAACGATAATCAAGATATTCCTCCAGAATTAGCCCCAAATAAAGTGCTCTCATGCTCTTTGTTGAAAGTTGAGTCGAATGCTGCTTGCATGAATAATTTGAAGTTCAGTATGGCAGACTGATGCAGACCCGATGCGTGCCAACAAAATTGTGTAAATTAAATTATTGTAAATTGCTTGCGGAAATTAGTGGCAGGCTAGTCACTTCTGCGTACCATTCATACCAGTATGAGAAGGTCGACGACTCATGGTGACCGGGAGATGTGTACAATGGGTGACGACCGTTATATTTCTCGAATGGCGAATGCCTCTAGGAAAGACCCTGGGTAAGTAGAAAGCACAGTGGGATGGGTATAAGGAAATATATATATATATATATATATATATATATATATATATATATATATATATATATATATATATATATATATATATATATACCATATTATAAATAAATACTGAGGTCTGCAAATAGCATGAGTTCGAAATTCACAAAAAAAACAATGGCCGTCCGATCTCTTCCACTATATCAGCAGCCGTCTGATCAAACTAGCCTTCTCTCTCCACATTTTACTAGAGCTCCTAAATTTAATACTAGGATCCTAAATTTATGTGAAAAAAATTCAAAATCAGATTACACAAACCCGCCCGCTAACAAACCTTAACAGCCAAGCCACCAAGCCCATGCATTGACAGCCCGCCACAATACAGATTTCAAATACATATTCCAAAATTCTATATTTATACCCAAAAAAAGACTTTTATTTGGCAGTGTGGGACTAAAATAGGCGGGTGAGCACTGTTCACCCGCCTATTTTAGTCCCACACTGCCAAATAAAGTTGCAGTTTCGGGTATAAATATAGATTTCGTGGATCATATTTGAAATCAGCAAGGTGGCGGGTTTGGCGGGCTGTGAATGACTGGGCTTGCCGCCACTGTTCACCTGCCGGGCCCCATGTTTTATTATAATATTTATATATTTATAATTTATTATATTATTTATAAATTATTATAAGTAGCAAGCAGGTGAACAGTCCTCACGCCACTGTTCACCCGCCTGCAATGAACGAATTTTTTTAATTATAATATTTACTTATTTTATTTTTTAATTGTTTCATTATTTTATTTTTTTAATTGTTTCATTTATTTTATTTCATTAATTAATTTTTCATTAGGGTGCTATCGCGGGCGGAGCCCGCCGTCACCGGCCTGATACTGTGGCGCACGGCCATCGGGCCGGAGGCCCGTGCCTGCCGCTCGTATATATATATATATATATATATATATATATATATATATATATATATATATATATATATATATATATATATATTTATATACATAAACACGACGAGGAAGTTCGACATTCGGTAAGACGTCAAGTATTACACAAAACGAGAACATTACTTACAGAATGAAAAGGCCACTCGCCAGTCGAGAGAGAGCCTAAGTGTTTCTTTATTGCAAAACAAAAAGGAGTATATTTTGAAGAAAGGAAAGCGGAAGGCTGGGGTGAGTGGTGGTGAGAGTTCACGGACTTAATACTAGATCCATTGCCAGCGGCCTTGACCTCGCCTCCCCAATCTCGGAGGAACTCGTAGATAATAGTATGCGCTAACGGAGGTCAGCACATGGAGGACCAAGCGCATCTGGTCCCTCGCTCTCATGATGTGCCTTCCAAGAGAGGTCTCTTCGCACCCACCTCTTTGACGCTCAATCTCCGTGATGAGGTGTGAGTAATCCCACTCAAGAACACTCAGCCGATGCTCAGTGGCTACTCTATGTTCATACGCATGATCAGAGGTCTCTCGCAGCGCCCAGATGACTTTTCCCAGGACTTCCACCATCCACTCCTTCATTAACTCAGCATCGCGATGGTTGCCGAGAAAGTCCACGAGCTTGTTGGGAGATGTAAGTGGCGATAGCCCTTCATCAACATCAAGGTCAGTCGTCGAGACCCCTCGATAACCTGACAAGGAGGTTCAGCCTTTAATAAAATTGATTTCGAGCGAAAAGAGGAAATACATTCTTATTTACCTAGCGCAAGGATGCCGTCTTCGCCCGGTTGCTGGAGGGAAGGGACAGGTCTCCCCTCGAAGAGCCTCTTGGGGAAGGATTGGCGTGATTTTCCCCATCCCGTACAAAACCACATTTGTCCCGATGGATGGATCTCGGCTCATTGGGAGGTGTCAGATGCCTTTTTGGTTGAAGGCCGAGAACCTGATGCGAGATCATATGGGTTCACGACAGCTGGGGTCTTCAGCACTGGACTAACCAGGCCCATAGTCCCGAAGGGAGAAGCTGTAAGGAATAATTTGAGTATGGCAAACTGTCTAGTATAAGAAGATAACAAGTCGATTACCAGAGGCAAGTGGGGGTTAAGCCCGAGCAACTTAAGGAGCGGGCTCTTGGACCAGCTATTCATTCCCATCAGAGGGACGGGATGTCGGGACATTCATCAGGGGGACCATGACATCCCTTTCCGTCAGTAGATGCTGCGAAAGGACCAATTGCTCAATATCAAAGAACTTTTTTGGTTATCAACAGGGTGGATGTGAGTAAAATTCCCCTGGCATGATGGCGAGGTTCTCGCGGCAAGGTGTCGGGGTCGGGGAGGCGGACTCATTCGCCGTGAGGTTCCATCGAATCATCTTGACCCTTCTTGGACGATATGGCGAATCTGCGGATCTCTTGGACGCAAGCCATTGAGCGTATCATGATGTTTTGGAGTTGGATTTAGCTTGCGCGGTGGAAAGACAATCCAATAGTTCTTGCGAAAGCAGCTTCGAGGTCAATTTGGCAAACATCGTCGGAGCGGCGGAAGCTCTGAAAGAATTGGTTTCGAGATAACCTAAACACCTAGCGGGGGGGGGGGTGAATAGGTACAATTCCTTTTTACACTAAGGCAGAGTATAAATTCAGTTAATCATATAGAATCAAACAGATCTACTGCTAGCACATCACAAAAATCACACAATCACACACAATCACAGATGGCACACAGTTTTTTAGTGGTTCCCCAAACGATGGGTACATCCACTTTCCCCCTTCGCCTATCTAGCAGAGTGCTAGATTCGGCCTAACTTCTTCCTTCCTTCTCAGATCTACAGATCTTACAGCTCAGAACCCAGTCAAGGTTCCTACAACTCAGAGTGAGTCCACACTCCTACAACTCAAACAATTAAGCCCTACCTCAGCCTTCACCCATACCTACAACTCAGAGAATCAAATCTCCTACCTCAGGCACACAACCCTACCTCAGCCTTCCCAAGTCCTACAACTCAGAGATGTAAATCTCCTACCTCAGGCAATCAGCCCTACCTCTGCCTTTATAAATTAGGCTTACAACTCATATCAATAATGATCTTACAGAAAAATGATAAAAATAAGTTGTATCTTCCACCCAAGTTGAGAGAGAATGGGTAGAAAGATTTCTTGATCAGTTCTTGAAAAATCTGATTACTCAGAAATCAACCCGTCTTTGGCTTTCTTCAAAGCTTCTTGAATCTGAACACAATAAGGTTGAATTTCTTGACGATGATCTTCAATCACCTTCCTTCTTAAAATCCAGAAATCAATCTGAATTCTTCTTTGCAGATTAGTTCAGGATCTGCTCTAAAGATACTAGTTGATGATAGTCTCTTTCTTCACTTGAATTGTTGGAGCTCTCTCTCTCTCTACAAATTCTTCTGAAGATATGTTGAAATTCTTCACTTAGATCCACACGAAATCTCTAACTAGATTTCCTTGTGTATGTTGGATCTTCTGTTGCATTTGTGATTTCGTGTACTTCATTTTTTTCATTCTTCTTACTTCATTCCTGTTCTGTTGATAGAATCTGTCTTTATATAGACTTCATCCAAGGTTACCGGCTGATCCAATTGCTAACTAACTTCTGACAGATATGACAGTTGCAGTAGACTTATTGGTTATGGCAGTTGTCAAGTCTTCCAGTCACTTCTTGAAACTTTGTCTCTGTCAGCAAAATGTCGAGTCTGAACTTCACATGTGTTGACACAAGTAGACTAAGTGTCGACATAATCCTTGGTGTTGTCGACACAGCTCTCATGGTGTCGACACTGCTTCTTGATATAACTTCTATAAGAATGTGTCGACACAAGTCCTATGTGTCGACACATTCACTTCTTGTCTTGACACAATTGACTTAGAAGAAATTCTGGTGTGTGTGTGTCGACACAAGTCCTGTGTGTCTACACAGTTGATGTCGACGGAACGTTTTGTGTTTCGACACAAGTCCTGTGTGTCGACACAGTTGATGTCGACTGAGCTTTTTATGTGTCGACACAAGTCCTGTGTGTCGACATAGTTGATGTCGACTGAGCTTTCTGTGTGTCGACACAGTTGATGTCGACTGAGCTTTCTGAGTGTCGACTGAACTTTCTGTGTGTCGACACTGCTTCTCCAAGTCTCGACACAATTGACTCCAGGTGTCGACACAGCTTTTCCTAAGTATTGACACAAGTTTTCACAAGTGTCGAAACAGCTTCCTCTGGTGTCGACTCATGGACTTAGAAACTTTTCCTACATATTCTTAACCCGCACATATAAACTCAAAACAACATCAATTACACCTTGATGAATATCATTGAGCTATGTTATGCTTCTCCAAATCTCGTACACATTTTCCAATGTACCCAACAATCTCCCCCTATTTGGAGAAGTCATAACCCTTTGTCAATGATATACACCATTTATAATAAACACACATTATGATGTATATAAATATTACATGACAGGGTAACATATAAACAAAACATGTATAATATGTCATTACAGAATAATGCAAACACAGTGAGCATGAATCATTGTTTTGTTTAAACTATCAAAAGTTTTTCAACAATCAGCTTACATAGATTTTTATAACAACTAAAGATTACATTGTTGTAAAATCTAGTTAATCTATTCTAAGGCTGATCTGGCTCCTTGATGACTATACCTTTTCCTGGTTTGACCTGAGCCTGCATAGTAGGTTCAACATCATCAGCAGGTTTCTTCCCTTTCAGATCTTTCCTTTTCTGTTCTTCAGCCCTTATCCTTTTCCTTTCAAAATAATGAAAAGGCTTTGGGAAGTACTTGCTAGGCTCCAGTGCATTTGCAGGTAACTTCCCAGCTTTTGCTTTCCTTCTATATTGAAGAATGGCTTCCTACCTGGCTTCATACTTATTCCATTCTTGCTCAGTGTACCATTTTACCCTTTCATGGATCTTGTCCTTCACAGCTTTCCAGGCTGTCAGGATAATGTTCCTGGAAGTAGGACTCCATTGCTCAAAATCAGGCTTCAACTCTACCTGTTCTCTAAACCTTTTCTTTGAGAGCTGAGCTTCTTGCTCTTTATGCAAAGCTGCTGCTGACATTTCTACTTTCTCAATGATAACATTTTTAGTATCCTCTGGAGGGTTGTACATCTAATCAACCAGGTTGTGAATTTCTTCAAAGTTAGAAGGGGGATATATGATTTGAGCTACTTCTGCTGACCCCCTTCATTTCCTGCAGCCTAAATTCTTGATTCAGCTATGTTGTCATCATCACAAAGGGGTGGATATCCCAGATTTGCTTTAACAACATTTGTTATCAATTTGGCATGCTCTGAGCTAGCATGACTATCAACCTCTCCCCCTTTATGACTTCTCTTTCAATATGATCCCTGAGATCATTCTTTTGGAACCTGATTTGATTAGCCAGATAATGTGTTCCCTTTGTGTAATAGGCTTTAAACTTTTGAAGCTGAGCAGATATAAGCTGCTTAGAGGCTTGAAGTGCAAATTGGAAAGTGGCTAAATCCTCTTCAAGTTTCTTATAAAACTCTGATTTCTCTTTATCCCTTACCTCAGTCAGTGCAGTTGCAGTATTCTTTAACTCTGTAACAATCACATTGTGTGATTCAGTAAGATTATCATTCATTCTAATTTGATTTTCAAGGACATAACCTTGCTTGACCACTATATCATCAACTTTAGTCTTTATTCCTTCTTGTTGTTTTACTAAGAAAACCACAAGCATTACCTCCTTTGTGAAAGCAATCTGTCATCTCCTTTTTATTCTGGTTTACCTCAAATCTAATTGATTTTATATCTTGAGCCAAGGAGAATTGCAAATCTTTATGGGTCTCATCCATATATTTCTCCCTTGATATTCTTTGTTCATTTAATTTTACTTGAAAAGATACCAGTAAGGAGCTATAATCTTGTGCAGGAACTAGTTGTGGAGCAGTTTGCAATGCCCTTTTGTAGCTTTGGCTTCTTGTTTTGAAAACCATCAGCTTTCTCTTCTTTGCTTGATTTTTTACTTCATCTTCAGAAGCTGAGGTACTTGCTATATCAACTCTTTCCTGAGGATTATGAGGTAGTTCCTTTTCAGTTCTAGCTTGCTCCCCCTCAATGCCAGCTTGCTCCCCCTCAGTCCTGGCTTGCTCCCCCTCAGTTTCAGCTTGCTCCCCCTCAGTCCTGACTTGCTCCCCCTCAGTTCTTGGTAACTCTATATCAGGGAACAACTCTTCAAGGGTAAACTCTTGTTGAGTTTGGTCTGGAGGCACTCTTAACTCTTAAGCATCAACAGCTGTAGATGTATCCTCCATGATAACATCCTGTGCTAGATTGTTGAGTTGAGTGGTCTGGTCAACATCAATCAAGGGAACAGTTAGTGTTTCATCCTCATTATTGAAAATTGTTTGATTAACTTCTTGGATTACCTCCAGAATAGTTTGAGTAGCCATTTCACTTTCTAAGTGTGTTGGCTCTTCCTCAAGATGAGGCTCCCCCCTGCATCTGATCATCATGTCTAATGTCTGGAGCAGGTGATTTCTCAGTATTCTCTGGCCTTTCTTCATTACACATGTCTTTTATCAGCACTCTCTCCCATCTAGAGATTATTCTTAGATCTATTCTCCTCATGTGATTGATCTTGGATCCAGCAACCTGTTGCATCACTTCTGGAATTGCTTCAGCCAAGTATAAGCTTAATGTCCTTCCCAGATTAAGTTTCTTGATTCTTTCTCTAATCTTTTCATATATGACTGCAGACCAATTGGTGTTGATTTTGTAGATGATCCTGGTCATGAGGCTGAACATGTAGGCTGAAACTCTATCATGTCCACCTGGTTTGCATAAGATGACTTTGCCAACTACTTCAGAAAGGAATTTTTCTTGAACATTCATTCCTTTTCTATTCATGGATGATCCAATTTTTATGGTGGAATCTAATCCACACCATTGGAGTGCTTCCCTGGTCTTGGAAGATGTAACTTCTTTGCCTTCTTGAGTTTTGGGCAGATGAAGAGTTTTTCGTAAGCGCTTCATGGTGAGTTTACTTTTAGTACCCTGTGTTGGAACCCAAGGTTAGATTTGGGTAAGGATCACTATTAGGGTTTATTTGATTGACCCAAAATGTATAGTCATGGGTCATAGGATTATTTCCAGGTTTGGTAATTCACAAAAATTCCAGAGAAGTTTAGATTTGAAGTTTAGAAAATTGCTGGAAGAAAATCTCTGAACTCAGTTCAAAGATCTCTGAGCGGAGATCAACGATCTCTGAGCTTAGCTCAAAGAAAACTGTAAAATTCAGATGCAGTTCAAAATCTCTGAACTCAGCTCAACGATCTCCGAGCTGAGTTCAACGATCTCCGAACCCAGTTTGAAGAAGCTTTAAGATTTAGTTTGGTGATTTCCTATGCCGTTTTTCAGACCTTCTTATTTACAGCTGGTAGATTTAATTAAGGCTTAACTGCAGGCATTTATAGCTCTCAGATTTAATGCTATCAAATATAGCCGTTTGAATGACAGTATAAAATATGGCTTATTAAAGAGATTAAATGCCAATTGATTTCTCAAGACATATTCCATTCTTCGGGAATTGATTTAGCCATTCCAAGATAGAAAGAATTCAAATGCTTGAATTCTTCAGGCATTAAATATACAGATATTATATCTTGCAGAGAAAATAAGAAGAGTAATACAACACTCGACAAAATAGAAGAGATAGATAGAGAATATTCAAGAAGGCCTTTTTCTCTCTGCAAAGAAGAACTTAGCTACAAGTTTTCTTACAGCAAATCAACATCATCTTCTTCATCTGCTTCAGGCTTTCAAGAGACAATCAATTCATATCAGTCTAAAAGCTTGTTGGAGAGCAACATCAACTTGAAGGTCTACAACCTGAAGCAAAGCTTCCACTCCTGAACTATTCTACATCTCAGGGGGAGCTTTGAAAACATCACTTAATCCACGTAGTATTCTCATTGTGATTGAGAAAAGAAGACTTTCATCACTCTCTCATCCCCACCTCTTGTACAGGGTTATTACTCCCTTCAAAAGTGAACTACTTGGTGATAGGGCACCTGATCAAAAGCCTGAAGGGTTTCTAGATCTACCTGAAGCAGATCTTGTGGTGTTAGGGCACCTGATCAAAAACCTAAGTGGATTCCTACCAGGGTGGTAGAAGAGTGGATGTACCCAAGTTTAGGGGAACCACTACAAATTTCCTTGTGTCGTCTGGATTGCTTGCTTTCTTTCTTTTTATTTGTGCTGTGACTTTTTGCATTAACTCTAGTTTAGAAGAAAGTTAAGATCTAACTGCTCACTTTCAATTGGAGATCAACGAAGATCAACATCACAAAAGGAGATCAACATATTCTGCAACAACAACAATTACATAACAGAAGAGAAAGAGTTGCAGACATTCTCAGTCTTAGAATTAATACAAGAACACCATCACAAAAGGAGATCAACATACTGAAATTTTCAGATCCCTTTTGATTCCAGTGTTCAAAGGCCATCATCATTAAAGACTCAGACACCACACATTTCAGTTGTTGCTGAAATCATCTATTGCTGGAGATAAAATTTTCTGAAGCCCTATCACCCTACTGCAAAGCTTCACTTCCTGAACAACTCAAGATCTCAGGGGGAGCTTTGACAACATCCACTATCTTCTCTCTGATTGTTGACAGAGAAGATCATCTCTCTCTCTCTCTCTGTTGTAAAGGGTTTATCAAACTCCCTTCAAAAGTTTGTGCTGGTTTCTGAGACCTTGTCAAAACTCAGTGGTGGCAAGACACCTGATCAAAAAATCTGGTTTGGGTTTTGAGCACCTTATCAAAATCTCATTGGTGCCCAGGACACCTGATTAACTCATCCTGCAGTGGATTCCTACCTAGGATGGTAGAAGAGTGGATGTACCCAGATTGATTGGGGAACCACTATAGCTCCTTGTGTCTTCTGGTTGCTTACTTTCTTTTTGTTTTCTGACTGTGGTTTGTGATTGCTTTTTGTTTAGATATTTGTTGTAGTTCATTTGCTTCCCTGTTCACTTAGGAATACAACAACTATTGTAAAAAGTTTTTAGCAAGCACCATACTCTATTCACCCCCCTCTAGAGTATATCAGATCTAACTTGCACTTTCAATTGGTATCAAAGCGAGGTTGGTTAAAAATACCACATCTTCCAGGTTGGTTTAAAATACAACACCTTAGTGGTTGCACAGGCTAACACCTGAACCAAAACGATCTGATAGATCTTAAATTTCTTGAGAGTTTTTCATGGCACAAAATGAAGAATGTTCAAGCACTGGACCTCCTAAGTGCAATCTGGATAAGCTTGCACTATGGAAGAAAAGGATTAGGCTTTTTATGAACTCTATTGATGAAGCCATTTTCAATTTATTTTGACAGGTCCTTATCAACCATTGGAAACAACAAGCATGAATGCTGCTCCATCACCTCAATGGACAGAAGCTCAAAAATTGCTAAAGATTGCTAATGCAAGAGCAATGGACATCCTTGCTCAATCAATGTCTGATGACATTTTTGAAGGAGTTATTGAATGTACTTCAACAAAAGACATCTGGGACTCCCTCACAGCAATGGCTGCTGGATCAACAAAAGAAAAAACATTAAATACTGAATCTTGGAGTGACTCTGAAGCTTCATCCAGTACAACTGAAGATGAAGAAGAGTCAAGAGCAAGAGAGTTTTGCCTAATGACAATAAATGCTTCATGCAGCAGACATGATGAAGAATCAGTCTCTGATGAAGAATCAAAATGTGAATCAGAAGAGGATCAGGTTATCTCTTCCCTTGATTTTGATAACATAACTGAATTTTTACCAAAACAAATTAAAAAATTTCAGAAAATTTATGTTCAACATAGTTCGTCGAACGGAGCTCGACGAAAACTACACTATTCGTCGAACTCAGGTCGACGATCTCTGAACACAGATTTCTGGTCAGAAAATCTTGATCGACGAAATAAATACCCTTTGTCGAACCGAGAACGACGAACGTCGAACTCAGATCGACGAAAATATATTTCGTCGAACTCAGAATTTCAAAACAGAAATTTTTATTCTTTTATTTCAAATTATTATTGTGAAAGAAAAATAGGACCCAAGGTAATCTGGGTCCAGAACTCCTAACCTCTCTTTTCAGGAAATGTAGAGGATACAGCAGTAGCTGTATTTGGGGAGATTTTCAATTTTATGTGTAAAGAAAATTGCTTATTAGGATTCTCTAGTAGTTTTTTTTTCATGTATTTTATTTCTCAAAGTACCCTTGTGCATCTGCTGAAAAACTTTTAAATCAGGCAGATTATTTTTGCTTTGTGTTTTATTTTATGTGAATAGTGTCCTCACACAAATAGGGGGAGATTGTTGGAACCCAAGATTGGATTTGGGTAAGGATCACTATTAGGGTTTATTAGATTGACCCAAAATGTATAGTCATGGGTCATAGGATTATTTCTAGGTTTGGTCATTCAAAAAAATTCCAGAGAAGTTCAGATTTGAAGTTCAGAAAATTGCTGGAAGAAAATCTCTGAACTCAGTTCAAAGATCTCTGAGCAGAGATCAACAATCTCTGAGCTCAGCTCAAAGAAAACTGTAAAATTCAGATGCAGTTCAAAATCTCTGAACTCAGCTCAACGATCTCCGAGCTGAGTTCAACGATCTCCGAACCCAGTTTGAAGAAGCTTTAAGATTTAGTTTGGCGATTTCCTATGCCATTTTTCAGACCTTCTTATTTACAGCTGGCAGATTTAATTAAGGCTTAAGTGCAGGCATTTATAGCTCTCAGATTTAATGCTATCAAATATAGACGTTTGAATGACAGTATAAAATATGGCTTATTACAGAGATTAAATGCCAATTGATTTCTCAAGACATATTCCATTCTCGGGAATTGATTTAGCCATTCCAAGATAGAAAGAATTCAAATGCTTGAATTATTCAGGCATTAAATATACAGATATTATATCTTATAGAGAAAATAAGAAGAGTAATACAACACTCGACAAAATAGAAGAGATAGATAGAGAATATTCAAGAAGGCCTTTTTCTCTCAGCAAAGAAGAACTTAGCTACAAGTTTTCTTACAGCAAATCAACATCATCTTATTCATCTGCTTCAGGCTTTCAAGAGACAATCAATTCATATCAGTCTAAAAGCTTGTTGGAGAGCAACATCAACTTGAAGGCCTACACCCTGAAGCAAAGCTTCAGTCCTGAACTATTCTACATCTTAGGGGGAGCTTTGACAACATCACTGAATCCATATAGTCTTCTCATTGTGATTGAGAAAAGAAGACTTTCATCACTCTCTCATCCCCACCTCTTGTACAGGGTTATTACTCCCTTCAAAAGTGAACTCCTTGGTGATAGGGCACCTGATCAAAAACCTATTGGTTTTTAGGCACCTGATCAAAAGCCTGAAGGGTTTCTAGATCTACCTGAAGAAGTTCTTGTGGTGGTAGGGCAGCTGATCAAAAACCTAAGTGGATTCCTAACAGGGTGGTAGAAGAGTGGATGTGCCCAAGTTTAGGGGAACCACTATAAATTTCCTTGTCTCTTCTGGATTGCTTGCTTTCTTTCTTTTTATTTGTGATGTGACGTTTTGCATTAACTCTAGTTTAGAAGAAAGTTAAGATCTAACTGCTCACTTTCACCCTGGACTGATGACCTAATTTTTAGTCAAGTTGAATCCTGAGTTGCAGCTCCATAGAACTCAATGATTTCCTTCTTCCATATCTTTGTTGGTTCTGATGTCAAATACTCCAATCCATTTTCAGCAATTAGAGCTATCACAACTTTAATCACTGGTTCAGCTTCGTCAAAAGCATTCCGTACAAGTTCATATCCCTCGTTCACGTTTTCGTCAAGTTTCAGTGCCATGGGGATGGTGAGAAATCTTGAAGGGAGAAGAGAGAGTTTGTCGACACAAGAATCTAGTCTCAAAAATCTGGAGAGAGTGTCGACAGGGTTTGTTCTTGACCTATTTATATGTGTCTAAACATTTAAGGTCAAAAGGCGCTACAAAATTTACTTAGTGCGTCACAGAGTTCTAATGTCTCGACAGAAGTGTTGACTACTATGTGTCGACACCAATTGATGATGTGTCGACACAGGCATACTTATTAGTTCAACTGAAATTCTATGTCGACTCTAATTTTAAGTGTCGACACAACTTTTGGATGTGTCGACAATACTTCTCTGAAGTGTCGACACCAACTTTCTAGATGTGTCGACACAACGTCTCTGAAGTGTCGACACAAAATTACTTAGACAAATTTGTCAATCTATTCTATGTTCAGCATGCCTAATTCAATTTTAAAATTATTGAATTTAGTTTCATCGAATGGCTTAGTGAACATATCAGCAATTTGAAAACTTGTATTGACAAATTCTAAACATATATCCTCTTTTTCTAAATTATCCTTAAGAAAATGATATCTTATTTATATATGCTTTGTTCTACTATGAGAAACAAGATTATTTGCAATAGAAATAGCACTTGTAGAATCACAGAATAAAGAGGTTCTACTTACCTGGATACCATAATCTTGAAGCTGATGTTGTATCCATAACAGTTGTGTACAACAGCTCCCTGCAGCTACATACTCAGACTCAGTTGTGGAGATTACCACACTAGTCTGCTTCTTACAGAACCATGACACCAATCTTGCTCCTAGAAATTGACAGGTGCCTGTTGTGTTTTTCCTATCTTCTTTACATCCTGCAAAGACTGCATCTGAATATCTAGTCAGTAGAAAATCTCTATTCTTAGGGTACCAAAGGCCTAGATTAGGTGTGCCCTTAAGATATCTCAAAATCCTCTTAACAGTAGTATAATGAGATTCTTTAGGGCATGATTGGTACCTAGCACAGACACATGTAGCATACATGATGTCAGGTCTACTAGCAGTCAGATAAAGGAGGGAGCCAACTATCCCTCTATACAAAGATTCATCTACAGATTTTCCTGCATCATCTTTGCTTAAAGGCATACTTGTCCCCATTGGACTTCTTATGGTAATGGATGATTCCATACCATACTTCTTAATTAAATCCTGGGTGAACTTAGACTGAGATATGAACAGGACATCATCAGTCTGTCTTACTTGGAGTCTCAAGAAGAACTTAAGTTCTCTCATACTGCTCATCTCAAACTTCCCTTACATAAGTTTAGCAAACTTCCTGCAAAGGTTGTTTTCAGTAGAACCAAATATTATTATCAACATATATCTGGACTAGGATTATCTTCCCTTTGGATTCCCTAAGGAATAGAGTTTTTCTATTTTCCCCCTTGAGAATTTGTTCTCAATGAGGAAAGTAGACAAGGTTTCATACCAAGCCCTTGGGGCTTGTTTCAAACCATATAGGGCTTTCCTAAGCCTATACACATAATTAGGATAGAGTGGATCAATAAAACCTGATGGCTATTCTACATAGACTTCCTCCTTTAAGTCTCCATTCAGGAAGGCTGACTTAACATCATTTTGGAACACTTTGAAACCCTGATAGGCTGCATAGGCTAGGAATAGCCTTATTGCTTCCAACCTTGCCACAGGGGAAAATGTTTGATCAAAGTCTATGCCCTCTTCCTGCATGTATCCTTTGGCAACAAGCCTTGCCTTGTTCTTAATTATGCTCCCACTCTCATCTAGCTTATTCCTATAGATCCACTTAGTTTCTATGACATTGTGGTCTTTAGGTTTAGGAACTAACTTCCAGACCTTGCATCACCTGAATTGATTTAACTCCTCTAGCATAACATCAATCCAGTGTGGATCTTGTATAGCTTCTTCAAATCTTTTAGGTTCCTGTTGAGACAAGAAGCTTGAGCATAGTATAGTGTTCAAGCTCCTGCTTCTAGTTTGAACCCCTTGTCTAGGATCACCAATAATCTGGTGTACAAGATGATCCTTTAAATGTCTAACTGCTGGAGGAAGTCTGTCTACAGTTTGACTTTCTCCATTTTCTTCATTCTGCTGTTCTTCATGGTCTTCATCAGCATTTTGTGAGTCTTGTACTCCCCTTGGACAACAATCATCATTTTCCTCTACCTGCCTTGCAGGTTGATCTTCTTTGATAGTCAGCATGTCCATATTCTCTTTTATACCTGTAGAGCTACAAGAACTACTTGGCAACTCACAGTTAATAAGTCTAGATTCATCAAATATAACATGAACAGACTCTTCTACAACTTGAGTTGTCAAGTTATACACTCTATATGCCTTACTATTATTGTTGTACCCAATAAATATCCCATCCTGGGATTTGGCAGCAAATTTTGTTAGGTACGACTTGCCATTGTTAAGCACATAGCACTTGCAACCAAAGATCCTGAAATAGGATAAGTTTGGTTTTCTGCCTTTCATAACCTCATAGGGTGTCTTTTTGTGGCCCTTAGTGATCGAAGCCCTATTGAGCACATGACATGCAGTGTTTACTGCCTCAGCCCAGAAAGTTTCTGGGAGAGAAGTGTCACTCAATAGAGTTCTACCGGCCTCAATGAGAGTCCTATTCTTTCTTTCAGCAATTCCATTTTGCTGAGGAGTTCTTGGTGAGGAGAATTCCTGATGAATCCCAAATTCTTCACACAACTTTGTTATAGTTTCAGATTGAAATTCAGTTCCATGGTCACTTCTGATTTTGACCACTGAATTGTTCAGTTCATTCTGAATTTGCTTAACAAAGTTGCAGAAAACAGTTGGGGTTTCAGATTTCTGCCTCAGAAAGAAAACCCATGAAAATCTAGAATAGTCATCTACAACCACAAATGTGTAGAATTTCCTACCTAGACTCTGAACTGGCATTGGACCAAATAAATCCATATGCAAAAGGTATAAACACCTCACTGAGTCTTTGGTTTCAAGGCTATGAAAGGAGGATCTAGTCTGCTTGCCCTTTTGACAAGCTGAGCATATCCCATCCTTAATGCACTTAACTTGAGGACCATTCCTCACTAACTCTTTATTAAAGAGTTGACCAATAGTCTTGTAGTTTAGATGAGCTAGCCACTTGTGCCATTTGACACAATGAGAGGCTTTCTCATCAGCTACCAGACAAATAGGAGAATCTTTATTCTCACACACAAAGTTTAGGCAATACACATTTCCTTTCCTATAACCAGTCAACATGATCTTCTGATTACTTGACCTTTTAATATGACAACCATTCTTAATGAATGAAATGTCATATCCAAGATCACTTAGTTGACTTATGCTTATCAAGTTATGTTTCAAACCCTTCATATAGGCCACTTAAGTGATAGTAATGGAGCTGTTAGAAATGTTACCAAACCCTTTGATGACTCCTTTTTCAGAACCACCAAAGATTACTTTAGGTCCATTCAATATGGGTGAGTAGTCCTTCAACAATCCTCTTGTTCCAGTCATATGTCTGGAACATCCACTATCCAAGTACCATAAAGGGGCATGGCCACTTGGACTTATCTGTATCAAATAATTACTTAACCTTAGAACCCAAATTGTTATTGGGTCCTTGGTTCATGTTAGACTGAAATTTAGCATAATTTATAACAGCCCTTCTTCGAGGTAAGCTGGCATTCATCCTGACACTAGTGTTATGCCAACAGTCAATGGCAAAGTGTCCCACCTTGCCACAACACCAACACTCATATCTATTATACCTCTTTTTAGGTACAGTTTTAATAGCTTTGCTATCAGCTGTTCTTAATGCTGTAGGAACAGTGTTTTTTTGCTTGAGTGCCGGATACCACTTGTCAATCAGAATGTTAGGCTTACCATGACCATGTATGATATCATGATCATTACAATTGGTAGGTTGTTGCACTTTTCTGAGAGAAATAGGGGGATTAAAGGCAAGTGGCTTAACTAGGGCTTTCTTTTTTTCCTTTTGGAATTAGGTGCCCTAGTATTTCCTTTAAAACCCAATCCTGCCTTACCCTTTTGAGACACAAAGTCATCAATTACGGGAAGGACAGATTTTGGCTTAGAGAAACTAGCCACTAGATCTTTTTCCTTCTGAAGTCTGACTTCCAGACTTTTGACTTGATCACTCTTGAATGTGATTGTTCCCATCTGAATAACAGTTATGTTTTTCAGCTTGGCAATCTCATTCATCTTCTGATCTAGCAACTTTTCTGAATCAGATGCAGCCAACTTAAAAGCTACAATTTCCTTAGCCTGAATTTTAGTCAGGTTTTTGCAACTCTTAAATGCCTGCAACAAATCACCATATTCATCTATAAGTTGATGAATATATCCTTCAGATTCAGATCCATCCACATCTCTTGATGCAGATGCTTCTGATTCTGAGCCTGTGTAATAATTAGAATCTTCAGATGAGATTTTTACCTTACTTAGACCAGGCTGATCCTGGCAGTAATCTTCATCAGTCAGGGCCATCAGCCCTTTGCACTGGTGATCTTCATTTCCATTTATTGAGTCCAGCAATTGCAAGAACTCAGTCTCTTCTTCTGTTGCAAACAGACCAATATAAGCTTCAGCAACAGATTCAGAATCTTAAGATGATGGATCTGTCCAGCTTTTCTCTTTCTTTGCTACAAAGGATTTCTCCATCTTGTTCTTATTCTGAGACTTCTTCTTATCTGCAGATTCCTTTATTTTGTCTGGACAATCAGCTACTACATGTCCAGGTTTGTTGCAACAATAGCACACAATCTTTGTAGTTGTTGATTTGCTAGGTTCTGACCTACTCTTGTCCTTTCTAGATGACTTCCTTTTCTGATAATACTCATCCTTGGACTGAGAGGAGGATGGCTTAGTTCCCCGCTAATTCTTCAAAAATCTCTGAAACTGCCTTGTGAAGGTAGCAAAGTCCTCATCAGAATGATTGCTGTCTGAGGTGTGACTATCTGAACTTTCAGAGATCACTTCTGCAGCTTTCTTATGAGGAGATGAAGACATCCTCCTGTCCTTTCTTGTGGCTTCTGCCTTGAAGGCCACTAACATTTCTCTATGGTCAACTTTAGTACTTTTCTCTTCCTCCTATCTGGCCATGAGTTGCATTTCATAAGAAAGCAATTTGCCAAATAATGTTGGAGGAGAGATTTCTGCCAGTCTGGCCACTTCCCTGATGACACAGATCTTGGTGTCTCAATCCTTAGTCAAAGATCTAAGGAATTTATCATTCAACTCATATGTACTAAATACCCTTCCATATGACATTAGTTCATTCACAATTCTGAAGAACTTCTTGTAACATTCAGTGATGCTGTCTGATTTACTTTGTCTGAAGCTCTCATATTCCTGATTAAGCATTGACTTTCTATCTTGCCTAACTTATTCTGATCCCTCCATGTAGACTATCAATGTGTCCCACATCTCCTTGGAGGTTTTACAGTGAATCAGATTTTGGAATGTTGAGTCATCTATGGCACTCACTATAATATTCCGAGCTCTCTTGTCTATAGTAGCCAAGATAATCTCATCCTTAGTCATTTATGAAAAGTCTTTTGGTGTCCTCTGATTAGCATCAAGAACTGAGACTTTTATTGGAATATAAGGCCCTTCCTTAACAGTTATATATATTCTTGGATCAGATGCTTCCATAAACAATCTGACCCTTTCTTTCCATATTCCAAAGATTTCCTTCCTGCATATGGACAACTTCATGGAACCAAGATTCTTATGATTTTCTCCTGAACCAATCTTTTATAATTTAGTCTGCCTCACAGATCTTACTTAGACTGTTAAGTCTATTTTTGAGTAACCTGGCTCAGATATCACTTGAAAGAATTGGTTTCAAGATAACCTAAACACCTAGATGGGGGGGGGGGTGAATAGGTACAATTACTTTTTACACTAAGGCAGAATATAAATTCAGTTAATCATATAGAATCAAACAGATCTACTGCTACCACATCACAAAAATCACACACAATCACAGATGGCACACAGTTTTATAGTGGTTCCCTAAATGATGGGTACATCCAGTTTCCCCCTTCGCCTATGTAGCAGTGTGCTAGATTCAGCCTAACTTCTTCCTTTCTTCTCAGATCTACAGATCTTACAGCTCAGAACCCAGTCAAGGTTCCTACAACTCAGAGTCAGTCCACAATCCTATAACTCAGGCAATTAAGCCCTACCTCAGCCTTCACCCAGGCCTACAACTCAGAGAATCAAATCTCCTACCTCAGGCACACAACACTACCTCAGCCTTCCCAAGGCCTACAACTCAGAGATGTAAATCTCCTACCTCAGGCACTCAGCCCTACCTCAGCCTTTATAAATTAGGCTTACAACTCAGATCAATAATGATCTTACTGAAAAATGATAAAAATAAGTTGTATCTTCCACCTAAGTTGAGAGAGAATGGGTAGAAAGATTTCTTGATCAGTTCTTGAAAAATCTGATTACTCAGAAATCAACATGTCTTTGGCTTTCTTCAAAGCTTCTTGAATCTGAACACAATAAGGTTGAATTTCTTGAAGATGATCTTCAATCAGCTTCCTTCTTAAAATCCAGAAATCAATCTGAATTCTTCTTTGCAGATTAGTTCAGGATCTGCTCTAAAGAGACTAGTTGATGATAGTATCTTTCTTCACTTGAATTGTTGGAGCATTCTCTCTCTACAAATTCTTCTAAAGATATGTTGAAATTCTTCACTTAGATCCACACGAAATCTCTGACTGGATTTCCTTGTGTATGTTGGATCTTCTGTTGCAATTGTGATTTTGTGTACTTCATTTTTTTTCGTTCTTCTTACTTCATTCCTATTCTGTTAATAGAATCTGTCTTTATATAGACTTCATCCATGGTTACTGGCTGATCCAGTTGCTAACTAACTTCTGACAGATCTGACAGTTGCAGTAGACTTGTTGGTTATCGCAGCTGTCAAGTCTTCCAGTCACTTCTTGAAACTTTGTCTCTGTCAGCAAAATGTCGAGTCTGAACTTCACATGTGTTGACACAAGTAGACTAAGTGTCGACACAATCCTTGGTGGTGTCGACATAACTCTCATAGTGTCGACACTGCTTCTTGACATATCTTCTGTAAGAATATGTCGACACAAGTCCTGTGTGTTGACACAGTCACTTCTTGTCTTGACACAATTGACTTAGAAGAAATTCTGGTGTGTGTGTCGACACAAGTCCTGTGTGTTAACACAGTTGATGTCGACTGAACTTTTTGTGTGTCGACACAAGTCCTGTGTGTTCGACACAATTGATGTCGACTGAGCTTTCTATGTGTCGACACAAGTCCTGTGTGTCGACATAGTTGATGTCGACTGAGCTTTCTGTGCGTCGACACAAGACCTGTGTGTCGACACAGTTGATGTCGACTGAGCTTTCTGAGTGTCCACTGAAATTTCTGTGTATCGACACAGCTTCTCCAAGTGTCGACACAATTGACTACAGGTGTCGACACAGCTTTTCCTAAGTGTCGACACAAGTATTCAAAAGTGTCGACACAGCTTCCTCTGGTGTCGACTCATGGACTTAGAAACTTTTCCTGCATATTCTTAACCTGCACATATAAACTCAAAACAACATCAAATACACCTTGATGAATATCATTGAGCTATGTTAGGCTTCTCCAAATCTGGTACATATTTTCCAATGGACCCAACAAGTTCGATGAACGAACAATGGATGAGTAGATGATACCATGTTAAGGTCTGGTCTTGGGATATATATAGAGCCATGGAGGGACCCACCAAAGATTCTTTTCTAGGACAACAAACACTCACCGAATAACAGAGATTTGACTCTTCTTTCTGAGCGTAAGACCAACTCAAAAAGTGCAGGGATTGTGTACAACCCCGTATTGCTAGCCCCCCTCACTACGACGAAGCCAGGGACCCTCGGGTCCAAAGAGCAAGTCTTTGATTTCAAGGTCAGCTAACACCTAGGGGGGGTGAATAGGTTTTAGGCCCTTTTTTAATTATCTAGACCAATACCTGATTTTACTGTACTTGATGATTGGTTAGTTTAGCTTTCAAGAACATCAACCAGAAGACACATTTATTTTTATAGTGGTTCCCCAGTTTATGGGTACATCCATTATCCCTCTCTGCCTCTCTAACAGTGTGTTAGACAACGCTCTTCCCCAATTTATCGGCCTCTTAAGAGCTTACAACACGATCATGCAGGACCACTCAGTCTCCTTCAAGACCTACAACTCAGGCACAAGGCCCTACAACTCGGTGATTCAACAATCACCTAACTCAGGCTCAACAGCGGTACAACTCAGGCTGGAAGGATAGCTCTACACTTAGATTAATAAATGACCCTACCTCAGCCTTTATAATATAGGATTACTAGTCAGATTCGATTCAGAATCCTACTCTCAGATCCAAGATTGGATTCTACAAAAAATATAGAAATGATGACGAATAGTTTGACACTAGAGAGTAATTTCTGAGTCTATCTTCCTGGGCTGAGCAGATTTCAGCCCTATCTTCTTCACAGCAACAAGTTGAATAAATCTTCAAAATAGGCCGCTTGTGTTGGAAGTAACTTGCAGAAATCTCCGCCTCTTCTATTTTAGGAATCAATCCTGACCTTGCTGTCGCAGATGACAATCGCAGCAGATATCTCTTTTTTCTATCAGGTTAACTGAACTGAACATGGTCTTCAAGCTCGATAGCAATGGCTAGGAAGAAGAAGATGTTCAGCAACAATGCGAAATCAGAAAACCCTAATTGCTTCTTTTTTTCAGCTAATCATATCCTTTTATATTCAGGAGATCAACGACTCTTTGCACTGTGTGCCCGACCAAAAAAGGATAAGTTCCCACCTTCCATCTGCAGAAAATGACAAATGCTGGACGTCGACGCCATTAAGGGCATTCTGCATCATTCCCTCAAAGAGTTTAAAATGTGCTGACTTTTGCTGACATCAACCATTCTGGACTTAGAAAATTTCTCAGAATGCACTCAGGCGTTGAGTGCTTGGCCTTCACTCAACAATTTTATACTTGGCTTATCATTTTGTACTTTTTACAACTTAGGTGTTGAGAGCGTTGAGTGGTTGGCCTGTAACATCCCTCAAACTTCTAGACCCCTAGTAGTGGTTTTGTCATGACAAAATCCTAAGAAGCCCAAGAAGACCAAATGAACTTAGGTAAGAAAGTGAAAATTATCTTGGGCTGCAAATAGTAATGTTCAATTACACACCATAGGGCTTGACTTTAGGGTTTCAACTTGACTCCAGGACCCCACCATAACACTCCTAACCCTTTAAGAGGATCCTTGGGTCACCAAGGACCCATTGGGGTCAACCATAAGGGGCATGTTGACCAAAGTCAACCCAAACTCTAATTATGTCAATTGAGCTCACGCATGGCCAATTGACCTCCCCCTAGCCAGAGGTACCCACCAAGATCTTCCCAAGCCCTATGGAAGGCCAATGGGTCACCAAGGACCCATTGGGGTCAACCAAAGAGGCTAAGTTGACCCAAGTCAACCCTAGCTCTAAAATGGTCAAAGTGCCCTAACTAAGGGTCAAGTGTCCTTCAAGGTGCCCAACCAACCGTAACCAAGTCTCCCTAGACCTTAGGAGAGGCTAATGGGTCACCAAGGACCCATTGGAGTCCACCCAAAAGGTCATTTTCACCAAGGTCAACTCCACCCTAGAATTAGGTCATACTAGCCTAAAAGGCTAGCTCAAGCCCAAGCCACTTTGGCCAAGCCCAACTAGGGTGGCCCACTAGCCTCATGATGGTTATAATTAAACAAAAATACACTCATTTTCTGGAATTAGTGACTAGGAGAGAGAAATCTCCACTTCCCCTTTAATGGAGGAGAGAGAAAATGGGGGGGGGGGGGTAAAGGCCATTCATGGCCAAGGGAGACCATGGGCCTCTTTAATTGATTGCAAAGGCTGGATACACTCCCCCTTATTAGTTTTGAGGAGTGGAATAGCCATGGCCGGCCACCCAAGGGGCTGAATTCAGAGAATTCCATTGGCCTAAAATGGCTTTCATGGCCATTAATGGTGAAATCAAGCTTGGCCCCTCCTCTCCCCCAATTGCTCCATTTAAAAGCTTCACTGGACTCAGTGGAATCATTTCCCCCATTTACCTGAGGAAATTAAGGCCTTTGACTGTACTGTTATAGAGCACCCGATGGCACTACCACCGATAATGACGTCCCGTCGATCGGCAAGGCGTCACGCCACCCAAAAGGTCCTGTCTCTCTCTCTCCTTCTCAGTGGATAGATCCACTTCAATCTGCGGCTTGATCCAAGTCCAAACGGATCTGGATCGGGATAGCTAAGAGGCTCATTTTCAAGCTTTAAAATCCAATTCCCATTTACTGTTCGGGCCACCTCCGACCGGCCAACCACCGCCAATCGCCAGCCACAACCTCAACGAAGGTGGTGGTGGCTGTGTCCGGCCGGGAAGAGGTGCGGGTGGCCTAGAAATTGCGTGCAAAGTCAGCCCAGGATGGGCAAATCTTGGTCGTTTGCTCCCGAATGAGATGAATGAATTCCGTCCAATCTTGCTCCAAGATTCGTGCCGCCAGTTAACTATTAATTAATATTTATATTATAAATGTTTCATTTTGTCACATAAATTGTAGTGTCTTTTATTAAATGTTAAAAATACTTATATCCCTCTACAGTAAAAATGGTTCACATGAGAGTTATAGAGCTTGAAGTGTAGTTTATTTTAAAATTAGTTTCAAACAATTTGGATTAGTAGTTTGACCACATCACTCAAAATGGTGCAGCCTATACATAGGCTTGACCAGAGACTAAAGTGAGTGCCCCCATCAATCCATCCATCCAAGTGACTTGAGATTTGGAAAAACAATTTCAATAGTTTATGTAAATATTTAATAAACTATGTAGGATTTAATTAGTGGGTCTAATGACCTCATAATCCCCCAAAATTTGGGTGGATAGTTCTTAGGGTCATGATATGGTCATGGTAAAAGTTTCAGCCCATTTGGGATTGAATGGAATAGGTTTTGGTGTGACCAAGTTTGATCCCTTAAGGGTAAATTAGGGCAAAATGGTGCTTGGGGCATAGAGGGGCCAATTCTCACCCAAAATGGATGGGACTTTGGCCCCAGAGCCTCAAGGTCAGTTAAAACATCCTCACTTGGTGTTTGGGTTGGATTAGGGAGGATTTGCCCTAGGATCCTAGTTCAGCCCTAGGGTTGAACTTTGAGTGTGTGTGAAGGACATAGGGTGATATGTACTTGTATGGACTTGGAGTTTAGTCCATGTGATCTTGGATGGTAAATAACCCTAGGAAGTAATTCTAGGACTTTTAGAGTTTACATCCCCTTGTAACAACTTAGCACCATTTAGGGCACTTTTACACTTGAACTTATTACTGCATCATAGGACCTTGGATGATCTTGAAGTTTAGGCAGTGGCCAAATAATATTGTTATTAGGCTCATGAAATTTTAGAGTGAATTTTAGATAAGTATTTGAGATACTTCATTAACAACCCTTGTAGTTGACAAAATGATTAAGAAATTTATTTAGATGTATCTACTCATTGAAAACTTATGCAACTTGGTAGAATGACCTTTTAAGTCATATATGAGCACTATGAATGTTTATAGAATTATTGGAGGAATGTCTATATGGATTGCTTCACAAGGGGCCAAATATTGTTTTGTTTTAAATGATTTATTTATGGTACCAAATGATGTTGAAAAATAGTAATTCTTGATCAATGGAATTTTATGATCACGTTTTTAATCTAGTAATTTTCTCATCAATGTTGGAAGGTATATTGTAATTTTTCCATATTTATACTAATTTTGTAGTTGTTTATGCAATAATTTATTGATGGTCAAATTCATCTTGGAAAATTTGGTTTTTTGGTATCTACAGTTATTTTGATTTTATAAATCTATCATAATTTCTTTAAGGCCATTCCTAGTCAGAAAAGTGTACTTGTAGTTCAAAAGCCTAGGTGGCCTGATTTTGCATAAAATTTAATAAATGCCAAATTAATTAGAAAAATTGAAATTTTCTGGATTTAGTTTAAGTATATCATGATAGACCCCCAGTAATAATTTTAGGGCATTTGGATGAATATTTGAAGGGGTCACTACTCATACTCATCGTGTAGGTTAGTTGGTCTGCACATCGTAGAAATTGTAAAAGTTGAATAATGCGTGAAACCAGTTATGGAAAAATGGTAGTTAGTGAACCTAGTCTAGTTGAGAATGATTAAGGGCACCATTGGAAGGTGGTTTGAGGGAGCCTGATTGGCTAGTGCTAAGTGGTGTTTGGGGTCGACGAAGATCGTCTTCCCTGTGGAAGAGAGAGAGGAAGTCAAATACATTAGGGTTAGATTCAGGTAACATTAAAGGGGAATGAACTTGGGTAGTCACTAATAATAGTAAGTGTCTTGCGAAAGGGTGCTTTGGGCTTCATCGCATCGTAGTTCCTAGTGCTCCCGAGAGCCCTTCACAGGGAATGTCCTGGGCAGTCCGCGGTTAATCTAAACCGTAAGACTAAATTGAATACAAGAGTAATTAGCAATAAACCAGGACTTCTTTTTCAGTCACCTCGATACTTCGGGAGGTTAGTTTTGTTAGGTTGGCTGAGAGGTAGGCTGGGTTGTTGTGGAAATGGACAGGTTATTCCGGGGAGCCAATGGATTAAGAACTCATGGTTGCATGTGCATAAAAGTGGCAGGTCTTTAGTATTTGATGGTAGTTCACACCGATGTCGGTACGCTAACTTAGCGAGTGTGGCGGACAATTAGCCAAGGGATTGTCTGGCTGTGGGTTAGTATACTACGCAGAGACCCTGGTTGTGTCCTTCAAGGGCGTACGCAAGGGCTAGGCCTGGTAGTGTGAATAACCATCTAGGAGTGGGGTGGCCCGACCGACTGTCTCTCTTT
Organism: Platanthera guangdongensis; assembly: GCA_039583875.1. NCBI lineage: Eukaryota > Viridiplantae > Streptophyta > Magnoliopsida > Asparagales > Orchidaceae > Platanthera > Platanthera guangdongensis. The sequence continues at coordinate 227,838,461 of CM077150.1, forward strand.
GGCACGACAGAGGCTCCTGGTAGTGAAGCTATCTTCCAAATAGGGGGAACTAAATGTCTGTGTCCATGGATATGTGTGCGTGTGTTGCATTTGCATGAATCATGGCATAACATTTCACTTCACTCATAGTTGCATACAACCTGACACCCCATCTTATAAATAGGTATGGGAATTTTTATACGTTGGGAGCGTTGAAAAAGACCCCTTAGCTTATATTGTACAACCCCGTATTCACGAAGAGAGGGTCCCAAACAAGGCGCAAGACTTGGTGCACATCTTTAAGCTTTTTGGGAGTTTTGCACTCCCGGAGGCCAATTTTGGGTGGACCTGCATAATATACTAATATGGGGAGGAAATATTTGTCTCCCCCCAGGCCCCTTTGAAGAGTCACCCAGGCCCCAGGCCGCCTCAGCCCGGTCAGGCCACCCAAGCCGCCTCAGCACGGCCACGCCGCCCAAGCCATCTCGCCAGCCCGCATCTCGCCAGCAGGCCGCCGTCTCTCTAGGGAGGCCGCAACTTGCCAGGCTCCAACCAGCAGGCCGTCTCGCCAGGCCGCATCTCTCTAGCAGGCCGCCGTCTCGCCAGGGAGGCAGCTAATCGCCAGGCTCCAAGAAAGCAGGCCGTCTCTCCAGGCCGCAGCACGCTAGCCAGGCCGCCGTCTTGCCAAGCAGGCCGTCTCGCCAGGACCCAGATCACAGGCCGCCCCAGCTTGCAGGTCGCCCAACTCGAAGGCCGCCCCAACTCGCAAACTGCCCAGCTCGCACGCTGCAGCTCGCCCTAGGTTGCCAGCTCGCCTGGCCTAGTGCTCTCCCAGCCTAGCTCGCCCGGCTTAAGGGACTGCACCTTTTGCCCCAGGTGGGCTGCGGATAGCCTTTCAAAACAGCGGGATTTGGCGGTTGGCAGGCCAACCCGGGGGCAGTTCAGTAATTTTGGGATAGCGAAGATTGGTTATTTGTAGGCCATTCCTAGAAAACTATAAATAGACCCTTAGGGGTGCCTTGGAGAGCATGCTTTCTTAGCCACAAAAATCCTCTCTCCTCATCCTCTAAGGCACCTAGCTCAACATTGGCTAGGGAGGGGGAGATCACCAAGATCTTTCAGGTGTGAGGTGGGACCTCCATGCTAGACCCGAGGGTCTGTTCCTAGTTTCCCGAGCCTTCGATCCGTGACATCCCCTTGAGTGTAATAAGTGTGAGGTCACCCCTTTCTTGGCACCCCGAACTCCATGAGAGACCAAGTTTTTGGTTTCAACATTTTTGGTGCGGTGAGCATGGAGAATAACCAGAACAGAAGATTTCGAGAGAGTGTCATGGCTGGAGGTCAAGGAGGTAGTGATGATCTCGGTGAGCTCTCCAACCCAGGACCCTTTGTGGGGAAGGAAGAGTTCATGCCATCCATCCATGGTATCATGGAGATGGTGCGAAGTATTGCTCCTCGAGGTGGCAGCTCCACTCAAACCCCCCAGGAGCTAGCTCCCCCCCGCTAGACGAGTCGACTCCCAGGGGTCTAGGCGAGATGACCCCAGCAGGGGAAGAAGGAAGTGTACCAGGAAGAAGGCTCGGGAAGGAGAGGATGGGAGATGGGACCGAGCGAGACCCCACCATCCGGGATTTGTTCTCCAGCTCGGAGAGTGACAGCCTTCCAGGCGAGCAGGTCACGTGAGTAGAGGCTGCGAGACCACCCCTCAGGGGGTCACCCTTCAGCGAGTTGATCTTCTCAGCTTCCGTTCCCGAGGGATTTAGAGAGCCAGACATGACATACTATACTGGGAAGTATGACCCATCCATCACCTGTAGTGGTTTGAGGATGTCGTCTCCATCAGGACAATGATGGATGCCTTCAAGTGTCACCTCTTGGCGATCACGTTGAAGGACAAGACAAGGGACTGGTTCCACCAACTCTCACCGAGATCAATTTATGGGTTTGAGGACTTGACCCAGAGCTTTCAGCTTCGCTTCTCCACCTCCAAGAAGAGGAAGAAGAGTCCTGAGTCCATCTTCCTAATAAGGCAGGGGGGCGAGGAGACATTAGCCCATTACATTGATAGGTTCCATGAAGAGATCCTGGAGGTCCAGGAGATGCCGGGGTATGCCCTCGAGATGACGTTCACGGTGGGGCTGGGCAAGGGGTTCTTTAAGATGAGCCTGACCCAAAAGGCCCCCCTTTCCTTCGATGAGCTGATGGAAAGGGCTATAGAGGAGATAGCAACTGAGGTGGCCAACCAGTCGTTTGTCAAGAAGTTGGCAAGGTTGACAGAGGCAGAGTCGAACGAGCAAGGTGGCTCTAGGAATCAGGAGGGGAGAAGGAGAGAGGAGCAGAGAGCCTAGGGGCTCCAGAGACCTCAAAAAGGTCCGGAGCCAGGTTGGAGGCAATAGGGAGGAGCCGTTCAGGGTCCAGGAAGAGATCATATCCAAGGTGGGGGGGATTTTCTTGGAGGCCAAGGGAGGTTCAACTTTCAAAGGCAAGCCCCTAGGCAGCTCCTACCTGCACCGCAGCAAGCGATGGATATTGGTCGAAGGGAGAGGAGGAACCGCCCGAGAAGGAGAAGAGTTAGTGCAGAGTTACCTTACTGTGAGTTCCACCAGGAGGAAGGCCATATGACAGCTACTTGCCCCGAGTTTCTGGAACTGAGAAGGACTAGAGCTCTGACACCACAGCTGCATCAGCCTCAACAAGTGCAAGATCCGGTGCAGATTGAAGAAGTCCAACTCGAGGCGGTAGGGGAGAGATGTGAGGACAGTGTTGTTGTGGCCACCCGGACAGGGATCCGATGATTCACGAGGGAAGAGGGAGGTAGGAAAGAAGTGAATCATCTCTTGTAATGAACTTTGCTTGAATTATATCAACTATGATTGATGACAGGAACCGCCAGATAATATTCGTGATCCATGAAAGACCTCACCCTGAGATGATTCTGCTGCCAGGTTCCCACTACCTGGCAGGGCTGGTTGATCTCTCGGAGGGGGGGAGTAGGTCTCACCTCGGGATGAGTCCGCTGCTAGGCTCCCACTAGCTGGCAGGGCTGGTTGATCTCTCGGAGGGGTGAGTAGGTCTCACCTTGCGATGATTCCACTGCCAGGCTCCCACAACTGGCAGGGTTGGTTGATCTTTTGAAGGGGGGAGTATGTATTACCTCGGGATGATTTCACTGCCAGGCTACCACAAGATGGCAGGGCTGGTTGATCTCTCGGAGGGGGAGTAGGTCTCACCTCGGGATGATTCCACTGCCAGGCTCCCACTAGCTGGTAGGGCTAGTTGATCTCTCGGAGGGGGAGTAGGTCTCACCTCAGAATGATTCCGCTGCCAGGCTCCCACTAGCTGACAGGGCTGGTTGATCTCTCGGAGGGGTGAGTAGGCCTCACCTCGGGATGATTTCGCTGCCAAGCTCCCACTAGCTGGCAGGGCTGTTTGATCTGTCGAAGGGGGGAGTAGGTCTCAACTTTGGATGATTCCGCTGCTAGGCTCGCACTAGCTGGCATGACTGGTTAATCTCTCGGAGGGGGGAGTAGGTCTGACCTCAGGATGATTCCGCTTCCAGGCTCCCACTAGATGGTAGGGCTGGTTGATCTCTCGGAGAGGGGGGGAGTAGGTCTCACCTCGGGTTGATTCCGCTGCCAGGCACCCACTAGCTGGCAGGGCTGTTTGATCTCTCAGAGGGGGGAGTAGGTCTCACCTCGAGATGATTCCACTGCCAGGCTCCCACTAGCTGGCAGGGCTGGTTAATCTCTCGGAGGGGGGAGTATGTCTTACCTCGGGATGATTCCGGTGCAAGGCTCCCACTAGCTAGCAGGGCTGGTAGATCTCTCGGAGGGGTGAGTAGGTCTCATCTCGGGATGATTCCGCTGCCAGACTCCCACTAGCTGGCAGGGCTGGTTGATCTCTTGGAGGGGTGAGTAGGTCTCACCTCAGGATGATTCCGCTTCCAGGCTCCCACTAGCTGGCAGGGCTGGTTGATCTCTCAGAGGGGTGAGTAAGACTTACCTCGGGATGATTCCGCTGCCAGGCTCCCACTAGCTGGCAGGGCTGGTTGATCTCTCGGAGGGGGGAGTAGGTCTTACCTCGGGATGATTCCGCTGCCAGGCTACCACTATCTGGCGGGGCTGGTTGATCTCTCAGATGGTGGAGTAGGTCTCACCTCAGGATGATTCTGCTGCCAGGCTCCCACTAGCTAGCAGGGCTAGTTGATCTCTCGGAGGGGGAAGTTGGTCTCACCTCAGGATGATTCTTCTGTCAGGCTCCTACTAGTTGGTAGGGCTGGTTGATGCCTTGGAGGGGGGAGTAGGTTTCACCTCGGGAAGATTCTGCTGCTAGTCTCCCACTAGCTGGCAGGGTTGGTTGATCTCTCGGAGGGGGGAGTAGGTCTTACCTCGACATGATTATGCTGCCAGGCTCCCACTAGCTAGCAGGGCTGATGAGTCCCATTTATATAGGGTTTTGCGGACTCATCTGGTCTCATTTTCATGGCTTTGCACTTCACTTTTCGGTTGTTTTCATTAATATTTCATTTCTACTGCGTTTCAAGTTTAGTGCACTTTTCAAGCTCGTGGATGCGCAATTGCGCAATCAATTGCTGGGGGAATGCACTTGGTGCTCCCCAGGGCTCGCTCCAGTAGTTTATTGCATTTTGTTGATTGCTGTAGGGTCCTCCTTTATGATTTTTTATTGTGTGCAGGTGGTGCGTTTTCCCCAAGTCTGGAATGCAGTTTTGAGGAAAATGCACGGTCGTGCGTTTTATTAGCACACGGTCCTTTATGACCGTACGTTTTGTTGGTGCTCGACGAACTGGGCTAAACGATCTTAATGCACGATTAACGCACGGTTTCTTCGGAACCATGCGTGAAGGAAACACACGGTTTTCCTGTAGCCTTCTGGTTTTACTCTGGGTTGCCTGCAATTTCAGCTTTCTGTCATTACTCGTGCGAATTACTTCGCACACGGGTGGATCGCCTGTGCGTGAAGGAAACGCACGGGTCAACACTTCTTCTTCCTTATTAATATCGCACGGTTCATGCACGGTCGTGCTCCTGACCGTGCGTGACCATTTTTTCTGACTTTTACTATTTAAGCTGCAGATTTCTTCTGGACCGGGACATCTTCGTTTTCCCCGCCATTTCCTCCCCTTGGAGCGGGAACTCATCTTTCCAGCCGCCATATTCTCTCTCCTCCTTGGAGGGTTGATCCGGCCACCCATTGTCCTCCAAAGAGATTGCTAAAGCTTCGTCTCCAACCGCCATCGCCATTGCCGACCACCAAGCTACCGTTTGAGTTCTTAGTTTTGTGCATAGCTTTCGTTTTTATCCTTGGTTACCTCGCCATAACCCAAGACCCATTACTACCCAAAGTCCTATGGACTCACGCTTAAAGCAAACTAGTGCCGTGGAGAGAGTGCGAACGGGCAAGCATATGGTCACCGACATTGGTGGATTCTTTTGGAGGTTGTCCCGAATCCCGATCTTTGGCAATACTCGCCTTAGCAGTTTGTCTATTTTCTCCCCACGCGTGATCTGAGTTATCACTGTGATTCTGTTTTTGAGTACTCATAGAATTTTTGTTACGTAGGCTGAAAAGTATAAATTATTTTGTATGCTTAGAAATTTTCTCTACTATATTTTTACGCCCGTGAGCATGCGACTTCGCATGGTACTCCAGATCATAATTACTGTGTTAGATAGTTCTTTTTTCTAGTCTGCAAGGATCTTCTTTGCTCGGGATGCGCAAATAGGTAAGTCTGTGGGTGTGATGAGTCCCGTTTATATAGGGTTTTGCGGACTCATCTAGGCTGGTTTTCATGGCTTTGCACTTCACTTTTTGATTGTTTTCATTGATATTTCATTCCTACTGCGTTTCACGTTTAGTGCACTTTTCAAGCCAATGGATGCGCAATTGCGCATTCAATTGCTGGGGAATGCACTTGGTGCTCCCCACGGCTCGTTCCAGTAGTTTATTGCATTTTGTTGATTGCTGGAGGGTCCTCCTTTGTGAGTTTTTATTGTGTACAGGTGGTGCGTTTTCCCCAAGTCTGAAATGCAGTTTTGAGGAAAACTCACGTTCGTGCGTTTTCTTAGCACACGGTCCTTTGTGAACGTGCATTTTGTTGGTGCTCAATGAACTGGGCTTGGTGATCTTAACGCACGGTTAACGCACGGTTTCTTCTGAACTGTGCGTGAAGGAAACACACGATTTTCTTGTAGCCTTCTAGTTTTACTCTAGGTTGCCTGCAATTTCAGCTTTCTGTCGTTACCCATGCGAATTAATTCACGCACGGGCGGATCGCCCATGCCCAAAGGAAACGTACGGGTCAACGCTTCTTCTTCCTCAGTCGTTTTCTGGATATTAATATCTCATGGTTCACGCACGATCGTGCGCCTGACCGTGCGTGACCATTTTTTCTGACTTCTACTATTTAAGCTGCAGATTTCTTCTGAAGCGGGACATCTCTGTTTTCCCCGCCATTTCCGCCCCTTGGAGCGGGAACTCGTCTTTCCAGCCATCATTTTCTTTCTCCTCCTTGGAGGGTTGATTCGGTCACCAATTCTCCTCAAAAGAGCTTGCTAAAGCTTCATCTCCAACCGCCATCGCCATTACTGACCACCAAGCTACCGTTTGAGTTCTTAGTTGTAGATCTTGCTAAGCTTTTCTCTCTGATTCGAGTCAGCGACCACAACACGAAGAAGACGGGTGTGCAGAAGGAATTGACAGCCCTTCGGGATCCCGGATACCTTCCAAAGACCATGCTAGGATGAGGCTTGACAACCCTCGCTTCCGACCGAGAATCTTGGACAGCCTTCAAGTGCTTGGTTGTATTTCACCCCCTCTTTTCTTGTATTCACTTTAACCTGAACTTATGCTAGCATGTTTGAGGTTTAATAACCATGTTTTGCTCAAGGTCTTGCTATGGTTTGGTGTGATGATTTCTTGATGATGATGTGTGTTGATGAGCTTCGTCTTTGTTAGATAAAGTGGTATTTGAGCCGTTCTACCGACTGCTAGAAGCACGTGTTGCGAAGAGGTGTTTATGACCCACATTAGTTTGTTTGTCTCCGCTATTACTCTTTGGAGTAATTCACCCTGGCGACGTGGTCACAGCGACCCGCACTAGATTAATGCTGCTTAGTGTAGGAAACACAAAATCAAACCCCCTCGTTTTTTCTTAGCACTTTCATTCATTTCTCAGAAAGCGGAATCCATGCTCCCTACTTGCACTCCACGTGAGATCGATACTTGGGGAAGCTACTCCTCCCTTTTATTACTTGGTCGTGAACGGTAATCTTACCGCCCGCGCTTGAAGTTTTTGGCGCCGTTGCCGGGGAGTGCAACTGTTGCGTGGATTTTGTTTCTTTTGGGAAAAGTTGGTGAGTGTTTTGGTGTTTTCTTTTTGTGGGTGTTGTATGACAGATCTGAACCCTGGTGGAAGGGCGAAGATTTGGGTGTTCATCCTGAGACTGTATGAGTGTGGAGAGCTCGCTTGCGTGCTGCTGCAGCTGAGGGAAGGATGGATGACTTGGGCCATTTAGGGAATGGCCAAGGGGAACGAATCTTTGAGAATAGGATATGGACCAGCCTCGCATTAGGACAATGCAGGATTTCACTACCCCTATAGTGGGGAGTGTTTAACCAGGTTTCGGGCCAGCCATAGCCAATAATCATTTTGAGATCAAGCCTGCGATTTTGAATATGATTGGGAACAATACTCAGTACTCGGGTCTGCCGAGCGAGGATCCTCAGCTACATTTGGCTGAGTTTTCTGAGATATGCGGTACTTTCCGCTATGTGGGCATTGCAGATGAAGTTGTGAAACAAAAGTTGTTCCTTTTTTTCACTAAGGGATATGGCCAAGATGTGGCTACATACGATCGTGCCTGGCACCTCAGCCACCTGGGAAGCTTTATCTTCTATATTTTTGGCTATTTTCATCCCGTTGATAAAATTGTTAATGCTCGCAGGGAAATAGCCACGTTCAGACAGCTGGATCAAAAAACTCTTTCCGAGGCATGGGAGAGATTTGCTGACCTGCAGCGCTGTTGTCCTTACACAGTTGTGAGCCTTAAATTTGGTGGAGATATTTTATTTCACCATTGAGCCAAATTTCAGGGCAATGATCGATGCGGAGGCGGTTGGCACGATCACGAACTTATCTCCTGAGGAAGTTTTGAAACTCCTTAAAGACACGACCTCCCACAGTACGTACGGACAGCAGGCAGGAATGCTCCTAGAGGGGCGAGAAATTTGTTCGATGTAAATGCGGTGGGGCTGCACGCAGAAACGAGCCATCCTATCTTAGATGGGAAGATGATGTTGACCCGATCGACCCTATCACCTGCCCCTGTGATGAGCATATTATGTCAGGGTTGTGGTAACTCTGTACACCACGCTTATGAGTGCCCCGCGGGTGAGCTGTTTGCTGACCAGGCATGTATGGCTTGTGAAGAAAATGTTAATTTTATAAATAATCAAAATCATGCTGTGCCTTACAATAATAATTATAACCCTAACGTGAGAAACAATCCTAATTTCTCGTGGAACCAAAATGTGCCCGATCAAAGATGGCAGGGGGGCCAACATCAATTCGATGCTCAGGCTTCTGGTAGCCAGCCACGACCGTCTCAGCCGGGTTATAATCAGAATTTGCAAGGGACGCGCAAGAGCGCGTTAGTGGAGATGATGGAAAAGTTTTTTGAAATGTACCAGTCGAATATGGCTACTCAGACTGCTTCCATGAGGAATTTGGAAACGCAATTGGGACAATTGGCCCACGTTATTTCTAAGCGCACCCGCAGAACTCTTCCTAGCGACACAGAGAAGAATCCCCTTGAGCAGGGGAAGAGTGTTGAGGATGTGGGGGAATGTAATGCCCGTGAAACAACTGTTAAATGTGAGATTAATGCCATAGAAACTCTAGCGCTATGTGATTCCGGTTCATCTTTCAACATTCTTGCTTTGTAAGATGTTGAGAAGCTGAATTTGAATATCAAATCTGATGGAAGAAAATCCTTAATGCTAGCTGATGGATCTGTGGTTGAGACCAATGAAGAGGTGAAGGGTTTATAAGTGGTTTTGAATGGGGCGGCTGTCTTCACAGACTTTCAGGTGCTAGGACCCATGGGTAACACGTCAAAACCCATCCTCGGGGTCCCCTTCCTTAAAACCAGTGAGGCGACGTTGCATTTTGATGCTAGTGGCGTCACTGTTGCGCCCAAAGTTAATGCACCTTTACTACATTCGCCTCCTCAATTAATTTTTGTTGACCCCGTAAAACCAGTGAACTTAACTATTGTGTCATCTAATGATGTTTTTAGTGATGTCAAGGCAGATTTTCAATCGACAGGACAAGAACAGGTTGAGGAAGTTTTTGAAACGCCAATGACAACTAAAGGGAAAGAAGTAACACATGACCTTGATGTTGCTGCAAAGATGGATGTGTTGTGCATGCTGGATGTGGGTGTGCAGAATTTTGATTTAAAAACTAAAAAATGTTTAACCAAAGTCTGTAAAACTATGAAACAGGTAACATGGGCTGATCTTTCACCCTCAGCGGGTGAAGAAAGGATGCCCCCGGTTTTGGATGTTAATCTAGCTGCTGAAAAGCCGGGTGTGACCTTGCCGCCCTGGCACTCTTCTTCTGTAGAATTAAAATGATAGGAGTTGCTTCTGCTCAAAGCGCAGATTTTTGCCCGCAGGAGCGAGACGGAGGAGGGTAGAGGCAGTGGAGACTTGTCTTCCTTGGGCCCTAAAGCTCTCCCCTCTTCCTCATCTCGCGTTTAGATGAAAAGTGAGGGATCTCCGGGGCTATCTCATTTTGTCTTGTTGCTACTAGCGTTTTATTTGCTTAATGTTGTGTGTGACTTTGAATTGTCTTTCTCTCAGTATTAAACTTTTGCTACATGAACATTGTATAAAACTGTTAATACAGGTATTTGGTCCAACTTAAGGACGGTAAAGAAAAGGGCTTCTGGGAGACAACCCAATTTTGCTGCGTCTAATTTGTTTGTTTAGCTTTTTGAGTGTGCATGCCTATTATTTGCTTGGTTGGAGATGTGCTTCTTGCAGGTGATTTTGTCTGGACCGTGGGCTTATTGATCTAGTTTAAAGCCAATCTTCTGATATGCTCATCATCTGAGCATTGGGTAATTTCTCCCCTTATCTCATTTTGATTTTAACTTCAACATATTTTGCTCTGCTTCTTAGCTTAAGTCTGGGGGAGAGCTTGTCGATGTTACCTTTACACGTGCACTTCATTTGCATACCAGTAGCTATTTTAATTTATTTGATTAGTTCATTGCATTGCACATCATTGCACCCATGGGAGTGCGTACTTAACTTTTTGTGTACGACGAGTCAAACTTGTTTCTTTCGTTAGATTTAGGAAAATTACCTTGCTAACGTAGGATTGTGAGACGGGATAAAATGTTGACCTTGCTGTGCTCCTAGTCCAATGCTCCTGTCTCATGTAGAAATTAGAGTAGAATTAATTTTCCTGCATGCTTTTAGTTTTATATTTTTCGAATTGCATAAATTCTTTTTATTTTACTCAAAAATTGCTGAATTCGGTGTGAATCTGACGGTAGCATAGGGTTGTGTGTAGACAGCCGTTAGATTCGTATTGCTCAAGTCGGGAGGATGGATAGTCTTTCTCGTTGGCTAAGAACTTTCCCCAAGCTACTCTCGAAGCATTGATGCATGGTTAGTTAATCGTGAGCATGATGTAGGCCATCATATTGGCCAGGTTGAGCTTTGTACCCATTCTTAACATCTTATCCTCGCTAGTCCCGTTATTCCTACCACTCCTTTGATTTAGCTCCACTTTTATTTCACCAAAGCCTTGTACCTGACCCTAGTCGCACACCCAAGTATAGCTTAATTGTTTTCTAATTTCAGGATGGGGGTGTTGTTCTTTGTGAAATATGTGGTTGTGCTCCCATAAATTTATTTGCTGGAATTATGTAAAAAGAAAAAGAAGAATTGAGAAGAAGATTTATAAAAAGAAAATTTGAAAAAGAAAGAAAAAAAGAAAGGAAAAGTATAACTGAAAATCTTATTTGAGTTAATATTTTTTTGGAATTGGCGGTACGCACACCCGTATTTTAAAAATTAAGTCTGGGGGTGTGGTGTACCCGCGTGTTTTGTAGGTAGCTGATAGATTCTTTTTGTGCTAGCTCAGTTGGTTTTGTGCGTAGCCTTCGTTTTTATCCTTGATTACCTCGCCTTAACCCAAGCCCCATTACTACCCGAAGTCCTACAGACTCACGCTTAAAGCAAACTAGCGTTGTGGAGAGAGTGCGAATGGGCAAGTATATGGTCACCAACATTGGTGGATTCCTTTGGAGGTTGTCCCGAATCCCGATATTTGGACAATACTCGCCTTAGCGGTTAGTCTATTTTCTCCCCACGCGTGATCAGAGGAATCACCGCGATTCTATTTTTGAGTACTCATAGAATGTTTGTTACGCAGGCTGAAAAGTATAAATTATTTTATATGCTTAGAAATTTTCTCTACTATATTTTTATGCCCGCGAGCATGCGACTTCACATGGTACTCCAGATCATAATTACTGTGTTAGCTAGTTCTTTTTTTCTAGTCTGCAAGGATATTCTTTGCTCGGGATGCGCAAATAGGTAAGTCTGGGGGTGTGATGAGTCCCGTTTATATAGGGTTTTGCGGACTCATCTAGGCTGGTTTTCATGGCTTTGCACTTCACTTTTCAGTTGTTTTCATTGATATTTCATTCCTACTGCATTTCACGTTTAGTGCACTTTTCAAGCCCGTGGCTGCGCAATTGCACATTCAATTGCTGGGGGAATGCACTTGGTGCTCCCCAGGGCTTGTTCCAGTAGTTTATTGCATTTTGTTGATTACTGGAGGGTCCTCCTTTGTGAGTTTTTATTATGTGTAGGTGGTGAGTTTTCCCCAAGTCTGGAATGCAGTTTTGAGGAAAACTCACAGCCGTGCATTTTCTTAGCACACGGTCCTTTGTGACCGTGCATTTTGTTGGTGCTCGATGAACTGGGTTCGACGATCTTAACGCACGGTTAACGCACGGTTTCTTCGGAACCGTGCGTGAAGGAAATACACGGTTTTCTTGTAGCCTTCTAGTTTTACTCTAGGTTTCCTGCAATTTCAGCTTTCTGTCATTACCCATGCGAATTACTTCACGCACGGGCGGATCGCCCGTGCGCGAAGGAAACGTATGGGTCAACGCTTCTTCTTCCTCAGGAATTTTCTGGATATTAATATCGCACGGTTCATGCACGATTGTGCGCCTGACCGTGCGTGACCATATTTTCTGACTTTTACTATTTAAGCTGCAGATTTCTTCTAGACCGGGACATCTCTGTTTTCCCAGCCATTTCTCCCCCTTGGAGAGGGAACTCGTCTTTCCAGCCATTATTTTCTCTCTCCTCCTTGGAGGGTTGATCCGGCCACCCATTCTCCTCCAAAGAGCTTTCTAAAGCTTCATCTCCAACCGCCATCGCCATTGCCGACCACCAAGCTACCGTTTGATTTCTTAGTTGCAGGTCTTGCTAAGCTGTTCGCTCCGATTCGAGTCAACGACCACAACACGAAGAAGACGGGTGTGTAGAAGGAAGTGACAGCCCTTCGGTATCCCGGATACCTTCCAAAGATCGATCTAGGATGAGGCTTGACAACCCTCGCTTCCGGCCGAGAATCTTGGTGAGCCTTCAAGTGCTTGGTTGTATTTCACCCCCACTTTTCTTGTATTCGCTTTAACCTGAACTTAAGCTAGCATGCTTGAGGTTTACTAACCATGTTTTGATCAAGGTCTTGCTATGGTTTGGTGTGGTGATTTCTTGATGATGATGTGTGTTGATGAGCTTCATCTTTGTTAGATAAAGTGGTATTTTAGCCGTTTTAGCGACTGCTAGAAGCGCGTGTTGCAAAGTGGTGTTTACGACCCTCGTTAGTTTGTTCGTCTCCACTATTACTCTTTGGAGTAATTCACCCTGGCAATATGGTGACGGCGACCCGCACTAGATTAATGCTGCTTAGTGTAGGAAACACAAAATCAAACCCCCTCGTTTTTGCTTAGCACTTCCATTCATTTCTCAGAAAGCGGAATCCATGCTCCCTACTTGTACTCCACGTGAGATCGATACTTAGGGAAGCTACTCCTCCCTTTTATTACTTGGCCGTGAACGGTAATCCTAGCGCTCGCACATCAAGGGCTAGTTGATCTCTCGGAGGGGTGAGTAGGTCTCACCTCAAAATGATTCCACTGCTAGGCTCCCACTAGCTGGCAGGGCTGGTTGATCTCTCGGAGGGGGGAGTAAGTCTAACCTCGGGATGATTCCGCTTCCAGGCTCCCACTACCTGGCAGGGCTGGTTGATCTCTCAGAGGGGGGAGTAGGTCTCACCTCGGGATGATTCCGCTGCTAGGCTCCCACTAGCAGGCAGGGCTGGTTGATCTCTCGGAGGGGTGAGTAGGTCTCACCTCGAGGTGATTATGCTGTCAGGCTCCCACAAGCTGGCAGGGTAGGTTGATCTCTCGTGGGGGGTCAGTAGGCCTCACCTCGAGATGATCCCACTGTCCTAGGCTCCCACTAGCTGGGCATGGTCGGGGGTACCTCTCGTAGAGGCCAAGTACCTTTTGCTCCGAAACGGTCCTGCTGTCTAGGCTCTCACTATCTGGGCAGGGCCGATGGTACCTCTCATGGAATCCAAGTCCTTTTTTCTCCGAGACGGTCTCGCTGTCCAGGCTCTCACTAGCTGGGCAGAGCCGGTGGTACCTCTCATGGAAGCCATGTCCTTTTTTGCTCCTAGATGGTGCCGCTGTCCAGGCTCTCACTAGCTGGGCAGGGCTGGTTGACCCCTCTGGGAGGCCAAGTATTTTTTACCTCCGAGGCCGTCTCGTTATCCAGGCTCCCATTAGCTGGCTTGACAGGTTGACCCCTCGGGGAGACCAAGTGATTTTTCCCTCGAGGCCGTCTCATCATCCAGGTTCCCATTAGCTAGCTTGATAGTGTTGGATCCTTAGTTGGATTTGGGCTAGGTTCACTAACTAAGATAATTGACACACCATGTATAGCCAGGGTCATGTTTGTGTCCTAGAGTTTAGGCTAAGTCCTTAGAATCAACCACACATGGACTAGACAACAGAAGATAGCAGAAGACTCAAAGACTTAGAAGAAAATCAAGTTTATAAAGTGAGTTCGACGTTCGTTGAACTCAGCTCGACGAAAGTCGTGCTCCGCTCGACGAACTCAGAGTAAATTCTCTGAGTTCAGCTCGATGATTTTCGAGCTCAGGTCGATGAATTCTGGAAGTTCAACTTTAACACATTAAGTCCAAAATACTTTTTCTGAACTCAGGTTGATGAAGTTATATTATCAGCTCGACGAACTTGGAGCATAGAATTGGAAAGTTTTTCATAGAAAGCAGTTAGCTGAACTCAGGTCGACGAACTTGGTTCTCATGTCGACGAACATGATTTCTCAGCCCGACGAACTTTGATCTTAGGTCGACGAAATCTGTTCTCTGGTCGACGATTTCTGTGCAGTTCCAGACTTAGAAATTTCCCTTTTTTTGTCCTTATTTTATAGCAGTAATTCCTGAGTAATTAATGCTTATATTCTCCGAATATAGCCGTTAGTGGCAGCATTGATTATGGTCTTCATCAAGTTAATTACTTGCTCTTTTTAAATGGGACAGTTGGGGAAACTCATTAATGAAATTATTCTACAGCCGTATTTCATTCTCCAGTCAGTCAACATTCAATGCAATGAAATTCAAAATTCAAAGGAGAAATCGACTGAAGATATAAAAGAGTTTTTCTTTATAGTCTGCATATACAACTCAAGGAATACAAAGACAAAAAGATCTACAACAAAAACATTCTGAATCTTCTCTGTATAGAAAATAGTTTGTTTTCTCCTTGACCTTATTGAAGAAGAAGAAGAACATCAACTACAAATCAAGAGTCTTCTTCAACCTCCACTCCAGGATTCTTCAAGGATAACATATTCATATCAGTCAGAAGTTCCTGGATCAACATTTTCAAGGCTGAAGACTAAAGACCTACACCCTGTGCAAGACTCTAAGTGATATTGAAAGGAGTCATTGATAATAAAAAATCCACTTGTCTTCGCTATTGAATAGAGAAAGAGAAGAAACCATCAATCTCTTTCCCCCTCTGTATAAAGGGTTTATTAACTCCCTTCAAAAGTTTATTTTGGTTTTTGAGCACCGGATCAAAAGCTCATTGGTGGCAGTCACCTGGTCAAAACCTGCTAGTGGATTCCTACCAGGGTGGTAGAAGAGTGGATGTACCTAGGTTTGAGAACCACTATAAAACTTCTTGTGTTGTCTAGTTTCCCTTTTTCCTTTTGTTCTTGCTGTGGCTGTGATAGGATAGTTGTGCTGTGATATATCTATCTGTTGTGTTAGATTAGTTTAGCATAGATTATCTTTTTTGTGTTAATTTTGGTATCACCATTTTTTATTACTCTGATAATTTGTAAAATAGTTGTCTTCTCTGATTGGAGCAGTCACTTTCAAAAAGGTTGCATATGTAAGTGGACTGAAATATAACCTCATCTCCATAAGTCAACTATGTGATGAAGGTTATCAGGTATCTTTTAACTCAAGCTCCTGTATTATTTCTACTAAAGAAAATCAAACTGTTTTAATTTGAAATAGACAAGGCAACATATATGTAGCTAACTTTCAATCTGCAACATCAGATATTTGTTTATTTAATCTTGTAAGCAATAAAAATAATTTATAGCATAAAAGATTAGGTCATGTTAATCTAAAAAACATTTCTAGGTTATCTAAAGACAACCTTGTTAGAGGATTGCCTTCTGGTCCCTACAAGAAGGAAGACCTTTGCAGGGCTTATCAATTAGGCAAGCAAACTAAATATAGCTTAAATCAGTTAATAAGAGTGATCTAGGATCTTGTACTTGCTACACGTGGACCTTTTTGGCCCCATTGTTGTACAAAGCCTAGGAGGGAAATTGTATACTCTAGTTATTATAAATGACTTCTCAAGATTCAGTTGGGTATTCTTTTTGAGATCTAAGTCAGATACATTCAAGGTTTTTACAGATTTTCTCAAGACCATATAGATTGAGTACTCTACTCTAGTTACATTGATCAGAAGTGATCATGGTACTGAGTTTGAGTCTCTTCTTATGCAAGGGTTCTATAGGAAGGAAGGTATCATGCACAACTTCTCAGCTCCTAGAACACCTCAACAAAATGGGGTTGCTGAAAGGAAGAATAGAACACTAATTGAATCTACAGGCACATTACTTGTGGATGCTTACATGCCCCTATCCTTTTAGGCAGATGCTGTGAGCATAACAAACTATGTACTGAATATAAGCTTAATACATAAACTTAAGAATAAGACTCCCTATGAATTGCTTAAGGGGAAGAAACCTAAAATCACCTGTTTTAAAATATTTGGTTGCATAAGCTATATTCATAACAATGACAAGAAATATATTAGAAAGTTTGAAGCTAAGGCTGCAGAGGAAATTTTTCTAGGATATTCCCAAGTCAGCAAAACTTATAGAGGGTTTAATAAATCTATCTTAAAAATTGAAGAATCAATTCATGTGACATTTGATGAAGCTAACATGTCTTATAAGGAGAAAGAAATTTATACTAATAGTACATTGTAAGTACCTCACTTGTGTGAAAGATTGGATGATCTAAGCCTCCCCCAAGAGGTTCCAATACATCCCTCTCCACAAGTTGAAGAATAAAGTGAAGAAGAAAGTATAGAGGTGACTGAAACCTATCCAACAGCTAATGAAATTCCACAAGAAGAATTTACTCCCCAAGCTGTTGAGCAACCAACTCCACCCACTGAATTTGTTACACTTGGAGATCACCCCATATCTCAAGTGATTGGAGACATGTCGGTTGGTGTGCAGATAAGGCATCAACTCAACCAAGACTTAATGCATGTCTGTTTCATATCTCAAATTGAGCCCCAATCAATAAAAGATGCAGAGCAAGATCCTCACTAGATTGTTGCAATGCAAGAGGAACTCAATCAATTTGAGAGATGCAGAGTTTGGGATTTAGTTCCAAGACCACAAGACTACCCAGTCATTGGAACTAAATGGGTATATAGAAAAAGCTGGATGCCCAAGGTGTCATCATAAGGAATAAAGTAAGGCTTGTTGCTCAGGGTTATAGACAAGAGGAAGGAATTGATTGTGACCAGACTTTTGCTCCTATAGTAAGGTTAGAAGCAATCATGATCTTCCTTGCATATGCTGCCTACAAGAAATTCAAGGTTTATCAAATGGATGTCAAAAGTGCTTTTCTGAATGGAGAACTCAAAGAAGAGGTTTATGTTGAACAACCTCCAGGTTTCATCTCTCCAACTCATCCCTCATATATTTTTAAATTGCATAGATCTCTCTATGGCTTAAAGCAAGTTCCAAGAGCTTGGTATGAGACCTTTGCTAGCTTCTTGTTAGAGCATAAATTTTCTATAGGCATTGTAGATAAAACATCATTCACTAGACACCATAAGGATCAAATTTTGTTAGTACAAATTAATGTAGATGATATTATATTTGGGTCTACAGATTCCAAACTATGCAAGAGGTTTTCTGACCTCATGCATTCAAAGTTTGAAATGAGTAGCATGGGTGAGCTCTCCTACTTCCTTGGTCTCCAAGTGAAGCAGCTAACTGATGACATCTTCATATCCCAGGCTAAGTATGCTAAGGAGCTTATCAAAAAGTTTGGGATGCCTGATGCCTCAGTAAAGAAAACACCCATGGCCACTAATGTTGTACTTGACTCTGATTAACATGGCAAGCCTGTTGATCAGAAATTGTATAGGGGCATTATTGGGTCCCTGTTATACCATACAGCAAGCAGACCAGATATAATGTTTGCTACATGTCTTTGTGGTAGGTTCCAAGTGAACCCTAAAGAATCTCACCAATTTTTCTTAAAAAAGATTTTAAGATATATAAAGAGTTGTCCTAGTCTAGGACTTTGGTATCCCACTGAGTCAGATTTTGAGTTAACTGGATACTTAGATGCTGACTTTGTTGGATGTAGGGTAGACAGAAAAAGTACCTCAGGAACATGCCAGTTCCTTGGTATGAGATTAGTCTCTTGGTTTAGCAAGAAGCAGTCATCTGTGTCCACTTCAAATGCTAAGCAGAATATATAGCAGCTGCAGTTACTATTCCCAGATGCTGTGGATTCAGAACCAACTTCTAGACTATGGGTTCAAGTTAAATAGTTCAACTCTATTATGTGACAACACAAGTGCAATTTCCATTGCACAAAATCCAGTCCAGCATAGTAGGACTAAGCATATAGACATTAGAAATCATTTCATTAGAGAGTGTGTAGACAAAACTAAAATTAATCTTCTCTATATCTACATAGATTTGCAAAGAGCAGATATCTTCCCCAAACCTTTGGATGAGAGGAACCATCTGTTCTTCATAAATCAACTTGGTATGATAAATGTAGAAGCCTTAATTTGATTTCTGTCTATGGTCGACGAATTTTTCAGAGTTCATCGAATAGAGATCGAGAAACTGTGAAAAGTTTTAGAGAAATTCGTCCAATGAAGATCGATGAACTCTCTGAAAGTGAAGTCATTTTCGTCGACCGAAGATCGACGAATTTGCTTCAGAAAATTTTCTTCAAACTGAACACGATGAAATGTTTTCACATCTTCTGACTGAGATCGACGAACTCTTTTGACTATAAAATATTTCGTCGACCTCAGATCGAAGAATTTTTATTATTCGTCAAACGGTGTCTACCGGTTCATACTCTGAAAAATCTTATATATAGGTTTTCTTCAAGCTCCGTCCCGCCCTTTCAGTTCTTTTGCACTTGATCTTTATGTTTTTGTTGCAGGAGAACTCATGTCAATTCCGGCGAGCAATCTTTCCGCAATGAAATTTGATATGGGTTTCGATATTGACTTCAACTCATTTCAGCACTCTAATCCAATCTTTGTGGAAATTCTGAAGTTGTTTGAAGATCAAAATCTGAAACAGTTCATGACCCACAAAATAAAGATTGTCATGACAGAGATCAAAGAATGGGTCTTTACCTCTACAACAACAGAAGATACCATGATAGGAACAATGTTTGGTAACTCAGTATCCCTTTCTCCCAATATACTAATCGAAGTTTTTGTTTTAATGAATGGTGAAGAAGAAATCAAAATGGACATTGAGGAGTATGAAAATATGTTGATCAAAATGGGTCACTCAGGAGAGAACCCAAATAAGTTGTTAAAGAAGAACTTATCTGCCGAGTATAAGTTCTTGGCATATATCATCGGGAAAGTGCTGCTGGGCAAACACACGGCCCACGACTACATAACCAGGCACCAATTCATGGTGATGGGTGCTTTGGTAGATAAGAAAGCAGCAAATTGGGGCAAGCTGCTGTTTGAATTAATCAAAAAGAAAAACAATATGAAGGAAATATGCTTTGGACAGATACTGGGAATCGTCCTTCATGACAAGGCTCCTGAACATCTAGTCTCCATGACCGTGTTCATCAATGCCTCCAAGAGGCTTACCTCTGCCCTATTTGGCAGATGGGAGAGGAAGATCACCAAGCCCTCCGAGGTTTCTTCCTCCTCAAGTCCTTCTGAGAGCACCAGGGCCACAACAGCCACTCCTCCACCCCTAGAAGAAGTTCCTTCCACCACCACCATTCCTTCTCCTCCACTACGTCAACAACATCAAGTTCATCTACCCACAGCAACTCCATCACCAGTTCATTCTCAAGTTCCTACCTCACCAACTCACCAACAACATCAACCCACACCAGCATCCACTCCAGTTCCATCTCCTGAGCACAACACTCCACCTCAATCTCCACTTCCACCTTATTTAACTGCCGCAAACCCTGACACATTTATCACCTCCCAGACCTTCAATCTATTATTTCCTCCATCATCTCCACAATAGGAACCCATCTCCTCCCCCACAACAATAGTTACTCTTTCTACAACTGCAACTCCCTCTATCCCCTTCCCTCTACTCATCCAAATGAACCTTCCATGTAATGTTCCTGACTACACACACATAGATATGTCCAGTGCTTTTTCTGTCTATTCAAATTATGGTCATCACAATCCCTACTCCTCCACTGCTCCAGAATCACTCTACCTAAACTTCTCTGACATTGCTAAAGATCTGCTCGCATTCATCTCTCCCACTCTTAATATACTTCTCGCTGATGCCCTAGCTCCTCTCACTGCTTCCATTAATTCTCTCTCTGCCAAAATTGCTGCTCTATCCCCTGTGCCTTCTTCTGTGGCACTAGCTTCAGGACCCCCTGAAACCAGTCAGGGGGAGATGCTCCATGATGAAGAAGCTCCAACAGTAGCAAAAGCAGCAGCAGCATTAGAAGCAGCAACAGATGAAATAATGTCTGATGATTCTTTAGAGGAAACAACCAATCCTACTGATATAATAGATTTAATTGATTTAGATACAGATATGGATGAACTAGTTATAGCTGAAATTGAAACTGATGGTGATTATATTATAAATCCCATAGTTAGTCTGCATTCTTTATTAGATTTATTCAATCTTGTCCATAAAAACAATCTGCCCAGCTCTTCTTATAAGCCCTCTTTTGTTATTATACCAAACACTGTACCAATAAGTTCCACAGTTGCCAAGAAACTTAAGTACAGATTTGCAGTTACAGAGACTCAAACAGTATCCCCTTCCAAGGAAACTTCTTCTCCAAAAACCATCTCAGCTCCAACATATAAGATGGATGGCAGTCCACTGCCAGATTTGGATGAAATCATCATGGAATATATAGAAGCAGAAAATTTATCAGTTGCTGAACACATTCCTGAAACAGTTGGTCTAGCTCCAAAACCTCAAGCACAACCTCAGGCTGAAAAGCAAATTGATAAAGATCTTCTGAAAGCTCTGGATGAATTATATGATAATAATCAGGGATTCTCTTCTGATAAAGATGATGATGATAATGATGATTTTGATGATAGCCCTACTGCTAAGAAGAAAGTCTTAAAGAAAAGAAAAGCTCCTCCAGTTACTGATCCTAAGCCAAATCCCACACATGATACACCTTATTATATCCTTCAAAAAATCACTCCATACCCTGGGATGCTAGCCTAGATGTGGCTGTCAAAGAATCAGCAAAAGGCAAGAAAGAAAAGTAGGAGATATTCTCCTCCTCCTCCTCCTCCTCAGAGGCATTGGAAAGGTCCTCCTCCTCCTCCTCCACCTGCTGCTGGTGTTTCAGGTAGCACTTCTCAGAGGTCTACTTCATATGCTTAAACCTATCAAAAACATCATGGTAGATCCTCAACACCTCCAGGAAGCAGCCAGCAAAGGTACTCTTCAAGAAGATAATAAAAGCAACAACAACAACATCATCAGCAACAACAACAACAAGCTCTTGAACAACAAAAAGCAGACAGTCCTAAAAGACCTGATTCTCCACCCATACTATTTGTGGATCCAGAGATAGAGACAACTTCTAGAATGGTCAGGTTCTAGAAACTTGTTGGACTTTCATTGATAAATAAAGCTAAAGCTGAAGGGAAACATCCATCCCAATATTACATAATGTTTAAATAACATAAAGGAAGAGATAAAAAGGTATGAAAAAGGCAACAAATTCTTTAATATAGATGTTTATATGAACCTACATCCAGAGGCTGTTGTGCCTAGAGCTACATCTCTGAATATTATTGGAGCTGCTGATATGACAATGTCCAAGAGGCATGCACCAAATCCAAATAGGGAAATCAAGTTTACACAGCCTTCTGACAAAGAGAAAGAGGACAAGCAAAAGGAAAAGCAAAAGAAGAAGAAATGAGAGTATTTTATTTTGTTTCTGTTTCTCTGAACTTTATATTAATTTACTCTCACAAAGCTACTGTGTAAATATTTGCTGCATAATTTAATTTTTCTGCCAGATATATTTTTCTGCTTCAGTAAGTGAGTTCGACGTTCGTCGAACTCAGCTCGATGAAAGTTATGCTCCGCTCGACGAACTCAGAGTAAATTCTCTGAGTTCAGCTCAACGATTTTCGAGCTCAGGTCGACGAATTATGAAAGTTCAACTTCAACACATTAAGTATAGAATACTTTCTCTGAACTCAAGTTGACGAAGTTATATTATCAGCTCGACGAACTTGGAGCACAGAATTGGAAAGTTTTTCACAAAAAGCAGTTAGCTGAACTTAGGTCGACGAACTTGGTTCTCAGGTCGACGAACAAACTTTCTCAAGTCGACGAACATGATTTCTCAGCCCGACGAACTTTGATCTTAGGTCGACGAAATCTATTCTCTGGTCGATAATTTCTATGCAGTTCCAGACTTAGAAATTTCCCTTATTTTGTCCTTATTCTATAGCAGTAATTCCTGAGTAATTAATGCTTATATTCTCTGAATATAACCGTTAGAGGTAGCATTGATTATGGTCTTCATTAGGTTAATTACTTGCTCTTTTTAAATGGGACAGTTGGGGAAACTCATTAATGAAATTATTCTCCAGCCGTATTTCATTCTCCAAGCAATCTGCAATCAATGCATTGGAATTAAAAATTCAAAGGAGAAATCGATTGAAGATATAAAAGAGTTTTTCTTTACAGTCTGCATATACAACTCAAGGAATACAGAGACAAAAAGATCTATAGCAAAAACATTCTGAATCTTCTCTGTAAAGAAAATAGTTTGTTTTCTCCTTGACCTTGCTGAAGAAGAAGAACATCAACTACAAATCAAGAGTCTTCTTCAATCTTCACTCCAGGATTCTTCAAGGACAATAGATTCATATCAGTCAGAAGTTCCTGGATCAACAATTTCAAGGCGGAAGACTGAAGACCTACACCCTGTGCAAGACTCCTAGTGATATTGAAAGGAGTCATTGACAATAGAAAATCCACTTGTCTTCTCTGTTGAATAGAGAAAGAGAATACACCATCAATCTCTCCCCCCTCTGTATAAAGGGTTTATCAACTCCCTTCAAAAGTTTATTTTGGTTTTTGAGCACCTGATCAAAAGCTCATTGCTGGAAGTCTCCTAATCAAAACCTGCTTGTGGATTCCTACCAGGGTGGTAGAAGAGTGTATGTACCCAGGTTGGGGAACCACTATAAAACTTCTTGTGTTGTCTGGTTGCCCTTTTTGTTATTATTCTTACTGTGGCTATGATAGGATAGTTGTGTTGTGATATATCTATTTGTTGTGTTAGATTAGTTTGGCTTATATTATCTTTTGTGTGTTAATTTTGGTATCACCCTTTTTTATTACTCTGATAATTTGTAAAACAACAAAAAGATTTTTAATTACTCTATTCACCCCCCCTCTAGAGTAAATCAGGTCAAACCCCATCTTTCAAACAGGTTGACCCCTCGGGGAGGCCAAGTGTTTTTTTACCTCCGAAGCCGTGTCGTCATCCAAGCTCCAATTAGCTGGCTTGACAGGTTGACCCCTCGGGGAGGCCAAGTGTTTTTCCCCCGAGGCCGTCTCGTGATCCAGTCTCCCATTAGCTGGCTTGACAGGTTGACCCCTCGGGGAGGCCAAGTGTTTTTTACCCCGAGGCCTTCTTGTCACGCAGGCTCCTATTAACATGCTTGACAGATAGACCCCCCGGGAGGCCAAGAGTTTTCAGCCACAAGAATGCTACGCTGCGAATCCGTTGGGTTGGACGTTTCTTTCAGAGCGTGGAACCCGCTCAAAAAGAGTGGGGATTGTGTACAGCCCCATATTCGCGAAGAGAGGGCCCAAAACAAGGCGTAAGACTTGGTGCACATCTTTAAGCTTTTTGGGAGTTTTACACTCCTGGAGGCCAACTTTTGGTGAACCCTGAAAGAAATTGTACCTAATCACCTAGAGGGGGGGGGGGGGGTGAATAGGTGACCTTATCTTTTTAAACTTTTAGGCAGATTATATCACAGAATTATAAATATCCCTTCACAGCAATTCAGCACAGTAATCACAGATACACACACACAGAGTACACACAGTTTTATAGTGGTTCCCCAAGGTTTGGGTACATCCACTTTACCCCTTCGCCTATCTAGTAGTGTACTAGATTCGGCCAAACTCCTCCACTATACCTCAGATCCTCAGATCTTACACTCAGAACCTCAACCAGGTTCCTACAACTCAGGCCCAAGGCCCTACCACTCAGTCTTCTCCAAAGACCTACACTCAGCCACAAGGCCTACACTCAGCCTACAACAGGCCTACACTCAGATAAATAAATCTCCTACACTCAGGCACACAGGCCCTACCACTCAGCCTTTATAATTTCAGGCTTACAACTCAGATCCCTAAGGATCCTACAAGAAATTAAAAATACAAAGTGTATAACCTCAACTCAGAATAAGAGAGAAGAGTTGACAGGTTTCTTGATGAGTTCTTGGAAGAACTCTGCTGAGATCAACCTCACTTGGCTTTCTTCAAAGCTTCTTGAATGTAGAACACAATAGGGTTGATTCTCTATGCAGCTAATCTTCAATCACTGCTAACTTAAGAATCAGAACTAAGTCTGAAACTTTCTTCACAGCCTGGTTCCAACAGCTGTCTTCTTGGAAGGAGCTCTCTCTCTCCAACTTCTTAGATCTTCACTTGAATTGATTCTTCAATGAATTGCTTGATCTTCTTCTCTTATTGATGTTGATCATCCCCTTCTGTTGACAGAATAAGCCTTTATATAGGCCTTCTTCATGGTGACCGGCTGATCCGGTTTCTAACGACTTTCTGACATCTTTGACAGTTGCAGTAGACCGGCTAGAATGGCAGCTGTCATGTCATCCAGTCACTTCTTGAAATATCTGTAACTGTCTGAAAGTGTCGAGACAGTCCGTCTTTAAGTGTCGACAATTATAGACTAAGTGTCGACACAAGTTGACTAAGTGTCGACACTAGCCTTCAAGGTGTCGACACAACTCCTTGTGTTGTAGAATTTGCTTCTCGACACTGCTTCTTCAATATGTGTCGACACTGATATTGTGTGTCGACACAACTCCTTGTTCTTCAGTACTTAGTTGAATTCTGCTAAGTGTCGACACAACTCCTTTGTGTCGACACATCTTCTTGTGTTGAACTTGTTTAGTGTCGACACATCTTATTGGTGTCGACACATGCCTTCTGTGTTGATACTTTTGCTGAGTGTCGACACATCTCCTTTGTGTCGACACTTGTACTTAGAATTTGTTGAACTTTACTGAGTGTCGACACAGCCTCCAATTGTCGACATTTTCTTCATGTGTTGAGACTTTTGCTGTGTGTCGACACATTCTTCATTATGTCGACACTTGTACTTGAACTTTGCTGAAGTGTTGCTGAGTGTCGACACAGCCTCCAAGTGTCGACACTTTCTGATGTCGACAAAGTTCCTCTGGGTGTCGACATTGCTTCTAAGTGTCGACACTGCTTCTCTGGATATTTCTTCATTGTGTGTCGACACAGCCTGTATGTGTCGACACTTTCCTTCTAGTGTCGACTCTGCATCCCTGTTGTCGACACAAGTACTCCAAGTGTCGACACTGCTTCTCTGGGTGTCGACACAAGTCTTCTTAAGTGTCGACACTTTTCTTCTGGGTATCGACACATGAACTTAGAATCTTTTCAGCTTTCCCTGCAAATACTTAACCTGCACAACTAAACTCAAAACACATCAAATACATTTTGATGTATATCATTGAGTAGGGTGAGGCTTCTTCAAATCAGGTGCATTTATTCCAATGTACCCAACAATCTCCCCATATTTGGAGAAGTCATAACCCTTAGTCAATGACATACACCATACATAACAAAATCACAGTATGATGTAAAAATAGGATTATATAACAGGGTAAGTACATAAACATGTATAAACAAAACATGTATACACAAATTTTTCAGAACAATAATGTAATAAATTTTACACATATCACATTGTTCTACGAATTTCAATATTGTCATTATCCAAAAGTTTACAGAAAGTTTTAATACAAGTGATTACAATTGTAAACTAAAGAAAAATTCTATCCTATTGCTGCTCAGTCTCCTTGATAACTATGCCCTTTCCAGTCTGTATCTTTGCTTGGACAGGAGCTTCAGCATCTTCAGCAGCAGCAGACTTCTTTCCTTTAAGATCCTTCTTTTTCTGTTCTTCAGCTTTGATCTTTTGCCTTTCAAAGTAATGATAAGGCTTAGGAAAGTACTTGCTAGGCTCCTGGGCATTAGGAGGTAACTTTCCCATCTTAGCCTTTCTTCTATACTGCACAATTGCCTCTTGCCTGGACTCATGCTTTCTCCACTCTAGTTCAGAATACCACTTGTTTCTATCTTGAATATTATCCTTGGCAGCCTTCCATGCAGTCAAAATAATATTCCTGGAAGTGGGGCTCCATTGTTCAAAGTCAGGCCTCAATTCAGCTTGCTCCCTGAATCTCTTCTTAGACAATTGGGCTTCTTGTTCTTTCTGCAAGGCCTCTTGTTCTTTCAGTATAGCCTCTGGCACTGACTGAAGTACTTTTTCTATGATGACCTTCTGAGTACCCTCAGGTGGGCTATACATTGACTGTATATCTGCATGTATCATATCAAAGTCTGGTGGAGGATAGATCACTTGAGCTACTTCAGCTTGCTCACCTCCAAGATATGCAGGATGAATCCCAGACTCTGCAACATTGTCATCATCACATAATGGAGGATATCCAAGGGTGGCTCTGATGGAATTTGAAATCCATTTTGCATGATCAGAGCCTGCTTTGACTAACACCCTCTCACCCTTTATGACTTCTCTAACAATATGATCCCTCAGATTGTAACACCCCAGATTTTGCAAGAGGTTCAGTCTGCAGTTCTGAAAATTTTTGGGTTTCTGGCAGGAGGCACACGGCCTGCGACACGGGCGTGTCGCAGGGCGTGTCGAGGCCGTGCCGACACTCGGACCAAGTGTCGACACTTTCGCTCGACAAAGTGTCGAGAGGGAGGCACACGGCCTGCGACACGGGCGTGTCGCAGGGCGTGTCGGGGCGTGTCGACACTCGGCCCAAGTGTCGACACTTTCGCTCGACAAAGTGTCGAGACTGGGGCACACGGCCTGTGACACGGGCTTGTCACAGGGCGTGTCCCGCTTGGTCGACGATCTTCGCTCGACATTTTTTCGCGGTGTCGACACAAAGCCTGTCGACGGGTGTCGAGACTTGGCACACGGCTTGGGACACGGGCGTGTCCCAGGCCGTGTCACCTCTCGGGTTGGTGTTGGGGCCGTGTCGTTGGAGACACACGGCAGGCCACACGGCCGTGTCGCTGGGGACACGGGCGTGTCGGATTGAACACGGGCGTGTCGAATGCCCGTGTCTGATTCCAGGCACGTCGATTTGAGACGGCGAATGAGGCACTTAATACGGCAGATCAAACTGGACACGGGCGTTTGCCAGGCCGTGTTCGGCCCAGGTCTTCTATTTTCCAGGCGAATCGCGGCCATTCTTTTTCTGGTTTTAGGATCTAACGGTTCAGGCCATCTCCTGGGGAGTTAAGACCGAATTCAGGGTTGGAAACCCTCTGTGGTCTATTGTTTTCCAAGTTTTCTTATATGTCTGGCTTCTAAGATCTTGAGAAAAGCTAGAGCAAGGAGGAAGAAGAAGAAGGTCTTGGGCTGTAGGAAGGGTTTCGGTGCTCCAAATCGCGAGCCGAGTCCGAATCCGTGAGCTTAGCTTTGACCGCTGCGAAGATTTCCATCCG
This sequence comes from Platanthera guangdongensis, assembly GCA_039583875.1. Taxonomy (NCBI): domain Eukaryota; kingdom Viridiplantae; phylum Streptophyta; class Magnoliopsida; order Asparagales; family Orchidaceae; genus Platanthera; species Platanthera guangdongensis. Next base: position 227,866,166 of record CM077150.1, read on the forward strand.
GCTATTTTGCCATGGCAAGGAAGAGGAGTCGGAAGGTAACGACATCTCTCCTCTCGGTCTTTAGGATGCACGTTTTTAGCATCGTTTTCTTCTAGATTTTTGGGCACCAAACTCTCAAATGAGAGGGGCTTTGGTTTGCCAAGGTTCAAGAGGAACCTCCGGGTTGATTGAGTCCGTCCCCGGCACTTTATTTTGCAAAGTTATTAGAGATCTGGGAATAGCTTCGCTAGTGGTAAATTCTTGTTAGGCATGGTGGTTGAAGCCGTAGTCGCGACCGTTAGTCCGACTTGGTGATGTTGCATACAAACTTAGGGATTCGTAGCAACAGATTTCCGTCCATGCGGCAAGATGTCGTTTGTGTTGTGGTGGTGATTGTCCCGTGAGGTTGCTTGAAAAGGTACGTGTAGTCGAACCCGGACAAGGTTAGCTCCTCGTGGCGGTAGATGGTTTCCTTGAGGGACAAGGTTAGCTCCGTATGAGAATGGAGATGGTTTCCTTGGTTGACAAGGTTAGGTCCGCACGAGTTGGAGATGTCACTTTCCTTGGTGCGCGGGAACGCTGCGGTACAAAGAGGGATCCCCCTGCAATGTGTTTAGTCTTGGTTGTGTTGTGCCAAGGCGTGGCTATGTCTCCGTGGTCGGCTGGCTATCCCGTGACATGTGTTCAACGTCATGTCTTGTGGAGAGTGTCCCGGTGAGACTAGTCCCCTTCTGTGAGACTGACGAGAATGCCAAGCTTGGGGCAAGCCCGGGCAAAGAGGCCATTCTTGAGCCACGGGTGGGGTCCAGCAAGGCTTCTTAGAATCGGTCAGTCTGTGGTTGTTGGAATCCCGACATGAGACGTCAGAGCTTGCAGGCAAGCCCGGGGCTAGGCCCACGAGCGGGTGGGGCCTTGGCAAGAATCAAATCCATGTGGCGGCCTGTGCACCGTGTGAGGGAGTTGTGTCTCCCTCAATGTTTGCGGCTTGACTATGCCAATTGGGGAAATGTGAGTACCCAAATGATGTGGTGTTGTGCTAGATGCATACACTGTAGGGTACCTTGGGTGAAGCTCGGGTGTTGCATCCATGTTGCATAGTAGGCCCTTTCTTTATATGCTTATCAACCAATAGAGAACATGTTTGATGATTGAGACATCCAAGCCTGTTTTAATGATCCTTTTCTATTTATAGATGTTTATTTGCATATGAAGTGCTGACTTGCAGGTTGGAGGGTTCCCCGGGGTCTGTTAGGGGCGGCCGGGAGGAGATGTGTTGTTGCCCACATCTCAGATAAGTTTGAGGTCAGCCTTTGCTGACCCACGTTACTAATAATTTTTACAGGGCAAGGATCGCACGCAGGAGCTAGCACGCCGGCCAAAAAGGCCTAAGCCCCATGAAGTGTTTTTCCCTCTTTTGTAGCACTACAGTTATGATGATGTTGTTTGAGACTTTTTTAGGAGAAACTTGTCCGGCTTGCATGCCGAGGTAGACTAGGAGTGCTGAGCACATTCATGTTTGATTGTACTATAGAAATTCCAGAACTTTTGGACTTTTGTGGTAGGCCTTAAGGCCATAGAAAATTGTAACTCTTTTGGTTAGTGGATAACTTCTAGTTGTGCTTGGTTTTCCGCTGTGTTGTGCAAGTGTTTTGAGTTTGGGTAGCTATATCAACTTATAATACTAAAGCTGTGGCGTTCGTATGTTGTGGGGCCCCGGCCGGACCCATAATATACGTCCACTACAGGGGAGGTGTTACAATTTGGTATCAGAGGGAGGTTAGATTCAAGGTCAGTGCGTAGAGAAGTTATCCACATAAGAGTAACGCGGGACCATGAGTGTCCTTATGTTTTAGTCTTGGACGAGTACGTGCAAGAGTTCACCCGTTTGGGTCGTTATGCGGGAACAGACAATGGCTGATGATGTAGAGAGGGATAACCTCTTCTACCAAGGGTTGAGGGAAAATCTGAGATAACCCCTCATCTCCATGAAGAGGGCGGGATTCAAAATACACAAATTGTGTCGACACTAGTTGATAAGTGCCGACACAGGAGTTTGGAGAATGATCTGGAGCGAACCCTAGCGTCGAAAGGGTTTTACTCCCAAGAGCGGGGAAGGGAAGCCCTCCCAATCTCATGTAAAGTCTGATGGGAGTAGGTGGAGGAAGAAGCCTTAGCTACACTTCCAGATCTGGTGAGAGGAGCAACTGGACGCCTGGGGGTTCCCACTCTAGGGGACCGCCGACGTGCTACAACTACGGGAAGGTTGGGCACATAGCCCGTGCTTGTTAGCAAGGGGGAGCGGGGCAAGAGTCAAAGCACCTTGAGCAGTCTGTGCGCTCGGGCCCCAGTGCTGCAGAGAAAGGAAAGATGGCGGAGTCGAGCGCTAATTCTCGGTTCCAACCGGTGCAACCAAGGGCCTACAACCTTGGGCAGCAAGAAGCGATCCGCTAGACTGATGTGGTCGACAGGCTCTCGAAATAGTTTCCGGATACACCCGCTAGGGTATTGTTTGATACGGGAGCATCGCACTCCTTTCTTGCGGAGAGCTTCATCCGGAGAATAGGAGTTGAGTCTTTCTCGTCGGGAGCAGAGCTGATAGTGATCATACCAATTCATCTATGACCATTTGGCTAAAGGGCGCATTTATTGGGAGCTAGACGGAGTTGTCTTCGCTCTGGAAGCAGCAGTGTTACCATTAGTAGAGTTCGATGTCATTTTTGGGCATGGACTGGCTTGCAGTACTAGCAGTGGCGCCAGCATTGATTGTTTGCAAGGTAGTGACTGTAAAGAGTAAAGGGCAAGCAGAAGTCAAATTTGAGGGCCTTTGTGGAGTGGCCTGTTCCCTGATTTCGGCCATGCAGTTGGTCCGGGCGGTTAACCAGGGTGGTGTAGCGCTTGTAACATTATTGGAGGTTCGTATCCCAACTGTCTATTGAGGAAGTGCCTGTGGTGGCAGAGTTCAAGGATGTGTTTCCGGATGAACTTCCTGGAGCGCCTCCTGCGGGAGATCGACTTCTCGATCGAGTTAGTGCCGGAGGCTAGACCGGTGTCACGTCCTCCATTTGATGGCACCAAAGGAGTTGGCGGAACTTAAGGTACAGTTGACAGGAACTACCAGTTGGAGCAAGGGTATATTATACCCAGTTCTTCACCGTGGAGCGCATCGATGTTGTTCTGTAAAGAAGAAAGACGGTATCATGCGCCTGTGCATAGACTACCAAGAGCTCAATAAAGTGACCGTTAAGAATAAGTATCTGATCCCTCGGATAGACTATTTGTTTGACCAATTGGTGGGGTCAGTGGTATATTCGAAGTTGGACTTGAAGTCGGGATACTATCAGCTACGAATTCGAGATGAGGACATACCCAAAACTGCCTTTGGTACAAGGTATGGACACTTTGAGTTTATAGTGATGCCAATTCGGGTTGACGAACGCACCATCGATGTTCATGGATCTGATGAATCGAGTAATTCGGGATTACATTCGTTTGTGGTTGTCTTCATTGATGACATCTTGGTGTACTAAGTCGGAAGTGGAGCATGAGACCCACTTGAGAATGATTTTGCAAGTGTTGAGGGAGAATGCGTTGTATGGCAAAATTCTCCAAATGCGAGTTCTAGTTGGGGTGGCATTTTTGGGCCACGTGATTAGTGGTGACTGGCAGTGGATAAGTGGAGGCCATCAGAGATTGGCCGGTGTCTAACTTGGAGGACCGTGGCGGAAGTCCGAAGTTTTCTTGGACTAGCTCGGGTATTATAGGAGATTCGTGGAGAATTTCTCGCATAAGATAGCTCTACCCCTCACCTCTCTCACTCGCAAAGACCATAAATTTGTGTGGACCCAAGAGTGCAGTCAAGCATTGGACTAGAGGCCCTGAAGGAGAGGCTTATGATGGCTCCGATCCTGAGTTTACCGCAAGGGACCGATGGAATTTCAAATTTCAGTGACGCATCGGGATGCGGCTTGGGTTGCGTGTTAGTGCAGCATGGCAAGGTGATAGCTTTTGGGTCTAGACAGCTGAAACCTCATGAGAGGAATTACCCCGTCCATGATTTGGAGCTGGCGGCGGTAATCTTTGCGTTGAAAATATGGACACTATGTTTATGGCGCACAGGGTAGTCTTCACGGACCATAAAAGCCTGAAGTATCTCTTGGATACTTGAATATGCGGCAACGCAGATGGGTTGAGTTTCTTAGGCCAGACTACGAAGTGGCGATTCAGTACACGCCGGGTAAAGCCAATGTGGTGGCGGATGCGTTGAGTAGAAAGTACTCGGGGCAAGGAAATTGGATCGAAGCTCATGATGAGCTTTGGTACGGGAATGAGAGTCCCTTGGATTGGAATGTGTTGCGAGACCGAGTCTTAGCTTGGCTCGGTTGAACTGGATTGAAGTGCAAAACGACTTGTTCATCCGATCGTATTCGGGAAGCGACTCGATTATATGTGGAGTTTCAACCTTTTGTGTTGGAGGCTCAAACGGGCAAGCAGCCCTGGGAGACATTGCATCGGGGGAATCTTGAACTGGTTCAGCTCCTCTTGCAGTTTGCCTCAATCTCCAATGAGGGTCTAGTTTGATGGCTCACTTCTTCAAATTTCTTTGGCAGTCAAAGATGTACTTGGGATAGAAAATCCTTTTGGTGGCCGGGGTTGAAGAGTATTGAACTTATATTGAGTTTGCCAAACATGTCCTTGTGAAGGCCGAATTGTTCCTGAAGCCCCTTCCAATTCCTGAATGAAATTTGGGACATCACCAATGGACTTTTGATGGGTTGCCTAGATGATCTTGGGAATAGATGTCTATTAGCTGGGGATCGTGGATCAGCCTAACCACGGTGGCTGCTTCTCCCAAATCTGGTTGTGCTGCTTCAGCTTCTTCAACTTGCTGCACCCCTTGGTCTTCTTCTACAATAGGTGCATCTAGTACTCCCCCTGGAAAATAGCCACTATCATCTACTTGCTAACTAGCAGTAGATCCTTCTTCAATAGTGAGCTTGTCCATCTTCTTAGTCACACCTGTGGAGCTGCAAATACTTCTAGACAATTCATTGTTAATGAGTCTAGCTTCATCAAATACTACATGTACTTACTCTTCTACAACTTGAGTAGTCAAGTTGTAGACCCTATAAGCCTTACTGTTGTTGTTGTACCCAACAAAGATCCCTTCTTGGGATTTGGCAGTAAACTTGGTCAAGTAAGACTTACCATTGTTTAGTATATAGCATTTACAACCAAAGATCCTGAAGTAGGATAGGTTTGGTTTTCTACCTTTCACAATCTCATAGGGGGTCTTATTGTGGCTCTTGGTGATAGTAGCCCTATTAATTACATGGCATGTAGTATTAACTGCCTCAGCCCAGAAATATTCTGGGAGAGATGTGTCACTTAATAGGGTTCTACCAGCCTCAATCAAGGTTCTATTTTTCCTTTCAGCAATGTCATTTTGCTGCGGTGTTCTTGGTGAAGCAAATTCCTGAAATATCCCAAACTCTTCACATAGCTTTGTCATACTATCAGATTGGAATTCAGTACCATGGTCACTTCTTATTTTGACCACTGTACTGTTTAACTCATTCTGAATTTGTGGGGGAGAGTTGACAAAACTATAGAAGATACTAGGTGTTTCAGATTTTTGTCTAAGGAAGAACACCGAGGAAAACCTTGAGTAGTCATCTACAACCACAAATGTGTAGACCTTCCTACCTAGGCTGTGAACTGTCATAGGACCAAAGAGATCCATATGCAAGAGGTATAAGCACCTCACAACATCTTTGTTCTCAATGCTATTAAAGGTGGATCTAGTCTGCTTGACCTTTTGACAAGCTGAACATATCCCATCTTTAATACACTTAACCTGAGGACCATTCCTCACTAACTCTTTGCTATAGAGTTGGCCAATTGTCTTGTAGTTAAGATGGGCTAGCCTCTTGTGCCATTTGACACAATGAGAGACTTTCTCATCAGCTACAAGACACACTGGAGAAACATTGTTCTCACACATAATGTCTAGGCAATAGACATTTCTCTTTCTATAACCTGTCAGAATGATCTCTTGATCATTTGACCTCCTGATATGACAACCATCTTTGACAAATGAGATGTCATATCCTAAATCACTCAGTTGACTTATACTAATTAGGTTATGTTTCAAACCTTTAACATAAGCCACTTGAGTAATTGTTATAAGGTTGCTAGAAATGTTACCAAAACCTTTGATGATTCCTTTTTCAGAACCACCAAAGGTGACTTTAGGACCATCCTTGATTGGTGTGTAGTCCTTTAGTAATCCCCTAGTTCCAGTCATGTGCTTGGAACATCCACTGTCCAAGTACCATATTGGGGCATGGTCACTTGGACTCACCTGCAAAACAGATTAGTTAACCTTAGAACCCAAAGAATTCTTGGGTCCTTGGTGCTGGTTAGTTTGTCTCTTAACAAAGCTACCTGCAGATCTTCCAACAGGCAGTTTGCTAATCACTTTGGCACTAGAATTGTGCCAGCAGTTAATGTCAAAGTGGCCTACCTTGCCACAGCACCAGCACTCAAATCTATTGTACCTTTGCTTAGGTACAACCCTAGCTATTCTATCTACAGCAGGCTTGTTGATTACTGGGGCTTTGCCCTAAGACTTGGAATTTACAGTCCTGACAGGGTTAGTAAACTCCAATCCAGTTTTACCCTTGTGAGGTATAAACTCATCTATCAAAGGTAGAACTGATATTGGTTTAGAGAACCTTGCTAATATATCTCTCTCCTTCTGAAGACTAATCTCCAGATTTCTGATTTGATCATTCTTAAATGTTATAGTCCCCATCTGAATTACAGTTATGTGCTTCAGTCTGGCTATTTCATTTAGTTTTTGATCAATCAACTTCTCAAAATCAGTTGCAGCCTCTTTGAGACTAGCAATCTCCTTTGCTTGACTCTTGGCCAAGGATTTGCTTTTCTTAAAAGCTTGCAACAGTACTATATATTCATCAATCAATTGATGAATATCTCCTTCAGATTCAGATGCACTCTCATCACTTGATGATGATGTATCTGACTCTGACTCAGTACTAGAAATTGAATTAGCAGAACAATTTAGTACCTCACTAGGTCCAGGCTGCTCCTGGATTTTGTCACCTTCAGATAAGGCCATCAGTCCCTGGCACTGATTGTCGTCTTGCTCATATATAGAATTCATTAACTGGCAAACAGTACAATGTAATCTTCAGCTTCTGAATCAGTTTCTGAAGAAGACATATCTGACAGACTTTTGTCCTTCTTTGCAATAAAGGACCTTTCCTTCTTGCCCTTGATTTGAGTCTTCTTCTTCTCAGTAGACTCTTTCCTTTTCTCTGGACAGTCAGCAACAACATGTCCTTATCTGTTACAACAATAACAAACTATCTTTGAAGATGTGGTTCTACTTGACTTGAGCTTTCTCCTGTCATTCTTTAATGACTTCTTGTTCTGATAATAGTCATCTTTTCCCTGTGAAGTGGATGGCTTAGACCTCCATTGTTTCTTCGTTAGAAACTTCTAAAAGTGTCTTGTAAAAGCTGCAAAGTCCTCATCACTCTCACTGCTTTAAGAATTCCTGCCTTCTGATTCATCTGACCCAGTCTCAGCCACTTTTGGAGGTGGAGATGGAGACTTACTTTTATATTTCCTAGTGGCTTCTGTCTTGAATGCCACTGCTCTTTCTTTGTGCTCAATTCTTGTAGTCTTCTCCTCCTATTTCCTAACCATTAGCTGTATTTCATAGGATAACAGCTTTCCAAACAATGTTGGAGGAGCAATATATGCTAACTTGGCCATTTCCCTTATGGCACATATCTTAGTATCCCAGTCATTTGTTAGGGATCTCAAGAACTTATCATTCAGCTCATAATTGCTGAATTCTCTTCCATAGGACATTAACTCATTAACTATCCTATAGAATTTCTTGTAGCACTCAGTTATGCTATGAGACCTTCCTTGTATGAAGCTCTCATACTCCTGATTAAGTAAAGACTTTCTGTCTTGTCTAACTTCTTCTGAACCCTCCATGTACACTATCAGAGTATCCCACATCTTCTTTGATGTTTTACAGTGTATCAAGTTCTGAAATGTAGCATCATCTATTGCACTTACTATAATATTCTGGGCCCTTTTGTCCATGGTGGCCAGAATAATCTCATCCTTGGTCATTTCAGAAAAGTCTTTTGGTGTTCTCTGATTTGCATCTAACACAGATACTTTCATTGGCACATATGGCCCTTCTTTGACTGTGATATAAATTCTAGGGTCAGAGGCTTCCATAAACAATCTAACACTTTCCTTCCAGATGCCAAAGATCTCCTTTCTGCAGATTGTCAACTTCATGGATCCAAGTTATTTGTGATTCTCTGTGTAACCCATTTTCTTGATTTTCTTGATTCTGCACTTGATTATACTGAATCTGCCAACAGAATCTACTCAGACAGTTATGTCCCTTTTTGAGTAACCTCCCTCTGATACCACTTGAAAGAAATTGTACCTAATCACCTAGAGGGGGGGGGGGTGAATAGGTGACCTTATCTTTTTAAACTTTTAGGCAGATTATATCACAGAATTATAAATAACCCTTCACAGCAATTCAGCACAGCAATCACAGATTCACACACACAGAGTACACATAGTTTTATATTGGTTCCCCAAGGTTTGGTACATCCACTTTCCCCCTTCGCCTAGCTAGTAGTGTACTAGATTCGGCCAAACTCCTCCACTATACCTCAGATCCTCAGATCTTACACTCAGAACCTCAACCAGGTTCCTACAACTCAGGCCCAAGGCCCTACCACTCAGTCTTCTCCAAAGACATACACTCAGCCACAAGGCCTACACTCAGCCTACAATAGGCCTACACTCAGAGAAATAGATCTCCTACACTCAGGCACACAAGCCCTACCACTCAGCCTTTATAATTTCATGCTTACAACTCAGATCCCTAAGGATCCTACAAGAAATTAAAAATACAAAGTGTATAACCTCAACTCAGAATAAGAGAGAAGAGTTGACAGGTTTCTTGATGAGTTCTTGGAAGAACTCTGCTGAGATCAACCTCACTTGGCTTTCTTCAAAGCTTCTTGAATGTAGAACACAATAGGGTTGATTCTCTATGCAGCTGATCTTCAATCACTGCTAACTTAAGAATCAGAACTAAGTCTGAAACTTTCTTCACAGCCTGGTTCAAACAGCTGTCTTCTTGGAAGGAGCTCTCTCTCTCCAACTTCTTAGATCTTCACTTGAATTGATTCTTCAATGAATTGCTTGATCTTCTTCTCTTATTGATGTTGATCATCCCCTTCTGTTGATAGAATAAGCCTTTATATAGGCCTTCTTCATGGTGACCGGTTGATCCGGTTTCTAACGACTTTCTGACATCTCTGACAGTTGCAGTAGACTGGCTGGAATGGCAGCTGTCATGTCATCCAGTCACTTCTTGAAATATCTGTAACAGTCTAAAAGTGTCGAGACAGTCTGTCTTTAAGTGTCGACACTTATAGACTAAGTGTCGACACAAGTTGACTAAGTGTCGACACTAGCCTTCAAGGTCTCGACATAACTCCTTGTGTTGTAGAATTTGCTTCTCGACACTGCTTCTTCAATATGTGTCGACACTGATATTGTGTGTCGACACAACTCCTTGTTCTTCAGTACTTAGTTGAATTCTGCAAAGTGTCGAAACAACTCCTTTGTGTCGACACATCTTCTTGTGTTGAACTTGTTCAGTGTCGACACATCTTCTTGGTGTCGACACATGCCTTCTGTGTTGATACTTTTGCTGAGTGTCGACACATCTCCTTTGTGTCGACACTTGTACTTAGAATTTGTTGAACTTTGCTGAGTGTCGATACAGCCTCCAAGTGTCGACACTTTCTTCATGTGTTAAGACTTTTGCTGTGTGTCGACACATTCTTCATTATGTCGACACTTCTACTTGAACTTTGCTGAAGTGTTGCTGAGTGTCGACACAGCCTCCAAGTGTCGACACTTTCTGATGTTGACAAAGTTCCTCTGGGTGTCGACACTGCTTCTAAGTGTCGACACTGCTTCTCTGGATATTTCTTCATTGTGTGTCGACACTGCCTGTATGTGTCGACACTTTGCTTCTGGTGTCGACTCTGCATCTCTGGTGTCGACACAAGTACTCCAAGTGTCGACACTGTTTCTCTGGGTGTCGACACAAGTCTTCTTAACTGTCGACACTTTTCTTCTGGGTGTCGACACATGTACTTAGAATCTTTTCAGCTTTCCCTGCAAATACTTAACCTGCACAACTAAACTCAAAACACATCAAATACATTTTGATGTATATTATTGAGCAGGGTGAGGCTTCTTCAAATCAGGTACATTTATTCCAATGTACCCAACAAACCTATGTAATATACTAATAGGGGGAGGAAATATTTGTCTCCCCCGGGCCCCTTTGAAGAGTCGCCCAGGCCCCAGGGCGCCCAAGCCGCCTCAGCCCGGCCAGGCCGCCTAAGTCGCCTCAGACCGGCCAGGCCGCCCAAGCCGTCTCGCCAGGCAGCGTCTCGCAAGCAGGCCGTCGTCTCTCCAGGGAGGCCGCAACTCACCAGCCTCCAACCAGTAGGCCGTCTCGCCAGGCCGCATCTCGCCAGTAGGCCTCCATCTCGCCAAGGAGGTCGTAACTCGCCAGGTTAAAACCAAGCAGGCGGTCTCGCTAGGCCGCCGTCTCACCAAGCAGGCCATCTCGCCAGGCCCCAGCCTGCAGGCCCCCCAGATCGCAGGTCACCCCAGCTCGTAGACTGCCCATCTCTCAGGCCGCAGCTCGCCCCAGGCTGCCAGCTCGCCCGTCCTAGTGCTCGCCCAGCCTAGCTCGCCCGGTTTGACGACGTGCCCCTTTTGCCCCTGGTGGGCTGCGAATAGCCGTTCAAAACATCGGGATTTGGCTATTGGCAGGCCAACCCGGGGGCAGTTCAGTAATTTTGGGACATCGAAGATTGGATATTTTTAGGCCATTCCCCGAAAACTATAAATAGACCCTTAGGGGTGCCTTGGAGAACATGCTTTCTTAGCCCCAAAAATCCTCTCTCCTCATCCTCAAAGGCACCTAGCTCAGCATTGGCTAGGGAGGGGGAGATCACCAAGATTTTTCGGGTGTGAGGTGGGACCTCCACGCTAAACTCGAGGGTCTGTTCCTAGTTTCCCGAGCCTTCGGTCCGTGACATCTCCCTGAGTGTAGTAAGTGTGAGGTCACCCCTTTCTTGGGACCCCGAACTCCACGAGAGACCAAGTTTTTGGTTTCAACATATATGTTTGTATGGGCATTCATATAAGTTAAGGTTACTTATTTCTTAGCTTAATTTTCATATACTCACTACTGTGTTTTACTTGATTACTCTACTGTTTGTATTATTATAGAACTGTTAGCAAGCCTTACGTTTACAGCTCTATAGATTTACTCTATGCCTGCTAGATTAGGTCCACTGTCATCTGCTTTTGACCACTCTCCACCTCCATAGCTTTCCTATCATTCCTCCCGTATGGTGCCTAGGAGCCATTAGGGGAGGGGTAGGGGAAATCCGGCTTAGTCTTTTGACTAACGGTCGGTGGACCAAACATTTGAGGGGCTCCAGATGGGAAACATGGACCGACAGTAGGAGATGCAGCACCTGTAATGACCCAAGTTTAGGCTACCCGCCGCCCTACGGCATCGCTACAGGGCTCCAGCCCGTGCTACCCAATCCCCTCTCCGACCTGTTTCTCAGCACGACGGGTTTTTGAGCATGCCAGGTTTCAAACCCAACACCTCCTTAACAAGGCACCTTCAACATCCCTCATCACCAACTGAGCTGTAGATTAGTTGGTGATGAGGGATGTTGAAGGTGTCTTGTTAAGGAGGTGTTGGGTTCGAAACCTGACATGCTCAAAAACCCGTCGTGCTGAGAAACAGGCTGGAGAGGGGTTTAGGTGGCACGGGCTGCATCCCTGTAGCGATGTCGTGGGGCGGCGGGAAGCCTAAACCTGAGTGGTTACCTAAAAAGTGCATCGCTACAGGTCTGGAGCCCGTGCCACCCAAACCCACCTCCGACTTATTTCTCAGCATGACGAGTATTTTAGCATGCCTAGTTTCGAACCCAACACCTCCTTAACAAGGCACCTTCAACAATCCTCTTCACCACTTGATTTGCTGTAATGCCCCAGATTTTTTCGATATTTGGTTTAACTCGTTATCTGGCCTGTTTATGATGGCACGACGTTACATTGACGCGTTTCTGGCATATGCCATTGTTAGGGCTGAAAGTCTTGTTTTCAAGGCTAGCTAAACACCTAGAGGGGGGGTGAATAGGTTTTTGTCCCTATTTAAATTTTCTTACTTGATAGCAGATTTATGTGCTTGGTGATTAGATTAGTTTTCAGATCAATCACAGACGACACAATAATTTTATTAGTGGTTCCCCAATCTTGGGTACATCCACTGTCCCTCTATGCCTATCTAACAGTGTGTTAGACTCGGCTCTCCCTCCATAACTCAGCTCCTTAAGATCTGACAACACAGATCCCGTAGGACCTCACAGGTCACACAGACCTACCACGTAGGGAGTAAGCCAAACCACAGGTCACAAAGACCGTTCACCCGGAACTAAGCCAAACACAAGTCATAAAGACCTTTCATCTGGCACTAAGCCAAACAAAGGTCACAAAGACCTTTCACCCGGCACTAAGCCAAAGACAGGTCACAAAGACCTTTCACCCGGCACTAAGCCAAACACAGGTCACAAAGACCATTCATCCGGCACTAAGCCAAACATAGGTCACAAAGACATTTCACCTGGCACTAAGCCAAACACAGTCACAAAGACCTTAACCTTTATAATGCAGGGTTACAACTTCAGACTCACAAAGAATCTAAACAGAAGAATTAGAAGTGATTTTCTTAGACACCAGAGCAATAACGCTGTGTCTACTTCTTCATGGACTGAGCAGATATTAGCCCAAGCTTTTGCTGTTAAAGACAATGAAATTTGCAGTTGAATATTCCTTCAAATAGCTTTCGTTTCTTTGTAGAGCTTGTTGATTTGCTTTCTCAGAATCGCTTCTGAACATGCTGTTGCAGATGGTGATTGCTTCAACTATCTCTTTCATTAGAGAAATATTTTGGACTTGCTTGCTAGTTCAGATGAAGATTACACCAGTTATCTTGCTCTTGACGATGTTGATATCAACAGCTAACTTGCTCTGCGTGTTGCTGACTTGAGCTTCCTGCTTTTTTGCTCCGCAATAATGACAGAGAGGAAGAACTACCTGATTGCTTTTTCCTGAAGACTGTCTTCCTCATTACCCTTTTTTTCCTTTAATTGATTTTGACCCAACAACTCTTGAGAAGTGGGCCCCACATTTTAATGGTTAGTAACAAGCATGAGTAGTGGGCCCCACAGATGTAATATCCATCAGAAACCTTGTTTTAATGCCAAATGTTGTACAGTAGGTCTGCGACAACATTTGTCACGTACTGTAGCCATCCCGCCACTAATTTGAAATATGTTGACTTGTTGACTTGCTGACGTCATCAGCTGTGGACTTAGCCAAAAATCAAGCAACATTAGCATATGCATTGAGTGAGTAATCATCACTCAATGCAAAAACACTTAGACAAATTTCTGTCTATCTAGGCATTGAAAGCATTGAGAGAGCAAGCCTCACCCAACGTCATTTGCCTTGGCCAAAATCTTCCTGCTTCTCTAGCGTTGAGAGCGTTGAGTGAGCATGCCTCACTCAAAGCTTTTTTCCTTAACCAATTTTCTGCCTCTATAGGATCTCAAGCGTGTGCAGTTATCCCCTGGACGACGTGACATCATGACACGTATTTTCTCTTGCTCTGATATGATTTAATTATTGAGGAAATGTGGGTCGTGATAGTTGGTATCAAAGGGAGGTTCCTTGACAATTGGTCGGGCAACTTTCCCTTGTTAGTGTTAGTTATTTAGTGTAATATCATACACACACCGCTGTGTCATCAGTACGTCTTGGCTGAAGCATGAGCACTACACTCATAAGCATGACAAGAGGTATACGGGGCATATTATGTTGTATGGGATGCATAATATGTGTTTTTATATGGATCCACCATAGGTGGCAACATGTGAGGGTTATGTAGTATGGGATGCATAACCTCACCACATGAATGACCTTTAGCACGTTTTCTTTTTTCGTTGCATGCAATGTTATGTTGTATGTGATGCATAACATTGCATATGTACGCCGCTCATAACATGCATTAAGGCCTTTTTAGAACGCATAACACAACATGTATAGCATAACATAGCATAAGCACAACCTGCCAAGATAAAGATTTACATGATGACATATGTACACACATGGTTTTGAGTCAAAAGGAATATAAATTCATGCATTCATGGTCTAAGCACATGAGTTAGTTTGATGATGGTGAATCATCCTAGGTTAGGCATAACATCATTATTGAAATCCCAGAGCAAGTTAGCAGTTGAAGCTCATATTTAAGTATGTTTTGTCTGTACCAGGTAGTTTTGTGCTAGCAGTTGAGCTAGGTCTGGATTGGTGCCACTTCGATTATAAGATGTCGAAGCATCCTTCGATGAGGCTAACTCCCTAGTATGAGGGAAAGTGTTCGGGTGCGCAGAGCAATGCGATGATGGAGAGTCTGCGATAGAGCAATGAGGCCTTGTCAAGGCAGATGGGGGATGTGTAGTCCCAGATACAGTCTATGTTGTCGTTGTTTCTAGGATAGCTCCGAGAGTGCAGGACCCTACTGTGGGTCTACCTGTCCCTGCCCCTCCTGCTCCTCTAGTGCCTCTGGTAGTGGTTCCACCAGAGATGACGTTTATCTCTCAGTTTCAGCGACTCAGGCCTCCTACTTATGATAGAAAGGCGGACTTTATGGTCTTGGATGATTGGATTATATCGATCGAAGAGATGTTTTCCTACTCTGGAGTTACAGACGATCAGACAGTGATGATCGCCGCCTACCAGCTCAAGGGGTTAGCAAAAAGTTGGTGACTGAGAGAGAAGGATAGCTTGAAAGAAGGATGCTCTTGGGAGTCTTTTAAGGAGATGCTACTGGGAAAGTTTCTACCCTCAGTCGAGCGGGACCGCCTGATGAATGATTTCTTACATTTGAAGCAGAGGAAGCTCACTGTTAGTGAATATGAGATCAAGTTCAGCAAGCTGAGTCGGTTTGCCCCGACTTGGTAAGCTTCGAGGCGGATCAAGTTAAAAGATTTCTGGGTGGTCTAAGAAGTGACATCCAGCAGCTAGCTGGTGCTTATGGAGCAGTGAGTTATACCAGTGTGGTAGAAGCTGCCTTGAAGGTTGAGGTAATCGACAATGCTAAGAACAGAGGCCAACAAATGAGAAAGGATAAGAGGAAATTGGTTGAAGGAAAGAGCCCTCAGGTGCCTGATATTGTTTCAAGGATGAAGAGCAAAGAGGTTTGTAGCTTCTGTGGCCGGTCAGGCCACCCCTTTGAGAGATGTTTCAAGAGGATAGGAGCTCAGAAGAAGGAGCAGGTTCATGCGATTCAGGGTGCTCCTAAGAGGGACTTGGAATGTACCTTGTACAAGAAGAAGGGGCATGATGTTACCCGTTGCTGGTTAAAGGATAAGGTTTGCTATCAATGTGGACAAAAGGGGCATGTTAAGGCTCAGTGCCCGCAGTTCCAGCCTGTGCTTTAACCAGTCCCACTTCAGGCTTTGCCACTGCCTCAGCGATTGGATAAAGGTAAAGGAAAGTTGAATGTGATTTCCTCAGAGGAAGCTCAGACTTCGACTCAGGTTGTTTCAGGATAGACTTTCTCCCTAGTTCTAATGTTTTAGTTCGTAATTATAGCTTTACCAATTGTTTCCTTGGATGCATACACAACTTTATAGGAATATTTAAGGTAAAGAACTGTTGGGCGCATGTCCTCTTCGACTCTGGCGCTACCCACTCATTTGTGGCTAGAGATTTTATGGATCGATACCGTTTGGTTCTAGATCGAGTTGGGGATGCCTTTTGCGTCAAGTTCCCTTTCAGTGATTCTGTGGTTTCAGATTAGGGCATTCAGGATTGTCCAATTGTTTTAGGGGATTTTCTAGCTAAGGAAGATCTGAAGGTGATTGACTTGGGAGGCTTTGATGTTAACTTAGGCATGGATTGGTTGTCCGGTTATGATGATGTTATCTAGTGTAAAGGTAAGCGCTTGGACTTCGTAAAGGACAACGGTCAGCCTGAGAGTGTTTATGGTGATTCGCGCCAGGATTCTCCAGTTATTTCTGCGGTATGTGCTCGGGCAATACTAGTTTTCAGCTATTTTTGATGCCGGCTCGTCTCCCATCCCCTTGCCAGTTGATGCTAAGAGTGCTCGTGATCAAGTTGCTGTGGATAATGATCAAGTTGCTCGTGATCAAGTTGATGCGGCGCAACATAAAGATGCTCGACGACCTTCTACCGCGACTCGTGACCTTGGTGGCTACAATCTTCGTTCGCGGCGGGCTTAAGCCCTTTCCTTATT
This sequence comes from Platanthera guangdongensis, assembly GCA_039583875.1. Lineage (NCBI taxonomy): Eukaryota > Viridiplantae > Streptophyta > Magnoliopsida > Asparagales > Orchidaceae > Platanthera > Platanthera guangdongensis. The sequence goes on from CM077150.1 coordinate 227,882,649, forward strand.
TGCACCTTTATTTTCCTAGTTTAATGTTATCATTATTTCATGTTGTCTTTTATTTTGGACATGTTTAATTTTTGGTGTGCTCATAGCCATCCAATAGATGATAAATTGGATGGCTAGATTTATTTTGCTTGTTTTGGGACTTGCCTATATATAGGCTTATTTGATGAGAAATGAAGGCATGCTATTTGAAAACCTAAATTAATCCTCTCTTGAGAATTTCGGCCACCTCCCTTTGGGATTGCCCCCCCCCCTCTCATCCTCATTCTCCTCCTTTGTTAGCCAATCGCTTGGGTGATCCAAGGCTTGTGAAACGCGGAGGCGGATGCTTCTCGGTGTGACTCCGGCGAAGAAGAAGGTTGCCGCTCGGTGTGACGCCGGTGGTGCGTGGACGTGTGACTCTTCCACTTTCCTTGTGTGATCTTCACCCCATCTTGGGAAGGGTAATATCTACATCTTTCCTTTGTGATTTCTTGTGAGATTTGGAATGGATGCAATGGCTTTTTATCCGCGATCTTGAATACGATCTTTTGGATTTAATCAAAAATCTTCTTGCATTTATTTTCGAAACCTTGCAAGAAGCCGGATCGGGTGGATCCTTTTGCTTGAGGAAGATCTTGGCATATAATTATTGATCTTCCTCTCAAAAAGGTGTGGCGACTTTTGCTTTCGATCTTCGGTGGGAAAGGATTGGACTTTAATTAGATCGTCGCTTTTAGTCCACTCCCCTCCGCATGTTTGTGCGGGATGACGGTGAATCGTGCAGCTAGAATGTTTGTGTTAGGACGCGTTAGATCGTCGCTTTTGATCCACAACAACTTGATCACGAGCACTCTTAGCATCAACGGGCAAGGGGATGGGAGACGAGCCGACATCAATTTTGCTTGTTTGGTCTCAGTTTTGGGGACCGTTGATAGTTTGCCGCATTTAGAAGAGATTCCTGTTCTGTGCGAGTTTTTTGATGTTTTTCCTGATGATCTTCCTGGTCTTCCACCTGACAGAGATGTTGAGTTTGTGATAGATTTGGAGCCGGGTACGCATCCTATTGCGAAGGCGCCGTACTGGATGGCCCTGCGAGAGTTGGAGGAGTTGCGTATCCAGCTAGATGGGTTGTTAGGGCAGGGTTTTATAAGGCCGAGTTCGTCGCCTTGGGGTGCTCCTGTTCTGTTCGTAAAGAAGAAAGATGGATCGATGAGGCTTTGCATCGATTATAGAGAGCTAAATAAAGTCACTATTAAGAACAGGTATCCTCTGCCGAGGATCGACGATTTGTTTGATCAGTTGCGCGGTAGCGCAGTATTTTCTATGATTGATCTTTTTTCTAGTTACCATCAGCTCAGGATCCATGAGTCAGATATTCCACGTACTGCTTTACGATCGAGGCATGACCATTTTGAATTTCTAGTTATGTCATTTGGTTTGACCAACGCGCCCTCAGCCTTTATGGATATGATGAACCGGGTGTTCAAGTACTTCCTGGATAAATCTGTTATCATGTTTATCGACAATGTTCTGATCTATTCTCGCAATGCTGAGGAGCATGACCAGCATCTGCATTTGGTTTTATCTACTTTGAGGGACCACAAGCTATTCGCCAAATTGAGCAAGTGCGAGTTTTGGTTGCCTCAGGTTTCATTTCTGGGCCATGTGGTTAATAAGAGTGGGATTTCCGTTGACTCAGAAAAAATAGCTGCAGTGATGGAATGGAGTATACCTGACACACCCAAGGAGATTAAGAGCTTCTTGGGGTTGGCCGGCTATTACAGGAGATTTGTGGAGGGTTTTTCTACCCTAGCCTCACCTTTGACGAGGTTGACTCAGAAGAATGTGGCTTTTGTTTGGAAGGAGAAGTGTGAGGAAGCCTTCCTAGATCTCAAGAACAGATTGTGCTCTGCTCCTGTTTTGACCCTGCCTACGGAGGGCATGGATTTTGATGTTTTTGTGGATGCATCACATGTTGAGCTTGGTTGCGTGTTGATGCAAGGAGGTAAAGTGATTGCGTATGGGTCCAGGCAACTGAAGACTCATGAGAAGAACTACCCTACGCAAGATTTAGAGTTTGTAGCTGTGATTTTTGCGTTGAAGTTGTGGAGACATCTGCTTTATGGCACACAGTGCAAGATTTTTACCGATCATAAGAGCTTAAAGTACGTCTTCACCCAGAAGGAATTGAATCTGCGCTAGTGGCGATGGTTAGAGTATGTTGCTGATTACAATGTTGAGATCCAATACCATCCGGGCAAGGCTAATGTGGTGGACGACGCCCTAAGTCGGAAGACGGGAAATATTTTAAATCTCTCCGTCGAGCTATTAGTGGAAGAATTTCTCTTGATGGATATTTCTGTGGGGCGATGTGACTTGCAGAGTAGTTTGGTAGTAGGAGAGCCTTCTTGGATTGCGCTTACGCGGTTGCATCAGAAAGATGATCCAGATCTGCTGCATCTATATCTTAGAGCTGAGAAAGGGGAGTTACCAGATTTCTCGATTGATGATGCGGGTACTTTGAAGTACCGCGGCAGATTTTGTATCCCCGCCGTTATGGATATCCGAGTTTTGTTATGCAGAGAAACGCATGGTTCGACCGTTTCCTACCATCCAGGATCTACCAAGATGTATCATGACTTAAAACAAATTGCTTGGTGGAATGGGATGAAGAGAGACGTAGCTAGTTTTGTCTCTGAGTGCTATACTTGCAAGCATGTTAAGGCCGATCATGGAAGGACTGGTGGCAAGTTCACTCCGTTGGAGATTCCGACTTGGAAGTGGGAAAGCATTTCGATGGATTTCATCACAGGTTTACCGAGATATCCTAGGGGATAAGATTCAGTTTGGGTGTTCGTGGACAGATTAACGAAGTGTGCTCACTTCGTACCTTTTAAGATCGACTATCCGATGAAGAAAATAGCTCAGTTGTATTTGAATGAAGTTATCTGATTGCATGGTGTTCCAGTCAGCATTATTTCAGACCGAGACTCACGGTTTACATCTCGCTTCTGGAAGAGTTTGCAAGAAGGTTTGGGTACAGATTTGAGATATTCTACCGCTTACCACCCGCAGACCAATTGTCAGACAGAGCGAGTTAATCAGATAGTGGAGGATATGATCAGATGCTACATTTTAGACCACGAATGAGCATGGGATGAGCTTTTGTGGCTTATGGAGTTTGCTTATAATAATAGTTATCAGGAAAGTTTCCAAATGGCTGCTTTCGAAGCTCTGTATGGGAGACGCTGTAGAACTCCCCTATTTTGGACTGAGGTTGGCGAGAGATCTTTGTTGGGTTCGGATGCTCTTGAAGAAATGGAAGTTTCTGCGAAGCTTATTCGGGAGAAGCTTCAGATAGCTCAAGAGCGATATGAGAAGAACGTGATGGCATGCCCCCTCCTCCACCATTTAAAGACGATGCTGACGATGCTGATGATGATCCGGTTGATAAGGCAATACAACTCAAGGATGTGAGGCGGCACAATGACGCTAACGGAAGGCTACGCTACAACCTCCGCCCGCGGCGTGCTACCGCCACTGCAAAGCATTAGCCTTATTTATTTCCTTTTCCTGCACTCTATTTTATATTTGGAATATAAAATTATCCTATGCTTATGTGATAATTTTATATTCATTGCATGTTTGTTATTTCTCATTTTGAACAATTTTAATGTTGGTGTGCATTTAGCCATTCGGGTGGATGAGATTACATCTCCATCATGAAGGGTTAAGGCTTGTTTGTAACTCCTATATAAGGAGGCTTTCTTATGAGATCATTAGACAAAGATTGAAACCTAATTTCCCCCTTGAACATTTCGGCCAAGAGGAAAACCTCTCCTAGCCGCCGTCCCCTTGGATGTGGTGTGAAGCCGCCGCCCCCTTGCTCCCTCCATCCGTTCGGTGCGACGCCGGCGCGGCTTCCTTCGGTGCTACTCCTTGGAAGAAGGTTGCAAACCATTCGGTGTGACGCCGGTGGATCCGTCGAGAGAGTGATTCTTCCACAGTTATCTTGTGTGAAAGCTTTCCGGTTGGGTAATCTCTTCCCCCTTCCTTGTGAGATTCTTCTCTTTAGTTGTGGTGGTCTTTGCAAATCATTTTCTCCGGAAAGTTAATTTAATCGCTGCAAGTTTTGGATCGAAATCGCCATTGCTAGGCTTTTTATTTCCGGATCGGGTGGATCCTATTTGCCTGAGCGGATCTTGGCCTATAGCCTTGGTCTTGCTCTCAAAAAGGAGTGGAAACCTTTGTGTTTTCTTGGGGAATATTCCGACTCAAATTTCCGATCGTCGTTTTCGAGTCGACCATTCCTCCTTTGTTATTTGTGTTGTGTTCTTGCGACGAGAAGCTATTTTGGGTGATAGGTGCTGTGTAGGTGCGGTAGATCTACGACATGTAGATCGTAGATAGAGCGTTAGCTTCGTGGAGGTCTCCGATTCCGGACACCCCTACATCAATTTGGTATCAGAGGCGGTCGTTTCAACTTTCACGTTGCAAACATCCTCTCTGCGTTCCTTGTTGATTGGATCTTTAGAAAATCAAAAAAATTATTTTCTGTGGTCTGCCAATAGCGGGCTGAAATCTTTATTTTTTAGCAAAATTTCAAAAAAAAAAAATTTTAACGATCCACGTGTTCCTCACATCGGGAAACTATAAAACTATCTTATTTTCAGTATAGTTACAGCCCTAGGAAAAATCACCTTTCCAAAATTTTTCTAAACCTGAATGAGCACTAGGCTCGGATCGGAATATTCGACTCCGTCTACGTCTAGGATGGCTGTGAATGAGCATGGGGATCGCAACAACGAGGCCATAGCAGGGGTGCGTACTGAAATAATGGAGCTTAGGGACATGTTAACACAGATCCTACAAAATCAAGCTAGGCCACCCCCGCCACCCGTTAATGTTGACCGGCCCAACCGGCACCAACATAACTCTGATTCGAATTATGATGGGGACTCCCCATGGGTGCCCCCATAGAGGACACCGCCCCGAGCGAGACTTTAACATTACTAGGGCCATTAAGATAAATGCCCCCACTTACGATGTCATGGGAGATCCCTAAATCTTCCTTAACTAGACTGTGGATATGGAGTGTTACTTCGAGTGGCACAACCTGACGGATCCCCAAAAGGTCCAAGTTGCCCGGATGAAGTTAACCGGTCGTGCAAAGATGTTTTGGCTGAATGAGGAGCGAAGGTTAGGAACCGGACACGGAGCCCCCCTTATAAGTTGGCCAGTAATGAAGAACCTGTTGACCGATCAGTACATTCTTGCGTACCATCGGACACAAATGTTCGATGAGCTTGCCACTCTGCGGCAGGGCTCAAGCTCGGTAGCTGAATATATGGGTGAACTTAAGGACCGTATGGTGCGATGTGACCTTAGGGAGATCCCCGAAGTCACTTTATCTAGATTTTGAAAAGGGCTTCACCACGATATCCAAAGGAAGCTCTTGCGATATGGGCATACGGACTTGAACACGACTTTCAATGCCGCCTAGGACATTGAAAAACACCTATCCTCTAAGGCTCACTCCCGTTACGCTCATGCGAAGAACAACTCCACCACTGGGGCATCTTCTTCCACATACCCTGATAAGGGAAAGTTCAAATCCACCGAGTCGAAGTCAGTCGTGATCACCACTAGGAACACAAAGAACCCTGCGAGTGAGCGTGTCCCTATAGGGAAGGTTAGCAAGGCTAACACCACTTGTTACTCTTGCGGCATTCAAGGCCACTATGCCTACGAATGCCCAACAAAGACGAAAACCCTAGCCTTATTAGAGCCAACTACCGACCCTGACGATTATGTATACGAAGCTGCAGAGGAGAGTGACCCCGAAGGAGTCCCTAGTGACTTAGAGGACGATCACCCCCTTATGGTGATGCGTTGTATCTTGACCACTCCTCGTCCATTAGATGATTGGAAGAGGACAAACATATTTTCTCTGATTTTTAAGAGTGGCGAAAATCTTTGCAAGCTGATTTTTGATAGTTGCTAGGATTTTTATTTCCGGATCGGGTGGATCCTATTTGCCCGAGCCGATCTTGGCCTATAGACTTGGTCTTGCTCTCAAAAAGGAGTGGCAACCTTTGTGTTTTCTTGGGGAATATTCCGACTCAAATTTCCGATCGTCGTTTTCGAGTCGACCATTCCTCCTTTGTTATTTGTGTTGTGTTCTTGCGACGAGAAGCTATTGTGGGCGATATGTGCTGTGTAGGTGCGGTAGATCTACGGCGTGTAGAGCGTAGATAGAGCGTTAGCTTCGTGGAGGTCTCCGATTCCGGACACCCCTACATCAGAATGCCAACCGACGTAGATCTGATTTGGAGTTTGCTGTGGGGGACTTGGTTTTTCTTAAAGTCTCCCCGATGGTTAGAATCAAGAGGTTTGGTAAGAACCGGAAGTTGGATCCAAGGTTTGTGGGACCATTTAATATTGTTGAGCGGATTGGTGTGGCAGCTTATGGGCTGGATTTGCCCACAATTTTTCCTGGTGTGCACAATGTTTTTCACGTTAGCCAGCTGTGGAAGTGTGTGCTGAGCGACAGACAAGTTTTGGATTCTGTGCCTCAGTTAGAGCCAAATCTTTATTATGTGGAGATGCCTGTCCGCATTTTGGTTGCACAAGATCATGTGTTGCGGAAGAAGAGCATTCCAATGGTTAAAGTTTTATGGAGAAACCAGGATGTGGAAACCGCGACTTGGGAATTGGAGTCGGCTATGAGGGAGGCTCACCCTCATCTTTTTCCCTGTCTTGTGTCTGGTATGTTTTGCATTTTCTAATATAGCTCTTGCTCGGCTATTTCTTTTTCCTTCTTGATAGAAGTGTTGTGTGTAAAGTTTCAGGGCAAAACGTTCTTGTAGGAGGAGTGACTGTAACGCCCCCGATTTTCCTGTGATTGTTTAATCATTGTTTGGCATTATGTTGACGCATTTCCGGCCTTTGCCGTTGTTAGAGCGTCATCTTAGCTCTTGAGGAGTTCTTAGTGGCTTGTTTTGTAGCCTGTTTGCAAGGTTCCCCAGCTAGCCGGAGTCTGTTTTTGGTGACTCGACAGAGCCTCTCAGGGAATGCTTATGTTTTGGCTTCGGGAGATGTTAGTCCGAGTTTTGGTCGTCAGATGTTATTCTCGACGTCGCCGTTGTTTTCGTAGCATGGGTGTTTAATTACAGTGCGAGTTTCGTCGAATTCTGAGATCGTTTGTTTTCGTGTCGTTTCGACGTTTTTTATGTTAGCTGGTAGCGTGTTACCAGGCTTTTGTTGTTGCTATGTTGGCTAAGTGGAAGAGCTTAGTTATAGCAGGTAGCTGGTTTTTTTTCGTTTGGCCTAACTTAGGCAAAGATTGTTAGCTGGACATATATATATGTATATATAAATTTGTTTGTCTGGGCTTGGGTTTAAGCTTGAGTGCTGGAGCTTATTTCAGCTATTTTTTTTGTGTGTGTAAGTATATATGTTATTTATATATATATTAGTGGCTGGATTTCTTTTGCTTCTAGTGGCCGAGTGAGTTGGGAGGGTAGATAAGTAGGGCCGGCTGGGTTTTATTCTCCTCATTTCTCTTTTCCCAAGCCATCTGCCAGCTTCCAGCGGAAGGCATCGGGCGACAGAGGTGCTGGAGCTCCGGCCGGCGATTGCTGGAGGTTTAAGAGCTCGTTTTTCTCAGGTAATGGCAGATTTGGATTGCTCTCACCCTGATCTTCCTCCCTAGGTTTGTATTCCTTGTTTTAGGGTTGTCTTGGTTAGCTAGGGTTTTTAGGGTTTGTTCTTCTTCCTCTAACAGCTTCAGGTTTGCCTCTTAGGTGGCCGACATTACCGCCGGTGCCGAATTTTGGAAGACAGCAGCTATTTCCTGGGGGTAGAGGCAATTGGCGCCCTTTGCCCTTGCTAACCTTGATTTTTTACTCCAATTAATCTTGTTGTAGTAGCTCATTCTTTCTTTTTCCTAGAATCTAGGGTTGCTGCAGTTTTCATCCCAGCTAGATCTTGCTCAATTTTGTCCAGTTTTAATTTATTCTCTCTCATCTTTTCACTGTCTTGTATCCAGGTGGTGGCTGGAGGTAGGATTTTAGTTTGCTAGTTTTAGCCTAGCTTGGGGGATAGTTGTAGCCGGGTAGAAGGGGTAGGAAGAGGAATTAGAATTTTATTTTCTCTAAGCCTTCTAGCTTAGTATCGACACCTTCTAGCTTAGTGTCGACACCTTCTGGCTTAGTGTCGACACCTTCTGGCTTAGTGTCGACACCTTCTGGCTTAGTGTCAACACCTTCTGGCTTAGTGTCGACACCTTCTGGTATAGTGTCGACACCTTTGGGCTTAGTGTCGACACCTTCTGTCTTAGTGTCGACACCTTCTGGCTTAGTGTCGACACCTTCTAGCTTAGTGTCGACACATTCTGGCTTAGTGTCGACACCTTCTGGCTTAGTGTCGACACCTTCTGGCTTAGTGTCGACACCTTCTGGCTTAGTGTCGACACCTTCTGGCTTAGTGTGGACACCTTCTGGCTTAGTGTCGACACCTTCTGGCTTAGTGTAGACACCTTCTGGCTTAGTGTTGACACCTTCTGGCTTAAGGTCGACACCTTCTGGCTTAGTGTCGACACCTTCTAGCTTTGGTGTCGAGAGGGACTCGACACCTTGTGCTGAGTGTCGAGAGGGACTCGACACCTTCTGGCTTAGTGTCGAGAGGGACTCGATGTCTTTCTCCTTAGGCTGGTGTTTTCTCCTGAGTTGGTTAGGATGGGTTTATTTCGGGTTGTTGATGTTTCTCGGCTGGTTTTAAGGCCGAGTCGTGAATTATGGCAGGTGGTTTTGTTTGATGGCTCTGTGAGGGGTGGAGTGGTGTAGAGCCTTGGTCACCACCATTTTGGCCCCGGGATGGGCTATTTGTTTTGGTGTGTTGCCACCATTTTGGCCTCGGGATGGGATAGTTTTTTTGGTGTGTTGTCACCATTTTGGCCCAGGTTTGGGCTAGTTTTGTTGGTGTGTTGGACCTTAGGGCTACCACCATTGAACCCTTGAGTATTAATGGGTCTTGTTGTTTGGATGAGGACTGTTTTTTGTCACCAACCCAGACCCATGGCCTTACCACTGCTAATGATTCACAAGTTAGGACTGTTAGTTCCTTTCTGTAAAGTTGTTATTTTGGCATGTACTTGCCTTGTTGCTGCTGCAGGTTTTTAGCAGGGCATGTGTTTATTTCTCGCACTTGGTGCGTTTTGATCTTGCCTTTGGCAGTGTTTTACCCTTGCTGTATTGTTCATTTTACCTTCGCTCTTTTGATATCACTTGTTGTGGGGTTGGTAAGCCTCTCTTTTATTACTTGTGAATCTAATGCTCCACTTCTTTTCATTCTATTCTTGCTGAGGTATTCTTTCTTTGAATGCCTCAGGTTCAGGTTGTGGCTGATTGAGTGGCTAGTGTTCTGGTGGAGCTTGCTTGTGGCCTTCGGGGTAGCTGAGTTTGCTGTTCCTCGATTTGGTGAGGTTGTTTTCTTCTTTCTGTATAGACATACATACTCACCAGTGGGTTCGTGTCCTATTGTTGACGCCCACTGGTGGCTTGCTTGTGATGCTAGATATGAACTGAGAACGGCTATTTTTGTCTTTTTGGAGGTTGTTTACTTGCTTCTGGGAATGTTTTATGCTAGGTTGCATGTTAGGTATTTTTTTTAAACCCTCAAAGCATTACTATCTGTACCTCATGCACGTCATTTTTATAAAACTAAAACACTACTTTCCCAAGTAACGTGAAAGAAAAAGCTATTTTTCTTATACTATTATAAATCTAGAGTCCTACATTCCATGAGTTGTTCTTCGGGGACGTTTACAGTCATGTAGATTGTCAAATCAACTTAACCAAAGTATTTTCCGCTGCGTATTAATATATTTTTAATTATGGACTAGTTGATCCACTGTGCCGATGGATACGGAAATCAAACTTAACTGCTTTTCTTTCATATTAAATTATGATTTTATCCAAAAAATTAGAGTCTGGGGTTTTGCCTGAGCGTGTACAGTTATCCCCTGCATGACGTGGCATCATGAAACGTATTTTCTCTTGCTCTAATATGATTTAATTGTTGAGGAAATGCGGGTCGTGACATCTTAGCTTGATGAAAGGTGAGCTCATCTCGATGAACTCTGAACTTAGTTTGACGAATTTTTGAACTAAGTTCGACTAAGTTCAACTTACAACCTTTTTGTTGTGATCTTAGCCCGATGAATGGTGAGCTCAGCTAGACGAACTCAGAGCTTAGTTCGACGAATTTTGAACTATGTTCGACTAAGTTCAACTTTCAAGCTTTTTACTGTGATTTAAGCTCGATGAATGGTGAGCTCAGCTCGACGAACTCTGAACTTAGTTCGACTAATTTTGAACTAAGTTCAACTAAGTTTAACTTTACAGCCTTTTTGCTATATGGCGTTGAGTGTGTCTTCATCACACAACGACAAATTACTTAGTCATATTTCTAGCTTACCAACATTCTTTCTTACCTCTGGCATTGAGTGAGCTTGCTTCACTCAATGCTTGTGGACTTAGCTGCAATGTCAACTGCTCCTTGTCTTCTGGCGTTGAGTGAGCTTACCTCACTCAACTGCTGTGGACTTAGGCAAATTCCTGCCTTTACAACATCTTCTCTTGGTTGTCCACCTTTTTGCCTTATGACCACCTATCACATCACTTAGACAATCTGTCTAGACATGTTCCATGGAACATCCTGCATAAGAGGAGCTTAAACAACAACAAATGCAACTATGCTTTTAGTGTTGATGGAGATGCCTCTTCAAATCCAATCTAGGGAACATTATGGGTCATGGACCCAACAATCTCCCCCTATTTAAAGTAGGCAGAACTCCCATCAATACTAAGAGGCATTAACATAATAGGCAAAATAAATTCATTCATCTGTAGATTATAATTGCTACCAACTGCTAGCTTATGCTATATTTGTAACACCCCGAAGTCAAGTGGATCATTTTGAGCAAAATCGGGTTCAGGCTTGGGTGACACGGCCTGGGACACGGGCGTGTCCCAGGGCGTGTCAGGCCTGGGTAGTGTCGAGTCGTGCAGTCGACGAAATTCGGAGTCGACACAGCGGACACAGCCTGCGACACGGGCGTGTCGCAGGGCATGTCGGGGCCCTGTCGACGATCGGCCGTGATGTCGACAAATTTATCTCGACGATCGTCGAGTGTCGAGTGTCGAGAGGATACGGCCTGTGACACGGGCGTGTCACAGGGCGTGTCAAAGGGCGTGTCAGTAGTCGTCGAGCTCAACTCGATGTTTCGAGCTAGGGCGTGTTGGCGGGACATGGGTGTGTCCAGGTGCACACGGCCATGAACACGGGCGTGTGTCAGGCCGTGTGAAGTCTCGGGTTGGTTTGGGATTATTTTCGTTGAGGCACACGGCCTCAGACACGGGCGTGTCTGAGGGCGTGTCGGGTACACGGCACGCGACACGGGCGTGTCACACGGTCGTGTACTGGTTGGATTGAGTCGGTTGTCTGCCGCTTAGAGAGACACGACCTGTGACACGGGCGTGTCACAGGGCGTGTCAGGCCGTATTTTAGCTTTTCTGGCCAGATCTGAGCCGTTTGTTTCCCTCTTCCTGGATCCATTGGCTGGGCTCTGTCCAGGTGTGGTGAAGGCCGAGAAAAAGGGGATTTAAACCCTCTTTTCTCTTCTTCTTCTTCTTCATCTTCAGTCCAAGAGAGAGAGAGAGAAGAGAGGCCTAAGGGAGAGAGAAGGGAGGAGTCTACCAGCTGCTGTAGGAGCTGTGGAGTGCGGAGCGAAGATCCGAGAGCGGATTCGTGAAGGCAGAGCCGAGGCGGTGATTTCCATCCGGCTACTTCATGGCGCCGAAGCGATCTTCAAGGGTAACGATCTCCTTCTTGGACATCGAAGTCCTTCCTTTATGCATGTGCTTGGAATCCTCCACCAAGAGGTGGATTTGCGGAAGAGATTCCTTTGTTGAGTCTGCATTTAGAGCCGGAAATATGGAGTACGGCATAGGCATGCTGTGTGAAGCCCATCTGGACCGGTAGTCTGGATTGGTGATGTTCATGGGTAAACCGGAGATGACTCCGTGGATTTGATGAGATGCAAATGGTTTTCTCTTGTGATGAATGTATGGATGTGATGTTGACTGTGAGGAGGCATTGGCAAAGCTCCTGGTTGTGATATGATCAATTGGTAACATGCCTGGGGAGCTCGTGATAAACCCGACTGTTACACCACTAGGGTGGGTTGATCTAGTTAGGAAGGGATCGATGGGTGGCAATGCTAGGGGAGCCGAGTTAAACCCGGTTGCTGCACCACATAGTGTGGGTCGATCGGATTAGGAGGGGGGTCGATGGGTAGACATTGCCTGGGGAGCTTAGATAAACCCGGCGTGCTACACCACATGTTGTGGGTCGACCTACTCTGGTTGTTGGATGCTGTGAGGGTGTACCTCTGTGTGGTTGGGCGGGATGTCGCCAGCTTGCGAGACTGGTGGACTAGGGCCGGTCAACCAACAAGTTAAAACCTCGAATCGGCGGTGTATGACTGGTTGATTCCGGTACGCCAAGAAGGTGCCCTGAGTGCACGGAACGTCTGGTGGATTCCAGCGTTTGTGATGTTATGTGTTTGCTAGCAGGATAAACATATGATATACATATGATGCTTGATGATACTTGATGATAGATGACAGCACTGTATACAGGGAAGGAACCACTACCCCGGGTAGGGGGTAGGGTCGTTTTAATGGGTCAGCTAAATGCTGACCGTTACTTTGTTTTCTGTGTTGGCTTGGATGTGGAATTGCAGGTGTTGCGGCTTAAATGGAATAAGTGGAATAGCTAGCTTGCTGAGATAGGCCCTTGAAGCCTATGTGAAGAGCTGTGTTTGGATTTCATGTGTGGCCGGCCTGCGTGCCGATGTACGAAATTGTTGTTGTGTAAAGAGGAACCTGTAAGGCCATAAGGCCAGAGTGTGTGAGTTGTATACATTCCTGGTGTTGTTATATATGGTATTTATATATGGGTGGACATTCTGGTTTGAGTTCATGCTAACAAGAAAAATGCTGCGCTAGAATGGAATGAGTTAAGGATACGCATAGAGTTTGATTTCCACAAGTAATTCTTTCGCCTGTCTGTGCTATATGGCGTGGGGCCCCGGCCGGACCCACCGTTATATGTCATGTGACGGGTGGGGGCATTACAATATTAACTTAATGTGCTCAATTAAATTATATTGACTTAATAAGTTAAGTCAATTGTTGGGAATTATACCCTACAAAGTTCCTAAGGATTTGAAGGCGCATCACCAATCATGCTAAGGAGCATAATTTGTTTGATGTGTGCTTTAGTTCATGCATGCAGGTAGTCCATGATTGGATAGATGAAGAAAAAGAGTTTGGTAGTAAAACTCAAATTTTGTCGAGCTCAGCTCTAAGTTCTTCGAAGCTCAACATGCTAGTCATCGAGCTCAACTCAATATTCCGTTGGATAAGCAAAAGAGTTCAGGTTTCAAATTTCATCGAGATCAGCTTGAAGTTCATCGAGATCAGCTTGCAATTTGTCGAGCTCAGCATACAAATCATCGAACTCAGCTTTACACGTGTTAAGCTGAAGCCAGAAAAATCAACTAAGGCAAAAAGCACTGACATCACTGAGACCGCTAAGAAGATAAGAGTTCGTCAAGCTCAGCTCACAGATCGTCGAACGCAGATAAAGCCAGATAAACTGACCAAGGCAAAAAGAGCTGAGACCGCTGATATTGCTGAGAAGAAGACGTCGAGACCGCTGAGACAGCTGTGATAGCTGAGAAGAAGGCGTTGAGAGCGCTGAGATAGTTGAGACAAAACTAGCTGGATTTCTCTAAGTCCAGAAGTATTGAGTGAAGCAGGTTCACTCAACGCTTCTAATAAAGAAGGAAGCATTGCGATAGTTAATAGGAAATCCGCTGAGATAGAAGATAGTCTCAGCTGAGAAGCAAAGACTGATGAGACAGAACCTTTGAGACAGAGACTTGTCTCAGCTAATAAGAAGAAAGTGTTAAGACAAGAGGATTGTGCCAGCAAACTTGGGCAAAATGCCCCACCTTACCATAACACCAACACTCATGAATATTATATCTTCTTTTCTGATCAGGTCTTGCAGTGTGGTTAACTGCTGAATGAACAGAAGGTAGAGGATCAACAACATTCTTCAGGTTCATTTTAGCAAGGATCTGACTGAAGGTTATTCTTCCAACAGGCTTCCTTTGCTTGATGTGAATGGTCTTTACAGCTGTCTTCTTTGTAGAAGACAAGTTGTTTATATCATCAGAACTCGCCAAGTTAGGATTACTGGTAGAATGAACCTTGGTCTGAGTCCTTGCTGGATCGGCTTGAGTGAAAGCCACCGCCTTTCTCTTGTGAGTTGGGCTTGAGGCACCAAATATAAATGGTCTAGAATGGGCCATTTGTACTTGTTCATGGGGAGTCTTAAAGGCACTCATTCCCCTATTCTTTCTTCTTCCATTGTAAGAGACATTTGTAGTCTTACAAGGAAGATTCTCATTCCTCTAGTGACCATCCCCGGTGTCTTGGCCATACCTGTTGGAGGTGAGAATTACCTTGTGAAAGGTAGGATGAGTCCTGATAGGAACTTGGCCTCTTTTCTAAGATTTGATCCCTTTAGAAATCCACTCAGATTCAGATCTTCTCTTGATAGAATCTATCTTAGAGAAGTTAGCCATAATTGTCCTCTCCCTATCAAGTTTCTCTTCAAAATTCTTGATAATAGAGTCCTTGTATTTTAAGGACTCAACATGAATATATACCATGATCTTAAGATGGGCTGCTTCCCACTCTTTTAGACATAGTATGGATTAGACTTCATCTTGCTGGGAAGCAGTCTATTGTAGCGAGGCTATTTCCTCTGTTTGTTTCTTAACAATTAGCATGCTTTCCTTGAAATCTTTCAGAAGGACAACATAATTGTCAATCAATTGATTGATATCATCCTCTGTCAAAAGACCCTCATCATCACTTGATGAGGAGACATCAGAGTCAGTACAGGATTCCTATCCAGACTCTGAGGATGAGATAGATAGGGAATATACCTTATTGTGACCAGGTTGATCCTGTAAAGATTCATCTTCGGGTGTAGCTATTAGTCCATTGCATCTGCTTTCCCCTTCTTCACCAAGAGCAGACAATAGCCCAATGTTGTTCTTGTCCTCTCTGCAAATTTGTTGCTCCATAGAGTTCCACACCTTATGGTTCAACTTTGAACACATAAGTTTAACCTTTTAGCTATCCTTGGAGGTCAACTCAGACTGTTAGGTACTTTTTGAGCAACCTCCCTCTAATACCACTTGAAAGTCTTATTTTCAAGGCTTGCTAAACACTTTGAGGGTGGGGGGGGGGGGGGTTAATAGGTTTTTGTCCCAATTTAAATTTTCTTACTTGATAGTAGATTTTTGTACTTGGTGATTAGGTTAGTTTTCATCTTTCAAGAACAATCATAGACGACACATCAATTTTATAGTGGTTCCCCAATCTTATTTACATCCATTATCCTTCTATGCCTATCTACTAGTGTGTTAGACTCGGCACTCCCTCCAAAACTCAGCTCCTTAAGATCTTACATCACAGATCCCGCAAGACCTCACACGTCACACAGACCTACCACTTAGGCACTAAGCCAAACCACAGGTCACAAAGACCTTTCACCCGACACTAAGCCAAACACAGGTCACAAAGGCCTTTCACCCGACACTAAGCCAAACACAGGTCACAAAGACCTTTCACCCGACACTAAACTAAACATAGGTCACAAGACCTTTCACCTGGCACTAAGCGAAACACATGTCACAAAGACCTTTCACCTGGCACTAAGCCAAACACAGGTCACAAAGACCTTTCACCTGACACTAAGCCAAACCTAGGTCACAAAGACCTTAGTCTTTATAATGCAGGCTTACAACTTCAGACTAACAAATAATCTAAATAGAAGAATTAGAAGTGATTTGCTTAGACACTAGAGCAATAAATATGTGTCTACTTTTTACTGTACTGAGCAGATATCAACCCAAGCTTTTGCTGTTGTAGACAATGAAATTGGCAGTTGAAGCTTCCTTCAAACAGCTTTCGTTTCAGCAGTTATGCCTTTGACAAAATCTTCCTCTTAACTTTAGGCATTGACTGACTCAGCCTGCCTTACACTGAATTGAGTTTGACGAATGGTTAACTGAGCTCAACAAACTCAGAACTCAGTTTGAGGAATTCTAAACTGAGCTTGACGAACTCAGAATCTCAAACTCTGATTTTTTCTCGATGAATGATGAGTTCAGCTCGGCGAACACTGAACTTAGTTTGACAAATTTTTGAGCTAAGTTCGACTAAGTTCAACTTAGAACCATTTTGCTGTGATCTTATCTCGACGAATCGTGAGCTCAGCTCAACGAACTCTGAACTTCGTTCGATGAATTTTTGAACTAAGTTCAACTAAGTTCTACTTATAGCTCTTTTTGCTGTGAACTTAGCTCGATGAATGGTGAGCTCAGCTCGACAAACTTTGAGCTTAGTTCGACAAATTTTGAACTATGTTCGACTAAGTTCAACTTATAGCCTTTTGTTATGATCTAAGCTTGACGAATGGTGAGCTCAGCTCGACGAACTCTGAACATAGTTCGACGAAATTTGAACTAAGTTCGACTAAGTTTAACTTTACAGCCTTTTTACTGTATGGGGTTGAATATGTCTTCATCACTCAATGCCAAACTACTTAGCCATATTTCAGGCTTACCAACATTCTTTTTTACCTCTGGCAATGAGTGATCTTGCTTCACTCAACGCCTGTGGACTAAGCTGTATTGTAAACTGCTCCTTGACTTCTAGCGTTTAGTGGGCTTACCTCACTCAACGCCTGTAGACTTAGGAAAATTCCTACCTTTCCAGCATCTTCTCTTGGTGTCCACCTTTAAGCCTTATGACACCTGTCATATCACATAGACAATCTGTCTAGACATGTTCCATGGAACATCCATCACAAGATAAGCTTAAACAACATCAAATGCAACTATGTTATTAGTGTTGATGGAGATGTCTCTTCAAATCAAATCTAAGGAACATTGTGGGTAATGGACCCAACAAGAGCGTGGTTTTAACTTTTAGGTTTTTCTGTATGTTGCTGGGTTTAGCCTGTTTGTAAGATTCCCTAGCAAGCCGGGTATGTTTTGGTGACTCGGTGGAGCCTCTTTGGGAATGATTGTGTTTTGGCTTCTGGATGTATTTGCCCGAGTTTGGTTTGTCAAATCTTAATTTCGACTGGATCGTTGGG
Organism: Platanthera guangdongensis; assembly: GCA_039583875.1. Classification (NCBI taxonomy): domain Eukaryota; kingdom Viridiplantae; phylum Streptophyta; class Magnoliopsida; order Asparagales; family Orchidaceae; genus Platanthera; species Platanthera guangdongensis. The sequence goes on from CM077150.1 coordinate 227,899,938, forward strand.
TTCATAGCATCGATATTTAGCTACGATGTGATTTTAGTAGAAATCTGTGTTGGCACGAATTTGGGTCATTTAGACCATTATTTAATAAGAAACTATTATTATAATATTTATATTTCTAAGTATAAATATCCTTGTGAATAGACAAACTCTATTCATTATCTTTTTCTTGAAAACCGTCGGCCTGTTTGCATATGAAAGAAAGAGGCATTCTTGTAGTGCCTTCGGCCGTCGATTGGAGGAGCTTTTGTGAACGAAATTGTCATCAGAGAGTAGATCCGTATAACTCTTACCTAGATTTACGTTTCAGCCATAAGATTTTTACCGTTTCGTGGATTTTTAGAGGTTTAGGTTGCTGTTTTGACCCCCTTTCATCCTGAAAAGTTTCAGGAAGTGTTGCTTAGGTGTTCTTGCGGCCAGATCCTTGAGAAGGACCGTTTACGTGGCCGGGTTCGGCGATTTAAGGCAAGTGGTGACTTCTTCCCCTTGCCAAGCTTTCTTTTCCTTGTATATTTTTCGTACTGTTCTTCCCTTTGTAGTTTTTGGGAGTACGGTTAGATCCGGCCATTTGCCGATCAGCTTTATCGTATAGTTTCTGGCCAAGTTCAACTTATATATGAGGGATTAGATTCATTATATTAGGTCAACTTGGTTTATTTCATTGTATATGAGTGATTAGATGTCCTCAATTATGGTTCTTGGAAAGATTAATCCGACGAATTAGTTGCTGTAAATCTTAATGTTGTCGGTTAGGAGGTGTCGGAGTTCGCCAAACAGATGGCAATTCATTGATCAAAGTTTGTCGAAAAGAGGGCTAATTCGTCGAACAGAGGGCTAATTCGTCGAACGGAGCTAATTTGTCGAATAGAGTTCGTCGATCGGAGCAGATTTGTCGTGCAGGTTAGGCGTTTAGTGTTGCCTTAACACTGAATCTAGTTTTTAGCCGGAGTAAAAGCATTGAGTGAGCTCAGCTCACTCAACGCGGCGTTGAGTGTGTTTAATACACTCAACGCCATCATTTAAACTTGCTAAGTAAGAAAGCGTTGAGTGAGTGGTATTCACTCAACACGGTGTTGAGTGAAGCTCTCCATATAGGAATTCTAAGTCTAAGTCAAAAAGCGCCGACACCTTTCAGCGGACTCAACGTGGTGTTGAGTGGACTCAACGCGGCTTTGAGTGGACTCAACGCGACGTTGAGTGGTTTGTTTTTTCGCGGAGTTTAGCCGGATGGCATCGAGTGTACTCGATGCTTTTCCCTTAGGCGATGGCATCGAGTGCGTTGATTGCACTCGACGCGGCGTCGAGTGTACTCGACGCTTTTCCCGTAGGCTTGATTTATGTCGCCCATTCTGGTCCGATTCATTTAGTATGGGCCTTAAAGAAATTCCTTGGGCTTCCTTCTTCATTTCATTTGGAATAAACCATTGTTTTGGGTTGTGTGTTTTTAACAATTTTCAGGTGGTGCTGGTGTGGCCATGGTTGGTTATGAATTTTGACCCTGGTATATTTTCTTGGGGTATGTGACTGTTGATGTGTTGGGTAGGTTCCCTCCACCGCAAGTGCTAGTTTTTCCTCGATGGTTTTGTTTAAAGGGTTGTTATTATAGGTGTGTTGGGCCGGTTCCCACCACTGCAGGTGCCGGTTTTCCCCTAGTGGTTATGGTTTCTCTTGACTGTTGGTGTGTTTGGTAGGTTCCCTCCACTGCAGGTGTCAGTATTTCCCCAGTGATTTTACTTATAAGGTTATGGGTAGTCTATTTTCTGATACCTAGACTTACTTATATTCATTTTCTTAAAGCATAGATTTTTATCGCACTTGGTGCAATTTTCCTACTCTTGGATTCGGTAAGTTAGCTTTTACGACTATTTTTTTCTTTTTAATCAGCTGAGGTTGTCAGTTTTCCTTATAATTGAGTTTGGTAAACCCTTATACTATTACTTGATTATTGTCTAATCTCTCCTTTTGCCACTTGTATTTTCTTGCTGAGGTGTTCTTTATCTGAATGCCCCAGGTTCAGGGCAGTAGCCAGGTGAGCGGCTAGGTTTGGAAGTTTGCTAGTAAACTGCTATTTACAGAGGTATTCCTCATAGTAGTGAGGTAGTGTTTTGTTGCTTTCTTGTTAGTACAAACATACATGCTCTACAGTAGGTTCATGTCAGGTTGTTGACGTCCTCTGGGGGTTTTCTATTGAAGTGATATATACTTTGCTAAGCTGCCTAGTTTGCCTGTCTTGTGGTTGTATTTACTTGCTCACTGGGAATATTTATGCTAAATTGCATGTTAGGTATTTTAACTTATAAAAACATTACTACTGGTATTTCATACATGCCATCTTTCTGAAAAAAAATGTAGTTTCTAACTAACGTATAGACTAATTCTATACTTATAATAAATCTAGAACTTACATACCGCGAGCTGTCCTTTACGGATGTTTATGCTCATGTAGGATGTTAATCCAACATAATCAATGTATTTTCGCAGCGTATAACTATACTTTTACTCATGGACTAGCTGATCAACTATGCCGAGGGATATAACCATCCAAACTTAAACTGGTTTTTACTTAATAACTTTTGGATTTCTTATAAATTGTAGAGTTTGGAGTTTTGCCTGAGCGCCTACAGTTATCTCATGCACGGCGTGGCATCACGACACGTATTTTCTCTTACCCTGATATAACTTAAAAGTTGAGAAAATGCGGGTTGTGACAGTTAGTATCAGAGGGAGGTTGTTTGATAATTGGTCGAGCAACCTTCTCAAGTTAGTGTTAATTGTCTAGTGTCATTTCATACATACAATGACGTGTCATCAGTACATCTTGGCTAAAGCACGAACACTACACTCATAAGCATTATAAGAAGTATACATGGCATATTATGTAGTATGGGATGCATAATATGTGTTTGTATATGGATCCACCATAGGTGGCAACATGTGACGGTTATGTAGTATGAGATACATAACTACCATCACATGGGTGCCCATTTGCACGTTTTGTTTTTTTCGTTGCATGTGATGTTATGTAGTATGGGATGCATAACATTTCATGTATACGCCGCTCATAACATGCACTAAGGCCTTTTATAAAATGCATAGCAAAACATGCATAACATAACATCAGCACACGTGTCATGCTAAAGATTTATATTATGACATATGTACACACATGATTTTGAGTCAAAAGAATACAAATTCATGCATTCATGGTTTATTCACATGATTCATTAGGATGATGGTATATCATCTTAAGTTTAAGCATTTCATCATTTATAAAATTCCCAGAGCAAGTTAGCAGCTTGAGCAAGTACTTATGTATGTTTTGTTTGTACTAGGTTGTTTGGTTCTAGCGGTTAAGCTAGGTTTTGACTAGTTGTTTGTTGTAATTATTAGAATGTCGAGACGTCCTACGACGAGGTCGACTCCCTAGCCAGAGGTCGAATCCTCTACTGCTCAGAATGAGGTCGTGATAGAAGGACTGTGCCAAAGCAATGAAGCTTTGTCTAGGCAAATGTTGGAGATGCAGTCGCAGATCCAAGCCTTGTTGACTGTCGTTGCAGGACAACCACATAGAGTTCAGGACCCGGCTGTGGGTCAAGGTGTTCCAGCTCCTCCTGCTCCTCTGGTGCCCCCAGTTTTGCTGACACCAGAGATGAATTTCATATCATATTTCCAGTGATTAGGACCGCCTACCTATGATGGTAGGACAGACTTTATGGCGTTGGATGACGAGATTATAGCCATCGAGGAGATGTTCTCTTACTCCAGGGTTTTAGCGGATCAGAGAGTGATGGTCACTGCTTACCAGCTCAAGGGACTTGCAAAGAGTTGGTAGCTGAGATAAAAGGAAAACTTGAAGGATAAATGTTCATGGGAAGCCTTTAAGGATATTTTGCTGAAGAAGATTCTTCCTTTGGTCGAGCAGGATCGCATAATGAACAATTTTCTGCACTCGAAGCAGAGGCAGCTCATGGTGAGTGAGTAGAGGTGGAATTTAGAAAGCTGAGCCGGTTCGCCCCAGATTTAGTTATTTCTGAAGCCAGTATAGTCAAACGCTTTCTGGGTGGTCTAGGAGTGACATCCAGCAGCTAACTAGTGCATACGGATCAACAAGCTATGCTGAAGTGGTAGAGGCCGCTATGAAGTTCAAGGCGATCAAAAACGCCAAGAATCGAGGACAATAAATGGGAAAGGATAAGAGGAAGACTGGAGAGAGTAAACGTTCCTAGGAATCTGGTGCTGCTTTGAGAAAGAGGAGCAAAGAAATATATAGTTTTTGTGGCCGACCGGGCCATCCGTCCGAGAAATGTTTCAAAATAATAAGAGCTCAGAATCAGGAGCAGGTTCTTGCGATTCAGGATGCTCCTAAGGGAGATTTGGTTTATACTTCATGCAAATGAAGGGACTACAATGTTTCCCACTGCTCGGTTAAGGAAAGGGACTGCTTTCTGTGCGGACAGAAAGGACATTTCAAGTCAAAGTGACCGCAGGCTTAGCCCCTGTTGCAACCACTTCCACTTCTAGTTTTTCCACCGCCCCTGCATTTGGACCAGGGAAAGGGGAAGTTGAACGTGGTGTCTCTTAAGGAAGCCCAGACGTCTACTCAGGTTATTTCAGGTTAGATCCTAATCTAGTTTTAGTTTTTAATTCATAGCTATTGTTCAATGTCCACCCTCTTAGTTGCGTATGCAATTATTTTATAGGAAGGTTTAAGGTAAAGAACCGTTGGGCATGCATTCTTTTTGATTCTGGTGCTACCCACTCATTTGTGGCTAGGGAATTTGTTGAGCGTCATTGTCTGACTCTGGATCGAGTTGGAGATGCGTTTCATGTCAAGTTTTCCTCTAGTGATTCAGTGGTATCAGACCAAGGCATTTAGAGTTGTCCGATTCTGTTATGTGATTTTCTAGCAGTTGTGGATTTAAAGGTGATAGACTTGGAAGATTTTGATGTGATCTTGGGCATGGACTGATTATCCAAGTATGATGTTGTTATCCAGTGCAAGGTTAAGCGCTTGGACTTCAAGATGGACAACAGTCAACCCAGGAGTGTTTATGGTTTTCCGCACCAAGTTTCTCCGATTATTCCTACGACACGTGCTCGGAGGCTGGTATGTTCCGGATGTTTTGCTTATTTGGTTTCAGTTTTGGAAACCATGGCTGTTTTGCTGCATTTGGAGGAAATCCCCGTGGTGCGTGAGTTTCCTAATGTATTTCTTAATAATATTCCTAGTCTTCCACCTAAGAGGGATATAGAGTTTATGATAGATTTGGAGCCGGATACTCATCCTATTGCTAAGGCACCGTACCAAATGGCCCCTCGTGAGCTGGAGGAGTTGGGTAACCAACTTGATAATTTGTTGCAAAGCAGATTTATTAGGCCGAGTTCTTCACCTTGGGGAGCCCCCGTGCTGTTTGTGAATAAAAATGATGGATATATGAGGCTTTGCATTGATTATAGAGAACTGAACAAGGTGACTATCAAGAACAGGTGTCCCTTGCCGGAAATTGATGACTTGTTTGACCAGTTGCGTGGTAGTTCTGTATTTTCAAAGATTGATCTTTGTTCGATCTACCACCAGTTAAGGATTTGCGAGACGGATATCCCACAGACTGCCTTTCGTTCTAAGCACAAACATTTTGAGTTCTTGGTGGTGTCTTTTGGTTTGCCTAATGCACCGTCTGCCTTTATGGATATAATGAACAGAGTGTTTAAGGATTTTCTGGCTCATTTTGTGGTCGTATTTATAGACGATGTTCTTGTTTATTCTCGCAGTGCTGATGAGCATGCCCAGCACTTGCGTTTAGTTTTGTCTGCTTTGAGGGACCATGAACTGTTTGCTAAGATGAGCAAGTTTGAGTTTGGTTGCCTCAGGTTTCTTTCTTGGGTCATGTGGTAAGTAAAGATTGAATTTCAGTTGACCCTAAGAATATAACTGTTGTTATGGATTGGAATAGGCCAACTACACCCAAGGAGATAAGGAGCTTTCTAGGGTTGGCTGGCTATTATAGAAGGTATGTATAGGGTTTCTCTACGTTATCTACGCCTCTGACTAAACTAACGCAGAAGAATGCAGCTTTTGTCTGGTGCGATAAGTATGAGGAAGCTTTTTTGGAATTGAAGAGGAGACTGTGCACTGCTCCAATATTTACCTTACCTATGGAAGTAATAGAATATGCCATATATATGGATGCATCACATGTTGGTCTGGGTTGTGTGCTGATGTAGGAAGGTAAGGTGATAGTGTATGGGTCTAGACGGTAAAAGATTCATGAGAAGAACTACCCTACGCATGATTTGGAGTTTGCAGTTGTAATTTATGCACTAAAACTATGGAGGCATATATTGTATGGTGCGTTGTGTAAGATTTACACCGATCATAAGAAGTAAATTTTCACTCAAAGGGAGTTGAATCTGTGCCAACGGAGATGGTTAGAGTATGTAGCTGATTATGATGTTGAGATCCAGCACCATCCAGACAAAGCTAATGTTGTAGCGGATGCCTTGAGTAGGAAGACAACTAAGATTTTTAATCTTTCTGTGGATTATTTGGTTGAGGAGCTTTCATGATGAACATTTTCATTGGAAGTTGTAACTCGTCAAGTAGTTTGGAGGTAGCTAAGCCTCCATGGATTTCACTCACCAGACTGCATCAGATGGAAGGTCCTTATTTGTTGCACCTTTATAAGAGAACAGAGAAAGGGGAGTTACTAGATTTTTTGATAGATGACGCGGGTACCTTGAAGTACCGCGACAGATTTTGTATCCCTACTGTTGAAGACATTCAATCTAAGTTGTGTAGTGAGGTGCACGGTTCTAGTAAGATGTATCAAGACCTGAAGCAAATTACCTGGTGGTATGGAATGAAGGGCGATATAGCTAAGTATGCATCTGAATGTTTTACTTGCAATAGAGTGAAGGCCGATCATGGTAGGACTGGGGGCAAGTTGATGCCCTTAAAAATTCCAAGTTGCAAGTCGGAGAGCATTTCGATGGACTTCATTACGGGTTTATCGAGATCTCCTCGAGGTCACGATTCTATTTGTGTGATAGTAGATCGATTGACGAAGTGTGATCAATTCGTGTCGTTTAAGATTGGCTACTCCATGAAGAAGATAGCCAGATTATATTTAGATGAAGTCATCAGATTACATGGAGTACCAATTAGCATTGTATCAAATCGAGACTCCAGGTTTACGTCTCGCTTTTGGAATAGCTTACAAGAAGGGTTGGTTACCGATCTGAGGTATTCCACTGCTTATCATCCACAGACTAATCATCAAATGGAGAGAGTAAGTTAGATTGTGAAGGATATGATTATATGTTATATTTTGGACCACGGAGGAGCGTGGGATGAATGACTCAGATTAATGGAGTTTTCTTATAATAATAGTTATCAAGAAAGTTTGCAGATGACCCCGTTTGAGGCCTTGTATTTGAGGCAATGCAGAACTCCTTTGTTTTGGGCTGAGGTTGGTGAGAGACTATTGTTAGGTTCTGAAGCGCTATAAGAGATGGAAATAGCTATAAAGCTTATTCGAGAGAAGCTTCGAATAGCGCAGGAACGTTGTGAGAAGAATGCCAATCAGCATAGGATTGATTTGGAGTTTGTTGTTGGGGACCTGGTTTTTCTGAAGGTTTCCCTAATGTCTAGTATTAAGAGATTTGGAAAGAATCATAAGTTGGACCCGAGGTATATGGACCTTTTAGGGTTATTGAGCGTATTGGAGTATCAGCTTATAGGCTGTATTTGCTCGCAAATTTTCCTAGTGTGCATGACGTGTTTTACGTGAGCAAGTTGTGAAAATGTGTGCTCAGTGACTGACAAATTCTTGATGCTATGTGTAACATCCCTCAGACTTCTAGACCCCTAGGATGGTTTTGTCATGACTGGGTCATGATAAAGCCTTGGGAAGTACTAAAAGGTTTGGGTGAACTTGGGAATTAGTGTGAAGCACATTGGTCTGCAAATAGTAAAATTCAAACCACGAGCTTAGGGTTGACCATAAGGTTTCACCATGACTCCATGACCCCACTACAACATTTCTAACCCATTAAAGGATCCATTAGGGCCATAGAGACCCATTGGAGTCAACCAAAGGGGCTAAGTTTATCTAAGTCAACTCTAACCCTAAAAAGGTCAATGTGCCCTAACTAAGGGTCAACTGACCTCCAAGGTGCCCAAAGAACCCTACCAAAGTCTTCCGTGACCTTAGGGGAGGCCAATAGGTCACTAAGAACCCATTGGGGTCAACCCAAAAGGTCAATTTGATCAAGGTCAACTCTACCCTAACAATAAATCAAAATAGCTCAAATGGGCTAACTCAAGCTCATGCCTAATCCCCCTTAGGCTAACCTTATTTCAATGAATAATATGGGTTAGTGGGGTGCCTTTAGGCTGAAATAATCACCAAAATCGGCAATGGTGACAGGGAGAGAGAAAAGCTCCATTTTCTATTTAATGGAGGAGAGAGAAAATAAGAGAGAAGGTCATTCATTGTTTGGAAGGTCAAGAGACCCTCTCTTCTTGCTAGAATCATCTCCCCTGGTCAGTTAGGAGAAGGCCAAGGGTTTTCCCAATAATGATAGTGTAACATCCCTCAAACAACTAGACCACCCCTAGGATTTTGTTTTGTTATGACTAGGTCATGATAAAACCATCAGAAGCTCTAAATCAAGTGGGCAATGCCCAAGGTGAAAAATCACCTTGGTTTGCCTATAGCTCATCCTTAACATTTAGACCTAATGTTTGACTTTAGGGCTACAACTTGATTCTATGACCCTACCACAACACCCCTAACACATTGGTAGGGCCACTAAGGATCCACTATGGGCAGTCAAAGTGGTTAAGTTGATCTAAGTCAACCCTAACCCTAAATGGGTCAAACTAGCCTACTTAGGGTCAATTGACCTTCCCCTAGTCAAGTGGACCCCACACATGCCATCCTAACCCTAAAGTGAGGTCAATGGGTCACCAAGGACCCATTGTGGTTAACCTTAGTCGCTAAGTTGACCCAAATCAACTCTAGCCTCAAAGTGGTCAAAGTGCCATTACTAAGGGTCAAGTGACCTCCAAGGTGCCAAGTAAACCCTACCCAACCCTACCTAGACCTTAGGGGAGTCCAATTTGCCACCAAGGACCCATTGACGGTAACTCAAAAGGTCAAATTGACTAGGTCAACCCTAGTCTAGGTTAGGTCAAACCTAGCTCAAATTGGCTAACCTAAGCTCAAGCCCTCTTTCCACTTGGTCTAACCTTATTTCCATGAAAAATACGGGTTAGTTTGATGCCGATAGGGTACAATGGTAAGCAAGGTCAACCTTGATGTCTAGGAGAGAGAAAATCCAACTCCCCTTTAATGGAGGAGAGAGAAAGAGAGGGGAGTAATGGGGAAAGACCTTGGGGCACACTCTTCCCCTTCCCCAAGCTCTCCATTCATTTCATTATGGCATGTGGAATAAATTCCCAATGAAGCCAGCCAGCCAGCCACAAATGGAGGAGCCCCCAAGCCATGTCCGAATTCAAGCTTCAAGGCCATTAATGACTTTGAAGCTTGAACTTAACTCTCCCCATTAAGGGATGGAATCAGTTTCTCTAGGTGAGTGGAGGCATTCCCAGCCATTTCCCGGCCTGATTATGCCCATATTCACCCCCCATACCATGGCCGAAATTTGTATAAAGGGGCCATTAATTGCCACCACCAGCTAGACCCCTCCCCACCCCCATTTTATCATCTTAAAAACATCACAGGACTCCGAGCTTTTGTTTCCACCCTTGCCCCAATGATCCCGAGGAACTTCACTGTACAGTTGTAGAACTCCGGTGACTCCTCCACCACCAATGGCATCCCGGCGATCGACTCGTCTCCCGGCCGCAAGCAAGGTCCTCCCCTTCTCCTTCATCTATGGGTAGATCATAGGACTCATTAGGAATAAGAATCGGGCTCAATTGAGCACGATCGTGTGGAGTTTCTCCATGATTTTTCCGTGAAAATCATCTTGTCGGGTTCGCCGGAATCCGCCCCTCCGGCGGCTGTGCCGCCGCATGGCGATAGCCACCACCTCAACTGAGGTGGCGGTGGCCGGCCAGGGATGTGGCCGAATGGCCGGCTGTGGCAGCTGGAAGAGGCTCCAAGACAGGTAGATCTCACCCATCGGCTGGAGGTTGAAGATGACCGGCAGCCGCCCGATCTGTATCAAGATCAGTGCAGGGATCATATGATTGTACTTTAGTTTATGCATTTCTTGTTCCTTATAATCAGTCAGTTTGGAAAATTAATTAAAAATACCTAGAGGCTCCCTCTAAGAAAATGATCAACACATAAAGTGTAGCTCTTGAGGTTAACTTTGTTTTAAAATTTACTTCTATCAATTTGGGTAAGAGGTATGTCCAAAGTAGTCATTTTGGTGCAACCTATACATAGTTGTGACCAGACACTAAAATTAATGCCACACCTAACCACTCACCCAAATGCCTTGAAATTTGGAACATAGGCTTTACATAACCTTACCATCGTACTGCCCAAAAATCAGAATATTTGGACAATGTCTCTATAGGTTTAGGAATTATTTAATAATCTTATGGTAAATTAATTTAGGGACGTAAAGACCTCCAGACCCCCCCACCCCACCCCAAATTTTGGTGAGTGATCCTTAGGGTCATCAAGAGGTTCTGTATAAATGTTCACCTCATTTTGAGTTGATTTGGTTGGGAAATGAGTAGACCCTAGTTTTGCCCTAAAAAGGGTATTTAGGTCAAAAGTGCACCTTCTGGGATTGGGTGGCCAAACCACCTCAATAGATGCTGAAATTTGGGCCACTGGTTTGTCATGACTCTTTACACCCTCATATGAGTTATGGGGTGGTTTGGGGTAGGATTGCCCTAGGACCCAAGTTCAAACCCTAAGTTTGAACTTTGGGTGTTTGTGAAGGGCATGTGGTCAAATGCCCTTGTATGGATTTGAAATTTGGTATAGAGGACTCTAGGGTAGCTGGAGACCTCTGGTGAAAATCTTAGTAGATTTAGAGATGGATAAACCCCTAAAAACCCTAACCCTAGTTTAGGTCACAATCCTTAAAATTGAAGGGTAAGTAATTAGAACTCTGTGAAAAGTTGTGAAACTTGGGTAGTGTAGTCATAATGTCATTATAAGCCTTGTATAATTTTATTGGGAACTTCAGATCAATAACTTTAGTATCACCTTTGTATTACCATAATTAGCCATAATTAATTATGATTTTATTATGACCTAATATCCATTAGATGATTATGAAATTGGGGCAGAGTGAGTTTTAGACCATTATGATCATACATGAATTTTATTGTAATTTTTAGATGTAAATTTCTAGTACTTACTTCACAAGTATATAAATACGTGAATAGGATCTATAATAGATTTACAGCTCCCTTTTTATTGGAAAAATCATGAAACTTGATCAGTAGTGTTTCTAGGTCAATATGCTCATATGAGAATTTTATTATAATTTTTAAATGAATAATTATTGTACTTAGTTCATTAACCTATTAACTTGGATTATTGTGAAAAATCAAGTTTAGAGTTCATTATTCACTAATAAATTATGAAACTTGACCTGGAGTGTTTATATATCTTTATTTTTATCCTTGAATTTTCTCAGAATTATAAGTATATTGGCAGTACTTGTCTCTTTAAATTGGTTAATGTCGGTTATGATCAAAAATTATGTTTAGAGGTTTAAGTCTTACTGAAAATTTGGAGACCTTGAATTTATTGATAAATAGTTGACTTGTATTTATCATTATTTTGTGGAACATTTTTCATGCATGAAAATAGTACTTCATGTTCAAACTAAGGTATTTGGATCACTTTGGAAATTAAATAAATTATCAAGTAAATTAGGAAAATTATAAACTACTGGATTTAGGCTAATCATGTCATGATAGACCTCAAATAAATATTATAGGGATTTTGGATGATAATTTGGAGTACCTCCCATTGTATACATCATATAGCTTAGGATGGTCTGCGTTTACTAAAAACTACAAAAATCATAAAATGGCGTAAAATGATCCTAGGGAGTTAGGATATTAGTGTATTGATTTGGTAAGTGAAAAGAGATTATCATCGAAAGTCGTGATGAGGGGTGGGAGGTTTGACTAGTGTTAAGAGGTGCTCAGGGTCGACGAAACATCATCTTCCCTGTGGAGAGAGAAAGAGTCAAATACACTAGGGTTAGATCCAGTACAACATTAAAGGGATTGAGAGTTGGGTAACAAACAATAATAGTAAGTGCCTTGCGAAAGGGAACGATGGGCTTCAGCTACCATCATAGTTCCTAGTGCCCTCGAGATCCCTTCACGGGGAATACCTTGGGAAGTCATGGGCTAACCTAAACCGTAAGTAAAATCAATGTTTAAAAGAGCAATTAGTATACATAGGGATTCACAATTCACTTACCCCTGTAGCTCGGGTGGTTGATTAGGTTAGTTTGATTCGCCATGCAGACGGTAGGTTCGGAAGGTAGATGTAACAGACGGGATAGTCCGAGGAGTCGGTGGCTCGGATGGATTTGGATTCAAAAATAAGGTGGTGGGTCTTCGGTATTGGACGGTCGTTCACACCGACGTCGATACGTTGACTCGGCAGTGTGGGACACTTGGCTAAGGAAAGTCTGGTGGATATGGCCAACATAGTATGTGGGCACTCTAGGTTGTGTCCTTCTAGAGGCGTACGTAAGGGCTAGGCCTGGTAGTGTGGATACCCACCTATGAGTGGGGGGCCCGACCCACTGTCTCCGTTTGCCACTACGGAGGTTCCTGGGAGTGAAGCTAGCTTCCTAAATAGGGGGAACTAAAGGTATGTACGCATAGAGTCATATGCGTGAGTTGCACTTGAATGAATCATGATATATCATATCACTACACTCATACTTGCATGCAACTGACACCCCAACGTATAAATTGGTATGGGACTTTTTATACGATGGGAGCCTTGCAGAAGACCCCTTAACTTATATGTATTTATGAGCATTCATATAAGTTAAGGTTACTTACTTCTTACTTTGTCTTTCTTACATATGCTGCCTATTCCACTCGTTTACCTTACTTCTTGCTATTATAGAACTTCTAACTTACTTCTTGCTATTATATTTCATTTGTACCATTCTATTGCAGTACTCTCTCTTTCCTATATTTATGGACTTGTTATGGTTTCTCATTTTTATATGATGTTTGTGGAATCAATTATATTTCGGTTTATGATTACTACTCTCTCTTTGTTGATCGAAAAGCCCGGCAGAATTGACATTTTGTAGTGGTGGCCTTCCCGAGTGTCGGTGCCACCGCAAAACGACGATTCTTGGCATAAGACCCCTGGGTTTGAAAAAGAAAAAAAGGGGTCTTACAGGCAGTGACTAGGGGAGGAGAATTGCCACGGCCGAAATAAGATTCCAATGGCCATTAATGGCCATTGATGCCTTAGCCATTCCCCTCCCCAACTGTGTCTTTAAACACCATGAGGAGTCTTTCCTACCACATACTTGAAGAAATCGAGCCACTTTGTAATGCAGTTGCAGAGCACCATAAATCACAAATTTCGGCGATGGTGGCACGACAGTTGGCCCGACTCCAGCCCTCCACTAAGGTCCTCCTCTACTCCTTCTTCGTGGGCTTGATCCTAGGATTCATTAGAGATGAGAATCGTGCTCAATTGAGCACAATCTAGTGGAATTTTTCACTGGTCTTTCCTTAAAAATGAAGTTTCGGGTTCACCGGAATCCGCCGCCTCCGGCGGCCCAACCCCCTCCGGCGGCCCAACCACCTCCGGCTGATAGAGCTCACCTCAACGGAGGTGGTCGTGGTGGTGGTTGGACCTGGAGGTGTCCAGAGGGCCAGCAATTGCGCTTGGACTTTGCTCTAGGTCGGGTTGATCATGGCCATTGGCTGGACAAAGAAGAAAGCCAGGGCCCGTCCGATTTGCTTTAATATCTGTGCTAGATCTAATATATTAAATTTAAATTTATGTATTTTCTGTCACATAAAATAACCTGCTTTGGAATTTAAAATAAAAATACCTAGAGGCCTATTCAGAAAAAGTGGTCAATATGAAACTTATATCCATATGAGTCTAGTTTAGTTTAAAATTTGGTTGAACTAATTTGGAGTTAGGTCAAACCGCTGTACTCGTTTTGGTGAGGTCTATACCTAGGCTTGATCAGAGTTTTTTTACGGTGCCGCCATCAATCTAGACCTCCAAATGACTTGAAATTTGGAGCATGAGCCATTCATATCAAGTTTTATAACATATCCAAAAATGGGAATTTTTGGAAAATATTTTCCTAAAGTTTTTGTAGAAATTTAATAAACTATGTATGACTTATTTAAGGGGTCTAATGACCTCTAAACCCATCAAAATTTTGGCGACTGTATCTTAGGGTCATGTATGACTATGATAAAAATCTCACCCCAATTTGGTTTATTTGAATAGGTTTTGGTGAGACCAAAGTGTGGCCCTTTAAGGGTTAATTAGGGCAAGTGTGAGCTTTGGGCAAGGAGGGGCCAATTCTCATCCAAGGGGGTTGGGACATTGGCCAGAGCCCCAAGGTTAGTTTAAACTCCCTCACATGGATTTTGGGGTGGATTAGGGTGGATTTTCCCTAGGACCCTAGTTCAAACCCTAAGGTTGAACTTTTGGGTTTTGTGAAGGTCATGGTGTGATATGTTCATGCATGGACTCGGGGCTTAGTCCATGTAATGCTCGGATGGTAAATAGCCCTAGGAAGGAATTTGGTGACATTTAGACTTAGGCATACAACTTAAACCAATTAGGGATAGTTTAGGCCTATACCTTTTGTGAAAATATTGAAGGGTCATATGATCTTGGATCTTCATGAGATTTTGGTAGGAGTAATTTTATAGTGATACAGACCTCTAAAATTATATGATGTTTAGAAAACAATAGCTTATACTTGTAGTTATAACATTCATCTTGCCCCTTGTGATGACTTTGAAGTAACCATGGTTAAATTATCTTAGCATGATATAAAACTCTGACAAGGTTAATTAAATATCCTTTAGATACACTTGTTGAAACTGAGAAATCGGTCTCTATGGAGTTCGAGGTCCCTAGAAAGGGGTGACCTCACACTTACTACACTCAGGCAAATATATCAGACCTAAGGCTCTGGAAACTAGCAATAGACCCTCGGTTCTAGTGTGGAGGTCCCACCTCACACCCGAAAGACCTTGGAGATCTCCCCTTCCCTAGCTAATGCTGAGCTAGGTTGCCTTGGAGGATGAAGAGAGAGGATCCAAGTGTCTAAGAAGCAATGCTTTCCAAGGCATCCTCAAGGGTCTATTTATAGTTTTCTGGCAATGGCCTCCAAATAGCCAACCTCTACTGCTCTGAAATTACTGAAAACACCACAGGGATGGTCTGACGAGCTGTCTTGACGAGCTGGGCGTGCTGGCCTGACGAGCTGGCCCGACGAGCTGGGAGAGCTGGCCTGACGAGCTGGCCTGACAAGCTGGGCGAGCTGGCCTGACAAGCTGGGCGAGCTGGCCTAATGAGCTGGGCGAGCAAGCCAGACGAGCTGGCCTGACGAGCTGGGGCAGTGGCCTGGTTGGCGAGACGTGGCTTGGGGAGCTGCAACCTACTTGGCGAGCTGCGGCCTACATGGTGAGTTGCGGCATTCTTGGCAAGACGGCGGCGTGGGAGACTCCTTAAAGGGGTCAGGGGGGGGGGGGAATATTTCCTCCCCCTACTAGTATTTACGCAGGTCCACCCAAAATTATCCTCCAGGAGTGCAAAACTCCCAAAAAGCTTAAAAACATGCACCATGTCTTGCGCCTTGTTTGGGGCCCTCTCTTTGCTAATATGGGGTTGCACATAATCCCCGCTCTTTTCGAGCGGGTTCCACGCTCGGAATGAAACATCCAACCCAACATATTTGCTGCGTAGCCTTCTTGGAGATGAAACTCTTGGCCTCCGGGGGGGGGGGGGGGTCAATCTGTCCAGCCAACTAATGGGAGCCTGGGTGACGAGATGGCCTCGGGGTAAAGACACTTGGCCTCCCCGAGGTGTCTACCTGTCAATCCAGCTAATGGGAGCTTGGATGACGAGACGGCATCGGGGTAAAAATACTTGGCCTCCCCGAGTGGTCAACCTGTCAAGCCAGCTAATGGGATCGTGGATGACGAGATGGCCTCAGGGTAAAAAACACTTGGCCTCCCCGAGGGGTCAACCTGTCAAGCCATCTAATGGGAGCCTGGATGATGAGACGACCTCAGTGTAAAAATACATGGCCTTCCTGAGGGGTCAACCTGTCAAGCCAGCTAATGGGAGCCTGGATGATGAGACGGCCTCGGCGTAAAAAACACTTGGCCTCCGCGAGGGGTTAACCTGTCAAGCCAGCTAATGGGAGCCTAGATGACAACACTACCTTGGGGTAAGAAACACATTGGCCTCCGCGAGGGGTCAACCTATCAATAAATCTAATGGGAGCCTAGTTTACGAGACGGCATCGCGGTAAAAAAACTTGGCCTCCCCGAGGGGTCAACCTGTCAAGCCAGCTAATGGGAGCCTGGATGACGAGACGGCCTCGGGGTAAAAAACACTTGGCCTCCCCGAGGGGTCAAGCTGTCAAGCCAGCTAATGGGAGCCTAAATGACGAGACGACCTCGGGGTAAAAATACTTGGCCTCCCCGATGGGTAAACCTGTCAAGCCTGCTAATGGGAGCCTGGATGACGAGATGGCCTCGGGGTAAAAAACACTTGGCCTCCCCGAGGGGTCAACCTATAAAGCCAGCTAATGGGAGCCTGGATGACGAGACGACCTCGGGGTAAAAAACTCTTGGCCTCCCCGAGGGGTCAACCTATCAAGCCACCTAATGGGAGCCTGGATGACGAGATGCCCTCGGGGTAAAAAACACTTGGCCTCACCGAGGGGTCAACCTGTCAATTCAGCTAATGGTAGCCTGGATGATGAGATGAACTCGGGGTAAAAAACACTTGGCCTCCCCGAGGGGTCAACCTGTCAAGCTAGCTAATGGTAGCATGGATGATGAGACGACCTCGGGGTAAAAAAACTTGGCCTCCCCGAGGGGTCAACCTACCAAGCCAGCTAATGGGAGCCTGGATGACGAAACCACCTCGGGGTAAAAAACACTTGGCCTCCCCGAGGGGTCAACCTATCAAGCCAGCTAATGGGAGCCTGGATGACGAGACGGCCTCGGGGTAAAAATACTTGGCCTCCCTGAGGGGTCAACCTGTCAAGCCAACTAATGGGAGCCTGGATGACGAGACTGCCTCGGGGTAAAAAATACTTGGCCTCGCCGAGGGGTCAACCTGTCAAGCCAGCTAATGGGATCCTGGATGACGAGATGGCCTCGGGGTAAAAAACACTTGGCCTCCCCAAGGGGTCAACCTATCAAGCCAACTAATGTGATCCCGGATGATGAGACGACCTCGGGGTAAAAACATTTGGCCTCATCGAGGGTCAACCTGTCAAGCCAGCTAATGGGAGCATGGATGATGAGATATCCTCAAGGTAAGGTCCACTCACCCCTCCGAGAGATCAACCTGCACTGCCAGCTAGTGGGACTCTAGCAGTGGAATCATCTCGAGGTAAGTCCTAATCACCCCTCCGAGAGATCAACCTGCCCTACTAGCTAGTGGGAGCCTAGCAGCGGAATCATCTCGAGGTGAGACTTACTACGCCCTCCGAGAGATCAACTTGCCCTGCCAGCTAATGGGAGCCTGGAAGCGGAATCATCTCGAGGTGATGCCTACTCAACCCTCCGAGAGATCAACCTGCCCTGCAAGCTAGTGGGAGCCTGACAGCGGAAGCATCTCGAGGTAAGGCCTACTCACCCCTCCGAGAGATCAACCTGCCCTACCAGCTAGTGGGAGCCTGACAACGGAATCATCTCGAGGTGAGACATACTCACAACTCCGAGAGATCAACCTGCCCTGCTAGCTAGTGTGATCCTAGCAGCGAAATCATCTCAAGGTGAGGCCTACTCACCACTCTGAGAGATCAACCTACCCTGCCAACTAGTGGGAGCCTGACAGCGGAATCATCCCGAGGTGAGGCCTACTCCCCCTCCGAGAGATCAGCATGCCCTGCCAGCTAGTGGGAGCCTGACAGCGGAGTCATCTCAAGGTGAGGCCTACTCCACCCTCCGAGAGATCAACCTGCCCTGCCAGCAAGTGGGAGCATGACAGCGGAATCATATTGAGGTGAGGCCTACTCACCCCTCCGAGAGATCAACCTGCCCTGCCATCTAGTGGGAGCCTGACAGCGGAATCATCTCGAGGTAAGGCCTACTCACCCCTCCGATAGATCAACCTTCCCTGCCAGCTAGTGGGAGCCTAGCAGTAGAATAATCTCGATGTAAGGCCTACTCACCCCACTAAGAGATCAACCTGCCCTTCCAGCTAGTGGGAGCCTGACAGCAGAATCATCTCGAGGTGAGTCCTACTCACCCCTCGGAGAGATCAACCTGCCCTGTCAGCTAGTCGGAGCCTAGCAGCGGAATCATCTCGAGGTAAGGCCTACTCACCCGTCCGAGAAATCAACCTGCCCTGCCAGCTAGTGGTAGCCTGACAGCAGAATCATCTCGAGGTGAGACCTACTCACCCCTCCGAGAGATCAACCTACCCTGCCAGCTAGTAGAAGTCTGTCAGCGGAATCATCTCGAGGCGAGGCCTACTCCCCCCCCCCCCTCCGAGAGATCAACCTGCCTGCCAGCTAGTGGGAGCCTGACAGCAGAATCATCACGAGGTGAGGCCTACTCCCCCTCTGAGAGATCAACCTGCCCTGCCAGCTAGTGGGAGCCTTGCTGCGGAATCATATCGAGGTAAGGCCTACTCCCCCCTCCGAGAGATCAACCTGCCCTGCCAGCTAGTGGGAGCCTGACAGCAGAATCGTCTCAAGGTGAGACCTACTCACCACTACGAGAGACCAACCTGCCCTGCCAGCTAGTGGGAGCCTGGCAGTGGAATCATCTCGAGACAAGTCCTACTCACCCCTCCGAGAAATCAACCTGCCCTGCCAGCTAGTGGGAGCCTGATAGTGGAATCATCTCGAGGTGAGTTCTTTCATGGATCACAAATATTTTTTGGCGATCTCTGTCTTCAATCATAGTTGATACAATGCAAGCAAAGTTCATTACAAGAGATGATCCACTTCTTTCCTACTTCCCTCTTCCCTCGAGAATCATCGGATCCCTCCCCGGGTGTCCACATCAACCCTATCCTCACATCACTCCCATGTCGCCTCGGGGTGGACTTCTTAAATCTGCACCGGATCTTGCGCTTGTTGAGGCTGTGGAGGCTGTGGTGCTGGAGCTCTTGTCCTTCTCAACTCCAGGAATTCAGGGCAAGTGGCTATTGCATGGCCTTCCACCTAGTGGAACCCACAGTAGGGTAACTCTACTCTAACTCTTCTCCTTCCCGTATGGTTCCACCTCTCCCTTCGACCAATCTCCATCGCTTGCTGCGGTGGGGGTAGGAGTTGCCCAGGGGCTTGCCTTTGGAATTTTAACCATCCTTGGACTCCGTGAAAATCCCCCACCTTGGATGTAACCTCTTCCTGGACCCTGAACGGGTCCTCCCTGTGGCCTCCAAACTGGCTCCCGACCTTCTTGAGGTCCCTGGAGGCCCTGAGCTCTTTGCTCCTCTCTCCTTCTCCCCTCCTGATGCGTCGAGCCGCCTTTCTCCTTCGACTCTGCCTCTGTCAATCTTGCCAACTTCTTGACAAATGCCGAGTTGGTCTCCTCAGTTGCTATCTCCTCTACCGCCCTTTCCATCAGCTCCTCGAAGGAAAGGGGGGCCTTTTAGGTCAAGCTCATCTTGAAGAATCCCTCACGCAACCCCACCATGAACGCCATCTAGAGGGCATACCCTGGCATCTCCTGGATATACAGGATCTCCTCTTGGAACCTGTCAATGTAATGGGCCAGCGACTCCTCGGCCCCTTGCCTTATCAGGAAGGTGGACTCAGGAAACTTATTCCTATTCTTGGAGGTGGAGAAGCGTGGCTGAAAGCTCCAGCTCAAGTCCTCAAACCCATAAATTGATCTCAGTGGGAGTTGGTGGAAACAGTCCCTTGCCTTGTCCTTCAACGTGATCACGAAGAGGCGACACTTGAAGGCATCTGTAATCGGCCTGATGGAGACGACATCCTCAAACCACTGCAGGTGCTGGATGTGGTCATCCTTCCCGGTATAGTAAGCCATGTCGGGCTCTCTAAACCCCTCAAAAACGGGAGCTGATATGATCAGCTCGCTGAAGGGCGACCCCCTGAGTGGTGGTCTCGCAACCTCTACTCACGCGACCTGCTCACCTGGAAGGCTAGCACTCGTCGGGATAGAGAACAACTCCTGGCCGGTGAGGTGTCGCTTGACTCAATATCCCATCCTCTCCTTCCCGGGTCATCTTCTTGGCGCACTTCCTTCTCCCCCTGCTGGGGTCATCTCGCCTAAGTCCCTGGGAGACAGCTTGCCGAGAATTCTTGGAGCAGTCTTGCTAAGAGCCTTGAGAGCTAAGTCCTGAGGTGTGGGAGTTGGGCAGTTTCCTTGAGGAGCAAAACTTCGCAGCATCTCCATAATGCCTTGGATGGATACCATGAACTCTTCTCTTCCCACAAAGGGTCCTAGGTTGTGGAGCTTGCCGATATCATCACTACCTCCCTGATCTCCAGCCATAACACTCTCCCGAGATCTTCTGTGCTGGTGACTATCCACGCTCACTGCACCAAGATGTTGAAACTGAGAAATCAGTCTCTACGGAGTTCGAGGTCCCTAGAAAGGGGTGACCTCACACTTACTGCACTCAGACGAATGTCACAGACCTAAGGCAAAGAAAAATAGGAATAGACCATCGGCTCTATTCTGATGGTCCCACCTCATACCCCAAAGACCATGGAGATCTCCCCCCTCCCTAGTCAATTATGAGCTAGGTGCCTTGGGGGATGAAGAGAGAGGATCCAAGTGGCTAAGAAGAAATCTCTCCAAGGCACCCTCAAGGGTCTATTTATAGTTTTTTGGGAATGGCCTACAAGTAGCCAACCTCCACTGCTCTGAAATTAATGAAAATACCCCGGGGTTGGTCTAACGAGATGGCCTAACGAGCTGGGCGAGCTGGTCTGACGAGCTGGCCTGACGAGCTGGCCTGACGAGCTGGGCCAGCTGGCATGATGAGCTGGCCCGACGAGCTGGGGCGGCGGCCTGGTTGGCGAGATGCGGCCGGGCGAGATGCGTCCTACTTGGCGAGCTGGGCCTGCTTGAGGAGACGACGGCCTGAGAGACTCCTCAAAGGGGCCGGGGGGGGGGAGAAATATTTCCTCCCCCTACTAGTATTTACGCAGGTCCACCCAAAATTGGCCTCCAGGAGTGAAAAACTCCCAAAAGCTTAAAAACGTGCACCAACTCTTGCGCCTTGTTTGGGGCCCTCTCTTCGTGAATACGGGATTGTACAACACTAATACATTATTTGGATTATTTGGGAATTTCCTCTTAGTACTTCATGAGTTAAGTGAACTAGTGCAACATATTTTGATAAATAGATAATAAATAATATATCTTGCTGGAAGATTGTGTTACTTGTCCAGAGAACGTTTTGGGGCATAATAAAGCCTAGAAAATTATTACATGTTATTTGGATGAGTTTATAAGAATGTTTTTTCACAAGTGCACTTTAATGAAATTATTTGAAGTAATTTTCTACATAGCTCAAATACCTTGGAATTGCATGAAACTTAGTTAGTAGTGTTTTATGAACATTATAAGGCTCTGGTAGTTTTTATATAATTTTTGTACTCGGATTTATGGTACTCACTCCATTAACTCTAATTATTTGAATTACCTTGAATTAATTATTTAGAGATTATTATATTTATAAAAATATGTGAAACTTGGTATTCACTGATCTTTTGCTTTCATATAGTGTTCATAATTTTTGGGTGGCCATAACTTAAGGAAATCTAGTACTTCATGTTCAAAATTACCCATGGCCTAACTTTTAGAAAAATTTAATAAATGCCAAATTAATTAGGAAAATTACAAGTTTCGGGATTTAGGCTAAATTTGTCATGATAGATCCACAATAATTATGTTAGGGCCTTTGGATGAAAATTTGGAGTACCTTCTGTCATGTACATCATATAGCTTAGATTGGTCTGTATATAGTAAAACTGCGAAATTGTGATAAAATAAGGAATGGACATATGGATTTAGGGTCGATAGTTTAATGATTTGTAGTGAAGTGAAATGAGTTCATCATTAGTGGACATGATGTGGAAGTATTGGGTCGAATGGTGTTAAATGATGCTTAGGATCGACGAAACATCATCCTTCCTATGGAGAGAGAAAAGAGTCAAAATGCACTAGGGTTAGATTAAGTATAACTTTAAGTGGGGTTTATTATGGGTAGATAGAAATAATAATAAGTAACTTGCGAAATAGGGCTTTGGGCTTCAACCCATCGTAGTTCCTAGTGCCCTCGATAGACCTTCATAAGGAATGCCTTGGGGAGTCCAAGGTTAACGTAAGCCGTAAGAGTAAATGGAATACAAGAGTAATTAAATATATCCTAGGAGTACACTTACACTCACACCCCTCGGTGGTTTAGGAGCTACGTTGGGTCTCACGAGCGGTAGGCTCGGTGGTTTGGTGATGGATAGGTTAGCCCGACGAGTTGATGGCTCGTTAGATATTTGTGATGGACGGGATAGTACAGGGAGCTTTGGCTCAGTTAGAAATACATTAATGTTGCTTGTGCATAAATATAAGGTGGTTGGTATTTGGTATTGGAGAGTCGTCACACCGACACCAAAGTATTGATGCGGCAACTATGGTTTAGCACTTAGCCAAATAAGGCTGGTGTGCCAACTGGTAAGAGTACGCAGGAGCTCCGCATAGTGTACCGGCGTCGAGGCATACGATATGTCTGACTGGTAGTGGTGATACTAGTTTAGAGGTGGGTGAGGGCCAACCCACCGCTTCCGTTTCCCACTATAGAGGTCTCCTCGGAGGTTAGGCTCTAGAAAGGGGGAACTAAAGGTTTGTGTGCACAGAGTCGGGCGTGTGTGTGTTGCACTTATATGTTCTTATCATAACATACTTGTATGTCTTAACATATTCATTGCATATAACCCTTGACACGTATTGTATAAATTTGTATGAGACACTTTATACAATAGGCCTTGCAAAACGACCCCTTGGTCTATAGGTTTGTATGGGAATTCCTATAGGTCATAGTTACTTAGTGTACCTTCTTGTAATTTGCTTACTCACCTTGTTCATGTGTATACTCATATTGCTTATCAACTATTTGCTTATTATACTTGCTGTGATTATATACTCATGATAGACTAGTTCCGCCGTCAACTGCTTATTTTTGTTACTCTCCACATTAAATACCTTCCCTTTCCTTCTCCCTGCTCGGTGCCTAGGAGCCATGGGGGAGGGGTGAGGATGATAGGATTTAATATTTTAGACTAACGGTCGTTGACCCAATTATTTTAGGAGATCGTGGAGCTGAACTAGGAGATGCAACCCTAGAGGTTGGTGCGCTTGGAGATGGGACAGTCCAGCACTGTAGTTCACGCAGCTGAGACAATGAGTCCCAATGAATAGTAGTTACTATAGATTTGCTTCCGCGATGAGTGACCTGTAGTGAGGATCATTATGTATCGGGAAGGAGCCCTTTTTATTAGTACTATAATTTATCGTTACTATGGACTCTACCTTTGTGGAGATTTATTTTATATTCATGTGATTTCTGGTGGACCATCTTTGAGTTTTTTTTACTCTTGTACTTACTCTTCTCTTCTACGATCGATATGGCTGGCAGGATTGACGTTTTGTATTGACGACCTTCCCGGGCATGTTGGTGTCACCACAAAGCGGCGGTTCTGGGCATAAGACCCCGGTGGTTTAAAAGGAAAAAATGGGGTATTACATTGTGCCCTGGTTGGAGCCTAATCTTTCTTATATTGAGATGCATGTCCGCATTCTGGATACACAAGATCGAGTGTTGCGAAGGAAAACCATACCAATGGTAAACGTTTTGTGGTAAAACCAAGGCGTGGAAAACGGCAATTGGGAGTTTGAGTCAGCTGTGAGGGAGGCTCATTCTCATCTGTTATCCTAGTTGATTGGTATTTAATATTTTCAATGACCCTAGGTTATTTTTTTTATAATAGAGGTTTTGTGCGTAAAGTTTCGGGACGAAACTTTCATTTAGGGGGAGTGGCTGTAACGCCCCCGATTTTTTCGATATTTGGTTTAACTCATTATCTGGCGTGTTTATGACGTAAGGGCGTTACGCTGATGCATTTCCGGCATATGCTGTTGTTAGAGCGTTGTTTTAACTCTAAGGTTTTTTTGTATGCGACTGGATTTAGCATGTTTGCAAGATTCCCTAACGAGCTGTCTGTTTTGGTGACTAGGTGGAACCTCTTTGGGAATACTTGTATTTTGGATTCGAGAGGTGTTTGCTTGAGTTTGGTTAGTCAAATCTTAATTTTGACTGCGCTGTTGGGCTCGTAGCATCGGTATTTAGCTACGGGGTGATTTTCGTAGAAATTTGTGTTGGCGCAAATTTGGGTCGTTTGGACCACTATTTAATAAGAAACTATTATTATAACACTTATATTTCTAAGTATAAATAGCCTTGTGAATAGACAAACACTATTCATCATCTTCTTATTGAAAACCGTCGGCCTATTTGCATAAGAAAGAACGAGGCATCATTGTAGTGCCTTTGACCGTCGATTGGAGGAGCTATGGTGCACGAAATTGTCATCAGAGAGTAGATCCTGATAACTCTCACCTAGATCTACATTTCAACCGTACGTTTTTTCTCCTTTCATGGATTTTTAGAGGTTTAGGTTGGGGTTTGACCCTCTTTCTTCCTGAAATGTTTCAGGAAGTATTGCTTAGGTGTTCTTGTGGCCAGAGCCTTGAGAATGAACGTTTACGTGGCCGGATTCGGAGATTTGAGGCAAGTGGTGACTTCTTCCCCTTGCCAAGCTTTCTTTTCCTTATATATTTTTAGTGTTGTTCTTCCTGTTGGATCCCTAGTTTATTTGGGCTAGGTTCACTAGCTTAGGATGTGACCCAACCTGTATAGCCAGGGTCAGTTTGTGTCCTAGAGTCTAGGCCAAGTCCTTAGAGTCAACTTCAGATGGACCAGCTATCAACAAGAACATCAGAGAATCCAGAATTAGAAGATTTAAAGACTAAGTAAAATGAGTTCGACGTTCATCGAACTCAGCTCGACGAAAGATGTTCTGAGCTCGACGATCTTGAGACATTTCTTTGTGCTAAGCTCGACGATCCTTGTTCTCTGTTCGACGAAGACTGAGATTCTTCAACAAGATAAAGTCAGGATAACTTCAGATTTTTTCTAAGTCCAAATTCAAGCTTTGGTCGACGAACAGGATTCTGAGCTCGACGAACTTGGACCTCAAGTTCAAAACTTCTCAGGTCGACGAATGCAGTACTCTACTCGACGATTCCTGAGTTCAGAGGATTTGTGTCGACACCAATTTATGTCGACACCAGTTTATGTTGACACCAGTTTATGTCGACACCAGAAGATTTGTGTCGACACCAAGATCAATCAGTCGACAGCAACTTATGTCGACACAGAATATCAGTTATACAGAATATTTCGACTAAGTCCACAATCATTCTTCGCTCGATGAATTTGGATATCTGTTTGACGAATTTGTTTGTCTGTTCGATGAATGAATATTGTCAGTTCGACAAAGATTGAAGCAGAATTGACAAGTTTCCCTGGAAGACTAATTGCTATTGTCTGGTCGACGAACTCATTCAAGCTCAGCTCGATGAACTCAAGCTCAGCTCGACGAACTCAAGCTCAGCTTGACGAACTCAAACTCAGCTCGACGAATTATATTCTTCGTTCGACGATTCCAGATTAGGTCTTCTCCAGTTTCCCATCCCTTTTCTTGGCAATGAATCCTCAGTAATTAATGAACAATCTTCTCGGAATGTTACCATTAGAACGTGCATTGACTATGGATTATTACATGCCGTTTTTCCATGGGACAGTTAGGGAAATCATTGATTGCCGCTTCCTTCCCAGGCCAACTGCAATTACTGCTCAACCATTTAAATTTCGAATGTTCTTAGTCAGTCAAAAGTCAGAAAAGAAAAGAATCAACCAGTACTACAACACAAGCAGTACTACAGACAACAGACAGACATTGTACACAAGAAAAATCTTATAGAAAAATCTAAAAGTTCTTTTTTTGCAATCAGCCTTGGCCAGAGAACACCATCAAGAAGAAGAACATACAATCACAATCAAGAGTCTTCTTCCTTCAATCCTACAGGACTACTTCATAAGGACAACAAATCTCTATCTGTCAAAGAAGTTCCTGAAGCAATCTCTGGTCCAGGCACTCAAGTTTTCAAGACCTATCACCCTGAAGCAGTGCTCCAGTATTCCTGACCCATTTAAGATCTCAGGGGGAGCAAACCTGCTAACATCAATCCATAGTCTTCTCAGTTGTTATTGAGAAAGAGCAGACACTATCACCCTTTTTCCATCCTCTGTACAGGGTTTTAATTCCCTTCAAAATTATTCCTGGTTGCAAGTCTCCTACCAAAAGACTTGAGGTTTTGGTTTTTGAGCACATGAACAAAAGCTCATTGGTGTCAGACACCTGATCAAAAACCTGAGTGGATTCCTACCAGGGTGGTAGAAGAGTGGATGTACACAGGTTGGGGAACCACTATAAATTTCATGTGTTGCCTGGTTGCCCTTTTTTCTTTTGTTTAGGGTGTGATCTGTAATTGTTTAGGTTGTTGTGCTTATTTTATTTTATTTACTGACTTGTTCACTTAGGAATATAACAAAAGTTGTAAAACGTTTGTAGTGAGCACAATACTCTATTCACCCCCCCCCCTCTAGAGTATTTCAGTTCTAACCTGCACTTTCAATTGGTATCAGGGCCAGGTTGGTTAAAATACCACACCTTAATTGGTTGTACAGGCTAACACTTGAACCATAAAGATCCCTCTTGTTAGATCTGATTGTTGTGTTTCCTTATTAGATTTATTCCTTCACAGAAATGGCCCAAAACAAAGATTATGCAAGCATCAGAACTCCAGTTTGCAATCTTAACAGATTTGCCATCTGGAAGGCAAGAATCAGATTATACATGAACTCTATTGATGAAGACATTTTTGCTTCCATCTTGACAGGAGTACCTCCAGCACCTACAGCTTCTACAAGCACCTCCACCAACATGACTACAGTACCTCCTCCTGAGAATAATGATTCCTATAAGAAAGCCAAAATTGCAGATGCAAAGGCAATGAACATCTTGGCTCAGACAATGTCAGATGACATATTTCAGAAGGTGGCTGAGTGCACCTCAGCCAAGGCCATTTGGGATTCCCTCAACCAAATGTTAGCTGGTTCTGCAGATGAAAGAAAAGATAGGATATCAAATCTCATATCCCTGTATGAGAATTTCAAGAAGGATGAGACTGAATCAGTTGCTGAAATGTATAACAGGTTGAGCTCAATCATCAATGAGCTTAAAACCTTCGATGAGGACATCACTCTGACAGAGGTGAATGATAAAATCTTGATGTGCTTCCCTAGCTCTTGGGATTCAAGAATCTGGCCTATCAAAGAAGCCAGAAGCCTAAATGAGATATCAACTGAATCTCTGCTAGGCAAATTAAAGTCCTATGAGCAGCTGATCAAATCAAGAGAAGCAGCAGAACAGAAGGCAACAACCCCAGTGAGAAAGGATCACAGTATAGCCTTCAAAGCATCTGAGGAAAGTGAGACCTCAACATCAAATGAAGAACTGATGAGCCTCTTTGCAAAAAGATTCTATAAGATGGCTAGAAAGGATTTCAGAAGAAAATCATTCAGGCATGATGATAAGCCCGGATTTGACAAGACACCAACCAAGCAGGTTGTGTGCTTTGGATCCAGGAAGCCTGGACATTACATCTCTGAATGTCCAGAAAATCAGAAGAAGGAGAAAAATATAGAAAAGGACTCCAAGAGAAAATACAGCAGCAAACCCTCTTCCAGCAAGTATAAAAAGAAAGACAAGTGCTTTGTTGTTGAGACATGGAGTGATACTGAAGAAGAATCATCCTCTTCCAGCTCAAGTGAAGAAGAGGAAGAAGCAAGATCCAAGAAGGTTTGCCTTATGGGAATTGATTCCTCCAGGAGCTATTCAGGATCAGAAGGAGAATCTGAAGATGAGGCAGCCTCAGACTCAGAGGCAGATCAGGTTCTTTCAAGCTTTGATTTTAATTCTGATTTATTTAAAATTGAATTCAAAACTATGTGCTTAGATTTAATTAGTTCAGAAAAGGAAATAAAAACCCTTAGAAAAAGACTAGGAAATCTTGAATCTGTTAATTCAGAAAATATTAAACTAAAAGATCAACTAACTCTAGCAAATGAACAGATAATTAAATTAAAATCTATTTTATGTGAGGCCAAACAACTTGAGCAATCTCTCAATGGGAGAAGTCTCAAGCTGATGGACATAACAAGCACAGTGAATGCCAGATTAAATGGCAAGCTGGGCTTGGGTGCTTCATCAAGTTTGCCCCCCATAATTAAAAAAAATATTCTTACAACCCCCATTAAATTTGTTTCTGCCAAAGGTAAACAAAAGATAATAAACAAACCAATATATGAAAACAATCCAAAACCCATAGACAAGAGCAATAGAAATAAGAAAACAGCTAATAAAAACAAGGTTCAGCAGCATTCGTCGAACTCAGATCGACAAAATGTGGCCAGTTCGTCGAACCCAGATCGATGAATGCTGAACGCAAACTTCAGTTATAAAACTTCGTCTAACTGCGATCGACGAACTTTGTTTGGTTCGTCAAGCAGAGGTCGACGAACTTGGGGTGCAGAAAATGATTACTGTCATTCTCTGAGCAGAGATCGACGATCTCAGCCCTATTCGTCGAACTCTGGTCGACAAACTTACAGAAATTCGTCGAACCCAGAAGGACCAAACTTAAATCATTTCTCTTACAGAAATTCTAAGCCAACCAATAAACCATTTAATCCAGTAGCTGATTGAGTTATTCCACCTAGGAGATATCATCCCTTAGGTTATAAATCTCAACCTGCTATATCAGTTATATCTAGTTTTTCATTTCAACAAAATAAAGGACCCAAGGTAACCTGGGTCAAGAATAATTGAGTTTTTTTTTCATTACAGGTACAGGTGAAGAGCTGTCCAAGGGTGAGTCAGACCTGGTGCTTGGACATTGGTTGCTCCAAGCATATGACAGGCAGCAAGGCCAATCTATCAAATTACAAGTCCAAGCTAGGACCAAAGGTGATTTTTGGTGATTCAAACAGTGGCCAGTCTGAAGGATATGGAGCAGTAAAGATTGGATCAGTTACCTTCAAGAGAGTAACATATGTAAGAGGACTCAAACATAACCTAATATCCATAAGCCAATTATGTGATGAAGGTTATCAGGAGAAAGAGATTTCTACTAATAGCTTTTTGCAGGTTCCACAACTGTGTGAGTCTATGGATGGACTAAACCTTACCCAAGAGGTATTAACCTATCCTTCTCCACTGGTTGCTGAAGACAGTGAAGAAGAAATTCAAGTGGAAGTGGCTGAACTTCCCTCAACAGCTAATAACATTCCTCAAGAGCAATTAATTACAGAAGCTGTTGCTCAACAAACTCCACCAACTGATCTTGTCACACTTAGAGATCACCCCAGATCTCAAGTGATTGGAGACATTTCAGCAGGTGTACAGACAAGGCATTAACTCAACCAAGACTTGATGCATGCCTGTTTTCTCTCTCAAATTGAACCTCTCTCCATTCTTGAAGCTGGGCAATATCCCCACTGGATCATTGCAATGCAAGAGAAATAAAATCAGTTTGAGAGATGTAGAGTTTGGGATTTGGTCCCAAGACCTCATAACTACCCAGTTATTGGAACCAAATGGGTCTACAGAAACAAGCTGGATGCCCAAGGATACATAGTGAGAAATAAGGCTAGGCTTGTTGCTCAGGGCTACAGGCAAGAGGAAGGAATTGACTATGACCAAACCTTTGCCCCTGTTGCAAGGTTAGAGGCCAGAAGAATATTCCTTGCCTATGCAGCCTACATGAGATTCAAAGTTTACCAAATGGATGTCAAGAGTGTATTTTTGAATGGAGTGCTTCAAGAAGAGGTTTATGTGGAACAACCTCCAGGTTTTATCACTCTAACTTATCCCTCTTTTGTATTTAAATTGCATAAAGCTCTCTATGGTTTAAAGCAAGCTCCAAGAGCTTGGTATGAGACCTTAGCATGATTTTTTTAGAGCATAAATTTACAAGAGGAACCATAGATAAAACTATTTTCACTAGACATCATAAGGACCAAATTTTGTTAGTACAAATATATGTGGATGACATCCTCTTTGGGTCTACTGATCCCAAATTATGCAAGAGGTTTGTTGACCTCATGCATTCCAAATTTGAGATGAGTAGCATGGGTGAGCTTTCATGCTTCCTTGGTCTCCAAGTGAAGCAGCTCCCTGATGGTATCTTCCTCTCCCAAGCTAAGTATGCTAAAGAGATTATGAAAAAGTTTGGGATGGATGATGCTTCAGGAATGAAAACACCTATGGCTACAAATGCTGTTATGGATTCTGATGCAGCAGGGAAACCTGTAGATCAGAAGCATTATAGGGCAATTGTTGGAACCCTATTATACCTAACAGCTAGCAGGCCGGATATCATGTTTGACACATGCCTTTGTGCTAGGTTTCAAGTGAACCCTAAAGAATCTCACCTTATTTTCTTAAAAAGAATTTTGAGATATATAAAGAGTTGTCCTAATCTAGGACTCTGGTATCCTGCAGAGTTAGAGTTTGAGTTAACTGGATACTCAGATGCTGACTATGCTGGATGTAGAGTGGACAGGAAGAGTACCTCTGGAACTTGCCATTTCCTGGGTATGAGACTTGTCTCCTGGTTTTGTAAAAAGCAAACATCTTTGTCTACATCAACTGCAGAAGCAGAATACATGGTTGCTGGCAGCTGCTGTTCACAAATATTATGGATACAAAACCAACTCCTAGACTATGGTGTCAACTTAAATAATTCAATATTATTTTGTGATAATACTAGTGCTATTGCTATAACACAAAATCCAGTTCACCATAGTAGGACTAAACATATTAAAATAAGACATCATTTCATTATAGATAATGTAGACAAAAAGAAAATTAACTTAATCCATATTCCTACTGATCTACAGAGAGCAAACATTTTCACCAAACCTTTAGATGAGAAAAATCATCTGTTCTTTATAAATCAACTGGGAATGATCAATGGAGAAGAGTTAAATTAGTTTCTGTCTGCATTCGACGAATTTTCCAGAGTTCGTCGAACGGAGTTCGATGAATTAGGGAAAGTTTGGGAGATGCTCGTCGAACGGAGATCGATGAATTCTCTGTGTGGAAACAATATTCGTCAACCGGAGATCGACGAATCTTGCTTCAGAAGATATTTCGTCGAACGGAGTTCGACGAAGTGTTTTCGATTCTTCTTGATGAGATCGACGAATTATTTGTCTATAATTTATTTCGTCGACCTCAATTCGAAGAATTTTTCTTTTTCGTGGAACAGAGATTGTCGATTCATATTCTAGAAAACATTATATCTAGGTTTTCTTCGACCTCCGTCCCGCGCTTTCAGTTCTCTTGCTCTTGATCGCCATTTTCTCTATCTCTCTTGCAGGTCATCAATGGCGATTCCAGCAAGCACCTTGGCTGTCATGAAGTTCGACACCGGTTTTGACATGGATTTTGATTCATTCCAGCACTCTGACCCAATATTTCTTTACATTCTGGAACTACTAGAGGAACTTGGTCTCAAGGACTTCATGACCCGAAGAATTAAACTGCATGCAACTGAAATTTGAGAATGGGTATACACTTCGTCAGTTTCTGAGGAAAATGTTCTGACAGGAAATATCGGGAGTAATGCTGTCTCCTTATCTCCCGCCGTTCTTTCTGAAATTTTTGGATTGGTAAATGGAGAAGATGACATGGATATGGATTCTGAAGAATACAGTTCGATGCTGAAGTCGATGGGGTTTTCTGGAAGCAACCCTAACAAGTTGTTAAAGAAACAACTATCTGCCGCCTACCAGTTTTTGGCAGATATTGTGGGGAAAGTACTGATGGGCAAGCACACTGCACACGACTACATAACCAGACATCAATTTCTTGTCATGTGTGCGGTGGTCAATAGAGCAAGATCTTCTTTGAATTGATCAAGAAGAAGAACAGCAAGAAAGAGGTTTGCTTTGGAAGAATCCTGGGGATCTTCCTCAAGGAAAAGGCTGGTGAATTCATGGTCTCGCCGACCATCTTCATCAATGCCAACAAGCGCCTCACCTGCGCTCTATTTGGCAGATGGGAGAGGATGATCTCCAAGCCGCCCAAGGCTTCCTCCTCTTCCATCCCTGCTTCAGAAGGCACCAGGGATGTTAAAGCCACTCCCACACCTGATGAGGAGATCTGTCCCCCTCCACCATCTCTTCCAGCACCCCTTCCAGCAAAGCAGCCTCCTCATGTGCCTACTCCTCCTCCATCTCCACCACTGGACATCACCAACATTCCATCTTCCCCTCTGCAAGCTAATCAACAACCAACACCTCCAGCTTCACCTCATGACACACATATCCTTACACCTCCCTAGTCTCCACTTCCCCCTCATTTGTCCTCCATTCCACCTTTCACCCTACCCACAGACATTGCCATGCCAGATGCCACCATTCCATCTTCATCACCATACACTCATCACATATCTACTATTCCACCCTCCATTCCATCCTTAGTTGCTCCCTCCTCCACACATAATGCAACATCCTCTTCCCCTTCCTCCTTTGATTCAACTACCATATCCTCAATTCTCACCATTCTCACTCCCTAATCAAAACCCTTATCACAGAGGCCATTACACCTCTTGTGAATTCTATTAATTCTTTATCTTCTCAAATTTCTGCCCTTTCTGCTGCCTCGTCCTCAGTCCAGGGCCTGGCCTTAGTCCCCACTGAACCCATGCAGGGGGAGATGCCTGATGATGAAGCAGCAGCTTAAGCTTCAGATACAGATTCCCCAACAAATACAGCTTCAGAAGTTTTTCCAGATTGCACAAATACAGAATTAATTAATTTTATTAATACTGATATGGATATTGCTGACATGGATACTACTGAAACTGTTGGTGATTTTATTCTCAATCCCACAGTTAATCTATAAGAATTACTACAACATTTTGATACTGTACATATGCAGTCTCTTCCAGCAGACTTTACTAAGCCACAGTTGACTATTGTTCCCTATACATCTCCAGCTAGTCCAGCAGTTGCTAAGCAACTCTGTGACAGTTTTGCTATCCCAGCTTTAGCTTCAATCTCTGCAGCTAGTCCAAAAGTTATTCCAGAAGCCATCACAGCTCTAGTTTTTGTTATGGATGACTCTCCTATGCCTGATCTGGATGAGCTAATTTTGGCTGATATTGAAGAGGAAAATAGGGTAGCAACTGAAATCTCTGTCACAATTACCTTTGATTCTTGTGAAGTTTCTTCCGAAATTATTGCTGAAACTCCAGTTGTTGAAACTTCAACCTCTTCCCCTGCTTCAGAAAAAGCTGTCATTGATGCTAAAACACTGAAAGCATTGGATGCTTTATATGATAACCCTCAGGGTTCTGACAGTGAAAATGATGAAGATGATGATGATGATTCAGATGAAGAAGCTTCAAAGAAAAAGAAGAAATTGCTGTCCAAGAAAAGGAAGGCTCCTCCTCCTCCAGCTTCTAAGCGCAATCCCACTGCTGACACTCCCTACTATATCTTGCACAATGTTACTCCATATAAGGGAATGCCTGCATGGATGTGGTTATCAAAGAACCAGCAGAAGGATAGGAAAAGAAGTAGGAGATATTCTCCTCCCCCAGTCTACAGATATAGAAAGGATCCACCTCCTCCTCCTCCAGCAGCTGGTGCCACTGGCTCTAGCCCTCAGAGATCTGCCCCCATGCAAACCTATCAGAGACATTCAGGGAGATCCTCTTGAAGCAGCCAGCAGAGTCAACCATCCTTAGGAAATCAACATCAGCATCAATAGCAGCAGTAAAATATGTCTGAAGATCAGAAAGCTGACATTCCTAAAAGGCCATACTCTCCTCCTATTCCATTTGAAGATCCTGAAACAGCCAATACTGCAAGAATGGCTAGGTACTAGGAACTAATTGGCCTATCATTGATCAATAAAGCCAAAGCTGAAGGTAAAGACATTTCTAGATTTACAACAATGTCAAAGTACAGAAAAGAAGAATTAAAGAGATTTAACAAAGGCAACAAACTTTTCAATGTTGATGATTATATGAAGCTCCATCCTGAAGCAGTTGTCCCCAGAGCTACATCACTAAAAATCATTGGGGCAGCTGACATGACTATGACTGCAGCTCAGGCTCTAGATCCAAACAGAGAAATTATCTTCAAAAAGCCAGGAGAAATGACAACAGAAGACAGGTCTATGCAGAAAAAGAAAAAGAAGTAATCTTTATTTTATTTCATTTCTTTCTGCAATTTGTTTTCAAACTATGTCTTTTGTTTAAACAAAGCATGTGTATATATATATCTGCTGCATGTGTTAGTAATTCTCTGCCAGATATATTTCTTTTCTTGCTTTGTTTATCTGTCTTGAGTCTCTTAGTGACCTCACCCAAATAGGAGGAGATTGTTGGATCCCTAGTTGATTTGCGCTAGGTTCACTAGCTTAGGATGTGACCCAGCCTGTATAGCCAGGGTCAGTTTTTGTCCTAGAGTCTAGGCCAAGTCCTTAGAGTCAACTTCAGATGGACCAGCTATCAACAAGAACATCAGAGACTCTAGAATTAGAAGATTTCAAGACTAAGTAAAATGAGTTCGACGTTCGTCGAACTCAGCTCGACGAAAGATGTTATGAGCTCGATGATCTTGAGACATTTCCTTGTGCTAAGCTCGACGATCCTTGTTCTCTGTTAAATGAAGACTGAGATTCTTCAACATGCTAAAGTCAGGATAACTTCAGATTTTTTCTAAGTCCAAATTCAAGCTTTGGTC
The DNA here is from genome assembly GCA_039583875.1 of Platanthera guangdongensis. Lineage (NCBI taxonomy): Eukaryota > Viridiplantae > Streptophyta > Magnoliopsida > Asparagales > Orchidaceae > Platanthera > Platanthera guangdongensis. The sequence goes on from CM077150.1 coordinate 227,935,076, forward strand.
GACGAAGAGGATTCTGAGCTCGACGAACTTGGACCTCAAGTTCAAAACTTCTCAGGTTGATGAATGCAGTACTCTACTCGACGATTTCTGAGTTCAGAGGATTTGTGTCGACACCAGTTTATGTCGACACCAGTTTACGTCGACACCAGTTTATGTCGACACCAGAAGATTTGTGTCGACACCAAGATCAATCAGTCGACACCAACTTATGTCGACACAGAATATCAGTTATACAGAATATTTCGACTAAGTCCACAATCATTCTTTGCTCGACGAATTTGGATATCTGTTCGACGAATTTATTTGTCTGTTCGATGAATGAAGATTGTCAGTTCGACGAAGATTGAAGCAGAATTGACAAGTTTCCCTGGAAGACTAATTGCTATTGTCTGGTGGACGAACTCATTCAAGCTCAGATCGACGAACTCAAGCTCAGCTTGACGAACTCATCAAGCTCAGCTCGACAAACTCAAGCTCAGCTCGACGAACTCAAACTCAGCTCGACGAATTGTGTTCTTAGTTCGACGATTCCAGATTAGGTCTTCTCCAGTTTCCCGTCCCTTTTCTTGGCGATGAATCCTCAGTAATTAATGACCAATCTTCTCAGAATGTTACCGTTAGAACGTGCATTGACTATGGATTATTACATGCCGTTTTTCCATGGGACAATTAGGGAAATCATTGATTGCCGCTTCCTTCCCATGCCGACTGCAATTACTGCTTAACCATTCAAATTTCGAATGTTCTTAGTCAGTCAAAAGTCAGAAAAGAAAAGAATCAACCAGTACTACAACACAAGCAGTACTACAAACAACAGACAGATATTGTACACAAGAACAATCTTACAGAAAAATCTAAAAGTTCTTTTTCTGCAATCAACCTTTGCCAGAGAACATCATCAAGAAGAAGAACAAACAATAACAGTCAAGAGTCTTCTTCCTTCAATACTACAGGACTACTTCAGAAGGACAACAAATCTCTATCTGTCAAAGAAGTTCCTGAAGCAATCTCTGCTCCAGACACTCAAGTTTTGAAGACCTATTACCCTAAAGAAGTGCTCTAGTTTTCCTGACCCATTCAAGAACTCAGGGGGAGTAAACCTGCTAACATCAATCCACAGTCTTCTCAGTTGTTATTGAGAAAGAGAAGACACTATCACCCCTTTTTCCATACTCTATACAGAGTTTTAATTCTCTTCAAAATTATTCCTGGTTACAAGTCTCCTACCAAAAGACTTGAGGTTTTGGTTTTTGAGCACCTGAACAAAAGCTCATGGGTGTCAGGCACCTGATCAAAAACCTGAGTGGATTCCTACCAGGGTGGTAGAAGAGTGGATGTACCCAGGTTGGGGAACCACTATAAATTTCTTGTGTCGTCTGGTTGCCCCTTTTCTTTTGTTTTGGCTGTGATCTGTGATTGTTTAGGTTATTGTGCTTATTTTATTTTATTTACTGACTTGTTCAATCAGGAATATAACAAAAGTTGTAAAATATTTGTAGTGAGCACAATATTCTATTCACCCCCCTCTAGAGTATTTCAGATCTAACTTGCACTTTCACTTCCCTTTGTAGTTTTTGGGAGTAGGGTTAGATCCGGCCATTTGCCGATCAGCTTTATAGTATAGTTTTCCTGCCAAGTTCAACTTATATATGAGGGATTAGATTCATTGTACTAGTTCAACCTGGTTTAATTCATTGTATATGAGCGATTAGATGTTGTCAATTATGGTTCTTGGAAAGATTAATCCGTCGAATTAGTTGATGTAAATCTTAATGTTGTCGGTTAGGAGTAGTCGGAGTTCGCCAAACAGATGCCAATTCGTCGAACAGAGTTCGTCGAACAAAGGGCTAACTCGTCAAATAGAGGGCTATTTCGTCAAATGGAGCTAATTTGTCGAACGGAGCAAATTTGCCAGACAGGTTAGGCATTGAGTGTAGCCTTGGCACTGAACCCAGTATTTAGCTTGTGTAAAAGCGTTGAGTGAGCTGATCTCGCTCGATGCGACGTTGAGTGTGTTTAAGACACTCAACGCCATCGTTTTAACTTGGTAAGTAAGAAACTGTTAAGTGAGTGGTATTCACTCAACACGGTGTTGAGTGAAACCTTGCCATGTAGGAATTCTAAGTCTATGTCAAAAGCATTGACAGCGTTAAGTGTACTCACCGCGGCGTTGAATGGTTTGCTTTTTTGCGGTGTTTTGCCGGATGGCATCGAGTGTACTCGACGCTTTTCACTTAGGTGATGATGTTGTGTACGTTGACTACTCACGACACGGCATCGAGTTTACTCGATGCTTTTCTAGTAGACTTGATTTATCTCATCGAGTCTGGTCCGATTCATATAGTATGGGCCTTGGATAAATTCCTTGGGCTTTCTTCTTCATTTCCTTTGGAATAAACCATTGTTTTGTGTTGTGGGTTTTTAACAGTTTTCAGGTGGTGTTCGTGTGTCCATGGTTGGTTATGAATTTTGACCCGGTAATTTTGCTTGGTGTGTGTGACTGTTGGTGTGTTGGGTAGGTTACCTCCACTACAAGTGCCTATTTTTCCCCGGTGGTTTTTTTAAAAGGTTGTGACTGAAGGTGTGATGGGTAGGTTCCCACAACTATAGGTGCCGATTTTTCCGTAGTGGTTATGGTTTCTTTTGACTGTTTGTGTGTTGGGTAGGTTCCCTCCACTGCAGGTGCAGGTATTTCTCCGGTGATTTATTTATAAGGTTATGGGTAGTCTATTTTCTGGTACTTAGACTAACTTATACTCATGTTTCTTAAAGAATAGATTTTTATCGCATTTGATGAAATTGTCTTACTCTTGGAGTTGGTAAGTTAGCTTTTACCGCTATTCTTTTACTTTTTAATCATCTGAGGTTGTCAGTTTTCCTTAATATTTGGTTTGGCAACCCCTTATACTATTACTTGATTACTGTCTAATCCCTCCTTTTTCCACTTGTATTTTCTTGCTGAGGTGTTCTTTCTCTGAATGTCTCAGGTTCCGGGAAGTAGCCGGATGAGCGGCTGGGTTTGGAAGTTTGCTAGTGGACTGCTGTTTGCATAGGTTTTCCTCACAGCAGTGATGTAGTGTTTTGTTGCTTTTATGTTAGTACAGACATACATGCTCGCTAGTGGGTTCGTGTTAGGTTGTTGACTGCCCCTGGGGTTTTCTTTTGAATTGCTATGTACTTTGCTAAGCTGCCTAGTTGGCCTGTCTTGTGGTTGTATTTACTTGCTCTCTGGGAATGTTTATGCTAGGTTGCATGTTAAGTGTTTTAACTTATAAAAGCATTACTACTAGTATTTCATACATGCCATCTTTCTAAAACAAAAATGCTAGTTTCTAACTAACGAAAGACTATTTTTATACTTATAATAAATCTAGAGTATGCATACTGCGAGTTGTACTTCAGGGATGTTTATGCTCGTGTAGGATGTTAATCCAACACAGTCAACGTATTTCCGTAGCGTATAACTATACTTTTACTCATGCACTTGCTGATCCACTGTGTCGAGTGATACGACCATCTAAACTTAAACTGATTTTTACTTAATAACTTATGGATTTATTATAAACTGTAGAGTTTGGAGTTTTTCCTGAGCGCCTGCAGTTATCCCCTACACGACGTGGCATCACGACGCATATTTTCTCTTACTCAGATATAACTTAAATGTTGAGAAAATAGGGGTTGGAACAGCACCAGTGGAGCACGGTGCACATGGAGGTGGGACAATCTATTACGGGAGCACCAGTCTCTAACTCCGTGAGTGTTAGCTTTTCTTAGCTTCCGCGAGAGGGTTGTAGTGAGGACTTATTATACCGGGCATAAGCCCGTTTATATTTTGTACTTTTATTATCATGTGGACATTGCTGTGAATTCTATTGTATGGTTCATGTGATTGTGGACTTTACTTGATCTTATTTGTACTTCTACTTCTTGATGATCTTCATTGCCGACAGAATCAGCGTTTTGTAGTGGCAAACTTCCCTTGTGTCGGTGTCACCACAAAGCGGCGGTTTTGGGCGTAAGACTCGGTAGCGTAGCAAAAAAAGGGGGTCCTACAAACTGGTATTAGAGGAAACATCGATCCAAAGAGAAGAAGTCCACAAAACCCTAGTCCACCCCGCACGTGCTTAGTTTGACGACAACTAGCAGCAGAAGCAATGGTGTTCCCATAAGGGGGAAATCACATGCAAATGTCCACTTTCGTTAATTGCACTTGTATATTAACTAACAATCAGAATTTTTCTTGTAGCCTGCGACGAACTCTACTCCTCAGCGCGGTACACCTGAGTCACAGAACATGGTTCCACCCCCGCTGGCTCCGAGTCCGTTCTAGAAGACGTAGATGGGGAAGACTATGATGACCATTCTGGAGGCCTTCAAGGCTCAACAGGCCCCATCCCCACAACCAAACCCCAAAGCTAACAGGCTGAGTGCTTTCCTGGGGCTTTCTCCTCCATCCTACCTTGGCATGGAGTCAGCAGTCCGTACAGAGGAGTGGCTGGACATTATCTACGAGATGCTGGCTGGGATTTGATGCCCGACCGAGGAGGAGCATGCTCGGCATTTGGCACTGACTCTAGAGAGGCTCCGAGAGCACAAGCTGTATGTCAAGTTTAGCAAGTGCCAGTTTTGGTTGAAGGAGGTGGCCTTCTTAGGCCATATTATCAGTGGAGCAGGACTTATAGTGGATCCGGCAAAGGTTCAGGCAGTACGGGACTGTCCACCATTGAAGACGGCCACTAACGTATGTAGTTTCCTAGGACTTACCGGTTACTACCGAAGTTCGTAGAAGGATTTTCCTGGATAGCACTTCCACTTACATCTCTGATGAAGAAGGAGATGCCCTTTGTTTGGACACTGTAGTGCGAGGTTTCCTTCCAGGAGCTGAAGGGTCGGCTTACATTGTCTCCTATCCTTGCCCTTCCATCTGGGAAGGAAGGATTTCAGGTTTATACCAACGCGCCGTACCAAGGGATGGGTGACATTCTGAGGCAGAATTGGCACATGATATCTTATGCCTCTAGTCAGCTGAAGAAACACGAGCAAAATTACCCAGTGAACGACCTTGAGATGAGAACGGTTATCTATGCTCTAAAGATCTGGCAGCATTATCTCTAAGGAGTCCATTGTGATTTTTTCTCGGTTTACAAAAAGTTTAACTACGTGGACACACAGAATGAGCTAAATATCAGACAGAGACGCTGGGTAGAGTTCCTGTCAGACTACCAGTATTCCATGCACTATCATCCTGAGAAGGCCAATGTGGTGGCAGATGCTCTGAGTCAGAGAGCTACCACCCTAGGATAAGGACCTCATGTGATGGCTATAAAACTGGTGCAAATGTTGGAAGAAATGTGGATATATCTCGTGTCTGAGGATGATCCAAGCTATATGAGGAGTATGTTGGATCCCTAGTTTGATTTGGGCTAGGTTCACTATCTAGGTTAATTGACCCAACATGTACAGCCAGGGTAATGTCTGTGTCCTAGAGTTTAGCCTAAGTCCTTAAAAACAACCACATATGTACCAGGCAACAGAAGACTGCAGAAGACTCAGAATTAGATGAAAATCAAGTTCAGGAAAGCGAGTTCGACATTCGTCGAACTCAGCTCGACGAAATTCATGCTCTGATCGAAGAACTCAGAGTAAATTCTATGAGTTGAGCTCGACGATATTCGAGCTCAGGTACATGAATTCTGGGTCGATGAACAAGATTTCTCAGCTCAACGAGCTCTGGAATCAGGTCGACGAAATCTGTTCTCTACTCGACGATTGCTGTGCAGTTCCAGACTTGGAATTTTCCCTTCTTCTTGTCCTTATTCTATTGCAGTAATTCCTGAATAATCAATGCCTATATTCTCTGGAAATAGCCGTTAGTGGCAGCATTGATTATGGTATTCATCAGGATTATTACTTGTCATTTTAATAGGATAATTGGGGAAATATATTAATGCAATATTCTCTTCAGCCGAATTTTCATTCTCCAAGCAGTTAGCATTCAATGTAGACAATTCAAATTCAAAGGAGAAATTAGACAGAGATATAAAATATATTCTTCTCTTTCAGTCGAAAAATAGATAACAAGGATAGCAGAACACAAAGAAAAAAGACAGGAACCAGAAATTATTCAAGAAAAGGCTCTGACTGTCTTCATCAAGTGTTCTTCCTCCAGCAAGCTAAAGAGAGACAATAAACTTCTATCTATCTACAGCTTTCTGGAGATCTTTTCAAAGAAGCCCTACTCACCCTACAGAGCTTCCATTCTTCCTGAACAAATCTTCATCTCAGGGGGAGCTTTGACAACATCAAGATCCACTAGTCTTCTTAGTTGTTTTGATAAAGAGAAGACACCATAAATCTCTCACCCCTCTTTGTACAAAGGGTTCTTTAACTCCCTTCAAAAGTTATTCCTTGGTTGCAAGTCTTCTGATCAAAAGACTTGAGTTATTTTTTAAGCACCTGATCAAAAGCTCATTGGTGGCAGTCACCTGATCAAAACCTGCAGTGGATTCCTACCAGGGTGGTAGAAGAGTGGATGTACCCAGGTTGGGGAACCAATATAAAATTCTTGTGTTGTCTAGTTGCCCTTTTCTTTTTGTTCTTGCTGTGCCTGTGATAGATTAGATTATATGTGTTGTGTTAGAATAGCTTAACTTAGGATAACGTTTAGCTTACTGTCAATCTGTTATTTCTTAATCAATTACTCTGACATTATTTCTTAAACAGCAAAAAGATTTTTATTACTCTATTCACCCCCTCTAGAGTGAATCAGGTCTAACCCTAACTTTCAATTCGCATCAGAGCAGTTTCCTTTAGTTATACAAGCTAACCCTTGAGCCAAAAGATCCTGTGTTAGATCTGATCCTTTATTTCTCTTAGGATTATTTTCACAGTATGGCACAGAACAAGTATTATGAAAGCACCAGACCTCCAGTTTGTAATTTAAATAGATTTGCAATCTGAAAGGCAAAAATAAAGCTCTATATGAACTCTATTGATGAGAACATTTTCAACTCTATTTTGATAGGTCCTCCTCAAGCAACTACTTCTACATTTACATCAACTTCCAGCATTCATGCAGTTCCACCACCTGAGTGGACTGATGCACAGAGGAAAGCTAAGATGCTAGATGCCAAAGCCATGAACATTCTAGCTCAGACTATCTCTGATGATATATTTCAAAAGGTGGCTGAGTGCACTTTAGCCAAAGCCATCTGGGATTCTCTAAATCAGATGGTGGCTAGATCTGCTGATGAGAGAAAGGATAGGAGATCCAATCTCATCTCATAATATGAGAACTTCAAGAAGGATGAAGCTAAGTCAGTGAGTGATATGTACAACAGGCTTATCTCAATCATCAATTAGCTAAATACCTTGGACAAGGACATCACTCTGACAGAAGTCAATGATAAAATCCTTATGTGCTTCCCTAGCACATGGGATTCAAGAATCTGGCCAATCAGAGAAGCCAGAAGTATGACAGAAATCTCTACTGAATCACTTCTTGGAAAGCTAAAATCCTATGAGCAATTAATGAATACCAGAGAAGCAGCAGCTGAACAGAAGACTCTAACACTTATCAGGAAGGTGCACAACATTGCATTCAAGGCTGCTGAAGAATCTGAAGGGACTCCAGTCAGTGAAGAGTTGGTGAGCCTCTTTGTCAGAAGATTCTTCAAGATGGCAAAGAATGCTTCAGTAGAAAGTCATCAAGGCAAGATGATAAGCCAAGGTATGACAAGACCCAGTCTAAGGAAATTGTCTATTTTGGATACAGGAAGCCTGGACACTTCATCTCAGAATGTCCAGAAACTCATAAGAAGGACAAAAGAAGAGAAAAGGATTCCGAAGAACACATCATAGTAAGCCCTCCTCCAGCAAATACAAGAGGAAGCAGAAAGGGTTTGTTGCAAAAACTTGGAGTGATATTGAGGCAGAGTAACATCATCCTCCAGCTCCAGTGATGATGAAGAAGAGGAGAAGGCAAAGGAAGTTTGCCTAATGACAATAGATAATTCCATCAGTAAGTCGTAGGCTGAAGCTTCAGAAGATAAAAGATCTCTATCTACAGAGGATCAGGTAATATCATCCTATGATTTTAATTTAGAAGAATTTAAAACTTAATTAAAAAATCTGTGCTTAAATCTAATAGGCTCTGAGAAGGAAATCAAACTTATCAGAGAAAGATTAACTAAACAAGATAAGTACATTGCTGAAAATGCTAAACTAACAGATGAACTTACCTAAGCAAATGAACAAATTGCTTTCTTAAAAACTGAATTAAGCAAAGCCAAGAAATTAGAAGAATCACTTAATGGTAGTAGTTTAAAACTGTTAGACATAACTAGTACTATAAATGCTAGGGCAAATAACAGTAAAGTAGGACTAGGTGCATCATCTAGTGAACCACCAATAATCCAGAAGAATCATTTATCTAAACCTATAAATTTGATTTCAGATAAGGGTAAGAAGAATACTGAACAAGTAGACAATGTAAATGATGTCTTAAAATAAATGGAACTCAAACAAAAATCTAAGAACAAGAAGAAAAATAACTACAACAATGTTCAACAGATTTTGTCGAACTCAGATTGACGAAATATGTACAGTTCGTCAACCTCAGAACGACGAACTCCGAACGCCAGCTATAATAATAGTTACTCTTCGATCCACGATCGACGGAACCAGTCTGGTTCATCAACTAGAGATTGGCGATATTGGTGCCCTGAGAATGAATACTTTCATTCTTCGAGCAGAGATCGAAGATCTTATCCCAATTCGTCGACCTCAGGTCGATGAACATACCAGAGTTCGTCGATCCCAGATCAATCTTACAGAAACTTCAAATCCAACAGAAATTATAACAATCACCTTAATCAATCTAAGGAGAATATCAACCCATTCACCCAATGGATAATTCCTCCCAGAAGATTTCACCCCTTAGGGTATAAAAGCCAACCTGAATGTTCTTACATTTCCAGTTTTTCTAACTTATTTCCTTGCAGGTGAAGAACTATCCTATCACTCAAAATTAGTGGTATCTAGATAGTGGGTACTCAAAGCACATGACTGGATGCAAGGACAGCCAAATCAATTTGAAGACAAAGCTGTGTCCAAGAGTGATCTTTGGAGATTCCAGTTTTGGACAAACTGAAGGCTATGAAGACTTCAATAGTGGAGCTGTCACTTTCAGAAAAGTGGCATATGTAAATGGTCTCAAACATAACCTAATATCCATAAGTCAGTTATGTGATGTAGGTTATCAGTTTTTCTTTACTAATTCCAAATATATTATTTCTTCAAATAACCAAACTGCCTTAACAGGTTGTAGACAAGGGAATATATAACTAGTAAATTTTAACTCTGCTAGTTCAGAACTATGTTTATTCAATCAAATTATTAATAACAATATTCTTTGGCATAAGAGAGTAGGTCATGTTAACCTTAAGAACATCTCTAAGCTATCTAGGGACAACCTTGTCAGAGGATTGCCTTCTGGCCCCTACAAGAAGGAAAGCCTATGCAAGGCTTCTTAAGAGGACAAGCAAACTAAAAATGGCTTTAAGTCAATTAATAAGAGTTACTCAGCTAAGATTCTTTACTTGCTATATATGGATCTTTTTGGACCCATTAATGTACAAAGCTTAGGAGGGAAGTCTTACACTCTAGTTATTGTAGATGATTTCTCTAGATTCTCTTGGGTGTTCTTCTTGAGAAACAAGTCAGATAACTTTAAAGTCCTTACAGACTTTCTTAAGAGCATAAGGATTGAGTATTCTACTCCAGTTGTATTGATCAGAAGTGATCATAGTATTGAGTTTGAATCTCTTCTCATGCAAAGATTCTGTGAGGAGGAAGGTATCAGGCATTGTTTCTCTGCTGCTAGAACTGCTCAACAAAATGGGGTAGTAGAAAGGAAAAACAGAACCCTCATTGAATCTGCGGGAACATTGCTTGCAGATGAACATATGCCCCTATACTTTTGCGCAGAGGCTGTGAGCACAACAAACTATGTGCTGAATAGAAGTTTGATACACAAACTTAAGGGTAAGACCCCCTATGAATTACTCAAAGTGAAGAAACATAAAATTGATTACTTTAGAATTTTTCGGTGTAGATGTTTCATTCATAACAATAATAAGAAACACATTAGAAAATTTGAAGCTAAAGCTATAGAGGGAATTTTTCTTGGATATTCTCAAGATAGCAAGGCTTATAGGGTTTTCAATAAATCATCCTTAAAAATGGAAGAATCTGTACATATTTCATTTGATGAAGCTAACATGTATTATAAGGAGAAGGATTCTTCTACCTCAGATCGATTGTAGGTACCTCACTTGTGTGAGAAATTGGGTGAGTTAAACCTTACACAAAAGGTTACATCACATCCTCCTCCACAGGCTGATGAAGACAGTGAAGAAGAACTTTGGAAGTGGTTGAACCTCCTTCAACAGCAGACATTACTCCATAAGAGGAATTAAACTCCAAATGTTGTTGTTGAACCAACTCCACCCAATGACCTTGTCACAGTAAGCGATCACCCTAAATCTCAAGTGATTGGGGACATGTTAGTAGGTGTACAGACAAGGCATCAAATCAACCAAGATATGATGCATGATTGTTTCCTCTCTCAAGTTGAGCCTCAATCCATAAATGATGCAGAGCAAGATCCCCACTAGATTATTGCAATGCAAGAGTAGCTCAATCAATTTGAGAGATGCAGGTTTGGGACTTGGTTCCAAGGCCCAAAGGCTATCCAGTAATTGGAACCAAGTGGGTATTCAGAAACAAACTTGATGCCAAAGGCGTAATTGTGAGAAACAAGACTAGGCTTGTTGCTCAAGGCTATAGTCAAGAGGAAGGCATTGACTATAATAAAACCTTTGCTCCTGTTGCAAGGCTAGAAGCAATCAGGATTTTTCTTGCTTGCGCTGCTTTTAAGAAGTTTAAAGTCTACCAAATGGATGTCAAGAGTGCTTGTTGGGTCCGGCGTTCCTTCACTTGACCCGTGGCGCTCTTCTACTTATTTAAGAAATTAAGTAGCACCCTTTCCAACAGTCCGGGCTTTTGGAACAGTTGGTTATGCACTTGATCCTTCAATTGGTATCAAAGCGAGGTTGATAGGGAGCCTGGCTTCTGGCTGGGGGTTGACTTGCAGAGCTTCCACCTGCACCTGCATCAGGAGGAGGTGGTGGAGGAGGATGAGAGTGCTGGAATGGGGATGAACCCTTCTCATATTTTCTCTTTTTCTTCATGGCTTTCAGCTGGTTCTTGGAATACTGCATCCAGTGTTCAGTGATTGGGCAATTATGAAGGATATAATAAGGGATATCATTGTTATCCTTAACTTTAGCAGGAGGAAACCTTTTCATTGCTTTGCTCCTTGCCTTCCTTTTCCTGGCAATGGTAGCAGATGAGTCATCAGAGTTTGTTTTAAATTCATCAGATTCAGAACTCTGGTCATCATATAGAGCATCTATTTTCTTCATCAAATCTTTCTTTAGCTGAATAGAGGCAAATGAGGCAGAAGCTGAAACAGCAGCAGCAGTAGGGGTTGAGATGGTAACAGCAGGGACAGCTGCAGATGGAGAAGGTGCAACAACAGCAGCAGCAGGCTCTGGACAGGTGACAACAGCAGCAACTTCACTAACAACAGCAGATACAATAGGAGCAACATCAAAGACTGCAGAAGGCTCAAAATCAGTGGCCTCTGACATCAGAATGTACTTGGAGATTGGCTCATGAGAAGCAGCAGAAACTTCAGCATCAGTAACAGTAATCTCAGAAGCAAAATCAGTCCTTTCTTCAGAAGCAGCAGCAATGACTGAAGTTACAAAGGAGGAGATCATGCTAGGGTCACAGCAAGAAAAAGGCACAAGTGCCTTGGATAAGTCTTCTGGAGGCTGGACAGCATGGACCTCTGGCAGATAGTTGAAGTAAGCAGAGTCAAAAGCAGATAGCAAAGACCTGAGGTCTATTGCCAGAACTGGAGTTGAAATCTGACTCTCTGGAGGCACAGCAACAGCAACAGGAGGAGCAGTAGAAGAAGCAGAACTAACAGAAGCAGCAGACAGAGGGCTTGCAGAAACAGCAGCAGCAGCAGCAGCATGAAGATTCTCTTCATATGGCATCTCCCCCAGCATAGATGCAGATACATCTGGATCAAGGCACACTGCTGTAGGTGCTGCCTGAGGGAAGAGGGAAGAGAGCCTGGCAGAAAGAGCTGCCACTGACAGGTGTAGAGGAGCCAAGGAGGTCTCCAATAGTAGAGTTAGCCTAGGGGCAAGTAACTCATACAACCTGTCAGCTAGGGCTGAGAGGTCTACTTGCTCAACAGCTGGAGCAGAGGTAGATGGTATGGAAGCAGCTGGGGATGCTGGAAGGGAAGGGCTGGAGAATGTTGGTATGGATGGCTGAGGTGTTGGTAGGGTGGATATGGAGGACAGGGGAATGGAGATGGATGGGGTGAATGTTGGTCTATCTATGATGTGGTATAGGAGATCCTGGAAAGAAGTGGAGGAGGAGGGTAACTCAGGAGGAGATGATGGGGAATCATCCATAAAGGAGTCATCCAGTAGGGTGAAGGATGGAATAGAGAGTGATGAGGTGATATCTGGTGGAGGGTAGGAGAACAGTGGGTGGAATTGGTCTGCTGGTGGGGGTAGAATGGGTTCTGGGGATGGTGTTGATGTTGGAGATGGGCTTGATATGGTGATGGTGGATGGAGCTGGAATGGTGGATGGTGGGGGAAGGGATGGAATAGGAGGAGGAGGAGAGACAACAGCAGCAGCCAGGTCATCTGCAGGGGCAGAGGCCTGTGGAGGAGTGACTCTTTGAGTCCTTGTGCCTGAAGGAGCACTGGAGGAGGGCCTGCTAGGCTTGCTGATTTATGTGTCCCACTTTCCAAAGAGGGCACAAGTCAATCTCTTGGAGGCATTTATATGAACTCTAGAGGAGACTAGCAAGGCAGGACACCTATGCTGCAGAAATACTCCAATAATCCTTCCAAAATTAACAAAACTTTTGTTTATTTTCTTTTTAATGAGGTCAAAGAAAACCTCTCCCCAGTTCAGATTATTCTTATCCACAAGAGCTCCCATGAGACAGAGCTGGTGTCTGGATATTGTATCATGGGCTGAGTGCTTTGCCAGGAGCACTTTTCCTACCACATCTGCCAGAAACCTATATTCAACAGACAGATTCCTCTTGAAGTGCTTGCTAGGGTTTCCCTCTGGATGACCCATCCTGGCAAGCAGGTCAGAATACTCTTCTCTAGATAACTCAGCAGATTCTTCTCCATTTCTCAACTCAAAAACCTCTGAAAGAATGGTTGGGGTCAAGGGTACCTGATTTCCAGCTATTGACCCAACTATAGTGTTGTTATCTTGATTATGGGCAGTATAAACCCACTCCTTGATTTCATCATAAGCCAACTTGATCCTGGTGGTCATGAGGGCAGTCAGATTCTGATCCTGGAACAAACCCAGTATATCTTGAAAGATCTGATCAGTGGTGCTGAAAGATTTCATATCAATATCAAAACCTGCATCAAACTTCATTACAGTTAGGACAGCAACTGACACAGCCATTGTACCTGCAAAAACTCAACAAACAAAACGACCAAGCGTAGAACTGTTTGGAGGGAAAGAAAATTCTTGCAGAGAAATCGAAAGCGCAAAAGAGAAAGACGGCGAAAAATGAGTTTTATATTAGGGTTCGACGCAGAATTGGAAAGATCGTTGAACTCAGTTCGACGATCGAGGCTTCTAAAGGAATCTGAAGAGACTTCAACATCGTCGATCTCCGTTCGACGATATTGGAGAGCGTCGAGCTCCGTTCGATGATCGTTCAGAGAACAAAATCGTCGAGCGCCGTTCGACGATCTTTGACCGGAAGAGATAGTTCATACTATCTGAGAGGCGCTGAACTCAGTTCGACGATTTTGGAAATCGTCGATCTCCGTTCGACGATCTTGGGGAAAATCGTCGAGCGCAGTTCAGAGATCAGAAAAATTCTAGACACTAAGAAAAATCAGAATGTTTGCCAAGTATTGGTCAATTTTTAAGCTTTCAAAATCTTGGATATTATTTAAGACTTCCTCCATCTAACATTCCTAACTAATATAGGAAGAAGGTGTGTTTCTTTTCATCCAAGGGCTTGGTGAAAATATCTCCCCTTTGCAAATCAGTTGGGATATATTGTAATTCAATTTTATTCTTTTCAACATTATCCCTTAAGAAGTGATGCCTAATCTCTATGTGTTTTGTCCTACTATGGAGGACTGGATTTTGAGCTATGGAAATAGCACTTGTATTGTCACAAATGATTTTAGACTTCTCTAAGTTGTAGCCATAGTGTAGGAGTTGGTTTTGGATCCACAAGATTTGTGAACAACAACTGCCTGCAGCCATATATTCAGCTTCAGCTGTTGAAGTTGACACAGATGTTTGTTTCTTACAAAACCAAGAGATAAGTCTGTCACCAAGGAACTGACAAGTTCCACTGGTGCTTTTCCTGTCAATTCTGCATCCAGCATAATCAGCATCAGAGAATCCAGTTAACTCAAATGCTGAATCTTTTGGATACCAGAGACCTAGATTTGGACAACTTTTAACATACCTGAGAATCCTCTTTACTAATGTTAGGTGTGACTCTCTAGGGCTTACTTGGAACCTAGCACATATACATGTAGCAAATATTATATCTGGTCTACTAGCTATGAGATACAATAAAGAGCCAATCATTGCTCTATATGTTGTCTGATCAACAGGTTTCCCATGTTCATCAGCATCCAATACAGCATTAGTAGGCATGGGTGTTTTCATACAAGATGCCTCAGACATACCAAATTTCTTAACCAATTCATTTGCATATTTGGTTTGAGAAATAAAGATGCCTTCAGCATGTTGCTTGACTTGCAATCCTAGGAAGAAGGATAGCTCACCCGTGCTACTCATCTCAAATTTAGAATTTATCAGGTTAGAAAACCTTCTGCACAATTTGGAGTCAGTAGAGCCAAAAATAATGTCGTCTACATAAATTTGTACTAGTAGGGTATGGGACTTATGGGTTCTAATGAAAAGAGTTTGGTCTACTCTACCCCTTATAAAACCATTTTCCAAGAGAAAGCATGCTAGGGTCTCATACCATGCTCTAGGAGCTTGCTTGAGACCATATAATGCTTTGTTCAGTCTAAAAACATAATCAGGGAAAGTTGGAGAGATAAAACTTGGAGGTTGTCTGACATAAACTTCCTCTTTGATGTCTCCATTTAAGAAAGCACTTTTGACATCCATCTGATATACTTTGAAGCCTTTGTGAGCTGCATAAGCTAGAAATATTCTGATGGCTTCCAATCTTGCAACAGGTGCAAAGGTCTGGTCGTAGTCAATTCCTTCTTCTTGAGAATATCCCTGAGCAACTAGTCTTGCCTTGTTCCTTATAATTACTCCTTGATCATCCAGTTTGTTTCTGAATACCCATTTTGTTCCAACAATGGAATGATCCTTAGGCTTTGGCACTAGTTCCCATACTTTGTTCCTCTCAAATTGATGCAACTCCTCTTGCATTGCAATGATCCAGTGTGGATCTTGCTCTGCATCTTGAATGGACTGAGGTTCAATTTGAGATAGGAAGCAGGTGTGCAACAGGTTTTGGTTGACTTGATTTCTGGTTTGCACACCAGCTGAGATTTCTCCAATTATTTGGGAAATTGGATGGTCTCTTGATGTTACTAAATCAACAGGGGGTGCTGATTGTTCACCAACCTGTGTTGTTGTTTCCTCTTGTGGTACAACAACTGTCTCTTCAAGTTGTGCTTCAATGTGTTGAGCATTCCCTTCATCTTCACTGCTTTCATCCTCTTGAGTAACCTGTAACCTGTTCAAGTCTTCAACTAGAGAATGTTCCTGCAAAGGTTCTATGGTAGAAGAAATCTTCTCCTTGAAAGACATGTTAGATTCATCAAAAGAAATGTGAACAGATTCCTCAATTTTTAAGGATGATTTATTATAGACCCTATAGGCCTTGCTGATCATGGAGTATCCCAGAAACACTCCTTCATCAGATTTGGCTTGAAATTTTGCTAAATATTTCTTGTCATTATTGTGAATGTAGCAAATACAACCAAATACTCTAAAATAGTCAACTTTAGGTTTCTTCCATTTGAGTAATTCATAGGGAGTCTTTCCCTTTAGTTTATGTATCAGACTTCTGTTCAGCACATAGTTAGAGGTGTTCACTGTCTCTGCCCAAAAGGATAGAGGTAGATGAGCATCTGACAACAATGTGCCGGCAGATTCAATAAGGGTTTTATTTTTCCTTTCAGCTACCCCATTTTGTTGAGGAGTTCTAGGAGCTGAGAAAGTATGCATGATCCCTTCACTCTGACAGAACTCTTGCATAAGAAGAGAATCAAACTCTGTCCCATGATCACTTCTGATCAGGGCAATGTGAGTATTGAACTCAATCTGTATACATTTGAGAAACTCTGTCAGACACTTAAAGTTATCAGAATTCTTCCTTAAAAAGAACACCCAAGTGAATCTAGAGAAGTCATCTACAACTACTAAAGTGTAGGATTTCCCTCCTAGGCTTTGTACTGTGATGGGTCCAAAGAGATCCATGTGTAACAGATACAATATCCTAGGTGAATCACTCTTATTAAGTGACTTAAAACTGTTTTTAGTTTGCTTGCCTAATTGACAAGCCCTGCAGAGTCCTTCCTTCTTGTAGGGGCCAGGAGGTAGTCCTCTAACAAGGTTGTCCTTGGATAGCCTAGCAATAGTTTTAAGGTTTAGGTGTCCTAATCTCTTATGCCATAAAACATTTGGTCTACAGACAGAGTTAAACAAGCAGATATCTACATCAGTTGAAAGAAAATCTACTAGATAGATGTTACCTTTCCTTTTACCTGTCAACACTGTTGTGTTGTCCTCTGACTTGATTTTGCATAAGGCTTTGCTGAAGGTCACCTGGTAGCCTTCATCACACAGCTGACTGATGCTAATTAGGTTGTGCTTCAGTTCTTCTACATAAGCTACCTTCTTGAAAGTTACTGAACCAATCTGGACTGCACCATATCCTTTAGTCTGTCCAAAGTTTGAATCACCAAAGATAACTTTGGGTCCAAGCTTGGCTCTGAAGGATGTGAGGCTGTCCTTGTTCCCTGTCATGTGCTTAGAGCACCCACTATCCAAGTACCATTGCTGGTTAGATGTTGGATAGGTCTTCACCTGCACATTAAACAATTCATTTGTTTTTGACCCAGTTTACCTTGGGCCTAGGTTGATAACCTCTAAATTCTGAAATGAAAGACATCCCAGGTTGACTCTTATATCCTTCAGGATGATATCTCATTGGAGGTAAAATCCATTCAGTATAAGGGTTAAAGATTTGGGATGAAGAACCCTTAGGATTCAATTTTGATTTGCCTTTGAAAAATTTTCCAGAGCTCTGACCTCTGTTCGACGATCTTGGAGCTGCGTTCGACGATCTTGGGTCAGATCGTCGAGCTCCGTTCGATGGTCGACTATGGCTGAGGTCAGGTATATGAGATCGTCGACCTGCGTTCGACATCTTGGGCTGAGATCGTCGATCAGCGTTCGACGATTTTTCTTGCGATCGTCGAGCTGCGTTCGGCGATCGTCGATCTTCATTCGGCGATCGTCGATCTACGTTCGACGATTTCTGCTGGAACTTAGTTTTTTGAGGCAGATCAGAATTTTTCCTAGCAACCTCTACAACTCCCTTTCCCTTGTCAGAAATGAATTTGATTGGAATTGTTAAAACAATAGGTTGGCTGGATGAAGCACCCAAGCCCAGTGTACTATTGAATCTGGAGTTCACTGTGCTTGTGATGTCCATCAGCTTGATGCTTCTCCCATTAAGGGATTCTTCAAGCTTCTTGGCCTCAGAGAGCTCACTTTTCAGTGTAGCTATCTGTTCCCTACAGCTCTCCAACTCCTGAGAGAGTTTGAGGTTTTCTGACTTTAAAGTATTGCGTTCAGATAATTGATTTCTGAGAGAGATAATCTCTTTCTCAGACTTTAGCAGGTCTAAACACGGTGCTTTAAATTCAGATTTAAAATCTTCTGAACTAAAATCAAAAGAACTAATTACCTGATCTTCTTCAGGTTGAGTCTCTGAGTCTGACTCTGACTCTTCTTCCTCTGAATTGTGCTGTGAGGCATTGATTGCCATCATGCAGAACTCCTTTTCTTCTGCATCATCCTCATCATCACTGGAGCTGGATGAGACTTCTGACTCCTCTTCAGTCTCACTCCAGGATTCAGCAACAAACCCTTTTCTTGTATGCTTATTTTTGCTTGAGGAAGGTTTGCCATTTCCATTCCTTTTGGAGTCTTTCTCCTTTCTTCTTTCTTTTTTGTCCCTTCTGTCCTTGTTCTTGTTCTCTGGACAGTCAGGAACTATGTGCCCTGGTTTCCTGCAACCAAAGCAAATAATGTCTTTATTATTACCAATGGACTTGTCATACCTTGGCTTATCCTGCTCCTTGTATGATCTTCTTCTGAAGTCCTTTCTGGCCATCTTGTAGAATCTTTTGGCCAACAAGCTGAGTAGTTCATCATTGCCTGTGGCTTTATCTTCAGGCAGATCCTCAGTTGCCTTGAAGGCTATGGTCTTCTCTTTCCTTGTGGCTGGTGAAGCAGCCTTCTGTTCTTCCTCTCTATTCTTGATGAGTAGCTCATAAGATTTGAGCTTACCCAATAGAGCTTCAGTGGTAATCTCATTCAGACTTCTGGCATCTTTAATTGGCCAGATTCTTGAATCCCAAGTGCTGGGGAACACATTAGGATCTTGTCATTGAGTTCAGTTAGAGAGATCTCTTTGACCAGTGTCCTTAGTTCACTGACAATTAGACTTAGTCTGTTGTACATGTCTCCCACTGACTCAGTCTCTCCCTTCTTGAAATTCTCATATTGGGAGATGAGATGGGATCTTCTGTCCTTTCTCTCATCAGCTGAGCCTGAGACTATTTCTGAGAGCTTGTCCCAAATTTCCTTGGCTGAATTGCATTCAGCTACCTATTGAAATATGTCATCTGACATTGTCTGGGCTAGGATGTTCATAGCCTTAGCATCAGCTACCTTCCATCTCTTGATGTCAGCATCTGTTCCTGATGGAGGTGGCACATCATTTGTGCTTGTGCTCTCTGGGGGTCTTGGACACACTGTCAAAACAGAATTAAAGATATCTTCGTCAATAGAATTCATGTAAAGTCTGATCCTTGCCTTCCAAAGTGCAAACTTGGAAAGATTGCACACTGGAGGTCTGGTGCTAGCATAATCTTTGTTTTGGGCCATGATTTGTGCAAACAAAATCTAATAATACACTACAAAAGAAAAACAGATCTAGTTTGGGATCTTTGGGTTCAGGTGTTAGCCTGTACAACCAATCAGGTATGGTATGTTTAACCAACCTCGCTTTCAACCTCATGCCAGATCCTATCAAAGGGAAAGACAATCCAGGGGTTCATATTCTAGGAGAGGAGGATATAGAGGTAATCAGGGAGATATTCAAGTATATTCCAAAGGGTACTCCAGGCAGCACCCATATTCTAGGGGAGGACATATCTCATCTGATACATCATCAGGTCCTTTCCCTTATAAGCTGAAAGAGACTGTGTCTGCCAGGCCTCCTCAAGACAATCCTTCCAACAGGTATGAGCCACCTGTACCTTTTGAGGACCCTGAAAACAATCCAGCTGCTTGGACTGCCAGGATGAAGGAATTGGCTGCACTGGATCAGATTAAGAAGGCCAAAGAACAAGGATTAGATTCTTCCAACATCTCTACTATGTCTGAACAGAGACAAAAAGAACTAGAGAGATATGGTTCAAGTAGATTCTTTGATGTTGACAGATACATGGAATTACATCCTGCAGCTGTGGTTCCCAGGCCTTCAAAGCAAACATATTTGGGTGCAGCAGATGACACCAGGTCCAACAAGGAAGCCCTAAATATTAACAGAGAAATTAAAATGGTTAAAGGCAAAGAGAAGAAGTGATATTGTAAGGTGACAATTTCTGGAACTTCTGATTATCTGGATGCTATATATATCTCTGTGATGTTTCTGCATGTCTAGCTGTTGTTTTTATGTTTTTCTGATTGTATGTTGTTATTTAAAGTTCTTCCAAAGTCTGTAAATAGTAATCCTAACCCAAATAGGGGGAGATTGTTGGAACACCCTATTACTAATTTGGGTCCGGATCACTATATCTCTAGGAATCCTTTGCTTGACCTTCTGTATAGCTTAATAGGTCAATTAGAATTGAGTCTAAGGGTTAGAAGTCTAGGTTTGGAAGCTCCTCTGAAGACCAAGATTTTCTGTCTGGAGACTAAGTCTGATCGTCGAGCTCAGTACGATGATTTGTCAAACTCCGGTCGACGATCGTCTACCTCAACTTCGACAGATCGTCGAACTCCATTCGACGATCGCTGAGCTCAACTTCATTATATCGTCGAACTCCATTCGACGATCGGTGAGCTCAGGTCGACGATTTTGACTATGCTTTGGATGTTTATCTCTGAGCTCAGTTCGACGATCTTTGAGCTCAGATCGACGATATTTTGCTGCTTAAGATTTCCTGATCGCTGAGCTCAGCTCGACGATAGCAGAGCTCAGTTCGACGATTTCAGATAACTTCCAGAATTCAAATTCAAAATCAGTTAGGAGTTATTCTGCAATTAATTCAGAGATTTGCTAGCCGTTTTCATTCAATTCTGGACCAAGTTTCAAGGGATTTTTCAAGGAATGTTTCTGTGGACTTTTCTCCAGAAGAGATTATGCAATTAAGGATGCAATTAATGTAGGCCAACGGCTATACTTGACAGAGAATGATATTCTATTCTGACCAGAGAATAAAAGACAGGATTTTTGAATCTCTCATATAGAAGAACACACACAATACAGAGAGAGAGATACTGACTACAGAGACACTCTCAAAAATCTTCTGTCTCAAAGAATTCTGAAGAACACACATCCAAGGAGATCAAGTTTTCAAATCTTCAGATCTCTTTAGTTTTCAAAGTGTTCAAGGCCAACATATTTTCCAGACTCCAGACATTCGACCTTTCAGCTATTTCCTGAAATCATCTATTGCTGGAGTTCAATCTTTGAAGGCCTATCACCCTCAGCAAAGCTTTTCTTCCTGAAGATTTCAAGGATTCAGGAGGAGCTTTGATATCAATCCACATAGTCTTCTCAGTTGTTTGAGAAAGAGAAGACTTCCATCACTCTCTCACCCCCACTCTGTAAAGGGTTTTTCAAACTCCCTTCAAAAGTTTGAGCTTGGTTTTTGAGCACCTTGTCAAAAGCTCATTGGTGGCAAGACACCTGATCAAAAAATCTGCTTTGGTTTTTGAGCACCTTATCAAAAGCTCATTGATGCCCAGGACACCTGATCAACTCATCCTGCAGTGGATTCCTACCTAGGGTGGTAGAAGAGTGGATGTACCCAAGTTTGGGGAACCACTATATTTCCTTGTGTCTTCTGGTTCTGCTTGTTTTCAATTTTTGTTTCTGGCCTTGATTTTTCTGTGCTTAGTTTTTGCTTTGCTTAGTACTGTGATTAGATTTATTTTTGCTTCCCTGCTCACACATATTACAACAATTGTTGTAAAAGTTTGTAAAAGTTTTTAAAGCACTGTATACTCTATTCACCCCCCTCTAGAGTATATCAGATCTAGTTGCACTTTCAATTGGTATCAGAGCAGGTCACGGGTTCAAGACCGGGGGAGCGCTATTAAATCCTGATTTTTCCCATCTACCTGTGTGGGTCCGGTGGGTCAGGCAATCGTGGACATGTGGTAACCGCACCTCGGAGCCGTACAACCGTGGACATGTGGTAACCCCACCTCTGAGCCGTGTGGGCCATGTGGTAACCCCACCTCTGAGCCATGTGGGCCATGTGGTAACTCCACCTCTGAGCCGACGGGTTGTGCTGGACGCCGGGGGGGTGGGATTGTTGGGTCCGGCGTTCCTTCACTTGACCCGTGGCGCTCTTCTACTTATATAAGAAATTAAGTAGCACCCTTTCCAACAGTCCGGGCTTTTGGAACAGTTGGTTATGCGCTTGATCCTTCAGTGCTCATGGTACTGAGTTTGAATAACATCTGAAATAGTTCATGACAATGAGAATCAAGATATCCATGTCTGAAGTTAAAGAATGGGTGTACACATCTACAACTCCTGAAGAAGATAATATGACTGGATCAATTTCTGGAAATCTAGTTACCCTCTCCCCTTCCGTACTAACCGACACTTTCGTTCTTTTAAATGGAGCAGAAGAATTTGAAATGGACTCTGAGGAGTATGGAAATATGCTGACTAAGATGGGTATTATGGCGACAACCCTAACAAACTGCTCAAGAAGAACTTGTCTCCTAAGTACAAGTACTTGACTGACGTAGGTGGCAAGGTGCTGCTGGGCAAACACACTGCCCATGACTACATAACCAGGCACCAGTTCATGGTGATGAGTGCTCTGGTCGAGAATAAAGCAGCAAATTGGGGAAAGATGTTGTTTGACCTGGTTAAAAAGAAAAACAACAAGAAAGAGGTCTACTTTGGCAGAATTCTGTGGATATTTCTGCAAGAAAAAGCACAAGAACATCTGGTCTCTACACCAGTGTTCATCAATGCCTCCAAGAGGCTCACCTCTGCACTCTTTGGCAGATGGGAGAGGAAGATAACCAAGCCAACCAAGGCTTCCTCTTCCTCCAGACCTTCTGAGAGTACAAGGGCTGTTCCAGCCACTCCCCACCCTGCTGAAGATGTTCAACCTCCACCACCTCTAGCCTCCCCAATTCATCTCTCTTCACCAGATCCATCATACCACAGTCCATACTCCAACACCTCCATCACACCATGGTACAACAACTCCATCACACCATAGTACACCAACTCCATCACATCATGGTACACCAACTGCATCACACCACGGTACACCAACTCCATCATAATATGGTACACCAACTCCATCACACCATAGTACACCAACTCCATCACAACACGGTACACCAACTCCATCATACCATGGTAAACCAGCTCCATCACAACATGGTACACCAACTCCATCACAACATAGTACACCACCCTTACCTCCTCTACCACTACTCCTAGATCACATCCCTCTTTCCAACCTTCTATCACTACCTTCTTTTGACCTACTGTCATCCCCCTTCATACTCCATCACCTGCAGATGAGCTAATGCCAGATATTCTATCTTCTCCTCCACCATTATCTTCCATCCATACTTCTGTATCCACTCAGACACCTTCTGAGTTCATGCCATTGGACCTCCCTTCCAATCAACCTCTTATGGCCATTCTCACTCAACTCATTAGAAACCTGATAGCAGAGGCTATTTCCACTCTTGCTACTTCCATCTCATCCCTTGCTGCCCAACTCTCTGCCTTCTCTGTCCCTTCTTTTTCAGTCAGGGGCCTGGCTCCAATGTCTACTAAAACCAGGCATGGGGAGATACTCCATGAAGAAGTAGCTTCAGCTCCAACAGAAGCAGCAATAGTAACTGCAACAGAAGCAACATCAGAAGCAACAACAGCATACACAGTTATCCCTGCTAATTTAATTGATTTCATTGAGTCTGATATAGATATGGATGAGACAGCTATAGCTGGAATAAATACTGTTGGTGATTATATTATCAATCCCACAGTAAATATTTTGAGTTTGTTAAATACTTTTGATACAGTTCATTTGAACTTTCTTCCAGAAAGTAGCCTGAAGCCTTCTATGGCTATAGTTCCTTACACTTCTCCAATAATCCCCAAAGTTGTCATGCAACTCAAGGCCAGTTTTGCAAGTAAAGAGGCTCCAGTTGTTCCAACTCCACCAAGAGTAGATTCTTTCATTATATCATCCCCTCCCAAGGCCATTGATGCTTAAGATCACGACAGTGAACCGGTCGCACAAGTAATATAAAATGGGGGTTTTCCCAAGTATCGATCTCACAAGGAAGACAGTAAGGTGGAGTTAATTTCGAGGAGGACTTGAGATTGAAGTCCTCAGGTCGAAGCTAACTAAGGGGGTTTTGATGTTGCGGAAACAAAAAATAAAAGGATAACAACTACTCCTATGCAACGCCGCTATGCGATGCTTCGCCAGGCGGGATGGAAGAATAGTCGGGCCGCTATGCACCGAATCGCTAGGCGGATGGACGAGAAGGCTAGCGGATGAGGTGGTTAGAACGACGGAATGAGGGTCGTGAGCACCTCTTCACTACGCACGCCGCTAGTAATTGCTAGTGCGGTAAGGGTGGATGGTGGTGGATGGAATATGGCGCAACTCAAGTAAATAACGAAAACATACAAAATCACATAGACATGATTGTATAAAATCATTTTACAAACTAAGCATACTTCATCAATATAACTAAAGTTAAACACCAATATTCAACAAGAAAGCAAGAACATGTCAAGAGATCGACCGAATCCGAAGCCTTGCTGAGGATTCACGGTTGGAATCATCGGGTTGTCATTCCGCGTCCAAGCTCGGTCCTCAACTGCGTCCGGGATAGAGAAGGGCTGTCACCACCTTCCAATGGCCCGTCTTCTTCGTCTCACGATAGCGGACGAAGTTTGCTAGCTTTCCTTTGCTTGATGGCTATGGCGTCAAACCCTACTTGAAGCTCACGGATGAAGGAGAAGGCCGAGAGGAAGCTCCGGCTCAGATTTGGTGGTGAAAGCTTTCCCGGAGCACCTCCCTAGGGTGAAAGACGAAGGGGAACGGCGGAGAAGGCGGAAAACGGCGGAGAAATGTCGAGCTCCGGATCCTCTTCGGAATTAGGGCGAGACCTACACTATTTATACAAAAGAAGGAATGAACAATGCGCACGATCACATGCACACGACCAGTGGTCGTGCACACTATGTCCTGTGCTCGTGCGCACTGGCATGGAATATCAGGAAGAAGAACTGGGATAACGTGCACGAGTAGTGGCGCACGACCAGTGGTCGTGCGCACTAAGTCCAACGGTCGTGTGATTACCCCAGACAGGACTCCAGAAATGAAGAATCAATGCACACGATCAGTGACGCATGACCGGTGGTCGTGCGTAGTATGTCCAGTGGTCGTGCGCTTACCCCAGGCTGATTCTAGAAAACGAAGAGTAGTGCGCATGATCAGGGGCGCGCGACCAGTGGTCGTGCGCATTAGATCCCATGATCGTGCGCAGTATTCCTGTTTCACAACCATCCCGAAACACGCACACGACCCCTGTACCGAAAGGAAAAACCAATCACGGATATATGCAGACATTCCAGGCAATCACAAAAAGGAGTACAAATAATACAAGTAACAAAATACACAACCACGGGCATAAATGTGCACTTCGTATGACAATAAAGGCAAGATGAAATATGAACGATATAGAACTAAAAGTGAAGTGCAAACGCGTGAAAACTAGCCCAGATGAGTCTGAAAATAGGTATATAAAGTGGACTCATCAGCCATCTCTCCTCCAACATTCAAGATGGATGACAGTCCCATGCCAGATCGGGATGAGATCATGATGTCAGATATAGAACAAGAGAATCTATTAGTTATTGAAAAATTTACTGAATCAGTTGTTCTACCTCCAGCTCCTCCTCAGGCTGAAAAGTTGCTGATATCTGCATAAGGTCTAAAGGAAATTAATGCTTTATATAATAATCCCCAAGATTCTTCAGATGATGATGATGAAGATAATTCAGATGATAGTCCTTCTGCAAAGAAAAAGAAAATCTCTAAGAAAAGGAAATCCCCTCCAGCTGCTGGCCCTAAACCTAATCCCACTCATGATACCCCATATTATATTCCACAAAATATCACCCCTTACAAGGGTATGCCATCCTGGATGTGGCTGTCAAAGAATGAGTAGAAAGCCAAGAAGAAAAGCAGGAGATACTCTCCTCCTCCACCTTCTCATAGATACAGGAAAGACCCACCTCCTCCTCCTCCACCTACTGCTGGTACTTCAGGACTTACTTCTCAGAGGTCTACCTCTTATTCTCAAACATACCAATGATAACTAGGTAGATCTTCTTCATATTCTGGAAGCAGCCAGCAGAGGCACTCCTCAAGAAGAAAACATCAACAACATCAACATCAACAACCTCAACAACATCTACAACAAGCTCCTGAACATCAAAAAGCTGATAGTCCTAAGAGGCCTGAATCTCCTCTTGTTCCATTTGAGGATCCTGAAACAGCTACTACTGCTAGAATGGCTAGGTTCCAAGAACATGTTGGATTATCTATGATAAACAAGGCTAAAGGTAAAGGAAAGGATCACTCACAATATTCAACTATGTCCAAATACAGGAAAGAGGAATTAAATAGGTATGCTAAAACAAACAAAATCTTTAATATAGATGATTATATGCAATTACATCCAGAGGCTGTAGTACCTAGAGCCACTTCTCTCAATATAATTTGTGATGCTGATATGACAATGTCAAAGAGAGAAGCTGTCAACCCAAACAGAGAAATCATATTCAGACAGGCTTCTGGAAGTTCTAATAAAGGAAACCAGGAAAAGGAAAAGCTGAAGAAAAAGCATTAAACGTTTTGCTTAATCTTTTTATATATATTCTGAACTCTTATTGTTATTTCTCAAAGCTACATTGTAAATATCTGCTGCAAGTTTTAAATTTTTCTGCGAGATATATTTTTTCTTTTGCTTTGTGAATATTTTTGTTTGGATTAGTGACCTCACCCAAATAGGGGGAGATTGTTGGATCCCTAGTTTGATTTGAGCTAGGTTCACTATCTAGGTTAATTGACACAACATGTATAGCCAGGGTCATGTCTATGTCCTATAGTTTAGGCTAAGTCCTTAGAAACAACCACATATGGACCAGCCAACAGAAGACTGCAGAAGACTCAGATTTAGAAGAAAATCAAGTTCAGGAAAGTGAGTTTGGTGTTCGCCAATCTTAGCTCGACGAAAGTCATGCTCCGCTCGACGAACTCAGAGAAAATTCTTTGAGTTGAGCTCGACGATATTCGAGCTTAGGTCGATGAATTCTGGGTGATCAACTTCAACACATAAGTCCAGAATCCTTTCTCTGAATTCAGGTCGACAAAGTTACATTATAAGCTCGATAAACGTAGAGCACAAAAATGGGAATTTTTTCATAGAAAGCAGTTAGCTGATCTCAGGTCGATGAACTTAGTTCTCAGGTCGATAAACAAGGATTCCCAAGTCGACGAATAAGATTTCTCAGCTCGACGAACTCTGGACTCAGGTCGACGAAATCTATTCTCTGCTCGATGATTGCTGTGCAGTTCCAGACTTGGAATTTTCCCTTCTTCTTGTCCTTATTCTATTATAGTAATTCCGGAATAATCAATGCTTATATTCTCTGGAAATAGCCATTAGTGACAGCATTGATTATGGTATTCATCAGGATTATTACTTGCCATTTTTAAAAGGACAGTTGGGGAAATCCATTAATGCAATATTCTCTCCAGCCGGATTTTCATTCTCTAGGTAGTCAACATTCAATGTAGACAAGTCAAATTCAAAGGAGAAATTAGACAGAGATATAAAATATATTTTTTTCTTTCAGTCGAAAGATAGATAACAAGGATAGCAGAACACAAAGAAAAAAGACAGGCACCAAATATTATTCAAGAAAAGGCTCTGACTGTCTTCATCAAGTGTTCTTCCTCCAACAAACTAAAGAGAGACAATCAACTTCTATCTGTCTATAGCTTTCTGGAGATCTTTTCAAAGAAGACCTACTCACCCTGCAAAGCTTCCATTCTTCCTGAACAAATCTTCATCTTAGGGAGAGCTTTGACAACATCAAGATCCACTAGTCTTCTCAGTTATTTTGAGAAAGAGAAGACACCAAAAATCTCTCACCCCCTCTCTGTACAAAGGATTCTTTAACTCCCTTCAAAAGTTATTCCTTGTTTAAAAGTCTCATGATCAAAAGACTTGAGTTGGTTTTTGAGCACCTGATCAAAAGCTCGTTGGTGGTAGTCACTTGATCAAAACCTGTAGTGGATTACTATCAGGGTGGTAGAAGAGTGGATGTACCCAGGTTGGGGAACCACTATAAAATTCTTGTGTTGTCTGGTTGACCTTTTATTTTTGTTATTGTTGTGCCGGTGATAGATTAGATTATATGTGCTGTGTTAGAATAGCTTAACTTAGGATAACTTTTAGCTTACTGTCAACCTGTTATTTCTTAATCCATTTCTCTGACATTATTTCTTAAACAGCAAAAAGATTTTTTTTATTACTCTATTCACCCCCCTACAGTAAATCAGTTCTAACCATCACTTTCAGAGTACCTGACATCAATGAGTACCACCGATGACATCCGAGATCGTATCAGGGATGGGCAGAGGCTGGATGTGAGGATGGAGTCGATGTTTAGGGCCTTGGAGGGAGGCACGACATGGGATTACTCTCTGAAAGATTGGGTATTATGGTTTAGAGGCCGGGTTTATATACCAACAGGAGTGTTGAAGTTGGTGACCGGGCGGTCTGGCGGTTTGTCTTGGCGGGTTGAAGACCGCGCGGTCTGGCGGTTTGTTTCAGTCGGCTTGGAGACCGGGCGGTCTGGCGGTCTTCCCTGGCAGTCTCTCTTCCTCTCTGGTGGTAGCCGTGCGGTTAGCCCTGCTGTCTAACCGCGCGGCTTGTGCGGTTTGTTTTGTATAGTCCGCTTATCCTGTAAATTATAGTCCCACATCTCTTATTTGTATTCTCTCATCTCTCCTCCATTCTATATAAAGGAGGGCATACCTTTGTAATAGATACCTTTTTTGGATAATAAAATTTCAATTTTTCAAAAGTTTATTCGCTTGTTCTCTACTTTTCGCTTCTTTTCTCTACTTTCTAACATGGTATCAGAGGACACGGTCATTTCCTCCTGATTCTGTGCGCCCTCTGTTGTTCGCGGCTTGTTTTCAGCATTCTGCGACTTGCTTCGCGACTTGGCTTCTCTCTGTCCGCGCGGCTTGTTTCTGTCCGCTGCCCTGTTCGCGCGGCTTGCTTCTTCTTCTCTTCTTCTACTGATCTTTGTCGCGGCGACCTGTTTCCTTGTCGCCGCGCTCCATGCTCTTTCCTCCCGCTCCGACTTCCTAGTCGTTGCGGTCTGTCCCTATCCGCGTGTGTTGTCTCTCTACTCGCGGCTTGCTGCTGTGATCTGCCTGACCGTGCGGGTTGTTCCTTTCTCACCCGCATCTTGGTCGCGGTCACCTGCTCTTCTCTTCTCTTCTGTTCGCTCGGTCTTCTCAGTCCGCGCGACCTCTTCCCCGCTGGACCTTTGCCTGCTTTTTCGCCGCTTTCTTCTTGTTGCCTTCTACCCGCTCCTGCTTGCTAGTCGCCTCGGCCTCATCTTTGGCCGCGCGACTTGTTCTTCTCTATTCGCCCGACTTTTTCAGGTCGTGCGACTTCTTTCCCTCTGCTTTGCTCGGCTTCTTGGAAGCGGCCTTTCTAGCCGCCCGACCTATTTTCTGGTCGCCCGGCTTGGTGCTCTATTCTCTTCTCGCGGCTTGTTCTTCTCGTAGCGGTTTGCTACTCTCTTGCTTCCATGGCTTTCCTCTCCTCCAGCCCGTCAGCCTCCGTGGTCACCTCTTCTGGTAGTGCTCATGTTGTGACTCGCGGACGATGGCTCATCGACTCTAGTGCAACAAGTCATATGACAGGCAACCCTCAATTTTTCTCTCTTCTTGACACACAGGCTCAGTTGCCCCCAGTCATTGTCGCTGATGGATCTCCCTCCCCGGTCCATGGGACGGGCATGGTTCAAGTCACTCCGTCTCTCTGCTTGGCTGATACCCTCTATGTGCCCAAGTTTCCGTGCAATTTATTATCGGTTACTTCTTTATGCAAGCAACTACAGTGTTCTGTCACATTCACCCCTACCTCTTGTGCTTTTCAGGATCCGGACTCCCAACGGACGATTGCTACCGGGACTGAGAGTGGTGGCCTCTACTTCCTTGACAACGTTTCTGCTCTATCCGTCTTCTCCTCCTCCTCTACAGATCTTCTCCAATGGCATCTTCGCCTTGGTCATGCTCCTCCCCGCATTCTACGACAACTCCTGCCGCACCTCCCTCCTCATCATCCTCCTCTAAACTGTGATGCATGTCAACTTGGCAAACATCACCGCTCCTCCTTCCCACCAACGCAGCGTCGGGGCTCCTCCCATCCGTTTGACCTCGTTCACTCTGACATATGGTGTCCCGCTCCTACCCTCACCATCGGTCGGGGCAGTTTCTATTTTGTCACCTTCATTGATGATTTCTCTCGATCTACGTGGGTATATCTTCTTAAAGATCGCTCCGAGTTATTCTCTGTTTGGACCTCCTTTTATTCGATGGTTAAAACTCAGTTCGCTACGTCTATTAAAATCCTTCGTTCTGACAATGCTCAAGAGTATCTTAGCCACGACTTCTCCTCCTTTTGCACTCACCATGGTGTTATTCGTCAAACCAGCTGTGTCTACACTTCCGAACAAAATGGGGTGGCGGAACGCAAAAACCGTCACCTCCTTGATGTCGCTCGCACTATGATGAATCAAATGCATGTTCCTCGCTCCTATTGGGGCTATGATGTCCTTCTCTCCTGCTATCTCATCAATCGCCTTCCCTCCACCGTTCTCCACGGTGCTACCCCCTTCTCCATTCTTTATCCGGACAAGGATCCCTTTCCTCTTCCTCTACACATCTTTGGGTGCACCGCTTTTGTGCACTCTCCCGCTGCCACCCGTGATAAACTCTCACCCCGTGCCACCAAATGTGTCTTTCTGGGCTATTCTCCCACTCAGAAAGGCTATTGTTGCTTTGACCCTGTTACCCGCAAGCAATTTGTCTCTGCGGATGTCACCTTCTTTGCCAATGCCTCTTACTTCTCTCCCGCTTCCTCTTCTCCTCCTCCTGCTCCTCCTTCTCATACCAACCCATCCCTTCCCTCTGCTCCCACTGAGGTTCCTTCCTCTCCACCCACTCCACCGCCTTCCCCATCCTCCTCATCTCCACCCTCTACTCCGCTTTCTCCCTCCACTCCGCTGCCATCTTTCTCTACTCCCGGGCCAGCTCTCTCCACCACGGATAATCCGGATACTGAGGCACCTGCTGACCTGGATCTCCCGATTGCTCTTCGCAAAGGGGTTCGGGCTTGTACCCACCATCCTCTTGCTGCGGTTGTTTCCTACGATCGCCTTACCCCTGCTCGCCGAGCCTTTGCCCTGGCTATCTCGGCCACTACCACACCCCGTTCCTACCAGGAGGCCCTTACTATTCCTCACTGGAAAGTTGCCATGGATGAGGAGATTGCTACTCTCACTGAACGGGGTACCTGGACCCTTGTTCCGCCTCCTTTCGGCACCGATGTTGTTGGTTGTCGCTGGGTCTTCGTGGTGAAGTTTCTCCCGGATGGCAGTGTGGATCGTTATAAGGCTCGCCTGGTTGCCAAGGGTTTTACCCAAACTTATAGGGTTGATTACTTTGACACTTTCTCGCCCGTGGCTCGCCTCAGCACTATTCGGGTTCTTCTCTCTGTAGCTGTCAACAGGGATTGGCCTATCTCGCAGCTAGATGTTAAGAATGCCTTCCTCTATGGAGATCTGCAGGAAGCTGTTTACATGGAGCAACCTCCTGGGTATGTTGCTCAGGGGAGACACGGGTATGCCGGCTAAAGAAGGCTATCTATGGCCACAAGCAGAGTCCTCGTGCCTGGTTTGACAAGTTCAGTGGCATTGTTGCGGCCATTGGTTTTACACGAAGCTCAGCAGATCACTCCTTGTTTGTTCGGAAAACCGCCTCTGGTCTTGTTGTTCTTGCAGTTTATGTTGATGACATTCTTCTTACTGGCGATGACCAGGATGGGATACTGATGACCAAGAAACACCTTCGTCAACATCTGGTTACAAAGGATATGTGCTCCCCGAAATACTTTCTGGTGATTGAAATCTCTAGAAAGCCCAACTCCATGGTCCTTTCACAACGGAAGTATGCTCTTGATCTTTTAAAGGATGCAGGACTCACTGGTGCTAAACCTGCACGTTGTCCTATGGCTGCTGGAGAAGACAAAACTTGGACAGATGACTCACCTCTTCTCTCTGATCTTACGAGATACCGGCGTCTGGTGGGCAAGCTCATATATCTCACGGTAACCAGACCCGACATCTCCTATGCTGTTGGCAAGGTGAGCCAGTTCATGCAAGCTCCGAGGGAGTGTCATCTACAATCTGCTCTAAGGATATTAGAGTATATTAAAGCTGCTCCAGGGAAAGGACTCCTATTTCAGAAGAATGGTCACCTAAGGGTTGAAGCTTACTCTGATTCAAGCTATGCAGATGACAAAGGGGACCGCAAATCGACTTCAGGTTTCTGCACATTTGTTGGAGGCAATCTTGTGAGTTGGAAGAGCAAGAAACAGTCTGTCGTTTCCAGGTCTAGTGCAGAGGCTGAATATCGTAGCATGGCATCGACTACATGTGAGTTGAAGTGGTTGCGGGCTCTCATGCTTGACTTAGGAGAGGTTTACAACTATCCTCTTCCTATGTTCTGTGACAATAAGGCCGCGATACACATTTCCAAAAATCCGGTCTTTCATGAGAGAACAAAACACATAGAAGTCGACTGTCATTTTATTCGAGAAGAAATATTGAAGAAACAGATTTGCAATCCATTTGTCACGTCCGACAACGAGTTGGCAGACGTCTTCACCAAGCCAGTGTCCGCTTCCTTTT
The DNA here is from genome assembly GCA_039583875.1 of Platanthera guangdongensis. Classification (NCBI taxonomy): domain Eukaryota; kingdom Viridiplantae; phylum Streptophyta; class Magnoliopsida; order Asparagales; family Orchidaceae; genus Platanthera; species Platanthera guangdongensis. The sequence continues at coordinate 227,967,812 of CM077150.1, forward strand.
TCCACATCTGTGACAAGCTGGGCATGATCGATATATATGCTCCAGCTTGAGGGGGAGTGTTGAAGTTGGTGACCGGACGGTCTGGCGGTTTGTCTTGGCGGGTTGAAGACCGCGCGGTCTGGCGGTTTGTCTCAGTCGGCTTGGAGACCGGGCGGTCTGGCGGTCTTCCCTGGCAGTCTCTCTTCCTCTCTGGTGGTAGCCGTGCGGTTAGCCCTGCTGTCTAACCGCGCGGCTTGTGCGGTTTGTTTTGTATAGTCCGCTTATCCTGTAAATTATAGTCCCACATCTCTTATTTGTATTCTCTCATCTCTCCTCCATTCTATATAAAGGAGGGCATACCTTTGTAATAGATACCTTTTTTGGATAATAAAATTTCAATTATTCAAAAGTTTATTCGCTTGTTCTCTACTTTTCGCTTCTTTTCTCTACTTTCTAACAAGGAGGCTTAATTCTGGAAGATATCATGACAGAGGCCCACTGCAGATATTCAGTGCACCCGGGGATCACGAAGATGGTAGCGGATCTGAAGAAGGCGATGTATTGGTCGGGCATGAAGAAGGATATTACATACTTCGTTACGCATTGTGAGTCTTTCTAGCTCGTTAAGGCGGAGTGCAAGAGTCCAGTCAGATTATTGCAGCCACTCCCGGTGCCGGAGTGGAAATTTGAGGACATAGTAATGAATTTTATACATAGGCTACCCTAATCCCTTGTGGAGAATGACTCGATTTGGTTGGTCGTCGATAGATTGACGAAGGTGGCTATGTTTATCCCAATTAGGAAGGATTCTCCGGTCGGTGATCTGGTGTGAAGATTTATGGAACAGTTTGTCCGCTACCATGTAGTGCCCTGGATGTTCGTGTCAGATCGGGATGGAAGGTTTATGTCGAGGGAGTGGAGTTCAGTTCAGGCCTACCTAGGCTCACGTTTGACTTTCAGCATGGCTTTCCACCCTCTGATAGACGGGCAGACAGAGCACACCAACTGGATATTGGAGGATCTTCTACGCCTATGCATTTTGGACCGCAGAATGCCCTGGGAGAGACTATAGTCGCTGATTGAGTTCTCCTACAAAACCAGTGATCAATCCAGCATATACATAGCGCCTTACGAGGCATTGTACGGATGGAGATGCAGGACCGCACTATCTTGGATCCAGGATGAGGACTTGAAGGCATTCAGCTCAAAGTTCGTGGATGACATGAATGCTCAGGTGAGGATGATTTGAGATAGGATGCTGGAGGCACAGTACAGACAGGCCAAATACTTTGATGTGCGGCATCATCCGGTGGAATTCCAAGTGGGAGACCGGGTTTTCTTGAAGATATGGTTGATGCATGGAGTCTCGCGGGTTCACTGGCAGAAGAAGCTCAGTCTGAGATATATGCGGCCTTACAGGATCCTAGAGCGGATCGGCCCCTTAGCTCACAGACTGGAGCTACCGTCAGAGTTAGCTGGATTGAACGACGTACTCCACGTCTCTTCACTTCGGAGGGCTCTACTATGCCCTGAGCAGTTGATCTCCACTATAGATGGCCCATTGGATTCAGATCGATCAGTCAGTATGGAGCCGGTCAGGATCGACAATACAATGGTGGGAGTCCTGTGACGCAACAAGGTCCCGCTAGTCAAGGTTCTTTGGAGGAATAATGGACAGGAAGAACACACCTGGGAGTCACGGGACCTGATGCAGTAGAGGTACCCAGATCTTTTCGAGTCAGGTACACCTTCAAATTAGTAGGGATGTTACATACTTTAATTTTAATTGAAACCACGTAAGCCCGACCTTAATTTCGGGGACGAAATTTTTATTTGTATATATTGGGATTTATAACATCCCTCAAACTTTTAGACCCCAAAGAGTGGTTTTGTCATGACTAGGTGATGAGTTGTAAATATACTTATTTTATGTACATTAAATAAGTCGTTTTACTTTATTTTTGTTATTTTTACTTAATATTTTGTAATAAATTGCTCCTATTTTGTAAATATTTTCTAACTTAGTTTATTTTTGATTTTCTGAAAAATTTCAGGAAAAGTCAAATTTTTGCATAGGTCACGCCCTCACGCCCTTGACCTGGGCATAATAACTCAAATCCAGTGAATTCACCGCAAAAGTGAAGAAAAAGTGTGACACGCCCTGTCACACGGCCGTGTCAAATGTGAGATGGCCGTGACCTGACCCGTGTCAGCCTGCTCGACGATTTTCCGCTCGACGTTCGTCGAACCAATTAGGACACGCTCGTGTCCCATGAGCGACACGCCCATGTCATATTCCACGCCCCATGCCCAAGCCTGTGACCATCTCTCGACATTTTGAACTCGATATTCGTTGACTCAACCCGACACACCCGTGTCAAGATTCGACACGGGTGTGTACTCCTCCACCTGGCCCGACAAACTGCCTCCGGTGACTTTCGACGCAAATGACGCCCAGTTCAACCTCCCCGATACGCCCACTGTCACGCCCATGACTAGGGGAGTGACTGCCACGTGGACCTACCGAAGTCATCAATGTCATCAAATCGCCGAATTCTGATGATAAATAAAGCCGACACGCCCAAAGTCACGCCCGTGACCTGGGGCGTGACCGCCGCGATTTCAGCCACCAAGTCAAATCTCAAATCAAATCAACGGCCTCCATTTCAACAGTGTCAACACGCCCCCTGACACTCCCGTGTCAGAGGACATGTACCATGAAATTTTTCCCGATAAATTCCTAGCTGCTGTATGAGTTCAGGGTTCCCTTTTTTGGACCACTTTGCTTAGGTTAGGGCTATTCTTGGGGGCTTTTTATGCAATGTAAGAGGATTTTCTCTCCCCTCTTTTATGTATTTGTGTTTTTTTTTTGCTTTATTGTAACCTTTTTTACTTAATAGAAATGTTTCTTTTCTCCTCTATATTGTATGAAAATCCGTCAAAGTGCCCTACCTTAGTAATTTTTAGTTCCTCGTTTTGTGCTTTTTATGTTTTTCTTTAGCTTTCATAACTAGTTTAACTTATAAATTTATCAATTTTCTAGCCGTTGTAATCGCAATATTATTTTCATGCTCCATGCTTGTTTAGGTTTTGTTATAATTTTAACTTTGTTTTCATTCCTATGGGTTTATAAAAATGGTTCAAAATGTGGTTTTTAATTTTCTTTAACTTAGCCTGTTTAGGATCGTAAAACTTTTTGTTCTATTTTAGTTTTATTTCCACTTTTTATGCGTTTCTATAAAGTTATAAGAATGAAAACATGTTCGTTTTAATTTTTCAAACACTTCGGTTTTGCTTTTATTTTCAAAAACGTTTTGCCTATTTAAGTTTTCTGACTTCATTTTATTCATTTCTACCGCATTCTAGCGGTAGAAATGTAATCGTTTTAATTTTTCGAGCACTTGCACTTTGAGTTTATTTGCAAACTTTTTTGCTCCTTTAAATTTTATTTTCACTTTTTATGCATTTCTACCGCATTCTAGCGGTAGAAATGTAGTTGTTTTAATTTTTCAGCACTTTGTTGTTCCTATTTTTTGTACGTATGTTTCCGTGTATGAGTTAGTTTAAATTGCTTTCTTTCAATTCTGTAGAGTGTGTGCACGTGTTGCATTTATTTTTGCCTACTCGTTAAGAGTTATATGGCGTGCTTTAATTTTCTCGTACTCGTTTGAGTAGGACTTGTGTCCGTGTGTTTTACTTTAAAGTAGAGTGTGTGAGTGTTAACATTTATTTCCGCCTACTCGCTAGGAGTTAAATAACAGGATTTTATTTACCGCCTACTCATTTGTGTTAAATGGCAGGTCTTTATTTGTCTATAATAATTTGAGTAGTATTTGTACTAGCATTTATTTATCGCCTACTCATTTGAGTTAAATGGCAGGTCTGTGTGTTACATTTAATTTCTGTCGAGTGTGTGCGTGCGTTGCATTTATTTCCTCCTACTCGTTTGAGTAGGACTCGCTTTCATTTCTCCCGCCCACGCATTTGTGTCGGGACTCGCACTTTACTGCTTTCATTTCAGTCCTACTCGTTTGAGTAGGACATGCAATTTTCTTCTTTCTTTACAGCTTTCCTTTACTGCTTTATTTACTACTTTATTTTATTACTTTCACCTCTTGCCTTCCCCATTCCGATGAGTGGATAACCGTTCTTAGCCCTCAATATCGAAGAGCATTGGGACAAATAAAATAACTTTAAATAATAAAAGGTCCTGTCTTTCTAATTAATTAAAATTAACTTAAAGTTTGCCTAGGGTTTACGAAGCGTAGAACCACATAATCGATGTGTGGTCTCCATTTCCGTAGTCGATACGCTAGCTAGCCGAGAGGCCGTGCGTATGGACCGATCGCCCTTGGTAAAGAGAGTTCCGCACTAACTCTCGAGAGAGGAAGCACGCCAACTCTACCCGATTGGGTTCCCCACCCAATAGCGGGGTTCTTAGCGTAATGCGAGCGTTTAGAGAAATCCTTCGTCGGACGAGAGCCCGGTCGAATAGTCTTAGCATTCAGGTGAGCGATATTCCTATAGCTAGGTGAGCTCATTTTAGTGGAACCTCCACGACCAAGTCTCCGCCGTAATTAATTTGAAACATAGGATCTCTTTTTATTCAATGTTTATTTTAGTTCAATTTTATTCGGTGCTCTCGAGCTAAGCTGTTCATCGGCTCCATCTTTTAATTGCTTTTATTTTTATTGCCGTTGTTTTTGTTTATATATAAAAAATTAACCCGACAAGTTAATTATCGGTAAAATAATAGTCCCCTCCAGGGAAGAGAAGAAATAATCAAACCGACCTCGAGAACAATACGACCTCGATATTCCACACCGAAATATCATATACTACACATGATAGGTGCACTTGCCTCCTTTCGTTAAAACTCGATTTCACCTGTTTTATATCCAAATAATAAATCTGCGCGCCCCGTTTTCTAAATAAAATCGAATCCGTTTTTTTTAAATAAAACCACCCGGAGCGCCGCGAGCTCGTAATAATTTTGGAGTTTTAACCCGCATCAAGTTTTTGGCGCCGTTGCCGGGGAAATTTTGTGTCGTTATTTCAAACTAGGGAGATCTATTAATTATATATATATATATATATATATATATATATATATATATATATATATATATATATATATATATATATATATATATATATATATAACAAAACTTCAAAAAATGGCCACCAAAAATTTAAATGAATAATAATTAGTATAATAACAAAAATAAAACTACTTTAAAAAAAAACTTAAAATTTTTTGTTTGTTATTCTTATCTAAAAAAAAAACCAAATTTTTTTTTCAAAAAAAGATATAAAATATATCATATTAATATTATTATCTATAAAACATTTTAAAAAAAAACAAAAAAAAATGATGATGACGTTTTCTACTAAAAAAACTTAACTAAAAATCTAACAAATTAATAAAAATCTAAAAATTTTAAAAAAAAACACACAAAAAACTTAAAATTAAAAAAAAACACAAAACAAACTTAAAATTTAAAAACAAAAAAAACTCTTAAAATTTTAAAAAAAACAAACACAAAAAAAGAAAAAAAACACTAAAAACATAAAAATCCAAAACAAAACTTAAAAAACTAAAAAGCCATCAAAAAATCAAAAAACAGAAAACCCAAAAAAAAATATCTATAATAAAAGAATATATTTTTTGTTATTAAAATGTATATATTTTGTTTAACTTATTATATTTCACATTATTTTGGTTCACTTCGGCGGATTTTACACACTTGTGCACGCTAGGGGTTCGCATTTCTGTAGCGTTCATAAGCTAAGACGTTAGCTTCGAGTCACAAACACACATGCCCCCTACCACCCGCAAAATTTCGGCAGAGTTTATTATTTTTTGTTTTTCCTGTTCTATTTTTGCTATTTATTTTTAATAATGCGGGGTTCCATATGGGCCTCCACGAACTCGTCTAAGGTAAGCTTCTACTCTCTTTTAATTTTTGTGCATATTTTATTCTGTAAATTATTCTTTCCGCATACTTAGATTGCAATATTGGGGACAATGTTGGATTTAAGTGTGGGGGTGTTTTCTTATTTTTTTCTATTTCTGTACTTTTATATTCCGCAATAATAACAAAAATTATCAAAATACAAAAAATATCAAATATTAATTCCTTCAAAAAAAAGTTTCCTTGTTTTTTATAAAGAAAAAATAAAAAAAAAACAAAAAATCACAAAAAAAATTTCTCCTTGTTTTATCAATCCCGCGGCGTTCGACTCATCGAACCAACCACCTAAATAAGAGTCTGTTCGTGGGTCTTCTAATTAAAAACTTAATAACTTTTAAAAAAAATCATAAAATCTTAAAACTACAAAGAAAAAAACAAACATCAAAAATTTTTTAGAAAAAATACATAAAAAGAAAGATAAAAACACCTTCAAAAATTCACAAAAAAAAGATAATAATCAAAAAATCAAAAAAGATAAAAACCCCAAAAATCCAAAAAATATATTGTTAATTATGTAACGAATAAATCGAATATCTGAATTCTTAACCCTTTTGGCTCTCCGAAAATTTAGTTGCGAGCTAATTTATAAGCGAATTTAAGTTAATTCTTTGCTTACTATTCGTTTATTAATTAGAGATCGATAGATTTAGATATCTGGGGTTAAGTTTTAAAATTTTTTTTATTTTTTTTATTTAAATAGAGACCTGTTTTAAGCATTACTTCTACTTATCTAAATAGTTGCATATTTATTTTGTTAGAAATAACGATCTTAGATTTCAATTATATTAACTCCAAGCTTTTTTTCGACATATATGAACGTTTAATTTATAAAGGTTGCTCTTAAATTTTTTTTATTAAACATAGTTTTATTTTTGAACAAAAACCTTTCACCTTTTTTTCATGTCATACTTGGCATGATTTTGATCCTTAAAAGATCCTATGTCAATGAGAATAAGATTTCGTTCCGTAAACATATGAATCCAATATTCAAAAAGATTATATGTCATGGAGTAAGAGAATAAAATTCATTGCTCCTATACATATACATTGAATTATTATGAAGATGTTAAAAAAGTTTTTGTTATGGAAAATAAGATTTCGTTTTCCTAACATCCATTTTCAAGCCAAAAAATTCATTAGAGGTTCGAGCGAAAAAATATACCCTCACCTCTAAAATTCAAGCCTTCTTCATATACCATGATATCCTAGTCCGCCAATTTCAAAAATAATCTAGATTTAATTTTAAAATCTTTTTGAGAGCATAATTTATAAATTAAATTATTTCCTGTAATTCTTACAAGCTTAAGTTTTCATAATCCAATTTATTTTTGTTAACCTAACAAATAAAAGTTTTTGCTATCTATTCAATCATATCATAAGTTTTTAACTGAAACTCTTCTTTATTTAAATTTTCGCAATAATTTAGGATTTAACTCTTATACCCCGGATATTCATTTTGATCTTTCTTTTAATTAATTCACGCGGTAGCAAAACTTAGGATTTCTTTAATTCCTTATAAGTTCATCTTCAACTTTTGCTCTGAAATAACAAAAGCTTAAGTATGGGGGTATTTGATGAGTTGTAAATATACCTATTTTGATGTACATTAAATAAGTCATTTTACTTTATTTTTGTTATTTTTACATAATTTTCTGTAATAAATTGCTCCTATTTTGTAAATATTTTCTAACTTCGTTTATTTTTGATTTTCTGAAAAAATTCAGGAAAAGTCAAATTTTTGCATAGGTGACGCCCGTGTACTATGGGTCACGCCCGTGACCTGGGCGTGAAAACTCAAATCCCGTGAATTCAGCGTAAAAGTGAATAAAAAGTGTGACACGCCCTGTCACACGGTCGTGTCAAATGTGATACGGTCGTGACCTGACCTGTGTCATCCTGCTCAACGATTTTCCGCTCGACATTCGTCGACCCAACAAGGTCACGCCCGTGTCCCATGAGCGATACGCCCGTGTCATATGACATGCCCCGTGCCCAAGCCCATGACCATCTCTCGACATTTTGCACTCAACATTCGTCGACTCAACCCGATAGGCCCGTATCAAGATGCGACACGGGCGTGTACTCCTACACCTGGCCCGACAAACCGCCGCCAGCGACTTTTGATGCAAACGATGCCCAGTTCAACCTCCCCGACACGCCCACTGTCACGCCTGTGACTAGAGGCGTGACTGCCAGGTGGACCTCCCGAAGTCAACAACGCCGTCAAATCACCGAATTCTGATGATAAATAAAGACGACACGCCCAATGTCACGCCCGTGACCTGGGGCGTGACCGCCGCGATTTCAGCCGCCAAGTCAAATCCCAAATCAAATCAACAGCGGCCATTTGAACAATGTCAACACGCCCACCTGACACGCCCTTGTCAGAGGGCATGTACCATGCAATGTTTCCCTATAAATTCCTAGCTGCTATATGAGTTCATGTTTCCCTTTTTTGGACCACTTTGCTTAGGTTAGGGCTGTTCTTGGGGGCTTTTTATGCAATGTAAGGGAATTTTCTCTCCCCTCTTTTATGTATTTGTGTTTTTTTTTGCTTTATTGTAACCTTTTTTACTTAATAGAAATGTTTCTTTTCTCCTCTATACTATATGAAAATCCGTCAAAGCGCCCTACCTTAAGTAATTTTTAGTTCTTCTTTTTGTGTTTTTTATGTTTTTCTTTAGCTTTCGTAACTAGTTTAACTTAGAAATTTATCAATTTTCTAGTCGTTGTAATCACAATATTATTTTCATGCTCCATGCTAGTTTAGGTTTTGTTATAATTTTAACTTTGTTTTCATTCCTATGGGTTTATAAAAATGGTTTAAAATGTGGTTTTTAATTTTCTTTAACTTAGCCTATTTAGGATCGTAAAACTTTTTGTTATCTTTTAGTTTTATTTCCACTTTTTATGCGTTTCTATAAAGTTATAAGAATGAAAACGTAATCGTTTTAATTTTTCAAACACTTCAGTTTTGCTTTTATTTTCAAAACATTTTTGCCTATTTAATTTTTATGACTTCATTTTATTCATTTCTACCGCATTCTAGCGGTAGAAATGTAATCGTTTTAATTTTTCGAGCACTTACACTTTGCATTTATTTGCAAACTTTTTTACTCCTTTAAATTTTATTTTCACTTTTTATGCATTTCTACCTCATTCTAGCGGTAGAAATGTGGTTGTTTCAATTTTTCAGCAACTTAGTTTTTCCTATTTTTGTACATATGCGTGCGTGTATGAATTAGTTTAAATTGCTTTCTTTCAATTCTGTAGAGTGTGTGCGTGTGTTGCATTTATTTTTGCCTACTCGTTTAGAGTTAAATGACGTGCTTTAATTTTCTCCTACTCGTTTGAGTTGGACTTGTGTGCGTGTGTTTTACTTTAAAGTAGAGTGCGTGAGTGTTAGCATTTATTTCCGCCTACTCACTAGGAGTTAAATGGCAGGATTTTATTTACCGCCTACTCATTTGAGTTAAATGACAGGTCTTTATTTGTCTGTAATAATTTGAGTAGTATTTGTGCTAGCATTTATTTACCGCCTACTCATTTGAGTTAAATGGCAGGTGTGTGTCTTAGTTTTAATTTCTGTCGAGTGTGTGTGTGTGTTGTATTTATTTCCTCCTACTCATTTGAGTAGGACTCGCTTTCATTTCTCTCGCCCACGCATTTGCGCCGGGACTCGCACTTTACTGCTTTCATTTCAGTCCTACTCGTTTGAGTAGGACTTGCAATTTTCTTCTTTCTTTACAGCTTTCCTTTACTGCTTTATTTCCTACTTTATTTACTGCTTTATTTTTTTGCTTTCACCGCTTGCCGTCCCCATTCCGATGTGTGGCTAACCGTTCTTAGCCCTCAGTATCGAAGATCATTGGGACAAATAAAATAGCTTTAAATAATAAAATGTCCTGTTTTTCTAATTAATTAAAATTAACTTATGGTTTGCCTCGGGTTAACAAAGCATAGAACAACATAATCGATGTGTGGTCTCTATTTCCGTAGTCCATACGCTAGCTAGCCGAGAGGCCGTGCGTATGGACCGATCGCCCCTTGCTAAAGAGAGTTCCGCACCAACCCTCGAGAGAGGAGGCGCGCCAACTCTATCGGATTGGTTTCCCCACCCAATAACGGGGTTCTTAGCGTAATGGGGCGTTAAGAGGAATCCTTCGTCGGACGAGAGCCCGGTCGAATAGTCTTAGCGTTCAGGTGAGCGATATTCCTATAGCTAGGTGAGCTCATTTTAGTGGAACCTCCACGGCCAAGTCTCCGCCGTAATTAATTTGAAACTTAGGATCTCTTTTTATTCAAAGTTTATTTTAGTTCAATTTTGTTCGGTGCCCTCGAGCTAACATCTTCATCGGCTCCATCTTTTAATTGTTTTTATTTTCAGTGTCTTTGTTTTTGTTTATATATAAAAAATTAACACGACAAGTTAATTATCGGTAAAATAATAGTCCCCTCCAGGGAAGAGTAGAAATAATCGAACCGACCTCGAAAACAATACGACCTCGATACTCCACACCGGAATATCCTGTACTATACACGATAGGTGCACTTTCTTCCTTTCGTTAAAACTCGATTTGACCTGTTTTATATCCAAATAATAAATCCGCGCACCCCGTTTTCTAAATAAAACCAAATCTACTTTTTTTAAATAAAACCGCCTGGGGCGCCGTGAGCTCGTAATAATTTTGGAGTTTTAACCCGGATCACTAGGTCATGACAAAACTCAAAGAAGCCCAAGAAAACCAAATGAACTTAGGCAAGAAGGTGAAAATTACCTTGGGCTGCAAATAGTAATGTTCAATTACCCACCATATGTAACATCCCATTTCCGGCTAGACCCCTAGGAGTCGGTCTGCCTTGATAGAACCCCCGTAAACCCCAGAAATTGACAGTAACCGATCTAAAAATAGGTTCAGGCACGACGGCTAGCCGAAGACGCAATCCTCCGAAGTCCGTCGACCGAAATCCCGTATCATGGGTTGGTCACGCCCGTGACCAGCTCGTCACTCCCGTGACTTCCTTCGATGTTCGACGAAATCAGGAAGCTGATCGCCGAGCTCAGAACTCATGTTACGGGATGGTCACGCCCGTGACAGGTTTGTCATGCCCGTGACCTAGGGCTTGACGCCCCACCGACCGTCGACCTCAGCTCGACAAACGTCGACCGAAATACCGAGTCACGGGTTGGTCATGCCTGTGACTTCCTTCGATGGTCGACGAAATTAGAAAGCTGATCGCAGAGCTCAGAACTCATGTCATGTGTTGGTCACGCCCATGACAGGCCCGTCACGCCCATGACCTAGGGCGTGACGCCCCCACCGACCGTCGACCTCAGCTCGACGAACGTCGATCGAAGAACACATATCACGCCCGTGACATGGGGGTGACCCGTGAACCAACGCAGAAAAATCGGTCGTCGATTCGAGAACGACGAATGGACTAATGTCACGCCCGTGACCTACGTGTCACGCCCATGACAAAGGCCGAAACGTCAGCCACGCTGGAAATTACTTTAACACATGCCATAATTAACTCTGATTATGGGAAGTTACACCAGGAGTATTTATGGGCCGTTTCCTTCTCTAATTACTTAATAAAATGAGGAAGTGTTGGCCCAATGGGAAATCGCCATCTCGACACATCTTTTCATCTTCCACCTTTTCCTCTCCCTCCCCCATAACCAAAATATTATTAAGAGGAGAGCCTTCATGGCCATAAATGCTTTACCCTTTCCCCTCCCCACTTGGTGATCTATAAAAGCCACCTTAGGGCAAGATGAGAAGTTTACACTCTTGACCAAACGGATTAGAGTTGTTGTTCTTGCTGTAGGAGAAGTTCGGCAATGCCACCACCGCGCCATTACAACCCGACGTTCATCTCGCCTCCAAACCGCGAAGAAGGTCCTCCTCTACTTCTTCTTTTATGGGTAGATCTTAGGATCTTAGAAAGGAAGTTCGTGCTCAACGGAGCCGAACCTATCTCGCGTTCTCATGAAAAAACCATGAAAAATATATTTTCGGGTTCGCTGGAATCCGCCACCTCCGGCGGCCAAACCACCGCCGACCGATAGCCATCGCCTCGACGAAGGTGGTGGTGGTGGTGGCTGGCCAGGGAAGTGATCGGATGGCCAGCGACAGATCGCGGAAGAGCTACAGGAAATATAAGATTTCTGAGTTCAGGTTTTCGGGTTCTGTAGAAGATGAACTGAAAAAACATTTTTTTATGTATATAATATATAAGGAAAAGATACATTAAATGGACACATTTTGATGCTGCAAAACGAGGCACTTAGATGCCAATTTAGGACAAATGGCCAGTCACAAAAGTTGTAGCCCTTCGAGTCTAAAATAATTTGAAATTAATTGCAACTCGTTTGGGTAAGCGGTTTGACCGCAACACCCGTTTTAGTGGGGGCTGTACCTAGAGTTGCGCAGAAACTAAAATGAATGCCCACTCTTCGTCACTTGTCCAAATGACATGAACTTTGGGCAGGGGGTTACCCTTAGCCATACCTAGAGGCAGTCCAAAAATGTGAATTTTTGGAGATACTTTGCCTAATGTTTTTGTTTTAATTTATTAAAGTAAGAGTAATTTATTTAAGTGGTCAAATGACCTCCAAACCCTCCCAAATTTTGGTGAGTGGTCCCTGCTATAAAATCTAGCTCTGTACAAAATTCCAACTCATTTGAATGAGTTTTGGGTAGGAAATCACCTATCCTTAACTAGGCATTAATGACGCGTTTTTGAGTAAAAAGTGCACTAAGAGTTTGGAACGGTCAAATCACCTCAACAGAGGCTGATATTTTGACCACTGACTTAGAAGGGTTATTATAACCCACTTGGAGAAAAATGGTGTGGTTTAGGGTTGATTTATCCTAGGATCCAAACTCAAACCTTAAAGGGAGGGTTTTGAGGGTTGTGAAGGACATGGGGGCAAATGCCCTCGTATTGCCTTGAAACTCAGTAGAGTCAACGTTAGCATAATATAAATCATCTGGATGGAACCTCAGAGGATTTGGAGATAGGTAGAGACCTCAAAACCCTAACCGTAGTTTTAGGGTAAAATCTAAAATGAGTAAAATCAGTCACTAAACATTATTTAAAAACTATGAAACTCGGGTAGAGTGAGTTTTGGAATGGGCAGAACCTATAACAATTGTACTGGAATTTTATGATGTTATTTCTAGCACTTCATTTGTAAAGTTTGTTATAGCCCTAACTGACGTTTTAATTATTTAGATCTTTTTGTTCATTGAAACCCCATGAAATCTTGGTAGTAAGTGTTTTTGGTGAGAATGGTTGCTCCTGAATTTTTGTATAAATTTTAGTTGAGTAAATCTAGTACTTCATTCACAAATGTTAAAAAGGGGTTTTATGGTTAAAAAATTAATTATGGATGATATTTCTATTGAAAAATTATGAGACTTAGGAATTGAGATTTTCAGGACATTATATACTTGTAGACATTTATTCATGATTTTTATAATCTTAGTTACGACACTTTCTTTACAAGTCCACCTTATGGAGATTTTTGATAATTAATTTATTCAGAGATTAATACTTGCTGAAAAATTATGAAACTCAGCCAATGCTATTTTTAAGGTTGTATCTGCATAATATAATTAATTTATAATTTCTGGATGGATATTTTCTGTACTTGATTCATAAATAACGAAAGATATAAAATATTGCTAAAATAGTTTTAGTGCCCTTTTGATGATAGAAAAATGGAGATACTTTGGATTTACCTTATTGAGATAACGTAATATTTATAATAATTTTGTTGGACATCTTTCATGAGTACTTAGGGTAGTTCATGTTCAAACCGGTAGCCCTTGGAATTTTTGAGGAAATTAATTAAATGCCGGATAAATTAGGAAAAATTATAATTTTCTGATTATAGGCTAATTATATCATGATATACCTCCAGTAAATAAGTTAGGGAATTTGGATGAGTATTGGATCATTTCCTATCCGGTTCGACTTATAGCATAGGATAGTATGCAATTAGCAATTTGAGTTAACAGTCATAGGATATGATGGGGCACAGCGTTGGAGTTAGTTAATCTACTAAATTGGATGGATGTGAAAGTGTTCACCATATAAGGATGGGAAGGTTGGTGAGAAGTGGTGTTGGCTAGAGTTAAGAGGTGCTCGGGTTCGACGAAAGATCGTCTTTCCTGAAGAGAGGAAGGTTAAAAATCACACTAGGTTAGTCTATCGTAACACGAGAAGGTAATGAGTAAGGGAATCAACGAATAATAATAATAAGTACCTTGAGAAAGGGAACGATGTGCGTAATCCCATCATAGTTCCTAGTGCCCCTTGAGAGCCCTTCACAGGGAATACCGGGGCAGTCCTAGGTTAACGTAAACTGTATTAACAGGCTGAAAAGAGTAACTTAGTAATAAGGGTTGCACATTTCACGAACACAGATAGCACAGGAAGATAGTTGGGAGCTTCGGCTTGGATAGTTAAGAGACGGACGTTTTGGTCCGGAGAGCTTCGGCTCAGATAGTTAAGAGACGGACGTTTTGGTCCGGGGAGTTTCGGCTCGATTGTTTGAGACAGAAATTTTAGTCCAGGGGGCTTCGGATCAGATTTTTAATACGTTAAATTTGCATGTGCATAAAAGGAAAGAAAATTAAGGTGGTGGGTCTTCGGTATTGGAGGGTCGATGCACCGACGCCAATACGCTGACTCGGCAAGTGTGGTTAGCACTTCGCCAACAGAAGTCCGGTGCGCCAGCCGGAAAGAGTACGCAGGAGTCCGCTTCGTGCACCAAGCGTTGAGGCGTACGATAGGTCTGACCGGTAGTGTTTTACTGCTTTAGAGGTGGGCGAGGCCCAACCCACCGCTTCTGTCTGCCACTACGGAGGTATCCTGGGAGGTTACGGCTCCAAAAAGGGGGAACTAAAGGTTTGTGTGCACAGAGTCGGGTGTGTGTGTTGTACTTGCATGTTCCATCATACCCACTTGCATGTCATAGAATAATCGATTCATTTAACCCCTGACACCTAAGGTATAAGTGGAATGGGACGCTTATACATTAGGACTTGCAAAACGACCCCTTGCTGTTGATAACCGACACCCCAACGTATAAATTGGTATGAGACTTTTTATACGATGGGATCCTTGCAGAAGACCCCTTGGCTTATGTGTTCTCACATAAGTGAAGGTTACTTTTCATATTTCATCTTATTGCCATTATTTATTATAGAATTACTAGATTAGTTCCGCCGCCACCTATTTCTTTTGATTTATTCTCCACTTTCATGTCCTTCCCTTTCTTCCTCTCCGCTCGGTACTTAAGAGCCATGGGGTAAGGGGTAGGGGATGATAGGGCTTAGTCTTTATGACTAACGGTTTTCGAACCGCATCATTTTAGGGAATTGTGGAGCCCAGCACGGGGGAGCAGCCCCAGAGACCGGTGCGCTTGGATATGGGGCAGTCTAGCTCCGAAGTTCATACAGCCGGGACCGTGAGTCTCGACCTTGAGTAGATGTTCTGTTTTTGCTTCCGCATGAGTGATTTGTAGTGAGGACATGATGTTCCGGTCACAAACCCGTATTTTAGTACTCTGATATATTATTCTGTGTACACTCCCTTCGTGGAGATTATTTATATGATATGTGATTTTCTGTGCACTTACATGTCTATTCTCTTGTACTTCTACTTTTGTGGTCAATATGGTCGGCAGAATCGGCGTTTTGTAGTGACTATCTTCCCGGGCGCGAAGGTGTCACCGCAAAGTGACAGTTCTGGGCATAAGACCCCAGGGTTTGAACGAGAAAAAAAGGGTGTCTTACACCATAGGGCTTGACTTTAGGGTTTCAACTTGACTAAAGGACCCAACCATAACAGTCCTACCCCTTTAAGAGGACCCTTGGGTCGCCAAGGACCCATTGGGGTCAACTAGAAGGTGCAAGTTGACCAAAGTCAACCCAAACTCTAATTAGGTCAACTGAGCTAACACATGGCCAATTGACCTTCCCTTTGCCCAAGGGACCCACCTAGATCTTCCCAATCCCTAAGGGAGGCCAATGGGTCACCAAGGACCCATTGGGGTCAACCAAAGAGGCTAAGTTGATCCAAGTCAACTCTATCCCTAAAATGATCAAAGTGCCTTAACTAAGCGTCAAGTGGCCTTCAAGGTGCCCAACCAACCCTACCCAAGTCTCCCGAGACCTTAGGGGTGGCCAATTAGTCACCATGGACCCAATGGCCTCCACCCAAAAGGTCATTTTGACCAAGGTCAACTTCACCCTAGAATTAGGTCAAACTAGCCTAAAAGGCTAGCTCAAGCCCAAGGCATTGGGCCAAGCCCAACTTGGGTGGCCCACTAGCCTCATTATGGTTATAATTACCCAAAACTACACTCATTTTCTGGAATTAGTGACTCAGAGAGAGGAAGCACCACTTCCCTTTTGATGGAGGAGAGAGAAAATGAGGAGTAAATGCCATTCATGGCCAAGGGAGACCAATGACCTCTCCAATTGATTCTAAAGGCTGTATACACTCTCCCTCATCAGTTTTAAGAAGTTGAATAGCCATGGATGACCACCCAAGGGGCTGAATTCAAAGAATTCCATTGGCCGAAAATGGCTTTCATGGCCATTAATGGTGAAATCAAGCTTGGCCCCTCCTCTCCCCCAATTGCTCGTTTTAAAAGCTTCACTGCACTCAGTGGAATCATTTCCACCATTTTCCTGAAGAAATCAAGGCCTTTGACTGTACTGTTGAAGGGAACCCGATGACACCACAACCGGCAATGTCGTCCCGTCGATCGGCAGGCTTCACGCCTCCTAAAAGGTCATGTCTCTCTCTCCTTCTCCAGTGGATAGATCCACTTCAATCAACGACTTGATTCGAGTCCAAATGGCTCTGGATCGGGCTAGCCAAGAGGCTCGTTTTCGAGCTTTAAAATCCTATTCCCATTTACTATTCCGGCCACTTCCGTTCGGCCAACCACCGCCAATCGCCAGCCACAACCTCAACGAAGGTGGTGGTGGCGGTGGCCAGCCGGGAAGTGGCGTGGGTGGCCGAGAAATCACGGGAAATCGCCCGACCCACTGTCTCTATTTGCCACGACGGAGGATCCTGGGAGTGATGCTAGCTTCCAAATAGGGGGAACTAAAAGTTTGTGCGCATGGAGTCGTGTGCGATTGTTGCATTTGTATGAATCATGGCATAAAATTTCACTTCACTCATACTTGCATACAGCCTGACACCCCATCGTATAAATTGGTATGAGACTTTTTATACGATGAGAGCCTTGCAAAAGACCCCTTAACTTATATGTTTGTATGGACATTCATATAAGTTAAGGTTACTTATTTCTTAGCTTAATTTTCATATACTTACTGCTCTATTTTACTTGATTACTCTAGTGTTTATTTTATTATAGAACTGTTAGCTTGCCTTACTTTTATAGCTCTATAGATTTACTATATACCTGCTAGAATAGGTCCACCATCATCTGCTTTTGACCACTCTCCACCTTCATAGCTTTCTTATCATTCCTCCTGCATGGTGCTTAGGAGCCATTGGGGGAGGGGTGGGGGAAATCAGGCACAGTCTTTTGACTAAAGGTCGGTGGAACAAACATTTCAGGGGCTCCGGATGGGAGCCAGGGACCAGCAGCAGGAGATGCAGCACCAGCGGAGCATGGTCCACATGGAGGTGGGCCGGTCTAGTACGGGAGCACCAGTCTTTGGCTCCGCCAGTGCTAGCTTTTCTTAGATTCCGCGAGAGGGTTGTAGTGAGGACTTGATGTACCAGGCATAAACCCGTTTATATTCCATACTTTTATTATCATGTGGACATTGTTGTGACTTCTATCGTATGGTTTATGTGATTGTGGACATTACTTAATCTTATTTGTACTTTTACTTCTTGATGATCTTCATTTTCGGCAGAATCGGCGTTTCGTAGTGGCGACCTACCCGTGTGTCGGTGTCACCACAAAGCGGCGGTTCTGTGTGTAAGACCTGGCAGCATAGCAAAAAAAAGGGGTCTTACATGGCCTTCACTCAACACCATTTGCCTTGACTTCCTCTGAATTGTGCCAACTTCTATGGCGTTGAGTGAACTGGCTTCACTCAATGCTTCAGTACTTAGAAAGTTTTCTTCTATATGAAGGCATTGAGTGTGTTGACTTCTCTCAACGCCATCTACCTTCTGCCTTGACATTAGATGAGGTGTTGAGTGAACTAGCTTCACTCAACGCTTTTGGACTTAGTCAACTTCTGATTTCTCCTTAAGCTTGGAATGCAGCAGCATGACTCAAATCTTTCTTTCACTGGCATTGAGTGAAATGACTTCACTCAACTCTTTTATACTTTGATGGATTTTCATTACTTCCTTCTAAGGCTTTGCCTATCCCGGCTTGTCTCAATGCTTTTAGCTCATTTGGTGTTGAGTGAGCTGTCCTTACTCAATACATTAGACAGATTGTTCTGTCTTACTCACTTCTGGACTTAGACAGATTGTTCTGTCTATCTTCTTTGTCTTTGACAGAAACACCATTGCGTTGAGTGAATTGTCTTCACTCAACGCTTCTGGACTTAGAATCTTTTCCTTTGCCAAAATCTCTTGTGGCTTTGACTGCGGCAGCTTTACTCAATGAATTTGTTGTCTAGCGTTGAGTGAGCTGACTTCACTCAATGCTTCTGGATTTAGCCACTTTTCTGTCTTTCACTATTAAGGCTTTGACAGGTCATGCAGTATTCAGCTCCTTTAGTGCTTTGGCATTGAGTGAACTGTCTTCACTCAACGCTTGTGGACTTAGGCACTTTTCTGCCCATCCATCCCACAACCATGTGTCCACCTGTCCAATCAATGTGATAAGGATTAAACTGCATGCATGAACTTACACACACATCAAATACAACTATTTGTATATCATTAACCTGTTAGACATCTTCAAATCAGGGCCATTGGAATCAATGGACCCAATATGGTAGGAAGACACGCACTCTCCCAAAGGGAGTATAGGGCACCCGTCAGAGTAGGCAAAAAGTCTCTCGCCAGGGCAGGTGGATGGCATGCGAATCCCTACTCTCCCAATTGAGGAGTAGTGGAGGCAAATGCTCGGCTCACGAATGCTCGGCTCACCCCCGACATTCGCCTCTTTAGGAGAATAGTGCATTTATGGACGACTCTCCTAGTGGTGGGGTCAAGAGGCAAAATTACATGGATTCCCTTGGAGGTCTATAAAAAGTCTTTTAGAATAGGGGAGTAATGCTGTTGGCAGACTCAATTGGTCTGCATATAGCAAAATAGAGCAGCGGAATTACGCTGTTTGAAAACTAGGCTCGGAATTCTATAAATAGACCTTGTGGGCACATTTGGAGGGGATTGAGTTCTTTTGGTTTCCTCCTCATTAGGTTATTTTGGTTTGGCTACGTAAGCCCTTCAAGGTGCCCATCTCAGCTTTTGGCTTGGGAGGGGAAGCACTCCAAAGATCTTCTGTGTGCGTTGTGGGACCTTTGTGCAGCAGCCCAGGGTCATTTTTCTAATTTCAAGTGGCTGGTCAGGAGCTCAATTTAGGGAGAAGTAGGTGTTAGCCCATGGTCAGTTCATGGTAATCAGAGGGGTAACTGTGTTATTTACTTGCGGGTTCATTTGGGTTTGATTTAAAGTTAAGGCATCTAACCTCTTGTTCTTCGAATAGATTGGAGCAGCCATTCGAGTGACAAAAGAAGATAATTGGTAAACTTGATACATGCCACCTATAGATGAAGAAGGACCTTGTCAATCAAATGATTGATAGCAGTTGGATGATAAGTCTTCGAGAATAGCATATGTATCATCGGGATATTTATTCATGAGAGATCATCCTACAACTCCATCTACTTGAATCATAGTTGAAGTATGGTGGCATTATAGAAGGTCCACACTTATTGGGGAATAGCTAAGTCATGATGAGGATACGTTCGCAATAGTTCCTTATACCACTCCCACGCATAATACGAAGTTTCACCATTCTATTACAAAAACATAGTTATGTCTCACATTAGTTTAACAGTTTAGCAAGTGGTAAATATTTTGCTAAGAATTTCTCTGCCACTTGTAACTAAGTGGTGATGCCATATTGGGAATTGAGCCACTCCTTTGCCCTTCCTAGTATGGAAAAAGGGAATAAACAAAATCTTATTGCTTCATTTGACACACCATTGATCTTGAATGTATCACATATATCTATTTAAGTCCGCAGGTGAGAATTGGGGTCATCATGACTAAGTCCTCCAAATTGTCTTTATTGAACTAGTTGTATAGCCATGAAATCAATTTTAAAATTAGTTGCCTCAATGGAGAGCTTAATGATGATACAATGCAAACCTCCCTATAAGGCATGTAATAATCACGACATGTTCTCCTAACTTCCACAGGTTTACTGTACAACCCCGTATTCGGCCGAGTGTGATCCTCCCAATGTAGCAGGCTCGGGATATGCTATGGGCGATGATTTGGTGCAACCCTGTTCGAGTACAGGCGAGCACTCGTGCACGCATGCGGAGGTTTTGTGTGTGTAGGCTTTTTACAAATGTATTTTTATTATATATATATATATATATATATATATATATATATATATATATATATATATATATATATATATATATATATATATTTATTATATATGTATATGTAGATGGAGTTGGACAAAAGGGGGCTGGGGTGAGAAAGACAAAGGAAAGAAAAGGGCAATAGAGAGAAATGGAGAGGGCTTGATCGGGTTTTGGAAAAAAGAAGAAATAAGAAAGAGAAAGAGGGGGCACGGGGTTTGGAGGAGAAAAGCAGCAGCGCAGTCGCTTCACCCCCATCTCTCCCGTTCTCTCTCTCTCAGGACAGTCACTTTCCCCCCATCTCTCTCGATCTCTCCTCTCCCGTCGCCGGCCAAGCGAGGGCCTCCCGAACCCCTTTCTCCCAAGCCCCTCTCCTCTCCTATTACTGGCCAAGCAAGGGCCGCCTGAGCCCCTCTCTCCCTAGCTCCTCTCCGCTCTCGTCGTCGGCCAAGCAAGGGAAGGCCGGGTCTCTCTCTCCCCAGTTCCTCTCCTCTCCCATCGCCAACCAACAAGGGCAGCCTGACCATCTCTCCCGATCTCTCTCTCTCGGCGCCATAGTAAGGAAGGGCAAAATCTGTTAAAGAAGCACATCAATCAAGGGCAAGGACATGATGGTGGTATCTTTACGGTTGAAGCACCACTTCATGTCTCAAATGTTCAAGTTCTTGACCCAGTATCTGGGAGGCCATGTAAAATTTGTTACCGTTTTATGGAAGACGGAACCAAGGTAAGAATCTCCAGAGGAAGAGAGGAATCAGGTGAAATAATCCCTTGGCCAGAGATACTGAAAATGAGAAGAAAACCATGACCTGTAGAATGTGCCCCAAAAGATACTCCCCTTGAGGTTGTCCTTGAAAAAACTTATGATGTTAGGACTTGGATTGGCATTCCTGATCTATAGAATATTCACCAAAAATGTTGAACGGGTAAAGCTATCGCTGGAGCATAAGAGTCCTGGGGCTCAGGTTTGGCCAACCAAGAGGACGGGGATCTTGAGTGGTCTTCTTGGAGCTCCAATCGTTGCGTCGTCAATGCGTGGACAACAACAACGATCACTAGACGTCGAGCCTCTTGCGAGATGTTTGGTTGCAGCTTCGCCAAACACACGTCAAGGGTAACGAAGTTTCTTCTTGGGCAGGTGAAGCCCTCAATTATTATATTTGCATGGAAGCTCCTCTCCACCGACGGGTGGGGGGAAAGGGGGCTCTCCGATGGGTCGATGTGTACATTCCCGCAATTAATTGCATTTAGTGTCCGGAAGCTTGAGTACGGATTTTGGCATGCTGTGTCAAGCCCATCCGGACGTGTGTGCCGGATTGGTGATGTTCTGGGGTTCCCGGAGAAGACTTAGAGGAAGTTGTATATTATCTATTTGCATGGAATAAGCACCATAGCCCTGAAAAAGGAGTGAGCACAATGTAATTGGTCTGCTTTGGGTCAACCATTATTTAGTTTGCAGCCTCTTGTCGAGACATCCGCGTACAATTGCTGCAGTACCAAGCGTGGAATAGCGGGCTAAAGCCCAAGTTTGTGTCGACCCTAGAAGGCCTAATTTTGCTTATGTTGCCGGCCTGCGTGCCGAAGTATGGAATTTTTATTCCTTTAATTTTGAATGCTCGCGATGTCTTGTGCAGGCCATAAAATGCATATATTACATTGTTGGCGGCCTAATTGGGGCTACGTAAAGAAGAATTGCTCGCCGAGGTTGCACCATTGGTAGGGCGGGTGAGGAACATTTTGCATAGACCCAAGGAGACAAATCTGGATAGGAGAGAGTTGGTCTAGAGATCCTCCTTAGATGTTTCGGTCGTCCAAGAGATCCCTCCGAAGGTGTCTTGTCTCAGCCTTTGGCTGAGGAGGTGAAGAATTAGTTAGTCTTCCGGGTATGCGGTGGGACCTCCACGCTGAGACCTTGGGTCCTGTCCCTTGTGTTCCTAGACTTGTGCCTAGATCATTCGCTTGAGGGTAGTAGGTGCGTGATCACCCCTTCCCCAAGGGTGAACTCCACATGAGACCAAATTTTCGTTTTCAACATTTTGGTGCGGTGAGCGTGGAGAGTGACCAGCATAGAAAACTCAGGCGAACGTGATGGCTATAGAAGAGGAACCAAGTGGCGACCAGGGTCATGGACTGACACTTTGTATGTAAGGTATTCATACTCGGAGTCGTCCCATCCCATAGTTGTTGTTGGAATCTCGTAGCATTTTGGGTAGGATTAGCACTATTTCAAGTGCTTCTCTCCCTGATAGTAGGGGGTAAAATTGTATATTCAAATTCAAGTTCTATTATAATGCATTCACTGATTTGTTTTTATTTTGCATATCTTAAAGTCGATGCAGAGTTTGGATACTTTGCAGGACACCGAGTGATGCTCGGTCTCGGGTAGACCTGCTGCGCAGGCTCTCCGTAGCTGGCAGGTCTGTTGTCTCGCCTAGGGGTAAGGGATACCCCGAGTGCTGCTCGGCCCCGGGTAGACTCGCTGTCAGGATCTCACTAGCTGGCAGGGCTGTAGGCACACCTGGGGGGTAAGGGAGAGAGTTTGTAGTTTGGAAAGAGTTTGGATAATTTGTAGGACCTCGAGTGCTGGTCGGCCCTGGGTAGACTCGCTGTCAGGCTCTCACTAGCTGGCAATGCTGTAGGCACACCTGTGGTGTAAGCGATAGTGTTTGGAGTTTGGATAGAGTTTGGATACTTTGCAGGACCCCGAGTGCTACTCGGCCCTGGGTAGACTTGTTGTCAGGCTCTCACTAGCTGACAGGGCTGTAGGCACACCTGGCAGGGGGGGGGGGTATGGGAGAGAGTTTGGAGTTTGGAAAGAGTTTGGATACTTTGCAGGACCGAGTGCTGCTCGGCCCCGAGTAGACTCACTGTCAGGCTCTCACTAGCTGCTAGGGCTGTATGCGCACCTGGGGGGTAAGGGAGATAGTTTAGAGTTTGGAAAGAGTTTGGATACTTTGCAGGACCCCGAGTACTGCTCGTCCCCGGGTAGACTTGCTGTCAGGATCTCACTAGGTGGCAAGGCTGTATGCACACCTTGGGGATAAGGGATAGAGTTTAGAGTTTGGAAAGAGTTTGGATACTTTGCAGGACCCCGAGTGCTGCTCGGCCCCAGGTAGACTCACTGTCAGGCTATCACTAGCTAGAAGGGCTGTAGGCACACCTGGGGGGTAAGTGATAGAGTTTGGAGTTTGGAAAGAGTTTTGATAATTTGCAGGACCCCGAGTGCTGACGGCCCCGGCTAGACTCGCTGTCAGGCTCTCACTAGCTGGCAGGGCTGTAGGCATACCTAGGGGGTAAGGGAGAGAGTTTGGAGTTTGGAAAGAGTTTGGATACTTTGAGGGACCTCGAGAGCTACTCGGCCCCGGGTAGACTCGCTGTCAGGCTCTTACTAGCGGACAGGGCTATAGGCACACCTGGGGGGGGGGGGGGGCGTAAGGGATAGAGTTTGAAGTTTGGAAAGAGTTTGGATACTTTGTAGGACCCCGAGTGCTGCTCGGCCCCGGGTAGACTCACTGTCAGGCTCTCACTAGTTGGCAGGACTGTAGGCACATCTGGTGGTAAGGTAGAGAGTTTGGATACTTTGCAGGACCCCGAGTGCTGCTCGGCCACGGGTAGACTCACTGTCAGACTCTCACTAGCTGACAGGGCTGTGGGCACACCTGGGGGGTAAGGGATGGAGTTTGGAGTTTGGAAAGAGTTTGGATACTTTGCAGGAACCCGAGTGCTGCTCGGCCCAGGGTAGACTCGCTGTCAGGCTCTCACTAGATGGCAGGGATGTAGGCACACCTGGGGGGTAAGGGATAGAGTTTGGAGTTTGGAAAGAGTTTGGATACTTTGCAGGACCCCGAGTGCTGCTCGGCCACGGGTAGACTCGCTGTCAGGCTCTCACTAGCTAGTAGGGTTGTAGGCACACCTAGGGGATAAGGGATAGAGTTTAGAGTTTGGAATGAGTTTGGATACTTTGCAGGACCCCGAGTGCTACTCTGCC
Organism: Platanthera guangdongensis; assembly: GCA_039583875.1. Lineage (NCBI taxonomy): Eukaryota > Viridiplantae > Streptophyta > Magnoliopsida > Asparagales > Orchidaceae > Platanthera > Platanthera guangdongensis. The sequence continues at coordinate 227,992,327 of CM077150.1, forward strand.
CCGGGTACACTCGTTGTCATTCTCTCACTATATGGCAGGGTTGAAGGCACACCTAGGGGGTAAGGGATAGAGTTTGGAGTTTGGAAAGAGATTGGATACTTTGCAGGACCCCGAGTGTGCTCGGCCCCGGGTAGACACACTGTCAGGCTCTCACTAGCAGACAAGGCTGTAGGCACACCTGGGGTGTAAGGGATAGAGTTTGGAGTTTGGAAAGAGTTTGGATACTTTGCAGGACCCCGAGTGCTGCTCGGCCCCGGGTAGACTCGCTGTCAGGCTCTCACTAGCTAGCAGGGCTGTAGGCACACCTGGGGCGTATGGGATAGAGTTTGGAGTTTGGAAAGAGTTTGGATACTTTGCAGGACCCCGAGTGCTGCTCAGCCCCGGGTAGACTCGCTGTCAGGCTCTCACTATCTGGTAGGGTTGTAGGCACACCTGGGGGAAAAGGGATAGAGTTTGGAGTTTGGAAAGAGTTTGGATACTTTGCAGGACCCTGAGTGCTGCTCGGCCCCGGGTAGACTCGCTGTCAGGCTCTTACTAGCTGGCAGGGTTATATACACACCTGGGGGGTAAGGGATAGAGTTTGGAGTTTGGAAAGAGTTTGGATACTTTCTAGGACCCCGAGTGCTGCTCGGCCCCGGGTAGACTCGCTGTCAAGCTCTTAATAGCTGGCAAGGTTGTAAGCACACATGTGTGGTAAGGGTTAGAGTTTGGATACTTTGCAGGACACCGAGCGCTGCTCGGCCCCAGGTACACTCGCTGTCAGGCTCTCACTAGCTGGCAGGGTTGTAGGCACACATGGGGGGTAAGGGATAGAGTTTGGAGTTTGGAAATAGTTTGGATACTTTTCAGGACCCTGAGTTCTGCTCGGCCCCGGGTAGACTCACTGTCAGGCTCTCACTAGCTGGTAGGGTTGTAGGCACACCTCGGGGTAAGGGATAGAGTTTGGAGTTTGGAAAGAGTTTGGCTACTTTGCAGAACCGCGAGTGATGCTCGGCCCCGGGTAGACCCGCTGCGCATACTCTCACTTGCTGGCAGGTTCGTAGGCTCGCCTGGGGGGTAAGGGATACCCCGAGTGCTGCTCGGCCCCAGGTAGACTCGCTGTCAGGCTCTCATTATTTGGGCAGGGCGGTAGGCACACCTGGGGGAAAGGGTTAGCTCCGTGTGTACAAGAGAATACAAAAGGTATAGCTTTGATGGGATCACTCAAATGTGCACGATCAACACATTTGAATATAGATACTGTTACTTAATCAAAAGCACGTACTTTAAATAAAAATAGTGTAGCACATAACTTACGATGGTCTTACAATATACTTAGCTTAATCACTTGGGAAATGGAACATGCTCAAGATCAGGCTGTGCTTTTTTGATGGGAGACAGTTAAATCAAATCATAGCCAATTCATGTTTGCATCTTGCTGTTAATAGTGATCAGTTCGCGCAAGCCGCAAAGCAAATAGGATATTTTATTTACATCTATTATGGGATTAGGAGCAAGTCCCTTGACAATTTGTGCAGAAATGGAGTTTTTCCATCCTGCTACATTATGAGAATTGCTATATATGTTCAGAATGCTAAAGTTAGATTTCCAAACTTTTTTTTTCGGGTCGGCTCCCACTCGCCAAATACTTGGGGTTGGACATTTCTTTACGAGCCTGTGCCAACCTCGAAAAGAGTGGGGATTGTGTACAACCCCATATCCAGCCGAGTGGGATCCTCCCCAGGTAGCGGGCTCGGGATATGCTATGGGCGATGAATTGGTGCAGCCCTGTTCGAGCACATGAGAGCACTCGTTCACGCGTGCGGAGGTTTTGTGCGTGTAGGCTTTTTACAAATGTATGTTAATATTATAATATATATTTATTATATATGTATATGTAGATGGAGTTGGACAAAAGGGGGCTGGGGTGAGAAAGACAAAGGAAAGAAAAGGGCAATAGAGAGAAATGGAGAGAGCTGGATCGTGTTTTGGAAAAGAGAAGAAATAAGAAAGAGAAAAATGGGGCAGAGGGTTTGCTGGAGAAAAGCAGCAAGGCAGCTGCTTCCCCCCCCCCATATCTCCCGTTCTCTCTTCTGGATATCCGCTTTGCGCCCCCACCCATCTCTCCCAATCTCACCTCTCCCGTCGCCGGCCATGAAAGGGCCGCCCGTGCCCCTTTCTCCCTAGCCCCTCTCCTCTCCCGTCGCCGGCCAAGCAAGGGCCGCCTAAGCCCCTCTCTCCCCAGCTCCTCTCCTCTCCCGTCGCCGGCCAAGTAAGGGCCGCCCGGGTCTCTCTCTCCCCAGTAACTCTCCTCTCCCATTGCCGGCCAACAAGGGCAGCCCGACCATCTCTCCCGATCTCTCTCTCTCGCTGCAACAACAAGGAAGGGCAAAATCTGGTAAAGAAGCACATCAAGCAAGGGAAAGGACATGAGGGTGTTATCTTCATGGTTGAAGCACCACTTCATGTATCAAATGTTCAAGTTCTTGACCCAGTATCTGGGAGGTCATGTAAAATTGGTTAACGTTTTATGGAAGACGGAACCAATGTAAGAATCTCTAGAGGAAGAGATGCATCAGGTGAAATAATCCATCGGCCAGAGATACTAAAAATAAGGAGAAAACCACGGCCTGTAGAATATGGCCCAAAAAATACTCCCCTTGAGGTTGTCCTTGAAAAAACTTATGATGCTAGGACTGGGATTGACATGCCTGATCTATAGAAGTTTCACCAAAAATGTTGAACGGGTAAAGCTATCGCTGGAGCATAAGAGTCCTGGGGCCCAGGTTTGGCCGACCAAGAGGAGGGGGATCTTGAGCGGTCTTCTTGGAGCTCGAACAGTTGCGTCATCAATGCGTGGACAGCCGCAACGCTCCCTAGACGCCGAGCCTCTTGCGAGATGTTCGGTTCCGGCTCCGCCAAACATGCGTCAAGGGTAATGAAGTTTCTTTTTAGGCAGGTGAAGCACTCAATTAACATATTTGCATGGAAGCTCCTCTCCATCGACGGGTAGGGGGAAAGGGGGCACTCTGACGGGTCAATTTGTACATTCATGCAATTAATTGCATTTAGTATCTGGAAGCATGGAATGGATTTAGGCATGCTGTTTGAAGCCCATCCAGACATGTAAGCCGTATTACTATTGTTCTAGGGTTCCCGGAGAAGTCTCCGAAGAAGTTGTATGTTATCTATTTGCAGGGAATAAGCACCATAGCCCCGAAAAAGGGGTGAGCGCAATGTAATTGGTCTGCTATGGGTCAACCAATGTTTAGTTTGTCGCCGCTTCTTGAGACGTCGGCGTACAATTGCTGCAGTACCAAGCGGGGAATAGCGGGCTTAAACCTAAGTTTGTGTCGGCCCTAGAAGGCCTAATTTTGCTTATGTTGTCGGTCTGCGTGCTGAAGTATGGAATTTATATTCCTGTAATTTAGAATGCTCGCGATGCCTTGTGCAGGCCATAGAAGGCCTATATTACGTTGTTGGCGGCCTAATTGGGGCTACGTAAAGAAGAATTGCTCGGCGAGGTTGCGTCATTGGTAGGATGGATGAGGAAAATTTTGCATAGACCCAACGAGACACATCTGGATAGGAGAGAGTAGGTCTTGAGATCCTCCTTAGATGTTTCGGTCGGCCAAGAGAGCCCTCCGAAGGTGTCCTGTCTCAGCCTTTGGCTGAGGAGGGGAAGAATTACTTAGTCTTCCGTGCATGTAGTGGGACCTCCACGCTGAGACCTTGGGTCTGTCCCTTATGTTACTAGTCTTGTGCCTAGATCGTTCGCTTGAGGGTAGTAGGTGCACGATCACCCCTTCCCCAAGGCTGAACTCCACAAGAGACCGAATTTTCGGTTTAAACATTGACCATTTTATTCTACCAGACCATCCTGGTCATGAACTTCTTGATTATTCAAATTGTTAACATTTTTATTATTAGGATTCATGGTCGTGGAGTTATTATGTTCTTGGGGGAATGTTCTTCTATTTATTTTATACGTCCGTTCGATTTGTAAGTTTAACGACAATAGTTCAGGTGATCTATATTGGGACATGCACTAACAGAGGAGTAGATAAAAGTAAAAAAACAAATAAATAAAATAAGAATTAAAACTTGAGCTCTAAATACTAAAAATTACTAATATTGTAAGAAATAAATACTAAATTAAAGCACCTTCCCGTCAACAGTGCCAAAAACTAGATACAACCAAAATAGACAACGTATTAATGCAAGTGCACTTGTCAGATCAAGTAATATAAAGTGAATAAAGATTGTTGAAACGAAGAGGTGATTAATTTAACACTCACAAATACTAACTAACATTTTCTTTAAATTCAAGTGAATCAATTTGAAAGAATTTTGAAAACAAATTAAAAGTGTAAGAAATTTAATGACGACTTTCTAGAAATTACTTTTTAGCAAATAATGAGAAAACGGTCTTGTATTTTGATTTCCTAAGTCTATTGTGATGGATTAATAAAAGCTAGTTATGAGAAAACATTATGCGCTTTCCTGCAATAATTTTAAAGCAGAGATCCGTATCTCTCGATATCGAAAATCACTATATCCATCGTTCCCTTGTCGTCTCTAACTCAGGTGAAATGATGAATATTAATAATAATAAAAATCAAAGTTGCTAACGTACATGTGAATTCTCTTTCTCCCTTTTACGCTATATTGAGTTGATGATACACTTACGCCTCTTCTCTCCCGAATCTCAAACACAGTAAAACGAGCTGAAAACTTTAGTTAAATATTTATGCAACTCATATCACGAATCTCGCCGCGTAATGAAATAATTTTCATTCATATACTCACTCGTCTCATCTCTCGAATCTCGAAGTGAAAAATTGAATGAAAATATAATCCAAAAGTTTAACCATCACAATCAAAAACTCAATTAAAAAAATCACACCAAATTTCTCATTAACCAAAATAAAAATAAAGATCACATCAAAATAAAACAAACTACTTTCAAAATATAAAACCTAAGGAATTAGTTTATGATTTGATAAATCCACCTCGAAATTAGAGAGATCTTACAAGACATGATGTTTAGAGATCTAAATGCTGCAAAAAATTCACCTCAAATGCGCGCAAAATCCCTCTTTGATGAAGATCTATGCAGCTCCTCATTCTTCTCATGTAAACCCTCGTTCTCCTCTCTTGAATTATTTGAATATGATGAAAAAAATCCCATTTTAGTTCTTCTTAGCCCTTTTATAGAGAATATTTTAAATGTTGAATATATGCCACCTTTAACCTTTGAAACAAAGGAAATTTGAATATTTTCAAAACTCAATTTTCTATTCTCGCCAATATGTTGTAAGATAATTTCTACACCGTGAAAATATGTTGTAGCATATTTTCTATTTTACTAAAAACAACTCCAATTTCCAATTAAATTGTGACAACTCTTCTGCAACTTTTTTCCTGGACTTCAAATAAGCTCTACCCTTGACTCCATGGGGTGGATACTTTAAAAATTCTACATCAAAAACAAATTAAAATGACGATAATACCCTAAATTTTCACCCAGTACTAAATTACTCATATTTAATATTTTAACTCAAATTTATCAATTATTTTAATCAAAAAGATAACAATTAAAATACAAGATAACTTCTTTTTGAGAATTTATCAGTATGACCACTACCAGAAGTGGTAGGACTGACCACTATCACCGATAGCCACATCGATGAGGCCCACGAGATTAGCTACCATATTGAAGAGAAGCGGATCATACAATGTCGACATAGTGAGTGTGTGCAGGAGTAATATTATACTATATATTCCTTCAGATAGTTTCTCCTAGATTATAAATGAAATATTATCCTAACCCTCTCATTCTTCGACTATTTACTTTTTTGGGTGAGTAGACTCATCCCCGGGATAAAGATCTGGGGAGGAGATGTGTTTCCACTTAGCTCTGTGATTAATAGTTATTTTAATAACCATTCATAGGAGATAGAGCATTGTGATGTCTAACTGTCGTAGGATGATATGACAGCTGATAAGACTACCCGAGCAGAGACAACACCATCATCTCTAGACTTCTGAGATGTGAGTTACTAGCGTGCAGGCTTGAAAGAGAAAGTGTTTTAGTAGTAGACCTTTTGAAGCCTACAGGTTTGTTGTATAAATAATGGCTACGACCTATGCTTGCTCTGATAAATATATATTATTTTATATATTTTTGTGGCTTTCTGTTATTGATTTCGCAACTCTGTGGTGTGAATGTTGTGATTCAAGCCAGACAAGGAGGCCAACTAGTATTTAGTAAAGTGGGTTTTTGCCACTTGGGAATCACTAGGTGGGCATCATGAGTAGTATGGCCCGACTCCGACCTGACCCGGGCAAAGGTTGGGGGAGGGGGTCTTAGAGTGTGTGTGTGTGTGTTAACTTAGATTTTTATTTGTCATTTACTTATTGTAGCGTGTGTGTACGACCTAGTTAGTGTTTTTTCATCTTTAGAGCCTTGAATCAACAAATCTAGAGTAAACCGGCATAGGGGAATTCAATAAGATAACTGTCCCAATGGAGAACTAATCCTCATTTTATTAAATGTCCAAGGCATCTGATGTCTGTACTTGTATCTCATTTTTTCGGAATCAATGCAACAGGACCTGACTTTCTCATCATGTGCCCAAACAATAGTGTTTGGATATCCCATGTAGAGGCATCGACCTCTCCCAAATAGAGTTCCCGGATATCCCAAGTGGACAATCCGACATCTCAAACAGAATGCCTAAATATCCTAAGTGGAAACTCTGGCATCTCCCAAATAGAGTGTTCAGATATCCCAAGTGGAAACTCTGGCCTCTCCCAAATAGAGTGCTTGGAAATTCAAAATGGAGACTCTATCCTCTCCCAAATAGAGTGCCCAAATATCCCAAGAGGAGACTCTGACCTCTCTCAAATAGATCACTCTGATATCCCAAGTAAATACAGCGACCTCTCCCAAATAGAGTGCCCAGATATCCCAAGAAGTGACCTTGACCACTCTCAAATAGAGTGCCCGGATATCCCAAGTAGAGACTCCGACCTCCCCTAAAATAGAGTGTTAGGACATCCCCAGGGAGGATTTGTCCACTCCTCAAACTGTGTGCTCGGATATCCCAAGTAGAAATTTTGACCCCTCTTAAACAAAGTTTTCGGATATCCCAAGCAGAAACTCTGGCCTCTCTCTCAAACAAAGTTGGATATCCCAAGAATCTCTATCCTCTCTCCCAAACAAAGTGCTCGGATATACTAAGTAGGTACTTTGACCTTTCCAACAAAATATTCAGATATCCTAGAAAGCAACTCTTATCAAGCTGGCGAATCACTCTCAGGAAAGATTAGAGAAAGCCCTTCTACAACTCTTAGGTGAGATAGACAAAGGTCCACCTGCACCTTCACCCAGACGGACACCTGTCCTCTTGAGCCACGAACAAACAAAAGTTCTTTGCCACCACTCGGATAGACCCTGCACCTCCTAAAATAAAATTGAACAAAGGTTCTTTGCCACCCACACTTGGACAGACCCCAATCCTCCTAAAATACAAATGAATAAAGGTTCTTTGTCGATGCCGTCCGAATGTACCGCATGTCTTTCAAGGAACAAACATAAAATTGCTCTTACCAACCTTCAAAGGAACGGATCATAAGCCCTTCCAAGACAAAAGGGCATCTTAGATCCTCTGAGGTATTTTTTCAAAGATCAACCATGAGTCCTCTCGCGCCACTCAGTCAAAAGCACACTGCACGCCCTTGGGCACCATCCAGATAAAGGGGGAAACATCTCATTACACTATGCTCCGATGTCAGATCTAGGCGCCTACGCCTAATGGCAATCACCAAGTCAACAAGATGCATCATATACATGCATTCAATAAAGGGGAACAAAAGATAAAGCACTTCCTATTCAATGGGACGCCCAAGGCTCCAACAAGAGAGACAAAGCATCCATATGATGTGAATACAATCAATTAATCTCTTAGTATCAACCTTAATGCTCATTTCAATTAACTACCTATTCAGTGGATGAAACACCCGCGCAATCATCGTGCTACGCAGATCCTCTCTCCAAGAACGAGGCCGAGCGTAACGACAATCTTCCCACAAAGTACCAACCACTGAAGCCCTCATCTTGAGGACCCCATAACCCTTTGATCTCACTTTGCTTAAAGGCTCTATGAATCCCAGTGATCAGCCATCCTGAAGTACTATACCATCTTGAGGTGCAACCATCATCTGTGCTCCTCCGGCTGCGCCAGCTGTCACAACCCGCATTTTCTCAACGTTTATGTTATATTATAGTAAGGGAAAATATGCACCGTGATTCCACGCCATACAGGGGATTAATGCATGCACTCAGGCAAACCTCCAAACTGTACAGTTTATATGAAATCCATAAGTTATTAAGTAAAAACCAGTTTAACTTTAGATGGTCGTATCACTCGGCATAGTGGATCAGCTAGTCCACATGTAAAAGTATAGGTATACGCTACGAAAATACTTTGATTATGTTGGATTAACATCCTACATGAGCATAAACATCCCTGAAGGACAACTCGCGGTATGGCAGACTCTAGATTTACTATAAATATAGAAATAGTTTTTACATTAGTTAGAAAATAGTATTTTAGTTTTTGAAAGATGACATGTATGAAATACTAGTAGTAATGCTTTTATAAGTTAAAATACCTAACATGCAACCTTGCATAAACATTCCTAGAGAGCAAGTGAACACAACCACAAAACATGCCAACTAGGCAGCTTTGCAAAGTAATTAGTATTTCAAAAGAAAACCACCAGTGGGCATCAACAGCCTGACACGAACCCACTGGAGAGCATGTATGTCTGTACTATCATGAAAGCAACAAAACACTACCTCAGTATTGTGAGGAAAATCTTTGCAAATCTCCATTCCACTAGCAAACTTGCAAACCTAGCCTCTCACCCAGCTACTGCCCTGAACCTTAGCCATTCCAAAAAAATAACTCCTTAGCAAAAAGTACAAGTGGCGATAGAATTCAATCAACAAAAAACAAAATGTCAAAGAGGTTACCAACCCATGATTAGATGATTATAAAGAATCATCAACATTTAAGCTTAAGGAAAAAGGAAGAAGGAACCCTCAAGGGTAAAAGATCCCAAGTGCACCAAGTACTATAAGGATGAAGGCTTAAATAACATAAGCAAAAATACATACATAAATGAAAGAAAAATTGGTCTAGTCACCATTAGAGGGCAAAAACAAACACCGACAAAGTACGACACAAACAGTGGAAGGGACCTACCCAACACATAATGGTGGAAGGGACCTACCCAACACACCAATAATAAAACTTCACTGTGCCCAAGAAAAGGTGGTCTCATGCCTTGACACACCCAAAACTGGGAAAAAATCGGTACCTGTGGTGGAAGGGACCTACCCTTCACACCCAAAACTGGGGAAAAATTGGTACCTGCTGTGGAAGGGACCTTCCCAACAAACCAGCAGTCACAAACCCACAGTGGAAGGGACCTGCCGAACACACCAGTAGCCACCAACCCATATTGGGTACAGATGCACCAAACCGGGCACCAAAGGCCCCAACATCCATGAACTGGCAAATCTTCAACCAACATTAGTTTATTCTGCAAACATGAGGAAGAAAATCCCAAACTCAACCTAAGGCCCATACTATTTAAATCGGACCATACTCGGCGAGATAAATCAAGCCTAAGGGAAAAACGTCGAGTACACTCGACGCCGCATCAAGTGCAGTCAACACACTCGACGCCATCAACTAAGGGAAAAGCGTCGAGTACACTCGAAGCCATCCGAATAAACTCCGCAACAAAACAAACCACTCATTGTCGCGTTGAGTCAGCTCAATGCCGCGTTTAGTCCACCCAACGCCGTGTTGAGTCCACTCAATGTGATCTATGCTTTTTGACTTAGACTCAAAATTCCTTCATGGCGAGGCTTCACTCAACGCAACGTTGAGTGAATACCATTCACTCAAAGCACTCTTACTTAGCAAGTTAAATGATGGAGTTGAGTGTCTTTAATACACTCAACGCCGCGTTGAGTGAAGTCAGCTCACTCAACGCTTTTGGAATTAGGCTAGAAACTGGATTCAGTTCTAAGGCTACACTCGACGCCTAAGGGCTACACTCAACGCCTACCCTAGGAATCTACTCCATTCAACGAACTGCATTCAACGAAGGTCGACAAACCATACTCCATTTGATGAATTGCCATCTGTTCGTCGAACTCCGTTCGACGAATTACCTTTAGTTTGTCGACCTTCGTTCGACGAATTACCTTCTATTCGACGAACTTTGACCACTCCTAACCGACAACTGCACAATGAATCTAATACATTGGATCATATATTTGTTAAACTTGGCCATAAAACTATACCATAAAGTTGATCTGCAAAAAGGCCGGATCAAACCCTACTCCCAAAACCACAAAGGGAAGAACAGTACGAAAAATATACAAGGAAAAGAAAGTTTGGCAAGGGGAAGAAGTCAGCACTTGCATCAAATCACCGATTTCGGCCACGTAAACTCTCCTCCTCAAGGATATGGCCGCAACAACACCTAAGCAATACTTCCTGAATCTTTTTACCATGAAAAAGGGTCAAAACTGCAACCTAAACCTCAACAAATCCACGAAATGGGAAGAACTTAAGGTTGAAACAAAGACCTAGGTGAGAGTTATCCGGATCTACTCTCCGTTGAAAATTTCGTACAATAGAGCTCCTCTAATTGACGGTCAAAGGCACTACAAGGACGCCTCTTCCTTACACAAACAGGCCAACAGTTTTCAAGAATAAGATGATGAATAGGGTTTGTCTATTCACAAGGCTATTTATACTTTGACATATAAGTATTATAATAATAGTTTCTTGTTAAATAGTGGTCCAAACGACCCAAAATTCGCGCTAACACGAATTTCTACGAAAATCACACTGTAGCTAAATACTGACGCTACGAACCCAACGACGCAGTCAAAATTAAGATTTGACGAACCAAACTATGGCAAACACCTCCCGAAGCCAAAACACAAGCATTCCCAAAGAGGCTCCACCGAGTCACCAAAACAGTCCCGTCTCGCTATGGAATCTTGCAAACAGGTTAAACCCAACCACACACAGAGAAACCTAAGAGCTAAAACCACACTCTAACAATGACATATGCCAGAAATGCATCAACGTAATGCACTGACATCATAAACAGGCCAGATAATAAAATTAAATGAAATATCGAAAAATCGGGGCATTACAGCCACTCCCCCTAAAAGAAAGTTTCGTCCCGAAACTTTACACACAAACCTCTATTGAAAAAAAGAAAAGAAATAACCAAGGGTTATTGAAAAGATTACATTCCAATCAACTAGGAGAACAGATGAGGATGAGCCTCCCTCATAACAGACTCCAACTCCCAAGTGGCGCTCTCCACGTCTTGGTTTCGCCACAAAACTTTAACCATTGGTTTTGTTTTCCTCCGCAACACTCGGTCTTGTGTATCCAGAATGCGGGAAGGTATCTCAATATAAGAAAGATTATTATCCAACTGGGGTACATCATCAAGAATCTGCCAGTCGCTGAGCACACATTTTTGCAATTGGCTCATGTGAAATATGTCGTGCACACCAGGAAACTTTGCTGGCAAATCAAGCCTATAAGTTGATACTCCAATACGCTTAATAATCCTAAAAGGTCCCACATACATCTGGTCCAACTTGTGATTCCTTCAAAATCTCTTAACACCAGACATTGGGGATACCTTCAGAAAAACCAGATCACCAACAGCAAACTCCAAATTAGTTCTACGCCGATTGGTATTCTTCTCATAACGTTCCTGCACTATCCGAAGCTTCTCTTGAATTATCTTTGTAGATACTTCCATCTCTTCTAGTGCTTCAGGACCTAACAGTGATCTCTCACCGACCTCGGCCCAAAACAAGGGAGTTCTACATCGCCTCCCATACAAGGCCTCAAACGGGGCCATCTGCAAACTTTCTTGATAACTATTATGATAATCAAACTCCATCAATCTGAGTCGCTCATCCACGCTTCACTGTGGTCCAAAATATAACATCTGATCATATCCTCCATGGTCCGATTTACTCTCTCCGTTTGGCCATTAGTCTGCGGATGATAAGCGGTTGAATACCTCAGATCGGTGCCCAACCCTTCTTGCAAGCTCTTCCAAGAGCGAGACGTAAACCTGGAGTCTCGATCCTATACAATGCTAATTGGTACTCCACGCAATCTAATGACTTCATCTAAACATAATTTGGCTATATTTTTCATTGATTAGTCAATCTTAAATGGAACGAAGTGAGCACACTACATCAGTCAATCTACTATAACCCAAACAGAATCGTGAACTCGGGCTAATTCGTCGAATTGCCATCTGTTCGTCGAACGGAGTTTGATGAATTGCCTTTAGTTCATCGACCTTCGTTCGATGAATTACTTTCTGTTTGACGAAAACTGGGCACTCCTAACCGACAACAACACAATGAATTTAATACAATGAATCATATATTGGTTGAACTTGGCCGAAAAACTACAACATAAAGATGATCGACAAAAAGGACGGATCAAACCCTACTCCCAAAACTATAAAGGGAAGAACAGTACGAAAAAAATACAAGGAAAAGAAAGTTTGGCAAGTGGAAGAAGTCACCACTTGTCTCAAATCACCGATTCCGGCCACATAAACGCTCCTCAAGGATCTGGCCGCAAGAACACCTAAGCAATACTTCCTGAAATGTTTCTCGATGAAAAACGGTCAAAACCACAACCTAAACCTCTAAAAATCCACGAAATGGGAAAAACTTACGGTTGAAACATAGATCTAAGTGAGATTTATCCAGATCTGCTCTCTGATGAAACTTTCGTACACCAGAGCTCCTCAAATCGACGGTAAAAGGCACTTCAATGACGCCTCTTCCTTACGCAAACAGACCGACGGTTTTCAAGAAGAATATGATGAATAGCGTTAGTCTATGCACAAGGATATTTATAATTAGACATATAAGTATTATATTAATAGTTTCTGATTAAATAGTGGTCAAAACGACCCAAAATTCGCGCCAACATGGATTTTTACGAAAATCACACCGTAGCTAAATATCAACGCTATGAACCCAAAGGCGCAGTCCAAATTAAGATTCGACTAACCAAACTCGTACAAACACCTCCCGAAATCAAAACACAAGCATTCTCAAATAGGCTCCACCGAGTCACCAAAACAGACCCGGTTCACTAGGGAATCATACAAACAGGCTAAACCCAATCATACACAGAGAAATCTAAGAGCTAAAATCATGCTCTATCAATGGAAAATGCCGGAAATGCATCAACGTAACGCCCTGACATCATAAACACACCCGATAACAAAATTAAACCAAATATCGAAAAATCGGGGGCTTTACACTAGCCTTGCCATCACCTTGAACGAATCAGCCTCAACTCTCGGTGAAAATGGACCCCGAGTCCTTCTACTCAACAAGATAAGAGTCAACCATGTATCCACCTTCGGAGTCCTCCCAGGATAGACCCTGAAGCCTATTACACCATCCAAAATGAATGGACTCTGACTTTGTACATGCTACCAAGGCACAAGATGCCTTCAGCTCACAACAACACGCAAAGCTCAAAGTCGGGAGCATCCCCATAAAGCGACACAAGGGTTTCTTAATGCACAAAAATACATCATGATGCTAAGATGCGCCCTTGGTATTGCACAAAACCTCTCGCTAAGCAAAAATGCAATGACGTGCTCATGATGGCCCTAACCTCATTACCGTCATCTCTGAGCACCCTCGACTGTCTGACATTACTCTGCTCTAAGCCCATATATAACACCCTCATCCGCCACAAAGAATATAACAAAATGTCCGACCAGGGCCCCACGCTATATTCCATGAATAGTTAGTAAAATTACGTATTAATACCAATAAATCCACATATCCTAACTCAGAGTTACATTCTAGCAGAAGCTTTTAATTAACAAGAACACATAACCAAGAATGTTCAGTATATATATAATCAGGAATGAAACTCATACACAATATTTGGCCTTAAGGCCTTACATCTTATGAATCGTTTATAATACCAAGGTGGTTTACATACTTCGGTACGTAGGCCGAAAAATCATTAAAACTAGTAAATACTCCACTTGGGCTTCGAGGGTCGGCATAGCACAAAGGATTCAACCCACTACTTCTCACTCGGTTCTCCAGCACCTGTATTGGGACATTCCACCAAGACGTGGCAAATATAGTAACAATGAGCTTTAACAACCAATTTATAACGACCCCACCCCATGCCCGGGGCGGTAGTAATCCTTCCCTATAATTAAGTAGCATTTAATTAAACCAGGAACAAGAAACTTAAGATCTATTTATCATCAATAGGGCATGATCGACAATACTCTTTGTGCTTTCAAGGCAATAGATACTCTCTTGGTCATACCTATTAGAAGGTAACAGAACTCTCTTAAATGGATTAGGAGGCATGGGGACAAGTGGCTGCACTGAAGCTTTGCCCTTACCTTTGGGATTAACATGTTTTGTGTGACCCTTGAAGCACAACCTCTTCTTACCCTTTTGGGTGGTGAAGGAGTCTATCAAGGGCAGCACATAACTTGGCTTTGAATAATTAGCAACTATCCTCTTCTCCCTCACCACCAGCTCTTCCAGGTCTCTTATTTTGTTTTCCTAGTATTTTATGGTGCCTATCTGAATGAAGGAAGTAACTTTTAGTTCACTGATTTCCTTCAACTTTTGATCCAGTAGGTAAGTTGAGTCTATATGTTGTGAAGCAGCAAGCATAAGAGAAGAAATCTCCTTAGCCCGCTTCTTGGCCAGCAACTTGTTTTTCTTGAAAGAATTTAGCAAGACACCATACTTGTTAATAGTAGAATTGACATCTTTCTTAGATTCAGAATCTCTTTCATCACTTGATGAATGAGCTTCATAATTTGGGCTGGTCTCATAGCCTGACTCAAAAGTGGATTTAGACTAAGAATGTACCTCTTTTTGACCAGGCTGATCTTGGCTGGATTCTTCATCAGTCTTAGCCATCAGCCCATAGCAGCAGCAATCTTCTTCCACTTCTCTATCCACCTCTGAATCACCATCTGTCTGTGATAGAGGGGCCTTGATTTCTATCCTGGTAGCAAGATAGATTTCATCTTCTACAACAGTAGCTAGCCCAAAGTAGGCTTCTCTTCTTCCTCTTCTTCTGATTTAATGTGGAAGAGTCAGACCAGCTCTCCTTTTTCTTAGCAATGAAGGATTTCTCCTTCATCCCCATGTGCTTGTGATGTTGCTTCTTCTCTCCATCCTCTCTTCTCTTTACTGGGCAGTCGTCTACAACATGTCATGTCTTGCTACAACAATAACAGATGACATTTGCAGTATTTGTTTACTAGGTTTAGAGCCATACCTATCCTTCTTGGAGGATTTATTCCTGTGGTGAGAGGAGGTGGAAGGACAAATTTACAATGCTTCTTCTTCATGAATTTCTGGAATTGTTTGGAAAAGACAGTAAAGTCCTCATCAGACATGTGACAGTCTTATGTGCTTGAATCTGAGTCATCTGTGTTAGAATCAGCATCCCTCCTTGGTGGAGAAGGAGTATTCCTTATGCTCCTCCTTGAGGCATCAATATTGACTGCCACGGACTTTTCTTTAGCCTGAGACTTAATGTTTTTCTCCTCGTCCTTCCTGGCAGCCAGTTGCATTTCATAGGACAGCTGCTTCCCAAATATTATTGCTGGTGGAGTGTCAGCAAACTTTGTCACCTCTCTGATGTGACATATCTTAGTATCCCAATCTCTAGTTAGAGACCTGAGAAACTTGTCATTTAGCTCATAAGTACTGAATACTATGACATATGTCCTCGGCTCAATAACTATCTAGAAGAATCTCTCATAACACTCAGTTATGTTGTTAGTCTTGCTCTTCTTGAAAGCTTCATACTCTTGGTTGAGCATGGACTTTCTATCATCTCGAACTTCCTCAGTGTCCTCCATGTAGACCACAAGTGTGTCCCACATTTCCTTTACAGTTGTGTAGTGGATTAGATTCTGAAGGGTAGAATCATCAAATGCACTGACAATGATGTTCTGAGTTCTTTTATCCATGGTGGCAAGGATGAATTCACCCTTTGTCATCTCAGCATAGGACTTAGGAGTCTACTCACTTGCATTCAGAACTAACACTTTCTTGGGGATGAAACGTCCCTCCTTTACATTGATAAAAATCTTAGGGTCAGATGCATTCATGAACAACCTAACCCTCTCCTTCCAGATGTCAAACCCATCCTTCTTACAGATTGGAAGCTTCATGGCACCCAACTAGTTATAGTTCACTCCTGAACTCATAATGACTATCCTTTTGCTGACCTTGGAAATCTTCTCAGACTGATAAGCCTTTCTTGAGCAACCTTCCTCTGATACCACTTGAAATTCTTTTATTTCAAGGTCAGCTAACACCTAGAGGGGGGGGGGGGGGAGGGGGTGAATAAGTTTTGGGTCCCTTTTCAATTATCTAGACCTAAACATGATTTTACTATACTTGATGATTAGTTAGTTTAGCTTTCAAGAACATCAAGCAGAAGACACAATTATTTTTATAGTGATTCCCCAGTTTTTGGGTACATCCACTATCCCTCTCTGCCTCTATAATAGTGTGTTAGACAAGGCTCTTCCTCAATTTCTCGGCTCCTTAAGAGCTTACAACACGATCCCGCAGGACCACTCAGTCTCCTTCAAGGCCTACAACTCTGGCCCAAGTCCCTACAACTCAGTGATTCAATAATCACCTATCCTAGGCTCAACAGCCCTACAACTCACGCTGGAGGGACAGCCCTACACTCAGATCAATAAAAGACCCTACATCAGCCTTTATAATACAGGCTTATTGTAAGACCTCTCCCCTTACCAAGGAGTTTACTCGGTCTTATGCCCAGAACTGCCGCCTTACGATGACACTAACATACGGGCTAGTCAACTCCGCAAGATGCCGATCTACCGGCTAGTACGATCATTCAACCTGTAGGACAATTTGAGAATATAAGTAATGTGTAAAAGATTACAGCAAGTCCACCATCACAGAATTAACATCATATATATATAATGAAAATGACATAGTCCACAATGAGTACAATAGAAAGAGAAAAAGGGCTTATGCCCTGTACATGATATCAAATCTCTCTCTCTCAAAAGAAATCTAAGTGGAAGCTAATCTATCAATGGTACACGCGTCATCACCTGATGCCAAGATGCAATAATAGTAGTAGTAGGTGGTATCAGCTCCTCTAGTCCAGGCACCTCGTCCTACTGGTCTTCCTGGCGCTCCATCTACTCGAGCTCCTAAAATGATACGATCACAACTGACCGTTAGTCATAAAGACTAAGACATTTCCTCCAACATCTCCCCTGTGGCTCCTAGGCACCGTATGGGAGGACGAAGTAGAGGAAAATAAGGGGTATAAAATAAAAGGTAGGTGACAGTGGAACTAATCTATCAATATTATGTAGTAGCAAGTATATCTCAATTCTAACAGTTCTATATAAGACAAGTAAAGTAAGAAAGAGCTGTAATAAGTAAAGAATAGAGCAGAAAGTAAACTATCTACTGCTAAACTATCATCAAAGAAGTACCTTAACTTATATGAGTGCCCACACAAACTTATTAGTTAAGGATTCTAAGTGTAACTTATCATATAAAAGAGCCCATACTAATTTATATGATAAGGATCTACGGTGCGTATGACCTAAATATATATGTATGTTATGTATGTAGGTTATGATTCATGCAAGTGCAACTTGCACACACGACTTTGTGATCACAGACCTTTAGTTCCCTGATTTTGGAAGCTACCTTCACTCCCACGAGCCTTCGTAGTGGCGAACGGAGACAGTGGGTTGGGCCACCCACTCCTAGGCGGGTATCCTCACTAACAGGCCTAGCCCTTACGTACATCTCTGAAGGACACACCAGAGTCACCATGTACTATTGCTGACAAGCCTGCTAGTCTTTAAGGTTGGGTGTGAATTTTTGGGGATTTTCCTCCAGACCGTAGTATAAATAACCTACTGGCCCCTCAAACACTCACACCTCACCTGAGTCACCGTACTGCCATTGGTGTGATGATTGGCCCAGTATCACATGACCAGCAACTAATATGTTATATGCACATGCAAATTATTTCCAACCCGAGCCTCCAGCTTGCAGGACAAAGCCAGTCCTGATCCAGACATCCGAGCCTCTAGATCGTAGGACAAAAACCCATCCTGTATCCAAACATCTGAGCCTCTAGCTCGCAGGACTAAACCCATCTTGAATCCAAACATCTGAGCCTCCAGCTCGCAGGACTAAACGGTCTGGAATCCCTCCAACCCTTCACGGGTGAGATTATCGTAATGTTCTCTTAACCTTTTAGACTACTCTTGTCTTAAGCTTATTACCCTTAGTAACTTAGGGTTAGTCCTTGGACTGCCCAGGGCATGCCCAATGAAGGGGTCTTGGGGGCACTAGGAACCAAGATGGGATTGACAGCCCAAAGTTCCCTTTCGCAAGGATACTTACTTTTATTAATGTCTACCCATGATCCGTACCCAGCTCTTGTTGTTACTCTGGAACGAACCTAATAACTTAGGATATTATTGGGGAATCGGCGGTCTTTCGGCGGTCTCCATTCTAGCTACTGTACTTGTGGTTTTGCACTATTTCACTCGATAATATGAAGTAACCTACTAGACACCAACTAGGGTTTATCTTCCCAATATAGTTATTAACTCAACCTTCTATCGTATGCCCTGTAGGTCCTAGTAATACCTGCTACTTTTGCTAAGCACAACCCATGACCTAATACTGACTCGTATAATACGACTTCCAATTCCTTTGGCCAAATGCCCCTAATTAATTATCATGGGTTGGTATGATGTATGATGTTGACCATTTAGGATTTCACCATTTTTCTAAGTAATTAAGACCCTAAATTAAATCTTTTAATTAAGTGACCTAGGTCACTTTGTGTATGATGTACTATATCCAATGATTTCACATATGTAAGAAATTTTATTGGTGTTCAACTAGGTTAAATATGAATGCCTACTAGGGAACATAATTTTTCCATTTAAATTTCTATATAATTTCCATTTAAGATTAAAATCATAATTATATAATTTTTCAAATGAAGTACATCAATTATATGACCAAAATTTCTATGAAAATTACTGGAGGTCAATATTGATATAATAAAACAACATACAAAATTTGGTGATCCTAAGCAGTGATTTGACCTAAAAATTCCATAATGATAATATTACCAAAATGCCACTACTTGAGTTTTCAACCTACATATTCACCCAATAAATTCTAAAATACTTGCATAGGGTTCTAATCATAGAATTAAGATGGTATGAATTTTCCCATAATTTTTCAGCAAATATTTCCTTTTCTTTTAATTCATTTCCAAAAGTTCAATATGGTAATTCTACTAAAAATTCAAGATAAATTTTCCAAACAAGCTTATAAAAATTTTCAGAGGTCTATAATTTTGTCAAATCAGTAGCCCTATATTCCAAATTTATTTCCAAATAAACCAATTTTCAATAACTCAAAATAATGTGATTTTTTATTCCAAAAATCCCAATCTTTCTAAGGGAGTTGTATTTCATCACTATGAGCCTCTGTCCAAACTTCCATGGACATGCATTCGGCCAAGTGGGCTAATTCTCCATTTTTGTATTTGGCACAATTATTTACAAATTTACCCTCAACATGAATGCTGGTTTTCCCCAACATGCAGAGGTCTAAATGATCTGAAATTTCTACCATTTCCTTATAGTGACCGTAACACCATGCCACCCAAATTTGGGGGCATGTGGATGAGGGAATCTCCTTATTTTCATTTTTATTTAATAAATTAATTATCTATATAAACTTTAGAAAAATGTCCCCCCAAAATTCTCATTTTTGGATAGGTCTTATGTTGAGCCCATCCAAATGAATGCCCAAAATACCACTACATGTGAACTTAGGGTTTGGCTTGGGAACTCATTTAAAGATCTGCCCTAGCCTAAGATGTAACACCCCCTATCCGTCACATAGCATATAGCAGTAGGTCCGGCCGGGGCCCGACGCCGTATGCCACAGACAGACCGGGTGGTTACTTATGGAAACCATCCAACCAATCTCAACGTCCTACACAGAGCATTCTAGCGGAAGCATTAAAAAAAGTTGCAATAAAGAACCCAGCATTAGAGCCTGAATGTCCACTAGTACATAATAAGAATGTTATACAAAATACCCAAAAATAAGCTTTAAGGCCTTACAAAATGTTTCACTTCCAATTACATGTTTTACAAACCACGGCACGCAGGCCGGTCACACATGAATAAAGCAGTAAACACTTCCAATTAGGCCTTCAAGGGCCGGCTTCGCATTCGGGCTTTAGCCCGCTATTGACCGCTTGGTCCAGCTGCACCTGCAAGCAACAAACCACCGCACGGTGGCAAAACAAGGCAACGGTCAGCAATGCTGACCAAATTATAACGATCCCGCCCCCAACTCGGGGCGGCGATGCTCCTTCCCTGCATTTCATTAGCATAAGCGAGCAATGTATATACTTAGCCATTTCATCACAGACGTTGGCTCGCACGGCCACACGTCCCGTGCTCTCAGGGCACATTCTCGGTGAACCGGTCGATGTCACGTCAATTAAAGCCATAGACATTCCGGACTCACCACCGCCACTTGGACGGCCAAACCTATGAGTAATTTGTCTTCCTGGCCTGGGTCACGACAATTTAAGCCATTGACCGCCGAAGACCCTAATCTATGCCAACGGTAAGTGCCACGTGCCTTTAGGTCTCTTTAACCGAACGACATAGAATGGGTACGGTTCCATCTAACCCGTGCTCACATCGCAACGACAATTTAAGCCATTTGCGTGGGTCAAACTTCCACCGAGTCCCATTTCCATCACAAGTCACATAACCCGGTTATGTTCAAGTTGGCTCTCAGGCCACCAAGTTGGCAAGATCTCGTATCCGCCCAGTTTTCTGGGTGCACCTTTGGGTTAGTCCCCAAGGCTCCCTGCTGTAATCTACCGCGTAGAAAACCCGAAAAACAATCAATAGCACGGAGTCTTCTCCGGCATTATGCAATGCAACATCACCGATCCAGACCAACATGTCCGGGTAGGCTTCACACATCATGCCTATGTCCGTTCATGCTTAGGGACTCTAAACAACGGGGACTTCACATATCTACCCGAAGGAACGCCTCCAACTCTCCGCAAACTCGCGAGAGCGGGCTTCCTATGCAAAGAAAGAGAGCTACTCATGCTCAAGATGAGGATCGTTACCCTAGAGTTCCTCTATGGCGCCATTGAAAAGTAATCGGATGAAAAGCACCGCACTAGCTTTGCCTCCGTGGATCCGGAGTCGGCTCGCGATTCGGAGCTCCGAAGCTCCTCCAATGGCGGGATCTAGCTCCTTCTTTCTCCCTTGGATCTCCTCTCTCTCTAAGGTTTTAGAAAGATAACACTTAAGAAAAGTGAGGGTTTTGAAAGCCCAAACCCGGGTATATCCCTTCAGGAACAACCCCCAGCCGTTGGATCTCAAAATAAGGAAACGAACGGCTTTGATTCGGGACTGAAATGCCCAATCTGGACCGAACACGGCCTGGCACACACCCGTGTCCAGGGCTGTGTGCCTCATTCGCCGTCAAAATCGAAACACCTGGAACCTCACACGGGTATCGAACACGCCCGTGTTCGAGCTGACACGCCCGTGTTCCACCTGACACGGCCGTGTGGCCGGCCGTGTACCCCATCATTTTTCCCCAAAATCAACCCGAGCACTACACGGGTTCTAGGACACGCCCGTATCCTTACCCGTGTCACCTCAACACGCCTGGACCCCAGGCCGTGTACACGGTCTCGACACTCGACACTTCGTCGAGTGAAGATCGTCGACCTGATGACACGGCCTTGGACACGCCCGTGTCCTAGGCCGTGTGCCTTGTCTCGACGCATCGTCGAGCAAATCTCGTCGACTCCCCGGGACGATCGTCGAGACAGGTCGACACGCCCTGCGACACGCCCGTGTCGCAGGCCGTGTGCCATGTCTCGACACTTCGTCGAACGCAGAGTGTCGACTTCGCGGCTAAGTGTCGACACGGGTCGACACGCCCTACGACACGCCCGTGTCGCAGGCCGTGTGCCCAGTCTCGACACAATGTCGAGACCAAAGTGTCGACTTCCCGTCTCAGTGTCGACATAGGCTCGACACGCCCTGGGACACGCCCGTGTCCCAGGCCATGTGCCTGCTGCCAGAACCCAAACTGGCCCAAAACGTCCCCCTTTGCTCCTTTGAGTTTCGGGGCGTTACAACTCTCCCCCTCTTAAAAGAATTTCGCCCACGAAATTACATAAAGGAAAGACATGTACAAAACCAAAATTTGTACCTGAGCGGAACAACTCCGGATACTCGTCAAGCATAGTCTGCTCTCGCTCCCAAGAGAGCTCCTCACTACCGCAATTGTCCCACCGGACCTTGACCATCCTGATCTCTTTATTGCGTAGCCGCTTGACATCCAAGTCCTCGATCCGCACGGGCTTGACCTTTGTCGTTAGCCCACTATCCACCGGCACTTGATCAACCGCGATCACTTGCGTAGGCTCTTGCACCTCCTTCCGAAGTACCGAAATGTGGAATACATCATGTAAACCACTAAGCTCCACTGCAAGCTTCAACCGATAGGCCGCTTCACCAACTCGCTCCAGAACCTCAAACGGTCCAAGGTACCTCGGGCTTAGCTTTTTCAATCGTCGCACCCGCGAGACACCCTTGAACGGCTTGATCTTTAAGTATACATAATCTCCCACAAGCGAACTCCACATTCCTGTGCTTGGCATTATAGTACTTTGCTTGCCGGTCCTGAGCGATAAGCAACCTCTCCCGAATGGTTCTCACCAAAGAAGTAGCATCATCCACTTCGATCGCTTATACAACTTTGACTCACCCATTTCTAACCAAGAGAACGGCGTGCGACATTTCCTACCATATAGGGCCTCGAAAGGCGCCATCTGAATACTCGCTTGGTAGCTATTGTTGTATGCGAACTCCACCAAATAAAGGTGGTCTTCCCATTGCTTTCCAAAATCCAAGACACACATGCGAAGCATGTCTTACATGGTTCTATTGACCCTCTCGGTCTGCCCATCCGTTTGCGGATGGAAGGCTGTGCTGAATTTCAGCTTTGTTCCCAAAATTCGTTGCACCAGCCTCCAATCATTGGACGTGAACCGCCCATCTCGGTCACTCACGATGCTGCGGGGCACACCATGAAGCCGTACTATGTTATCCACATAGAGCTTTGCCAACTTCTCCACCGGATCATCCTTCCTATGCGGAATAAAATGTGACACCTTCGTTAAATGATCAACAACCACCCAAATGGCGTCGTTCCCCTTTTGCGACCTTGGCAAACCGTGCACAAAGTCCATAGAGATGTCGTCAAATTTCCACTCCGGAATAGGCAAGGACTTAAGAAATCCCCCCGGCTTTTAGCACTCCGCCTTTACCAAGGCGCAGGTTTGGCACTTGGCTACGTATAGAGCCACATCCTTTTTCAAACCCGGCCACCAAAACAGTTTCTTCACATCACGGTACATCTTCGTGCTCCCCGGGTGAATCGAGTACTTGGTATGGTGTGCCTCGTACAACAACTCCACCCGTAAATTGCCCACACTTGGGACGCACAGACGACCGTCTTTCCAAAGTAATCCGTCCTCCACGACGAATTGGGAATTTGACTCTTCCAGAGCCTCTACCATGAACTGCTTCATATGAGCATCCATATCCAAAGCCTGCCGAATACGATCAGCCAGGTCATATTGGACTTCAGTCCAATTCAGAACTGCTTCAGCACTTGATTGTCTATCCACGCAAACAATCTCCAACGCCTCCAACTCTCGCACCAACCGCTCATCATGCACCGATAGCCAATTGGCTTGAGCTGGGGCTCGGCGACTCAATGCATCCGCAACCGCATTCCCTTTGCCAGGCACGTAGTGGATCTTGAATGTATAGTCCCCCAGGAACTCCATCCATCTACGCTGCCGCATATTCAGATCTTTCTGATCAATAAGGTACTTCAGGCTCTTGTGATCGGTGTAGATATCAATCTTCACACCGTACAAGTAGTGTCTCCACAGCTTCAAGGCAAAAATCACGGCCGCTAACTCCAAGTCATGGACCGGATAGTTCCTCTCGTGCACTTTTAGCTGTCTCGAGCCATAAGCTATTACACTTCCGTGTTGCAGTAGCACGCAACCCAAACCGCTGCCCGAAGCATCGCTATAAATCTCATAGCCTTCGGTTCCATATGGCGAACTCAGCACAGGCGCCGTGGTCAACCGACACTTCAACTCCTCAAAAGCTCGCGCGCACTCCGGCGTCCAAACGAACTTATGCTCCTTCCTCGTCAAAGTAGTGAGAGGTAACGCTATCCGCGAGAAGTTCTCTACGAAGCGCCTATAATAGCCGGCAAGCCCCAGAAAACTCCGGACTTCCGCTACAGTAGCAAGCTCAGGCCACTCCCGTATCGCAACAATCTTCGCCGGATCCACAGCAATACCCTCTCCACTCACTATATGCCCGAGGAACGCCACTGAGGATAGCCAAAACTTGCACTTCGAGAACTTGGCATACAACTGATTTCTCCTTAGCGTCTCCAACACCAAATGAAGATGCTTGAAGTGATCTTCCTCACTTTGCGAGTACACCAAAATATCGTCGATGAAGACGATCACGAAATGATCCAAGTACTCCCTGAACGTCCTGTTCATCAAATCCATGAATACTGACGGCGCATTAGTCAGCCCAAACGGCATGACCGTAAACTCATAATGCCCGTATCTCGTACTAAACGCTGTCTTCGGGATATCACTCTCCCTTATTCGCAGTTGATAGTACCCAGCCTTGAGATCCAACTTCGAGTACACCGTCGACCTGACTAACTGGTCAAAGAGATCATCAATCCAGGGGATCGGGTACTTGTTCTTCTCCGTCAGCTTATTTAGCTCCCGATAATCAATACATAGCCTCAAGCTTCCGTCCTTCTTATTAACAAAGAGGACCGGTGGGCTCCAAGGCGAAGAACTCGGGCGCACATACCCTTGCTCCAACAACTCTTGCAGTTGAACTTTCAGCTCCGCCATTTCCTTAGGCGCTAGCCGATACGGAGATCGTGACACAGGCTTTGCACCTGGCACTAGCTCAATCGTAAAATCTATCTCCCGCTGAGGCGGGGCTCCAGGAAGATCCGCAGGGAACACATAAGGGTATTCTGATACCACTGAAATACAATCCAACGCGGGCTTCGGCTTTGCAACCTCCACTAGTGTAAAGAACAGTTCTGCTCCGGCACGAACCACCTTCACCACCTGAAGAGCAGACATCAACGTCTTGCTCGACCCCTTTAAGCCCGTAAAAGTCGTCTCACGACTTGCTCCCATCTTAACTTCCTTGCTACCGCAATCTATATGGGCTTGCTGCTCCGAGAGCCAGTCCATGCCAAATATGACGTCAAACTCCACCAATGGAAGTAAAGACGCCTGCAGGTCGAACTCCTGCTCCCCAATACGAATCTTAACATCGCAGATCCTATCCGCTCGCATCGAACACCCATTGGGCAACAACACATCCAAATTATCCTTCGCCATCGAAGAAGGGACTCCGATGCGTGATGTAAATCCTTCGGACAAGAAGGAGTGTGAAGCTCCCGTATCGAACAGTGCTCGTGCCGGATTTTCACAAATCAATACAAATCCTAAACAAGCAGTGGTAAGGTAACATGTGCATAACAAGTATTTAAAGAAATTGACTTGCTATTAAGTAAACCGTACCTGTCACCACATCAGCCTGTTTAATGGCCTCCTGTTGGCCAAGATTGTAGACCCTTGGTTGGGCCGGAGCATAATGGGATGCGGTCGACTCCACCGCCTTTCCCTTTTCTTCATAAGTAGCTCCCGGCCTCCTCTCGGACTTAGGACGTCCGCTCCAACAATCACGGGCGAAATGCCCCGTCTTTCCACATGTAAAACACGCGCCCGGGGTCCGACTCGTAGTCACCCTAGAAGCACCAGAAGGAGCTGGACCCGAAGTCCTATGCTTCTTGAAAGACCTCCGATAGCCGGACTTTGAAGTAGTCGACACTTTGAATTCAGATTTCTTCTCACCCAAGCTTTTCTTTGCTTGTACGTTCTTCATGTCCTTCTCCAAGGACCGGGCAGTATTGACCAAGGTTAAGAAACCCTGCGTCATCGGCCCCGAAAGTAGTAATCTCAACTCATCCCTCAAGCCTTCATAGAAGCGATTAGTCTTGCGCTCCTCATCCACGATGGTGGAGCTAGCATAACGACTTAAACGAGTGAACTCATGGAGATATTCATCAACGCTCTTCTCACCCTGAACCAACTTCAGAAATTCGTTCTCCATCGAAATCCTCTGAGTAGAAGGGAGGTATCTTGCTAAGAACAATCCCGAGAACTCTTCCATCGGAACGTCTATCAGTTGTCTACCTCTCAAATGATGCAGCTCCAATCCTTCCCACCACATTCTCGCTTCACCGTCCAAAAGGAACGTAGCGATGGTGGTCATTTGCCACTCCTCCGTCTCTGTCGCTGTCATGACTCTCTTCACCCTGGAGAGCCAGTCTTCAGCCTGAGATGGGGTTCCCAACCCCGAGAATAACGGAGGGTTAAAGCTCATTACATGCTTAAGCTGCCTCTCAGTTTCCCTCCTTGGCACCACCGGTTCCACAACCACTTGCTCCACTCTCCTTGGCTCAGCCTCATGCAGAGGTTCCTGCTCCATCACAGGAGCGGGCTACTGCGCTTGCCTTGCAGGCTGCACATTTATCACGGCCAACACCGCTTCAGCCACCAATCGAATATTCTCAGCCGACAGAGGTGTTGCAGGAGCAACATCCGGGGCACTACTAGCCTCAGAAACTCGGCGTTCTGACGGCCCAACACCACTTCTGGTCACCTATAGTGGTACAAAACACCGTTAAGCGACCAAATAAATTGCAAACAGCAATTATAGGAACACGCAGATTGCGCAAACACGAGTATTTTCATTCCTAAGTGGACATTCATGGGTTCTTTTTACTGTTATTATGATGACGCACACAATGTGCTCACCACCCCTTAAAAAAGAATTCGCCCACGAATTCACTTTAAGCCCGACCAAAACCAGTAGTCTGATACCAAATTGTAACACCCCCTATCCGTCACATAGCATATAGCAGTAGGTCCGGCCGGGGCCCGACGCCGTATGCCACAGACAGACCGGGTGGTTACTTATCGAAACCATCCAACCAATCTCAACATCCTACACAGAGCATTCTAGCGGAAGCATTAAAAAAAGTTGCAATAAAGAACCCAGCATTAGAGCCTGAATGTCCACTAGTACAGAATAGGAATGTTATACAAAATACCCAAAAATAAGCCTTAAGGCCTTACAAAATGTTTCACTTACAATTACATGTTTTACAAACCACGGCACGCAGGCCGGTCACACATGAATAAAGCAGTAAACACTTCCAATTAGGCCTTCAAGGGCCGGCTTCGCATTCGGGCTTTAGCCCGCTATTGACCGCTTGGTCCAGCTGCACCTGCAAGCAACAAACCACCGCACGGTGGCAAAACAAGGCAACGGTCAGCAATGCTGACCAAATTATAACGATCCCGCCCCCAACTCGGGGCGGCGATGCTCCTTCCCTGCATTTCATTAGCATAAGCGAGCAATGTATATACTTAGCCATTTCATCACAGACGTTGGCTCGCACGGCCACATGTCCCGTGCTCTCAGGGCACATTCTCGGTGAACCGGTCGATGTCACGTCAATTAAAGCCATAGACATTCCGGACTCACCACCGCCACTTGGACGGCCAAACCTATGAGCAATTTGTCTTCCTAGCCTAGGTCACGACAATTTAAGCCATTGACCGCCGAAGACCCTAATCTATGCCAACGGTAAGTGCCACGTTCCTTTAGGTCTCTTTTACCGAACGACATAGAACGGGTACGGTTCCATCTAACCCGTGCTCACATCGCAACGACAATTTAAGCCATTTGCGCGGGTCAAACTTCCACCGAGTCCCATTTCCATCACAACTCACATAACCCGGTTATGTTCAAGTTGGCTCTCAGGCCACCAAGTTGGCAAGATCTCGTATCTGCCCAGTTTTCCGAGTGCACCTTTGGGTTAGTCCCCAAGGCTCCCTGCTGCAATCTACCGCGTAGAAAACCCGAAAAACAATCAATAGCACGGAGTCTTCTCCGGCATTATGCAATGCAACATCACCGATCCAGACCAACATGTCCGGGTAGGCTTCACACATCATGCCTATGTCCGTTCTCGCTCACGGACTCTAAACAACGGGGACTTCACATATCTACCCGAAGGAACGCCTCCAACTCTCCGCAAACTCGCGAGAGCGGGCTTGCTATGCAAAGAAAGAGAGCTACTCATGCTCAAGATGAGGATCGTTACCCTAGCGTTCCTCTTTGGTGCCATTGAAAAGTAATCGGATGAAAAGCACCGCACTGGCTTTGCCTCCGTGGATCCGGAGTCGGCTCGCGATTCGGAGCTCCGAAGCTCCTCCAATGGCGGGATCTAGCTCCTTCTTTCTCCCTTGGCTCTCCTCTCTCTCTAAGGTTTTAGAAAGATAACACTTAAGAAAAGTGAGGGTTTTGAAAGCCCAAACCCGGGTATATCCCTTCAGGAACAACACCCAACCGTTGGATCTCAAAATAAGGAAACGAACGGCTTTGATTCAGGACTGAAATGCCCAATCTGGACCGAAAACGGCCTGGCACACGCCCGTGTCTAGGGCCGTGTGCCTCATTCGCCGTCAAAATCGAATCACCTGGAACCTCACACGGGTATCGAACACGCCCGTGTTCGAGCTGACACGCCCGTGTTCCACCTGATACGGCCGTGTACCCCATCATTTTTCCCCAAAATCAACCCGAGCACTGCACGGGTTCTAGGACACGCCCGTGTCCTTACCCGTGTCACCTCAACACGCCTGGACCCCAGGCCGTGTACACGGTCTCGACACTCGACACTTCGTCGAGTGAAGATCGTCGACCTGATGACACGGCCTTGGATACGCCCGTGTCCTAGGCCGTGTGCCTTGTCTCGACGCATCGTCGAGCAAATCTCGTCGACTCCCCGGGACGATCGTCGAGACAGGTCGACACGCCCTGCGACACGCCCGTGTCGCAGGCCGTATGCCATGTCTCGACACTTCGTCGAACGCAGAGTGTCGACTTCGCGGCTAAGTGTCGACACGGGTCGACACGCCCTGCGACACGCCCGTGTCGCAGGCCGTGTGCCCAGTCTCGACACAATGTCGCGACCAAAGTGTCGACTTCCGGTCTCAGTGTCGACACAAGCTCGACACGCCCTGGGACACGCCCGTGTCCCAGGCCGTGTGCCTGCTGCCAGAACCCAAACTGGCCCAAAACGTCCCCCTTTGCTCCTTTGAGTTTCGGGGCGTTACATAAGACCAGTCTTGGTAGAATGGCCCTACATGGAGCTCTACTGCTCTAAACTATAACTCTAAGGTGTAAAATGATGGTGAGAATTAGATCTACCTTTTTCATGTTGTATACTAGTTCTGCAAATGCATCTAAGAGGCTTAAATATTGAACACAAGTGGACTGAAATAAAGTGACAGAAAATATACATTTAAAATAATAATCAACATTTAATTAATTCATCATTTTCAATGGCATACCTTCATCTTCCCCATCAGGCGAGGTCCATGACTCGATTTTCCTGTACAGACTTGTTTTTCTTATTCCAGCCAACTTAGCCACCGCTGGCTATTATCGCCACCACCTCCGTTGTGGTGGGGGCTTTCATTTCCCAGCATTGTGGCCGTTAGTGGTGGCTCCTCCGGCGAACCAGAAAATGGCATGGAATAGCTTTATAAGCTTTATGAGCTTTAAGCACGTAACGGTTAAGTCCCGCCATTACTCCTTCCTATTATCATGATGTTATCCTATTCCAATCTGTAAGTTTTCAACATAATGACCTGAGTATGTCAGGTAGGCGCAGATAGCAGTGATCAATCATCATTTCCAATTTTCCCAATTCTACCCATTTATTATGTGACAGTCATAGTCAATCTCCTAAGAGCCATAGCTATGCAAAATTTTCAACTATCCTTCTGACTTATACTAAATTCTTAATTCATATTGGCTCTCTCTTGCGATATATCTGAGTTTCTTAATCAAATCCTTAACTTATGATATCATCATTAATCGTGTGTCACATCAATTAGGTTAAGGTGTTAGGGCATCTAGGAATGTGCTTTTTTGAGGTAACACACTCCTTTAATTATACATACAACATTTGTGTCGTCGTTACTGATTGATTTTAGTTTACCGAAAAGCACGATGTTCGAATTGTTGTGGATTGTACACAACTTATTTTGTTCCTTGGGATATAGAATGTCATTATGGAATTACGATCTCTCTTTAAGTTGTGCCACGTAATCATCTGATTCACAAACCCATGAAAGTTTCTAACATCTCATGAAGACTTTCCTTGTTCTAGGGTTGAAATATATCCAAGTAGGCAACCCTCTACATATATCCCAAACTTCTAGGGAGGGTTGATTATCTTGCCGATAATGCGAATACAAAACATCATCTTTACTTGAGCAACATTTGAATAAATCAAGTTTTCTAGATAACTATGTTCGTGACACATGTTTTATAAACTTTGTCTAGGGAAATCCAAGTCATTACCAATTTAGCCTAATAAACAAAAGAATAAGCCCCCGCATATTTTGGGCTAAATATCTTTAATACCTAGGGTATATTCATCCAAGATAAGGACTCAATCCTTAGGGCTAACAATCTTAAAGTTGGAGTTCCCCCTTAAAACTTATTGATATGCTGCATACCTTAAGCCTTTGAGGTTACTATTTACAACAATCTTCTCAGGGTCACCATGTGACCCAAAAAATGGGTCTCTTCTGAAACTTGAATTCTTATTCGACCTTTGGTACTTTTCATGGTGGTTGTCTCAATGTAATCAAGTCATCAGTACGAGGGTTAAGTTTACGAGTACCCTACCATTCCACCGATATATTATATGCACCACTTCTCCTTAAAGCGTTCCTATCAGCTTGGGTAAGAAGTGATAATATCACTCGATAGGTGGACTAGAGACATCAGAATTTAAGCCTTAAGTAGTGACTCTTATATTAAATTCTCCCCTAGTACATTTTGGTATCATCATACCTTAATCAATCTATATACGAGGACGATTTTAGACTAGGATACGCTATGAAATCCTCTTGGTAGGTAAAACTAAGGTGGTGTCCTAATTGGATTGGCCTAACTCATTGTTTAAATGGACTATTTTATGTTACTTTTTACACATGGGCACACCATTGCTTCCGCTTCATAGTTTGTTGGCAAACTATTGCTCGAGCGGGGTGACCCAGTGTTGTGGACTTATTTCTCATATGATCGTTTGTTCAAGTGATACCAGTTTATTAGACCCCTCCCCTTACAAAGGAGTTTACCCTATCTTATGCCCAGAACCGCCGCCTTACGGTGACACTAACACACGGGCTAGTCGACTCCGCAAGATGCCGATCTTGCGGGCTAGTACGGTCATTCAACCTGTAGGCTAATTTGAGAATATAAGCAATGTGTAAAAGATTACAACAAGTCCACAGTCATATAATTAACATCATATATATAATGAAAATGACATAGTCCACAATGAGTACAACAGAAAGAGAAAAAGGGATTTTGCCCTGTACATGATATCAAATCTGTCTCTCTCAAAAGAAAACTAAGCGGAAGCTAATCTATCAATGGTACACGCGTCATCACCTGATGCCGGGTTGTAGTAGTTGTAGTAGTAGGTGGTATCAACTCCTCTAGTCCTGCCACCTCGTCTTGCTGGTCATGCTAATGCTCCATCTCCTCGAGCTCCTAAAATTATACGGTCACAACCGAACATTAATCATAAAGACTAAGCCATTACCTCCATACCTCGCCACGTAGCTCCTAGGCATCGTACAACGAAGCAGAGGACAACAAGGGGTATAAAATAGAAAGCATGTGATAGTGGAACTAATCTATCAATATTATGTAGTAGCAAGTATATCTCAATTCTAGCAGGTCTATATAGTACAAGTAAAGTAAGAAAGAATTATAACAAGTAAAGAACGGAGCAGAAAGTAAACTATCTACTACTAAGCTATCACGATAGAAGTTCCTTAACTTATATGAATGCCCATACAAACTTATAAGTTAAGGATTCCAAAAGTAACTTATCATATAAATGAGCTCATACTAATTTATATGGTAAGTATCTATGGTGCATATGACCTAAATATGTATGTATGTTATGTACGCAAATTATGATTTATGCAAGTGCAACTCACACACATGACTCTGTGATCACAGACCCTTAGTTCCCCGATTTTGGAAGCTAGCTTCACGCCCAGGAGCCTTCGTAGTAGCCAACGAAGATAGTGGGTTGGTATACCCCACTCCTAGGCGGGTTTCCACACTACTAGGCCTAGACCTTACGTACGCCTCTGAAGGACACACCAGAGTCACCACATACTAATGCTGATAAGCCCGCCAGTCTTCAAGGTTGGGTGTGCATTTTTGGGGATTGTCCTCCAGACCGCAGTATAAACAACCTACTGGCCCCTCAAACCCTCACACCTCACCTGAGTCACCGTACTGCCATCGGTGTAACAATTAGCCTAAAACCACATAACCCGCCCCTAATATGTTCTATGCACATGCAAATTATTTCCAATCTGAGCCTCCAGCTCGAAGGACAAAGCCCATCTTGATCCAAACATCTGAGCCTCCAGCTTGTAGGAAAAAAACCCGTCATGTATCCAAACATCCGAGCCTCCAGCTCGCAGGACTAAACCCGTCCTGAATCAAAACATCCGAGCCACCAGCTCGCAGGACTAAAATGTCCTGAATCACTCCAACCCTTCACAGGTGAGATTATCGTAATGTTCTCTTAACTTATCAGACTACTCTTGTCTAAAGCTTATTACCCGTATTAACTGAGGGTTAGTCCTTGGACTGTCTAGGACACGCCCAATGAAGGGGTCTCGGGGGCACTAGGAACCAAGATGGGATGGAAAGCCCAAAGTTTCCTTTCAGAAGGATAATTACTTTTATTAATGTCTACCCATGATCCATACCCATCTCTCGTTATTACTCTGGAACGAACCTAATGACTTAGGATATTATTGGGGAATCGGCGGTCTTCCGCCGGTATCCGTTCTAGCTACTGTCCTGGGTTTTGCACTCTATCACTGGATACTATGAAGTGATCTACTATACACTAACCATGGTTTATCTTCCCTATATAGTTATTAACTCAACCTTCTATCGTATCCCCTGTGGGTCCCAGTAATACCTGCTACTTTTGTTAAGCGCAACCCATGACCTAATACTAACCCGTATTACAGGACTTCCAATTCCTTGGGCCAAATGCCCCTAATTAATTATCATGGGTTTGTATGGTGTATGATGTTGACCATTTAGGATTTCAGCATTTTTCTAAATAATTAAGACCCTAAATTAAAATTTTTAATTAAGTGACCTAAGTCACTTTGTGCATGATGTACTATATCCAATGAGTCCACATATCTAAGAAATTTTCCTGGTGTTCAACTAGGTTAAATATGACTGCCTACTAGAGATCATAATTTTTCCATTTAAATTTCTATATAATTTCCATTTAAGATTAAAATCATAATTAAAACATTTTTCAAATGAAGTACATCAATTATATATCCAAAAATTCTAGGAAAATTACTAAAGGTCAATATTGATA
The DNA here is from genome assembly GCA_039583875.1 of Platanthera guangdongensis. NCBI lineage: Eukaryota > Viridiplantae > Streptophyta > Magnoliopsida > Asparagales > Orchidaceae > Platanthera > Platanthera guangdongensis. Next base: position 228,026,231 of record CM077150.1, read on the forward strand.
TAATAAAACAACATAAAGAATTCGGTGATCCTAACTAGTGATTTGACGTAGCAAAATTCCATAATGATAATATTACCAAAATGCCACTACTTGAGTTTTCAACATACATATTCACCCATAAATTCTAAAATAATTACACAGGGTTCAAATAACAGAATTAAGATGCTATGAATTTTACCATAATTGTCAACAAAAATTTCTTTTTCTTTTAATTAATTTTCAAAATGTGCAATATGGTAATTCTACTAAAAACCAAAGATAAATTTT